>JAOWBP010000001.1:0-10278 GCA_028571105.1 Tragopan temminckii
AGGCAACGGTGAGGGTGGGAGGGAGGGCGATGGGGAACAGTCAGAAGAAACTCCTCCCCGTCGAATTTGTTTAAGTCCTTCCATTATTTGGTGCCAAACAGGTGAAAGTATAACAGCCATTCTGTCTTTAGTAATAGAAGATTCCCAGAGTTTTGTTCCAATTTTGTCCCAAAGCTCTCCATCAGAAGAGAAAGCAGTTTTCAGAAATTCAGAGACATTTTTACTTATCCATTTGAGAAAAATAACTAATGCTGAGGTAGATACAAGCTGATTCTGAAACGTTAAAACTAACTGTAATGCTGCAAGATTTCCTTGCTGCTCCTTCGTTAGTAAACTCCCCACAGTTCCCGACTGACCACCTTCTGTCCTGCAGAATGCTGCAGGCATGCACAAAACAGTCTCTCCGTAGTTCAGTAGGGCAGCGCTGCCAGGCTGGGCTCACTCAGCCTCGGCTTGATTTTCCCTACACAGTGGCCGCCATTTGCAGCATCTGGTAAGCCGCATCCTCCCAGCTTCCATTTCCTGCATCTTGCACAATAGCCTCTCTGCAGCTGTCTCCGCTGTTGCCACTTCTTCTACACTGAGTTCCTTCCCCACCTGCCCGGCCCCTCCTCCTCCAATCACCGGTCCTGGTTGCTCCTGCCACTCTTTTTCTTGCTCCAATTGCAGGCTGGCTACCTCCGCCCCCACGGCAGCCCCCCCCAGCATACGGGGGAGGGGCCATAGGTGCCGTTAGTGAAGCAGCGGTAGGCATCTGTACTGTCCCAGGGAAATATGAGAATGCTGGTGTAGCCCCGGTAGCCGTCCAATTAGAAGCTGCAGGAGGCCATACAGGCACTGCCCAAGGCACATCATCCTCCACCTCTGGCAAGACTGCCCTAACCCCACCGCTCCTTCCAGGTGTAACCGCCCCTAACTCCTCCTTCTGCAGCCCAGCCTCCAACGCTGCCCTGCTCTCCTGCTCAACTTCAGCTGCAGACTTCTGCCCCCCCTTCGCAGATTCCCGACATAACTCCTTCACAGATTCCCGACTTAACTCCTTCACAGGCTCCTTCTCTAACTCCTCACCTTCCTCCCCAAGCTGACCTAATACCAATTTCCTAGCCACTGCCAGCACTGCGCTTCTGTTCCTGCTGCTTTCGGAACCCGCTCCAAGCTTCCCAAGGTGGCAGCATTATCTGCTGCACCGTTTGTTCCCGCTTTCACTTCTTCCCATAGTTCCTCCGCCGCTTTTTTTAAGTTTCCACAGGATAAATACTACGTGGGAGTACTCCCGCAACCGTGACGTTCCATCCATTGGATTAACGCCGTAAGAGATTTCGACGATAATGAAATCCCTGTCTCCTTCCCCAGTACCTTCAGCGTACTCACCACCTGCTGCATAGTAGCCTTACTGTGAGCTGCTCTCCCTCAAATCGTGCGCGCACACCTATCACGTCGGGGTCACCAATTGTTGCCAAACTCCATGCAAACCCAGCCCAGCTAGCAACACCACATCAGTGCCCTTACTGTCTGCACTAAATCCCAGCACAGGAGCACAAGAGACACATGCATAGAATGTAGCTCAGGTGCTAATTTATTACTATGCAACAAGTGCTTATATACCGTAACACGCGAACGCCCCCGTGAACTTGTGACCCATTAAGGACCACCCAGAACCACCCACCGTAACCTGAGTACCACCCACACCGAGTACCACCCACATTCATCAAAGGAAGACTAGGAACAAAAGAAACATAGTGCACTTTCCTGAGTACAAATTAATCTTGAAATATTAATGGACCTCATATTATATAGAAGTAATACTTGTTTCTTTTAGACATGGCATTATATGGTTGGTTTTTTTTTTCATTTCTTCTAGAGTCCGAAGTGATTGGTTTTGATGGGAAAAGCTGCCTAATTTACACATTTAAACAAGAGCCTACGTCTGCATTGAAAGATGTGATTTCTCTGAAGTTTAAGGCAATACAAAGTGATGGAATTCTCCTCCACAAAGAAGGAAAAAATGGAGATCACCTAATCCTGGAACTAGTTAAAGGAACACTATCTCTACTCATTAACTTAGGTAAAAGTTACAGTCTCAGAAATTTCAATATAGTTATTAAATATTATTTAGGTTTATTTTTGTTTGTTAAGCAGACCTAAAAGTATAATATAAGATAAAATAGTAGCATATATCTGTATATTTTTATGTGAAATTAATAATTTCTTGTTTTTCTTCTCTCAAGGTGATTATAAAACTCATTCTTCTAGTACCCACATGAATATTTCCCTGGGTAGTCTTCTGGATGATCAACACTGGCATTCCGTTCTCATTGAGCGCTTTAACAATCACGTAAACTTTACAGTGGATGAACACACTCATCATTTTCATGCTAAAGAAGTACTCAGTTATTTGGACCTTGACTATGAGGTGTGAAAATTTTCTTTATTACATTCATTAACTTTCTTAGGCAAATTAAACAAAGAACAAAAAGCAACACAAACATTCAAACTCAAGGAAGTTTAGTGCTTCAGATTTCAAGGATTTTCTGTCTCCTGAAGTAATGAAACAAAGAGAAGTATTCTTAAATTACGAATGTTGCAGCACACATTATTAATAGACTGATTTTTCCACTCAGAATTAATTCATTCAAATACTTTTTTCTGTAAGTGCTAAGCAATATGTAAACTTAGCTAAATAGCCCCAGTACAAATTATTTATTACATGATAAAATTATTTTAAAAGAAAAATCAGAATAAAACAGTGTCAGAAGTGTTTAAGAGAAAACTTATATTCGTGCTAAATCTGGGAAATGCATTGTCAAAAGTATCTATTTTTCATATATGGTACATACATGAAAAGAAATAGACAGAATTTGCTGTGAAAATTTACAACTTATGGTTAATAAACCAATATTTCATTTTCTACTATGGAGACTGACTGAATTACATTTTTCCTTTTCTGTTCATTGGAGAGGATGACAGAGAAGATTGACTTGAACCTGTATATCTAAATTACTTCATTCTATCCATTCAAAATCTTACTCAGCTAAGAGAAAGATATACTGTTCCATGTTTTCATTATCCATATCTTACAAGATTGAAGAAATAAGTTCAAATTAAAATTTCTGAAACTAAGCCAAAATAATAAGACTTGATTCATCATACTTAAAGAAATAACAAATTAAGAATACTTGCTAGTTTTCATTAATTGGCAAATAGATTTATTTTACTATGAAGGCTGCTCTGAATGTAATGCCTCCTATTTTATATGTTAGCACTCAATACCAGGGGTGAATGATGTCAGTTGAGGCTGATCCTTCCCACCAATATTTAATTACATTTTGTTGCCATGTGACAGGTGGCAGGAGAGGAGCAGTCTGATCAAACTGTCTGACATGGAAATGTAGATGAAGGAAAGGTATGGCACTGAATTTCTCCATGAGGGAAAAAATGAAGACATTCATGAACACTTAGTGAGCGCTTATGGAGACCAAACAGGGGATGTTAGCACAGTGAGGCAATGAGTGGTGCACTTCTTGAGCATTATTATTGTGCTTTTTGTATCTGTTTTAGTTTTAATGTAGATATATGTAGAAGGCATTACTTTCAGGACAAGCAACATAAATGAACGTTTATTATAAAATCGTTCTTCCAGTATTATCAGTACAAGATAGAAAGGAAAGCAAAAACAAGAAAAAAAGTATGAAAACCACCAGGAGACTATGAATTGCTATATTAAGAATTGCATTCTTTGCTATAAAAAAATTCTAAATTTGTTAACTCAATTTTTTTTATATCATGGTTTAAATAATTTTTCTCTGTGTGTAAAATGAGTTCAAAGATTAAATGATACTACAGAATATAAAGATTTGGCTTAAGCAGACCGTCCTTTGAAGCATTTTGAATGTCAAAATGAATATCTCTGGAATATGTTAGTTGAAAAGTACGCTTTGACTTATAGTCTATTTCTGATGGTGACCAAGAGTGGGCACATTGCCAGAGTATAACTCAGGTCACTCTTATGGCAGTGCTTTTCTGTAAAGATATGTTACATTCTAATAGTTTATCCCTCAAGGACTTATTTAGACAGATATATTTTTTTTAATATTTTTATTTATAGCATTCAATACATTGTTATTTTAATTAAATAAAATTTTGTTATCCTGTTCTTTAAACATGATTTTTATTTGTCATACAAATAAATAGTCAAGAGGTAGTGATTCACTATTGGCCAATCTATGTCTTTGTCCCTTACATTATTGGCAACTTTTAAAATTTAGAACATAACTTAATAGTACTATTGATTTATCTTTCCAAGCTCAGTTTTGGAGGGATCCCAGTGTCTGAAAAATCAGGATCATTGTCACGGAGAAATTTTCATGGGTGTTTTGAAAATATATACTACAATGGAGTGAATGTCATTGACCTGGCCAGGAGGCATAAATCTCAGATCTCCTTTGTGGTAAGAGATTTGTACAAATAATAATAATTATACCAATAATATCAATAATAATAATAATAAAAAGATCACAATCAGTTTCATATTTAACCCACTGATACAGAGTAATAATAAGATCTATGCTGTTGTGTGGAGGAAAAATCAAGAAATCACCTCACTGCTGCTGTAGATAGTCATCTCGCAGACAGTGAAGAACACATTCTATTTTCAGGTTGTAGCTAGTATTTATATTGTCTGTATCCGTGACTGGGGAACAGCAGACCCACAGAACATGAAGTCATCTGGGGTATGTAGTTTTTCTCTTCTGAGAGCCAGCTATTCAGAAAATTGGCAGTCCACAGAAGTGAGCATTAACTCTTTAACTCCCAGTGCTTTACATGTTGTTATGATGTGGAATACTGACAACAAAAATCATAAAACCATGCCATATATGTGTGTGGTATCTCAGAATTGTATGGTACCTCCCTGCTGTGCACATAGAAGAAGTGAGTGAAACAGAAAGTATCTAAAATCATCCAAGCTCTGGTACTGACTTCTGTACCTGACTAGTAAAAACACAAGCAGTATATTTTGAAAGCTATCTATTCCTGAGGTTGCTGATCCAAACTGTTTTCTCTAGAGCATTATAATTTGATACTTAAGTTCTATTAGTTAATTTATAATGTCAATTTTTTGAAGAGTTGTAATTTATGTTGAGGGATTTAATGTATTTATTGTGACAGAGCCAAAACTTACTAGTTTAAAGACACTTACTAGTGTAAAGACTAACCACTTAGATAAGTGGTTTCAACAACTAATCAACTTCCTTCTGTTGCAGAAAGTGTCATTTGTTTCTTTTTCAATAGTACAGGAATGTTCTCTATTAGCAATTTTTATTTTTTTAACAGCCAGCAAATGCAGAGTTATAATGGAAACAAAATTCAAATAACTAAATATGAAATTCTATCAAACTCCAAATCATTTGATTTAGATTTCAGTTCAGAATGTGAGCAATCAGATATGATAGTTTGTCCTAGAAATAGTGGATGTCAGGCATCTCCTTCTTTGTGATTCTCACTGGAAATATTCCAGTATAATCTAATTGGATACCTCTGTACAGAATCATGCTCATGATGATGATAGATTCTGCAGAGCTTATATGTGAACTGGGAAAAATGGAATTATTATTTAGAATATTTTTTGGAATACAAATGTTCCAGAAAGAATTCATGCTAAATAATCACTCTGCAATCTATCAGGCAACTGTTGCAATACTGTGGAGGAGGAATCCGCAGATGGTAGGATTTTAGCACTTCACTTAAATTTTCTCAATCTGATGACCGCTTTTTCACTATGGGTCCATTCAGCTGATCATTTGTATCTCTATAGCTGAGTTCATAAAACAGAGCCTTTATTTATTCATTTATTTTCACAGGAAGAAATGAAAACAGATAAACATAGATAAACAGATTAAGTCAAAAAGAATTATCTAAATACAATGGCAGATACAAAAAAAATACATTATTTCTGTTGCAGTATCCTTATCTCACTTAGTAAAACCACAGGTGCAGTTTCAGCTAAAGCTCAGAATTTTTCAATGAGCGTATCATATCATAGAATCACAGAATCATGGAATGGCCTGAGTTGAAAAGGACCATAATGATTCTCTAGTTTCAATCCCCACTGTGTGCAGGGCTGCCAACCACTGTACCAGACTGCCCAGAGCCACATCCAGCCTGCCCTTTAATGCCTCCAAGGATGGGGCATCCACAACCTCTCTGGGCAACATGTTCCAGTGCATCATCACCCTCTGAGTGAAAAACTGTCTCCTAATATCTAACTTAAACCTCCCCTGTCTTAGTTTAAAACCATTCTCCCTTGTTCTATCACTATCCACTCTTGTAAACAGTTGTACCCCCTCCTGTTCATATGCTTCCTTCAAATACTGGAAGGGCACAGTGAGGTCTCCCTGGAGCCTTCTCTTCTTCATCTTCAGGTTTATTTAGGAGCCATGTTTTCAGAAGTATTTAAGCACAAAATAAAGATTAGATATCTAAATACAACTCATAATCTGGTTCAGACAAGCTCACTGGGAAATAAAATAATATATTTTATAAATAATCCTTTTGTTTTCCAAAGTGCATATTTCATATTTCTAAGTAGTTTACATGTGGAACTTTCTCTGGTGAAGACTAATACTCAGTGAAATCTTCTGTTGTATTGAATTAGAAAGAATGTCCCTTGGTCTAGTAGAACACTATATATTTTTCTCTCTCTCTCAGTTTTAACACTGCCGTAAACAGTGGCCCTTTCTAGCATTTTTTCACCACATACAGGCATTGAGAAGCATATAAATATTTGTACTATGCTTCACATTCAGTGACATTTCATTTGACACAGAGAAATCTGTAAAATCCCCAATGCATCCTATTTCTGAGTCAAAATAAAGAAAGTGAGTCTGTTTAACTTCTGAAGTATTTTTCAATCACCCACAAGATACAGAATCCTACAATATTCACTTACAGGTTCTTACTACACTTTGCAGTGGAAGATATATTTGTTCTTGTCAAACCATCAGGTAAATATTTCCCAAACTAGTGATTTTCTCACATGTTTTATTTTTAGATTAGCGCATTCAAAAGCTTTATGTATTAGGTTCTATGCAGGATATTGTTTCCAAACAAAAGTTTTTATTCTGGTTTTCACCAACTGTTATTAATACCATACTTCTTTAATTTCTTTCTAGGGCAACATGTCCTTCTTGTGTTTAGAGCCAAAGGTGGTTCCAGTTACATTTCTCAGCTCCAGAAGTTACTTGGCTCTGCCTGGAATTTCTGGGCAAGAAGAAGTAGCTATAAGTTTCCAGTTTCGCACCTGGAACAGTGAAGGATTTCTCGTATCTAGTAAAGTAAAAGAAGCTTCAGGTGGTTTCTTCATGTATCTGAGTGATGGGAAAGTTAAAATCAGTATTCATAAGCCAGGAAAACCACTGACTGACATTACTGCAGGTAATAGAAATGGAAAGAAATAAAAAGACAAAACAAATAAAAAGATTTCTATGAAGAAAAAAAGTGAAGAACCATATTAACTAGTATCTACATTGTTGATAAATCGTACAACTACACATTTCTAATCTCAGTGTTTCTAAATATTTTATTTTCTCAAAAGTGTGTGCATACGCATATATAGTTTTTGATATTTTTTTTTCTCAGTGATTGAGTAAAAATTATTACTAATAATATAGGTTGCAAGCTGAGTCCTTATCTTAGCTATATAATATGCAGAGCTCCTCATCGGAGGAGTGTGAGCACACTTTCAGTGTGGTGTGCCAACAAGTTTATTACTTACATGATGAAGGTAATATCTTAAGATGTTTCTTACCATCTGTCAGTAAATTTTCAAGGTATCAGCAATTCATTTTTAGTAAAGCTATACATTATTATATATGCTTTATTATTTTCACCAAGACTCAGTTAGAGAGTTTTCCTTTTTATATGTTACTAAATACCAGCCAGAGTGAGTTCTCATACAGGAAAGATAAGACCTGAGAGATGAGATGGGTAGTTAAATGTTAAATGGGGCTATGATATGCGAGGGTTTTGTATGAACAGGAAGTAGGTTATCTTGAGCAGTAATGAAGACAGTAAGTAAATTCAGCTATTGTTAAAGTAATTAACATATATAATAATAACAATAATAATAAATAAACTATATAGTAGTCATTTAAATTACTTCCTGTGATCTCTTTTGGATCCCCTATCATTAAAAAAAGTTATACTAAAGAGAATGAATATTCACACAATGGATTATCTGTAAGCAATAAAAATAACTTATCTAAAATGATCAAGTGATCCTTTTATGGCTTGGAGATATGAAGGAGACAAAGTAAAAAGCAGAGCTAAGGAGAGCAAAGAAACTGTAAGAGGATTTGAAGATAAGACCTCATAAATCTTAGTTCTGTGCCTTGTTTCTTTTTGATTTATCTTTACTTCAATTTCTGGCATGAAGATTACTTTGAAGAATATAAATAAATAGTGTATAGTTAAATACAATTCTAAATCTCATTATCTCTTTACAGTTATATAATAAATAAACATAAAATTATAAAATGTTGATTATTTTAATTCCGAAAAGGACTGTGAGCCAGTAACGGCCACCCACAACGTTAACATTTACATAAATACTTTACTCCTTTTTCTGTGGGTGACACTAGGATCACACGTAGTATTTGTTATAATCTAAAATAACTGATGCACTAAGAGTGATGCACAAACTGATGCATTTTAATGACAAGTAGTTTATCTAGGATCACCATCTCCAAATGTCACCTACCCCGCAAGAATGTTGATGGCATGTAGTTAATAGTGATGAATTCGGCTTTTAGAAGATATTTCAGTTGCAGTTCAATTAGATCATATGCATTAAAGAAACTTAAGCCATGCATGTCATTTTAGCAGACCAGATGAACAGATTGGCACATATACTAGCAAAAGTCTTGCATGTTGAACAACTTATTCCATTTCATAGTTGCAAAATACATGATACATTATCTGAAACATCCTACAATTAATTTTGACAGTCTGTGCTGAAAAAAAATTAATAATATTATGCTTTATTTCGTAGTTACGAAATACATGTTATCTGAAACACCCTACAATAAATTTTGACATTCTAGGCTGAAAAAGAGTTTAATAATATTATGCTTTATTAAGCTTACTCTTCATGAGTTTTAACAGGAGAAATTGTTTCTATTGTTGTGAAGACAAACTACTTAAAAAAACACCTCTCTTTTAAGAAAGGAGTTATCTATAAAAACCACATGGAGAACTTTTTATTTCTGAAGTGCTTCTTATTACACTCACTGAAATAAATCAAGCCTCCATTTGGAGACTGATATATCCATGGTTTGGGCATCCATGACTTCTCTGTGCAACGTGTTCCAGTGCCTCACCACCCTCTGAGGAAAAATTTCCTCCTAGCATCTCATCTAAATCTCACTTCTTTTAGTTTAAGACCATTCTGCTTTATCCTATCACTAACTTCCTGTGTAGAAAGTGAGCCTCTTCTTATAAACTCCCATTAAGTATTTGAAGGCAACAAGGAGGTCTCCCCAGATCCTTTTTTTCTCCAGACTCAACAAGCCCTGCTCCTCAGACTTTCTTAGAATCATAGAATAATATAATTGCTCAAGTTGGAAAAGACCTTAAACATCATTGAGTCCAACCACAACCTAACCTACTACAATACTACCCTAACTAAAAACCCTCCGCTAAGTCATGTCCCTGAGCATCACTTCTCCATAGGAGAGGTGCTCCATCCATGTGATCATCCTCTTGGTCCTCATTTGGACACACTCCAACAGTTCCATGTTTTTTCTGTGTTGGGAGGCCCACACCTGGATGCAGTACTCCAGATGGGGTCTCAGAAAGGCTGACTAGAGTGGTGCAATCACATCCTGCACTGCTCAGACCATAAGTCTTGGTGCAGTCCAATATACTATTGGACGTTGCTAATTCATGTCCAGCCTTTTGTCCACCAGAACACCCAAGTCCTCTACAGAGCTGCTCTCAAGGTGTTCTTCTTCCAGAGTATACTCATGTCTGAGATTTTCTTGACCTAGGTGTTGCATGTTGCACTTGGCCTTGTGAACCTCATTCAGCTCATGTGGACCCATTTCATTAGCTTGTCCAGGTCCCTTTGAATGGTATCCTTTCCTTCTCTTGTATCAACTGCACCACTTGGCTTAGTGTGACCAGCAAACTTGCTGAGGGTACACTTAATCTCACTGTGTCCCAAAATGGAGCCCTTCCCTTCCCTTCCCTTCCCTTCCCTTCCCTTCCCTTCCCTTCCCTTCC
>JAOWBP010000001.1:12989-25404 GCA_028571105.1 Tragopan temminckii
AATTGTAGGGGTTGGAAGGGACCTCAGAGATCATTGAGTCCAACCTCCCTGCCAAAGCAGGTTCCCTACACCAGGTCGCACAAGTAAGGGGGATGTGCTGTGCCTCCATCCCAATGACACAGAAGTGGAGGGACTATGTCTCCATGTCTTTCAGCTTTTGCCAAGCTTCCATACTGGTGGTTTCCATGTGGGAGCTGAGGTTCCACTGTGGCAAATGTCAGCCATCCATAAATGTTTGCCATATGTTCTGTGATCCAAGGCCTCACTCCATGCCATGTCCCCACTGCCCATCGCCCTCCACCTCCTGCTGCCATCAGCCACGTTGGCTGTACCCCCATTCCCCAGACCCTCATCTCAATGGCCCTTGGGGTGCTCCCAGCCCTCCAACCCCTGCTCTGTTGTCCTCTCTCCCCACTGCCATTCCCTCCTACATCTCTGCTGTTATTCCCAATCCCTGCTGCCATTCCCCCACCCCTGCTGCTCTCCCCCTCCCTGCAGCTCCCCAGCACCTCACTGCACCCCCTCTCAGATTACTCCAAGGGTTTCGGTGGCCGTTACGGTGTGGAGAGGGACAAAGTGGACAAAGCAGCGGTGGGGTTTGACTACAAGAGCCAGGCAGAGAAGCACGACTCACAGAAAGGTGATCACCCCTTCCTAAGTCCAGAGCAGCCTATAGAGTTCTATAGGGGCACTACAGTCAGCACTACAGCTCACCATGCTGATGCTTTTCTCTTCCTCTCTGTTCTCTGTTCCCCTCTATGCCATGATTGGAATCCCCATACTGAAGACTACTCGGTGGGCTTTGGTGGGAAGTTTGGAGTCCAGAGAGATCGTCAGGACAAGAGTGCTCTGGGCTGGGATCACCAGGAGGAGGTGCAGCCCCACGCATCCCAGACAGGTACAGATGGGCGCAGAGCTGACTGTTCACACCGCCAAAACCCAAATGCAGCATATTGTGGATGTGAGGGCAGCTGGGAGGGACACGGTGAGCTCCAAAGCAAAGGATGAACTTGGCCAGAGCAGGGCTTGGAGTGTGGCACAGCAGATAGATGGGGGATGTGGATACACATCCCTGGGTCGGGCTCTTTGTGTCTGTTGTAGTTTCCATGGAAATATATAGGAGGTATTACTTTCGGAGTGACCTATGTAGTGTTCTAAAATATAAACTGGTTTCTGATTTTCCATACAGACTATGCCAGGGGGTTTGGAGGCCGCTATGGGGTCCAGAAGGACAGGGTGGATAAGGTGAGTCTCTGATCAGTGCTCTTAGAATTGAGCTATAGAATCACTGAGGTTGGAAAGAGCTCTGAGATCTCCAACCTCCACCCATCCCACTGTGCCCAGTGCCCACGTCCCCAAGTGCCACATCCCTGTGGTCACTGAACACCCCCAGGGATGGGCACTCCCCGCTGCCCTGGGCAGCTGTGCAGTGCTGACTGCTCTTTGCAGCACAGATTGTTTCCAATCTCCAAGCTGAGCTTCCCCAGCACACCGTCAGCCTATCCCCTCCCATCCTACTGCTGTTCCCTGGGAGCAGAAGCCAACCCCTCTGCAGGAACAGCCATGACCTTTGGCTGAGGGCAGCAGACACCCCCAGAGCAGGGAGGCACTCCATCCCCTCAGGGCTGTGGCAGTTCTACTGATGAACACAGACATTGCTGGGAGCAAAGCTTGTGGCCAAACATCTGGGGTGACCTCAGCATAACATGCTGGACACTTGGTCACTTGGTTCCCTACCTCTTGCAGAGTGCTGCTGGCTTTGACGAGATGGAAGGTCCAACCTCCAGATATGAGAAAACACAACCAGTGGAGGCAGGTGAGAGAAGCATGTACCCACCCAGGGCTCAGTGGGTCCCATCTCCCTCAGTGGCAGCACATCACAGGCACGGGGCAGTGCTGGGGGGTGAGGAGGGCGGCTGCAAGGAGGTTCCTCCAGCCACACGGAGGGACAGGTTTCTCCTGGTGCTTGGGGCAGTGGAAGGAGCCATTGGGCAGCCTGCATCAGCAGTATCCTCCATGCATCAGCTTCCAGTGGTGCCAGCAGCCTGCGGTCACGGTTTGAGAACATGGCTAAGTTGGCAGATGAGGAGAGCAGGAGGAAGGTGGAAGAGGAGCGGGCCAGGCGGCAGGCACGAGAGGGCCAGGCGGCACGGCGAAAGGTGAGCCATGGCCATCATCTCCCCATGGCCATCACCTTCCCTTGGCCAACACCTTCCTGTGGACATCACCACCATCTCCCCAGGGCCACAATCTCCCCAGGGCCACACTCTCCTCATGGCCACCACTTTCCTGCTGTGGCTACCAGCTCTCCATGGCCATCACCTCCTCATGGCCGTCACCATCATCTTCTCAGGGCCACCATCTCCCTGTGGCCATCACCTCTCCATGGCCACCATTTTCCCGTAGCTATCACCTCCTCGTGGCCATCACTTCCTCATGGCCATCACCTCCCCATGGCCACCAAATCCCCATCACCATCACGTCTCCTTGGCCACCACCTCTCCATGGCCACCATCTCCCTGTGGCCATCACTTCCCCGTGTCCCCAGGACCAGCAGAGTAGACTGTTCTGCAGACCTTCTGGTGTCCATCTGTTGGTTTGTGGCAGCTGGAACAGATTTCAGTGGGAGGAGAATTGTCTGAGAGTTGCTCTTATGGGAATGGGGATGGATGTGGTTGAAAGGGACTGAAGGGTTCTGGCAACTTTCCTCCAGCAGGAAATCCCACAGAGAGAGACGGACCACACAGAGCCACCTCCTGCCCCTGTGCCAGCGAGGGTCCCTGCGAGAGCTGTGCAGGAGCCCATGCCACAAGGAGAGCAGGTGCTGAGAGAGGGGATGGAGGAGCTGTGCCCCACAGCCCTGCAGGGAGAGGAGGAGGAAACACTGTGGTGATGGGGGGACATGATGGCACAGTACCTTGAGCCACAGAGGGTGGGCTGGGGGGGTTGGTCACTGCCGTGGCAGTACGGTAAGCTGTATGGTGTGAGATAGACTTGGATACATAAGCCATGAGAGTCTGCCCTGAGCTGGCTGCTGAGCTCCGGGTGCGGATGATGCTCTGCTGGTGCTGCGGTGGCTCTGCACGCAGTGGTGCGGGCGCCCTTGGTTGGGTGCTGTGCAATGAGGAGCTGCCTGCAGTGGGTGCTTTGCAGGTAACTTTCCCGTTGTTTTCTCACTCCATGGTAGGAGGCAAAAGGAGAGGAGGAGGAGGAGGAGACAGCACCTGCGTTGCCTCCAAGGCAAGCAGATCTGAATGTGGAGGAGGAGCAGCCCATCTATAGTGAGACTTTTGATGGTGGAGACTACGAGGAGCTGCTGGAGCGCTCCGACTACTGCGACAGCGGCAGTGCAGGCGCTGACTACGAGGAGCTGCCGGCACCCTCGGCAAAGCCGGGTGCCACCTACAGCCTGGGAGAGGAGGATGAAGGGGGGGACTATGATGAGGTCATTCCCGAGGAGCCCAGCCAGAGCCAGCCCTGCAGGGGTGAGCGTGGGGGAAACAGCCTCAGAGAGTGTCTGTTTGCATCACTGGATGGACGGACAGACCGAGGGGGGTTTGGTGTCCTGAAGTCTTGTGGTCAGGTTACCAGTCCGTGTTGGTTGGGACCTGGCTGCATCCCGGCCCCTCGCCCTGCTCCAAGGCACAAGTCAGCAGTGTGGGGTGCAGGGTTGGGCAGCAGGTGTCTGCTGAAGGCGAGGGCAGGAGGGCTGCGCCTGATGCAGTGTTTCCTTTGAGGGACCACCAGTGGGGCCACAGGGCTGGCTCTGATAGTTCGCAGCTCACAGTGCTCGGAGACCTGAGCTGCTGGTGCCTCCTGGGTGCCAGGGGAGCAGGGAGTATGTGAGCAAATTGCACGAGCGGCTGCTGCTGTTTCATTGCCACTGTGCCTGGTGAAAAGGAGGAGCTGGAGTTCTATCCAGGCTTTGTCTGAAGGAGGATCACGAAGCACCAGGACTGCTGCTCCCTCCTCCTAGCCATGGAAGAAATGCATGCCGTGCGCTGAGCCGTGGTGCACCACTCTGTGCCAACAGGGGATGGATGTGGCTCACAGCAGGACAGACAGATGGGCACCAAACAGACCTCCGTGGCTGCCTTCAGCCTCTGTCTCATCTACCTGTCCTTTCTTCTGCAGGGGGAATGGACAGCACTTATGAGGTGGAGAGCCCTGGGATCTGTGCGGTGGCCCTCTACGATTACCAAGGAGGTGAGTCTGCCATCCAGGCAGTGTGAAAGGCGGTCACCCCAGCACGGGGGGCCCTGGGAGCTCGGCAGGGGATGGGAGGTGGTGGCTCACAGCAGCTGTGGTGGAAGGGTTTGGGCTCGGCTGGTTAAATGTCTTTCTTGTGGAAAGTAAAAGGAGAGCTTGCTTTGGAACATGTCTGCTTCATCGTTCACCTGTGAGGTTCCTCTCCTTGCTCCACTCTGTTCATGCTGATTGCAGGGATGGGGGTTGAGTGAGATGAGCTCTGTGACTTGTCAGCCTGCATGGGGAGAAGGAGGGGAGGGATGTAAACCAGTCCATCCCAGCACAGCCACCATCTTCTCTGATCAATCCCTGCAGATGGAGATGATGAGATTTCCTTTGATCCCGATGACACCATCACACACATCGAGATGGTGGATGAAGGCTGGTGGAGAGGGCAGTGCCATGGCAAAGTGGGGCTCTTCCCAGCAAACTACGTGAAGCTCCTGCAGTGAGGCTGTGGTCCAACTGCCTCTTCCTGACCCTTCACCTCTCTCTGCTTCAGCCGTTTATGCATTATTAGCTTAATTTGACTCTGCTTGGCGTGGCTGCATGCAAGGAATAGCAGTGAACAAACCAGCAGTGTGGGAGGAAATGTCCAGGGTGGATCCTGATTCCCATCCCATTGAGAAAGGTGGGATGGTTTCTAAACTTATGGGTGTGATCTGCGATGCCTTTTCTGTCTGGGTCATCCCATGCATCAACCACAGTGCGTACAGGAGAACTGTGTCCATTTCTGTTCCAGCAGGGCAGTGCTCAGGCAAGGAACACCAACCGTGATGTGGTCAGGGCAGGAGGGAGTGCCATTTGTCACCTCCATCGGTCAGACCTTTATCCCAGGGAACAGCAATTGGATGAAAGGGGATGGGCTGACGGTGTGCTGGGGAGGGTCAGGTTGGAGACTGGGAACAATCTGTGCTGCAAAGAGCGGTGAGCACTGCACAGCTGCCCAGGGCAGTGGGGAGTCCCCATCCCTGGGGGAGTTCAGTGACCACGGGGATGTGGCACTTGGGGACGTGGCCAGTGGGCATGGTGGGATGGGGTGGGGTTGGATTGGGGTTGCACTGGGGATCTCAGAGATCTTTTCCAACCTCAGTGGTTTTGTGGTTCTACCCGTACGGCTCAGTCCAGCAGTTACAGCACTTGGTGTGCTGAAGTCAGCCCACCCATTCCCACTGCAGAAATAGTTATCTGCAGCTAATTAGCTCACCTGTCAGTAGGAATTAATGAGGAAAGGAGCAAATTGTTCACGCTGGGTGGAGTTCCCTTACCTGATGTGTACCCATTGCTGGTGCTGTTGGCAAATCCTGCTTCCCTGGCATGAGTTGGGTGCATCACTTTGAGATCTACCAAACCTTCAGCAGCCTGGTTTGGGCAGAGCTCACAGCAGCAGCATCTGTCTGTGCTGCACTGTGCTCCCCCTATAGCTCAAGCAATAAACTCTTCTATTCTGACCTGCTCATGGCCATGACCCCTTATTTCGTGACAGCAGACAGTGCACAGCGAAGAGGGTCTATTTTCTGCAGATAGGAGGAAAAAGCAGAGCGTGTGGGCAGCGGGACCAGAGGAAATGCAGATTTTTAAATTTATAATGCTTTAAAGCAATGTTCAGGTGACAACCCAATGCAAACCATGCCCTCCCCTAAAGCAGTGTGCTCTGGGCTGGATGCTCACTGCTGCTGCAGGAGATGGTTGTTGGTGTGCAAGTCAGTGCCAGCACCACCCCTAGGACCAAAGCTCCTGCAAGGAGTTGCGGGAGCTCATCCCAGTGCAGTACCAACCTCCAGCAGCAGGCTGGCACCCGAAAGCTGCCATCCCCCAGCACCCACAGCCATACCACCGCTCCACCGAGTTGGGATTTACTGCTGCAAAGCGAAGTGCAGAGCTTTGGTGGCAGCCTGGAGAAATCCAGTGGGCATCAGTTGGTGCCAAAGGCCGTGTGGGAGTGGGCTGTACTGTGGGAACTTCTGCTGGGGCTGAGTTCTGTGCTCTGTGCTGGTGCCCTGTCCATGGCTTGGTGCTCTGGTCAGCCCCAGGCACTGCTCCCAGCCCTGCTGAGTGCAGCCCATGTCTGGTACTGCAGGAAATTGCCAATTACAGCATCCTCTGCTAACAATGCGACTGCAGTGGGTCCTGTGCTGAGCTCAGCACGCAATCATAGAATCAGATAGGTTTGGGTTGGAAGGGATCTGTCAGACCACCTCGTTCCAACCTGCTGCTGTAGGCAGGGACACCTCCCACCAGCCCAGGTTGCTCACAGCCCATCCAGCCTGGCCTTCAATGGTCCTGGGGAAGGGGCATCCACAGCCTCTCTGGGCAACCTGTGCCAGTGTCTCACTTGCCCTCACAGTTAAGAATTTCTTCCTAATATCTACTTTAAATCTCCTCTCTTCCAGTTTAAAGCCATTTCCCCTCGTCCTGTTCCTCCCCAGCTTTCCTGTAGGATCCTTCAGGTCCTGACGGCTGCTCTAAGATCTCCCCAGTGCCTTCTCTTCTCCAGGATGAATATCCCCAGCTCTCTGGGCCTGTCCCCATAGGAGAGGTACTCCAGTCCTCTGATCATCTTTGTGGCCCTCCTCTGGTCCCTTTCAACCCAGACCATTTTGTGGTAGTATGAATAGTGACTTTATATCCTAGAGACTTCAGTTAACATGTCTACCTGAACACAACCCAGGAGCTGTGGCCTAGATCCCAGCTTGATTCTGCCATTCTCTCACTGGTGATGTGCAAAGGGTCAGACGTGAGATGGCAGTGTGCCACGAGCACAGATAACTGGTACGAAGACAGACAGAGAAAGGATGAAGGATTAGCTTTTACAGGTGTGCTTGTATAAGTAGACACGGAGACAGCTGATTTTTAGTTTAGAAAATACTTATTGTGAAGTCTGTTGTGAAGTCCTTTAATGGAACAACCCATGTTTTTTGGAGAATGGAACCATAAGAAGTGGAGTGTGAGACATGATGACCTGGAGATAATCTTTCAAAACTGAATTGAGAAGTGAGACTAAGAAAGCAGATTGTGCTGATGAAGTCATTTGTCTGGGACTTGGTAGATGACTTGAAGGAGTCTATGGAAACTTTTGTAAACGTGAAGTCATAGAATCACAGAACCATTGAATGGCCTGGATTGAAAAGAACCACAATGATCATCCAGTTCCAACCCCCTGCTATGTGCAGGGTCGTCAACCATCAGACCAGGCTGCCCAGAGCCACATCCAGCCTGGCCTTTGCCTCCAGGGATGGGGCATCTACGACCTCCTACATAATCAGAAGAGTAATGCTGTGTAAGTGATCACGAAGCACAAGGAGGTTGACATCCACTGCGGTGGTGACCCAAATTTGACTGAATAAACCAGAAAACCCAGTGTGACTCAGTCTGCTGAAATTTCTCCCTTTCACACCCTGGAGGTGCCCGAGGCTGTGCATGGGGCCACTGGGCAGCCTGAGCTGGTGGGGGGCACCCAGCCCACAGCAGGGGTGGAACTGGAGATTCTTTAAGGTCCCCTCCAACCTGAGCCATTCTATGGTCCCACGATTTCCCCTCTCTCTGGATGGAGCCCCACATCAGCCCCACAGCCCCGGGAGCCCCACCGCCGGCACAGGACCCTCCTCAGGGCCGCCCGCACCTCCTGGTTGCGGAGGCTGTAGATGAGGGGGTTCAGCATGGGGGTGATGATGCAGAACAGCGCCGACACCACCGCATCAGCCAGCGACGAGCTGTCAGTGCCGAGCTGGTTGTAGTTGAGGTTGGCTGTCACAAAGTAGAGCATGACCACCAGCAGGTGGGCAGAGCAGGTGGAGAAAGCCTTGTGTCGGCCAGCAGCTGCAGGCATGGCCAGCACAGCCGCCAGGATGCGTAGGTAGGAGCCGAGCACCAGCAGGAAGGGGCCGAAGCCCACGAAGACGCTGGCAGCATGCAGGGCCACCTCGCTGGGCCGCGTGTTGCTGCAGGCGGCCCGCAGCAGCGGGGGGACGTCGCAGAAGAGGTGCTGCAGGCGGACAGCCCTGCAGAAGGACAGCCGGGAGGCCAGCAGTGTGTGCACCGCTGAGTTCAGCGCTCCCCACAGCCAGCAGCCTGCAGCCATGGCCCGGCACGCGGCCCTCGGCATGGCGTGTGCGTAGTGCAGGGGGTGCACGATGGCTGCGTAGCGGTCGTAGGCCATGATGGCCAGCAGTGCGCACTCAGCACCCGCGCAGCTCATCAGGAAGAAGGTCTGAGCCAGGCAGCCGTGGTAGGAGATGGCGGCCTGTGGGCGAAGGCTGTTGGCCAGGACCTTGGGCACTGTCACTGTGGAGTAGCAGATGTCCAACCAGGAGAGCTGGCTGAGAAAGAAATACATGGGGTTGTGGAGATGGGGGTCCAGGAGCACGAGGGCAAGTATTGCAGAGTTCCCCAGCAGCGTGACCAGGTATGCGGCCAGGAAAAGGAGGAAGAGGAAGGGCTGGCCATGGGAAAAGCCCAGCAGCAGGATCTCTGTCACCTGAGTCTGATTCCCCCGGGCCATGGGGCAGCTGTGTTGGTCTGCAGGCAGAAAAGAGCACCAGGAAGAGGTGGAGAGGGTAAAAAATGACTACAAAGCATGGGTTTAACTGCTGGGATGGCTATGGTCCTGTCTATCTCTGCAGTGACTGAAGGCTTCCCATGCCGATACTTCGCAGACAGTGGGATTTCACTGTCCAGGGAGGTGCTGTTTGCTGCTGGAGATCTGACTGCAGAAGTCATACCAAGGAAACCATGGCCAGTTTGCATTCAGACTAACTCACGCATCCTGGGTCTTCCTGCCCATCAATCCCACTGTCTCAAACACCCACCATGTCTCTCTTTTCTTCCCATTTTCCTGGTAATTGCGTCCTTCCCTGCTTCCTTCACAACGTCACATCCTTCTTGAGATGTTATGGCCACAAGGCCTGCTCTCTGCCAGCTGCCTGGGATGTGCCAACACTTTGCACCAGCTAAAAGGGATTATTATTACTCTTTTTTCCATCCTGTCTCTTCCTCTGCCTTTTTGGAGTGCTTTGCTTAGCAATAACCAGTACCAGAATACCCCAGGTTTCAGCTGAGGGAGGCTCACCATGCTGTATTTGTATAGCCACAACCAAATTGAGCTGTCAGGGGTCTCCGCTGACCTGGGACTCCTGACTTTCTTCCACACATCTTATTTCTGTCACCCTGACCCAAGGGTTTTGCTGACTGCTCTGTGGAGCTGTGCTGACCCTGTCCACATGAAAGGCTGAGAGACCTGGGGCTGTTCAGCCTGAGGAAAAGAAGGCTGAGAGGGAATCTGATCAATGTTCATAAATCTCTAAAGGGAGGTGGAGGCACACGGATGAGGCCAGGCTCCTCTCGGTGCTGTGCAGCCATAGGACAAGGAGCAATGTCCTCGAGATGGAACATAGGAAGTTCTGTACTGACACGAGAAAGAACTTCTTTCCACCAGGGTGATGGAGCAGTGGCACAGGCTGCACAGAGAGGTGGTGGAGTCTCCTTCTGTGGAGACATTCAAGACCTGTCAGGACATCCACCTCTGAGACCACAATAGGGAACTGCTTTAGCAGAGGTTGGGCTCAGTGATCTCCTGAGTTCCCTTCCAACCCCTGTGGTTCTGTGATTCTGTTGCCTGTGGTGTTTCCAGCAGCAGAAGGGAACCATGAGTTCCTCTGCAGGAGGGACTGGGAGGTCTGGAGAGCTGCCTGTGAGGCTCTCCCTGTGCTGACAAACCCAAGCTGCATTGGGTGTGGAGGCACAGGGATGCTGTGCAATCACAGAAAGACAGACTCTAATTTTTCCACTCTGCTCTGGAGCGATGTAACAGTCAGTGACATTTAAACCCTTCACCCCCAAACACCCTTTGTACAGGGAAGGGGAAATGTGATCAGAAAAATCTCCCCTTCCCCCACCAAGGAAGGTGCCTCACTTCACCTCGGTGCCCTTCCCATAGCCCCAGTGTTTTGGGGTGCGTTGTACCATCCTCTGTTCTGCAGGAGGCCAGGCATGCTGTGCTCCCACCCCAGATACCAGATGCTCCTGCAGGAAGATGCAGCTCTCCCCTTGAAGCTCTGCTGGCCCAGGTGAGCAAAGCAGAGCCTGGAATGTAGGAGTGGGATCCTGAGCCCTTGGTGTGCTCTGTCCCTGTCTGATGGTTGGACTGGGGGAGCCGGCAGCACCGCAGGAGGAATTTCTCCCGGTGAGGACTGGGTGGTTTTGCTGGATGCAGCAGCAGCCCCCACAGCCTGTCCAAACGCCTCGACCACCCTGAGCCCTGGGTGCCAGCACAGGCATGGTCCCCATGCAGTGTGCTGGGGGGGACCCTGAGAGGGCCCCATCATGAGTGAGAGCCCTATGAGCCTCCTACTGCAAGCAGGGCTCTGTCCTCCTTACCTCTGCATCCAGCAGCAAACCTGCAGTGCTGGGTGAGAGGGAAAAACTGCTCCTGCCCCCACGTGCTGCCCGGTGTGTCTTACCTGCACCAGGAGGAGTCAGCTGCACCTGTGAGCAGAGGAGCAGCTTTTAACCCTGGGAGGTCCTGAGGGAGAGGCTGGCAGAGGCAGCACCGCTGCATGGCAAAAGCACAGAGCAGAGATGTGTTCCCCCAATCAGCCCACACAAGTGGAACCTGAGCCTGCCAAACAGAACCCTCCTGGCACAGTGCCCCCTGTGATTCCCTGCTCTGGTCCAGCCCAGACTGAGCTCTCTAGCCCCGTCCTCCCATCCCAGCCCTCAGCAGCTCTTGTGCACCTGGGCTGCAGCTCAGATGACCGTGCACTGGGTATCCCGTGCCATGGGGAAGGGCCAGCTGGGAGCTGATTGAGCTCATTAACTGATAAGCACAGATACTACACTCATCCTTCACCAAAAAGTGAAGAACCTGCAACCCTTACATCCTCCTTCACCACACTGTGAGGTGTCACACCAGACAGTGCAGCAGAAGGGCAGCAATGGGCAGAGCTGGCCCTGCACACACCTGCAGCACGGCCCTACGGCACCAGTTGTGCTGGGTTAATGTGCTCGTTGGGCTGGGCTAAAGCACTGATTGTGTTGGGTTAATGAACTGATAGTGCTTGATTAAGGCAGTGGTTGTGCTGGGTTGAGGAGTGGAACAGAGCCCTGTGGCTTCCTGAAGATCCAGGCAGGAGGACTATTTGGCCTCCTACCGGGTGAGTGCTGCCTGCCCTGAGTTTGAGGCGGCTCCTGCTATCAGCAGCAGTTTTGATGTATAGCAGCATGGAAATGCAAAATGGGAAATACAGAAAATGGGAAGATGGCAGCAGGGAGGGAATTTGGAGAGGCACAACTGTTCCTGCAGCAGGAATGCATCAGAGCCTGGGTTAGCAGGCCCATGGGTGCTTCATAGGATGCGGCGATATTTGAGGACGTGGGGGCTTTTTCTACTAAATACTTGAATTTGTTACAGATCACCACCAGGAAGTATACTATGGTTAATAAGGCAAATACATGTGGAAATTAATACAGATAATAAATTATTATAGACTATAGCAAGAAGCAAATATATATGTTGCAGAGATTAAGAGCATAGCACCAACTAAAAGTAGCAGCAGAGGGAATGGAAAGGCAATTAGAGGTGGTAAAATTCAGGTATGGATCGGTATTGTCAGTGGGACAAACTTAGCAATAATGCAAAGTTTGAATTAGTAATGAATATAGTTATGGGTTACAAGCTTATCAGTAGTTTAGAAGCAAACATGACAGCTTAACTTATCAAGACTATACTCATGGCCCAAGACATATTTCTGTGTATGCTCTGGGGTATATTTGCAAAACAGACACATCAAACTGATAGAAGAAGGGACCAGGTCAGGGTCATACTGACCTTAAGGGGTCCCATTAAGAAAACCAAACCCCAGAAGTGGGTACAGGAAGGGACCAGAATGTACTACAGAGTTGGTCTGTGTCATGGAAGTGCTTTGTTGCAACCTTTCTGCAGTGTTTCCTGCTGATAGGAGCTCTTGGAACTGATCTGGAGGAGGGCCACTAAGATGATCAGAGGGCTGGAGCAGCTCTCCTATGAGGAAAGGTTGAGGGAACTGGGATTGTTTGGCTTGGAGAAGAGAAGGCTCTGGGGAGACCTCACTGTAGCCTTCCAGTACTTGAAGGGAGCGTATAAACAGGAGGGGGAACGGCTGTTTGTGAGGGTGGATGGTGATAGGACAAG
>JAOWBP010000001.1:25504-36142 GCA_028571105.1 Tragopan temminckii
CAGGCTGCCCAGAGCCACATCTAGCCTGGCCTTGAATGCCTGCAGGGATGGGGCATCCACAGCCTCCTTGGGCAACCTGTTCCAGTGCATCACCGCCCAAACATGGAGTAGCAGTTACGATGGACCATCAGCAGACAAATTAGCATCTCTGATTTGATGGGCCAGTTTTTCAGTGACTCTCCAGGTGTATGAATTAGCACAGTCTCAGTGCTTTTAGCCTGAGAATGTGTCTGCGATTGAAATCTGGCGGTGGTTCGTGGTGCCCTTTGTAAACAGCTTTAGGAAGGTAGGATCACATACACTCCTTACAGAATCACAGAATCACCGAGGTTGGAAAAGACCTTCAAGATCATCCAGTCCAACCATCCGCCTATCACCAATAGTACTCACTAGACCATGTCCCTTACTGATGTGACACAGGAGCTTTGAGAGACTGCTCTTCTCCTTCCTGCTTTTCAAATAATTCAAGTATGTTAATGAAAAACAGCTGTCTTCTGTGCAAGGTGGAAGAGAGTTGGCGTCTGTTCACCTCTTGCATCAGTAAATAGAACAGAAGCAAAGCAGGCCAGGAATTAGCTCTATTTGACACATGCTTGCTTATTTTCTGACAGGTTGTCCGAAACTGAGCACTTGCATAGCAGCACGAAGCAGGATCTGAGATACCTGGAGGAGCAGCTGGAGGAGGAGCGGGAGCGCCGCGTGGCTGCCGAGGAAGCGCTCTCTGCAGCTCAGGATCAGATCAGCAGGTGGGGGACATTGGTCAGAGGGGCAATGCTGTCCTAAGAGTGGAGATCCCAGCTCTCTAAATGACTGCACTGTGTTTGTGCTTCGGTTGTAGACAAAGGCAGAATGCACCAACTGAGTGAAAATTGTGGTAGGATGAATTCTGGCCAGGAACGCCAGCTTTCCCAGTGAAGGAAACCATTGGAAAATATAATTTGTAGACTCAGAATTGGCTGAAGAAAAAAAAAAAAAAAAAAAAAAAAAAAAAAAAAAGTTTTTCAATATTTCCGGGGGTTTTGTCTCCTCAGTAATCACCTGTCTGTCTCGGGTAAAAAAAAGTCTTGAATTGAGAAGTTTCCTTAAATTTAAATTCATTGCCAAAAAGACATAAACTTTGGATACTGAGAAACAACTAACCTAGGGTAGACCTTTTCCCTCTGCCCCCTTTTTTTTTTTTTGGCTCAGCTTTAGTCTGGATATCCTTCCCCCTCACTTTCCTCATCTTCAGTTCCCTTGTTTGCAACTCCCATTGCACTCAGTCCCTTTGGTAAGGCAAAAAAGTCGTGTAGGGGTTGGGACCAGCATGGGGTGATCAGAGAGTCACAGAACTGCAGGATTTGGAAGAGACCTCAGGAGATCACTGAGCACAACCTCTGCTGAGGCAGTTCCCTGCAATAGGTTGCACAGGTTGGCATCCTGAGAGGTCTTGAATGTGTCCACAGAAGGAGACTCCACCACCTCTCTGTGCAGCCTGTGCCACTGCTCCGTCACCCTGATGGAAAGAAGTTCTTCTGCATCTTAGTACAGAACTTCCTATGTTCCAGTTTGAGGCCATCGCTCCTTGTCCTATGGCTGCACAGCACCGAGAGGAGCCTGGCCTCATCCGTGTGCCTCCACCTCCCTTTAGGGATTTATGAACATTGATCGTGATCCCCTCTCAGGCTGAACAGCCCCAGGTCTCAGCCTTTCCTCACACAGGAGATGCTCCAGGCCCTTCATCCTCTTTGTGGCCCTCTGCTGGACTCCTTCCAGGAGATCTCCATCTTTTTGGAACTGGGGAGCCCAGAACTGGACTCATTATTCTAAATGTGGCCTCACCAGGGCAGAGCAGAGCGGAGGATCACCTCCCTTGTCCTTCTGGCCACGCTGTTTTTAATGCACCCCAGGATGCCATTGGCCTTCTTGGCCACCAGGGCACACTGCTGGCTCACGGCCAACCCGTTGCCCACCAGGACCCACAGGTTCTTCTCTGCAGAGCTCCTCTCCATCAGCTCATGCCCCAACCTGTACTGATGCATGCAGTTATTTGTCCCCAGGTGCAAGACTCTACACCTTGTTGGGTTCCTCTCTGCCCAGACAGAAAACAAAGGAGTACGTGCAGCATTTTTCTTAGAGAGAAGCTCTATCTTGGATGAAAACCAGCTCCTTTATACGTTATTGAGACATAAGAGGGAGTAGGATGCTGCTGCTTTGAGGGAATGGGCAGGTGCTGTTGGGTTCGTTCTTCTTCCTGAGGCAGTCAATAGGTGCTGCTGCTTTCCATTAATTTCCTTTAAACAAGAGTTTATTTCTCACCTCAATTCCCACCTTCTCAGGCAGCAAGTCATTCCTTTTCTTGTTTTGTGCTGTCAGTGGCGTGTTGTTTTCAGGATGCCTCCTGTATGAAGCCTTCAGCCACACTTCAGGATGTTGTTGCATCCCAGGTTTGGTTACTTCTTGGTCCTGATGCTCAGCTGGAGTTTTGGGCTGGCAGGTTTTTTTCCTCCTATTTGTGTTTCAGCAGCCATTTAATATTAGAAGGTCCACACGCCACCTCCTGTGCCTTCTTATGTGCCCCCTCCCAGGCTCTTTGCTGCCAACACCTTGCTCTTTATACCCAGTGCACTGTGGATCCCGGGTTGCTTCAGAGATGCTGTTATAGTCAGTAGAGAAAAGGATGCTGACCTGGACTGGATGTCAGGCTGAGGAGCAGCAAGCCCTGTGCCTCTGTCTTGTCGTTGACTGTAGAAATGAATTTGGTCACTGAGCTTTGTTGTAGCTACTTGTGCTGCATGCATCCCCTAGCAGTTTTAGTGCAGCAATTCACGTAAATCTCACTGTTAGAATCTTCTGCATCACTGTTATGGTTTTCCTTCTGACACAAATGCTTATTCTGACAAAAAAAAAATTATCTGGATGGAAATATCGGAGGTGAAGTTCCCTGGCAGCTGCTACACAACTCAGGCAATGTTATCTCCTTCCAGCATTAAAGTTTGTGGAAGCTCCCTCACTTCATATCACCTGATTTCACATCACTGATACTGATAGTGCTGCTTTCATGCTTTAACAGTATCTTACCACTCTTGAAAGTCTGTCACTGGGAAATAGCAAGAACCAGCACTTCTGGGTGCAGAGCTGGCTTCCAAATTAATTTCATGGCATTTAAAAGAGTTCAGTCATCTGCCTTGGCCTCTTGTAAGTCACACACTATGAAATTTCACTGACAGCTAAACACAGACGCCTCAGGTAAGTCAAAGTTTGTAATTCCTGCAAAGAAAAAGCAATACCAAAAGGAATCGAGGAGTTGTAAAGTGTGATGGGAGATGGGTGAGGAAAGAAGGGCAGCAGCTGAACCTTCCTGTGTATAATTTGTATGGAAATCACAAGATACCAACTCTGCTCCAGTTTCACTACCCTCCAGAAATTGGGAATGACTTCATTTTGAAACCATATCTGAGGAAAACAGACTATTGCTACTTGGGTCACCCCGTGGTTCTGCTCATTGGCTTAATGGTTGTGTGTTTGTTTTGTGTCAGGTTGGAGTCGAGTGAGTGGACATCCTCCCTGAGCACCAGCATCGATATGGCTCCAGGTCACGAGCATTCCTTGCTGATTGACTCCACGGATAATAATTTCAGCAAAGTAAGAATTTTCTCTCACAGCTGCCAATGGTGTGAGCTCAGTCTGGTGTAAGAAAACGTGAACTGAGAACTGTGAGCCTATAGCAGCAAAGTTCTTCTGTGGGCATCTTTGAGTCAGTTTGGGTAGTGGGTTTGTGTGGCTTTCTGCTCGTGGCTTGCTCTGCTGGTTTCCTTTGTTCTGTGGCTCTGCCAGGAGAGGTGACGTTGTCTGAGGACCCCCAAAGGGCCCCTGTGGTGGTTCACCATAGGGCAGCCCTACTCAGCAGGACCTGAAGTCCTTTCAGTGGTGAGGATGAAAGATCTCAACAAATACACATTCTTTTCTTCCAGCCTGGAGGGAGGGTGAATTGGGATTCCTAGGAGCTCAAGTCTATAGCAGAAAAGTACCACTGGTCCTTTTGTTTATATTTCACTTGAGGGGCTAAGATGTTTGTAAGGAGCAAATGTCAAAGGGAGACGTTCGGCGTTTTGTTGCCCTTTCTGTATTGGAATTGAAGAGAGCTGGCTGGCAAAAAATCTGAAGAGAGCAGCTTTTCTGATGGGGAGTGGCTCTGGAAGTCAGATCTGGCAGTGGAACGGGTTTAGAAAAGTTTGTGCTGAAAAGCTTAAACTTATCTTTGTGATCAGAGAACTCTGGGAAGGGTCGCTGGGCACTCAGCCATTCCTGGTGCTTGACCAATCTCTCTTTCCTTCTTCCAGACTCGGAATATCCCTGGACTGCGGCGCCTGTTACGCTCTCTCTTCCGCTCCCGGACCCACTTGCCCTTGCTGGTGGCCCTGTACCTGCTTGCTCTTCACGTCCTGCTCTTCCTGTGCTTCACAGGCCACCTCTGAGCAGGAACAGCAGCCCTTCCTTGAGCCACAGCCCTCTGCGATCCTGGCCAGCATTCCCCATCTGCCGGGCAGCTGAAACAGGCGCTTCACCCACCGCCTTCTTTCCAAGTCCCCTATGGGCAGCACTGCCCAGTGGTTGATGCATGCCCTGGGTGCTCGCTGTTGGGATGGGCAGCAGCCAGGGCTGTTGCTCGTGATGTTTCCAGGACATCTCTCACTTCATTCTGTTGTTTTGAATGATTGAGCAGTCCTCCTGCTAACAGTCATGGTATCTGTTCCTGTACCTGGAGGGAGCACTGCTCAATTTATAGAGCATTTTACCATAGTAGGAATGAGTAAATTCTTCCTGGATTGCTGCAATTCTTCAGTGCTTCCAGGAAATGCCAGATCTTCATTCACCCTCATCCTGAGTCGGTTGAGCTGGGGGGGGGAAGCTCTGGAGCTGTGCACCAGGGAGGGAAGCTCCTTCCCTTCCTTATGTCTCCTGTTTGCTTCATGGCTCAGCACTGTTTGAGATGCATATCCTAAGGAAACTATGGACACTTTAAGGAATGTGAATTTAACATTTCCTGCTCAGTTACATCTACGATTGAAGTAGGGCCAAAATTAATACATCTGGACCTGCTGAGCACTGCATTTAAAGACAGCTGTATGTCTGCTCTGACAGCCTTGTAAAATAGCTTCAGAAATGTAATTATTGAATATGAGGCAAGAGCTTTTTATCTCTCACTTCAATAACCTCTCAAAAGGAGAGCAGCTGTGCTCCCGCTTCCTGCTCTGCTGCGCCAGCTTAAACCCATATGGGCTGTGTTGGAGGGTTCCATCGTGTGCTTCCATCACATGGGCCTGAGTCAAAGGCAGAAGATCCTGAACTGAAAGGGTTCCCCCAGGGCTGGGGAAGGGAAAGGAGTTCTGGGCCTTTGGTGTCACTGCTTATAGAGAAATTGTGCAGTGCTGGCACTGGGGCCTGGGCTTGTTTGAAGCAAACTGTGTGGATGGATTTAATCATATGGGGTGCGTGGGAAGCTGTGCTTTTCTATAGAACTCCTGCAGTGTTGTGGAGTTGGGACAGTCCACTTCCAAAGGGAGAATGTTGAATGCAGGGATGGCTGAGCTGAGCTTCCTGCTGTTGGCCAGGCTGCGATGCGTTCAGGGTCCTTGCTGGGAGGGTCCTGGCTGCTTTGTGGTGCAGCGCTCAGCTTGCATTTTTCCACATGGGAAAGAGGGGGTTCTGATGCTGCTGGTAACCTAGCAGACCCCAGCTGCTGCAAAGCCTCTTTGAAGGTGGATTGAATTTATCACTGTACCTAAAACAACGGGATCTCTGGTAGAGCGTTGGCACTACATCTCCCTTTGTGTGCTACCCTGATGATCTCTGTGGACTTTCTCAGCTGCATACACTTCTGTGACCAAAAACTTTGCCTTTATCTTCCTGGGGCGTGTGCTCCTGTATATAATAAAGATTATTTTTCAGATGGAAGTTGCGTTGTGTCGCCATGTGAACATCAGAAGTCTCCACAGCCCTCTGTGTGCATTTCCTTGTGTGTTAATTCCATCAGATCTGTTTCTTCTGATTGAACGCCCACAGAGATGACCTTTCCCCTCTCACCTCAGCATCTTCAGCTTCTGCTGCCATGATCAAAGAAGTTAAGAATGCTGTGGATTAAAAAGCAGCTCCAATAAATCTGAAGGTCTGTTGGGGTTTGCTTTTAGTTATTCTCAGGTAGATGTAACCCAACTCTGCACAGGGATGGAGTTGTACAACCCACAGGGAAGACGTGGTGGTTGGTGCCCATGGGCTGGAATCACAGAAACACCAAGGTTGGAAAAGACCTACAAGATCATCCAGTCCGACCGTCTGACTATCACCAATAGTTCTCACTAAACCATATCCCTCAAGATGTGCTGCTGTCTGATGTGGGATGTACAGCACTATCCTCCTCTCTAAAGAACTCTCTTCATACTCACTACTACAATATGACAATGCCATTGGAACAGAAGTTAATTATAGGGTGCTGTAAGAATGATGGCCCCGCTGCATTTAATAGGTGCAAGAACTGCAGGTAATGTAAGTTTCCTTAAAGCCCGTGGTGTGAGTTTTCTGCAGAGGACTCAAATTCAGGAGCCCATCCACAGAGCTGAAATGAGACCATTTGGGTGAAATGGATTTGTTAAAGATGTGGTATCTCCATATGGAATGATTCAAGCTTGGATTAAATAAATTAACAAGAAACTTTGAAGAAGCTCCTGCTCCGATGTCACAGCATGGCCAACAGCTTTGACCTAATGGAAGATGTGGGTCTTCACCCGATGGTTTCTGCTTCAAACATCTCAACCTTTTGCTTCCCTCTGGTGTGGGTACTGCTGCCCTGCCTGCTTAATCTGCAGAAGGCATCACGCTGTGTCGGACAGAACTGAGTGCTCCAGGAGCCATTCTTTGCATCACTTGACTCATTCTGAAAGGAAGTCGATTTGGTTTCAGAAGTTCGTTTGGTGCAGAAGTGGTTTGTGCCTGTTCCAAAATTGGGCATTTCCAGCAGTGAGCAGCGAAGGGAGAGTTTGGTCTGAACGTGCTTAGGGCTCTTCACCTGGATCCTTTCCGTATTCCTACCTCAGACTATCTATAGATTATATATCCATATCTATACACATGTAGATATGTAAATATATGGATATACAATGCATATATTTGGCTTTTGAATTGTGCTTCAAAGTGCTGAGCCCAGCATTGCACTGACACTGCAACCAGCAGATTTGCAGCTCTCTTTTATGGGACCTCTGCAATCGTTGGCCATGGGGGTCCAGGCACTTCTTGGCAGGAGCTCAGCTGGAATCAACGTTGGTTTTGTCACAATCCATGCCATCGTGCCCCGTTGATCCCTACCCACTGACAGAGCACTTTGTGCAGCGCGTTCACCTCATCGGAGTGGAGGGAACTGCTGCGTTGGGGGCTGGGGGAGGAAGTGGAGAAAACAGGAACCCAGTGCAGCCCTGAGGCTGCTGTGAGCAGCAGTGCTGCACCGGAGGACTGCGAACCCATCAACGGGAGCCAGGGGCTGGGAAAGGTGAGGATACCAGGGGGTCCTGGGGGTGGGGAGTGGCCAGCAGCAATGGCAGAAGTGCTTCGGTGGACAAAGAGAGCCACTTCCTGGGCATGTGTTGATGGTGCTCAGCATTTACTGCTCTGTTGGTTCTTCGGTTATCTTTTTTTTTTTTTTTTTTTTTTTTTTTTTGCATTTGAGGCTCTAAAGAACCATTATTCCCACATGTTAACCATCTGCTATGGGGGAAGGATGGGGCCAACTCTTGCACTGACCATCTGCTTTGTGGCAATCACAAAATCACCAAGGTTGGAATCTCCAAGGTCACACAGTCCAACCAAAGGAAGGAGGGAAGGATGATGATGGGGGAAGGACGGAGCCAATCTCCATGGCTATGGTTATGGCTGTGGTTTGTTACAGTTCCCAGAATGTGTGGTGGGAGGTGCTGGGGAGGAGGGGTCAGGAGTCACCTGGAGCAGCAGGCAGACCCCAGAGCTCCAGGTTGGCGTTGGAGTGGCTGCCCAACGGCTGCCCTCAGCTGGAAGCCCTGTGCCAGGTTGTTGCTGCTGCTCTACATACAGATGGGCCATAGAAGTGTTTGGATTGAGAAATGGTAAAAGGTGAGGACAGAAAAAGGAGATGGAAGGCGCTGTTGGGTTGTTCCGCATTGGCCACACCCACCTTCCTGCTTCCTCTGCTCATCATTATCACAGAAGCATTGAATCAGAGGATGCCTTTGGTTGGAAGGGGACCTTAAACACGATGTGTTCCAACCCCTCTGCCCTGGGCTGGGTCCTCCCAGCTTGGGCTGCCCAGAGCCCCATCCACGGCCACGGGCACCTGCAGGGGTGGGGCATCCACAGCTCTGGGCAGCAGTGCTGGGATGATTTGTTGGCTGTGCTCTGCAATAGGGTTACTGCCGAGCGCAGCAGCACAGAGCTGTGCTTCCATCATTACCACTATTACTGTCACTGCTGTTGTCATTATTTTAACTCCTGAGGGTCAAATCCTTGCAGTAAATCTCCCTCGGTCCTCTATCCCCGGCTTTCTGCCTGGCTCCTTTCAACCACAAACTCCGTCCCTGCTCTGTGCTTTCGGTTCCCTCCTCTCCAGCCCCTCGTTAACTCCGTGCAATGAGCAGTGCTGGAGGTCCACCCGCTGCTGGGATGGCAGTTCGCAGCTCAGAACCAACACCTTGCAGCTGCCCTGTGCACACTGAATCAATGAATCAGTGAACTGAGGATCCCTGCAAAGCTGACCCCATCCCTCCCATCGGGTTTCCCCTGGTTGATGTGATGTTTGTGGCAGCGTGGGGCACAGCTCTGCGGTTCTTCTCTCTGCCCCACTGCAAAGCTGCTTTGGGCCATGGGAAGAGCAGCCCCAACATTGCCTGCCCCGTGCAACCGGACTTCCTTCCGCTGCTCTGCAGGCGCAGCGCTGCCTGGGAGGGACTTTTTTTTTTGTCTTTTTTCGGAGTCATCCTGAAAGTGAAATGCAGGAGCTCGAGATTTCACACTATTTTTGTTTTATAACTTCCTCTCCCTGGGCCTATTGCCTCCTCCATGCTCCTGTGCTTTGCTACAAAAGTAATGCCTGTTTATTTCCATGGAAGCTAGAGCAGAGGCAAAGAGCACGATAATGCCATTTGATAGAGCAAATTCTCAGCTACAAAGCACTGTTTTTCAACATAGGCACTCCCATTTGCTGCACATTTTCACCAGTGATGAACAAAAGCCTGTGTGCCACGCTTGCACAGATCAGCACCAGTGGGGGTGACCCACTGTTACACAGCTGCTATGATGGCATCGCTGTTAGGCTGGAGGGGCTTCGAGCACCTGATCTAGTTGTAGATGTCCCTGTTCACTGTGGGCTGTGGGACCAGATGACTCCCCTCACTGTGGTCCTGCCCCACCCCCTGTGGCACCGCAGTCCCAGTGATGCTGTGTTCTGCCCCACAGATGTGGAAGGCAGTCGTGGGCCACGACGTGTCAGTGAAGGTGGAGGCACAGAGTGATGACTGGGACACCGACCCCGACTTTGTGGTGAGTGCTTGCGGCGGGGGTCAGCACAGGGCCGGGTGGGATCTTCTGTTTGGCATAGATGTATTTTTAGTTTTGCATTAGGGGAGAGTTTGTAGAACCACAGAATGGTTTGTGTTGAAAGGGACCTTCTTAGAACTACAGAATGGTTTGAGTTGGAAGGAACCTTCATAGGATCACATAATGGTTTGGCTTGGAAGGGACCTTCATACAATCACAGGATGGTTTGTGTTGAATTTGGAAGTGACCTTCATAGAACTATGGAATAGGTTGAGTTGTAGGGGACATTCATAGAATCATAGAATGGTTTGGTTGGAAGGGAACTTCATAGAACCGCAGAATGGTTTGGGTTGGAGGGGACTTTCATAAGATCACAGAATGATTTGGGTTGGAAGAGACCTTCTTAGAACTATAGAATGGTTTGAGTTGGAGAACTTCATGGGATTATGGAACCCAAGTTGGAAGGGACCTTCATAGGATCACAGAATGGTTGCATTGAAAGGGACCTTCTTAGAACTATAGAATGATTTGAGTTGAAGACCTTCATAGGAGTATGGAGTAGTTTGGATTGGAAGGGACCTTTATAAGATCATAGAATGGTTTTAGTTCAAAGGGACCTTCATAGAATCGTAGAATGATTTGGGTTGGAAGAGACCTTCTTAGAACTGTAGAATGGTTTGAGTTAGAGATTTTCATAGGAATGGTTTGGGTTGGGAGGGACCTTTATAAGATCACAGAAAGGTTTCTGTTGGAAGGGACCTTCACAGAACCACAGAATGGTTTGGGTTGGAAGGGACCTTCATAGGATTATGGAATGGGCTGGAAGGGATGTTCATAGGATCACAGAGTGGTTTGGTCCCACTCTCTGCAATGAGCAGGAACACCCACAACTCCATCAGGCGCTCCATCACCTCTCTGAGCAGCCCATGCAGTTCCTCACCACCCTCAGCGAGAAGACCTCACTCCCTGCATCCAACGATTTATCCTTAGTGCAGCACCCATCGGCCCACCCCAATCCCCTCCTCCCACCCCCGCGGGGCCGTCGGGGCTCTCCGGGCTCCGGGCGGTGCTGACGGGGGCGGTTCGCTCCGCAGAACGACA
>JAOWBP010000001.1:103703-116730 GCA_028571105.1 Tragopan temminckii
TCCTCTGACCCCGCCCCTCTCCCCCACAGCCCCATCTCCAGGCTCCACCCCCAGTCTGGCCCACAGGTGAGTGGTGCAAGGTGGGGTTGGGTTGGAGATGTGTTTTCTGGGCACCCGGGATATTCCTGTGCCCACTAATGCCCCCATCTGCCCAGAGCCTCCCTGCTGGCTTCCCATACTCCATTGTGGGGTCCTTTCACCACTCCGCCGCTCCCGGTCACCGACCTGCCCAGTGAGCCCCAGCACTTTCTCTCTGCCGGCCTGCAGCCCCCCCGTGGCTGAGCCCACCATGTCATGGCCTCGACCAAGCTCGTACCGCTGCACTGCCTTGTGCAGCTCAAGGAAGCACCCTCTGGAGTGCTTGTGGAACCCCTGCATTGTCCAGCAACGTGGGATCATTGCTGCCATTTTGGAGGTAGAGCAGCCATCTTGGAAGCAGATGCCTTTACTAGATCTCTGCCTCCCTGCCAAGATCCCACCAGTTCCTGTCATCTTCCTACTCTTTGCAGTTCTGTGGGATGTTTTGGGGCTGCCAGAGGGGTTCGCTGCTCCCCCATGGTGCACTGCACCCCTCCAGGCCTGGCTTCCAGCTCCCGCTTAGCATCACCATGCAGGTCAAGGTATGCTTGGAGCCAGGGAACCTTGTGGAGACAGAGCCTGTCTGGGGCAAGCCCAAAAACCTAATGCTGGGGATGCCAAGGCCCAATGGGAACTCCTACAGGAGCTGTGCCCTGTGTGAAAGGACTCCCTGGTGGGAACCCCATGGCCCTATAGAAGCTTCTCCTAAGCAGATTTTGCTCATGGGGATCCTTAGGTCCTATGATGGGAACCTAAGGCTAGGTGTAGGACTCATGGTGGGAACCCACAGCTACATAAAAGCTTCCAGAGGGCTGATTTCTGCTTGAAGAGAGACACCCATGGAAGGACCCCAAGGACATGTAGAGGTGTCATGGTACACTCAAGGCCATATAGGGACCCCCATGGAGCTGACCCTTACCCACCACATCCCTTCAGTCCTGTGCTGGGTGTCCAACCCCAGACCCCTGCAGTTTGACCATGGTGTGTTATCACGGTGGTAGGATCATGGCCACCTGCCCATAATGCTAACCTCTTTGTCCCTGCAGGGCTCTACTATGCAGGCAGTGAGGGAACCCATGTGGCTGGCTGAGCTCTTGTGGTGGGCTTGGGCTCCGCTGGCAGCACCCTGGGCTGAGGCCGCAGCTGGGGGCTCCCAGTGGAGGCTGCCTGAGGCCTGCTCTGCCGTGCCATCTTCCAGGAAACACGATGTGATGCCTCCTTGGGCTGCCATGGTGCTGTGCAACGTGGGGCAGATGGCTGCCCCACATCTCATCCAACAGTGTGGCTGAGCTGCAGGAGCTCTGTGGATCACAGCAAGTCCAGCCTGAGGCTCTGCGGGGATGGTGGGGTGAGGAGCTGCTCCAGAGATTATTCTTGGTCGTGGAGGAGATATTGCAGTCTGAATTGGGGGTGTTTTGGCACAAGGAGTCTCCTTAGTTAAGACAATTTTGGGGTGAAGGGACTTTTTTCTTAAGATTGAGGTCTACATGGTTGCAGAGTGAGGTTAAGATAGAGACAACAGCAGTTGTGGGGTGAGTTATGGGGGCTATTGCAGTTGGGGAGGGTGGTGATAAAAGCTGGAGGCCACCACACCTGAGGGCTGCAAGCAATAGGTCCTTAATGAGCAAGGCCACAGTGCTGCTGTCTTGGGGTGCAGAGGCACCTCTATGGCCAGGAAGGTGGCAGCTGCCCTTGGACTGAGGGCTGTAGCTGTGGATTGGGACACCTCCCTCCCTGCCAAGTGTATAAAGTTTCCTGATTCGTTACAGCTGATGTCTGTCATTGTTGGAGGTGGGACATGTGGTTGGGCGCAGCTCTTGATAGCGAAGGGTGGGATGTGAGTGCATGGCTATGGATGGCCCTGCCCCAGCATGTGTGCTGTTGGAGCTGGGGGAGGTGAGAATGGCGCTGAGCAGCCAGCAGGTGCTCCAATAGCTCTGGGACGTGTCGAGCTCACTGCGGGGCTCTGAATGACCTTCAGGTCCCATCAGAAGGCACTGGGTTCCACCAGTGTTGTAGAGTCTACAGGCAGCCCTTGGAAGCCTCTCAGAAAGGCTCGGTGGGGCCTGGAGCAGAGGAGGGGATTGCTTTGGTGGTGTCTGAGAGGTGGCTGCCCCAGGAAGGTCAACGAGGATGCTCTGGGTGGTGCTGGGAGGCCCTGAGGGGTACGGGGAGCTCCGCGGTGTATTCGGCTGCCTCCAGAAAGCTTTAATCGCTACAAACTCCCAAATCCTCGCTCAGCAGCCGAGCAAATCTAAAAACAGCGGCAACCCTTCTGTAAAGCAGCAGCTGCCCCGCAGCTCCTCCCTGACAAAACGCCCCGAGGACGGAACCAACACAACACTGGTTGGCACGTGCACTCAGCTCTAAGAGAACGAATGCCAGCGAGCAGCGGCCGCTCCTCGCATCCCTTAAAAAAGCAGCTCTATCTGCTCGCAGCTCACAGTTCCCGCACGAGCCCCGCAGCTCAGACGAGCAGCGTCCACCGCCTTCCTGCTCCCGGAGCTCCATCTGTTCCGGAGCACTCTCGTCTCCGTCCCGGACTCGCGTGCCCGAGCGAACCCCGGAAACGGCCCGGTTCGGCTCCTACTGCCCCTGCGCGCCCCGCCGCCGGCAGCGTTGAGCCAACCTGCACTGAGCAGCGCAGCTCCGCGGCTTCCTCCGGCTTCATGGTGACTAGTCCAATCGCTACTGCGCATGCTCCAGTGTGCGCCAGTCTTCGTCGTCAGTCCTCGAAGCTCTATGGTCACCCGTCCGCTAGGCAGCAAAGCGCGCGATAGAAAAGCGGAAATGGCGTTTCTTTACCGTTGCTGCTCTGCGCTGCCGGTCTCTATGGTAAAAGGTTCTTCCGGGAGTACAACGCATGCGCACACAAACGCGGAAGTAGCGGGGTTCCGGTCCGTGCAGCGTCGCAGTGAAACGGGTGGGGAACGCACTGTCCTGCGGTGCGGGACGCATTGCCCGGTGCTGCGCGGCGAGGGAGAGCGGAAAAGGCATGAGAATAGTCATTATGCGTATGTCTGTGGCCGTACTGTAGGGCATGGCTACGAGCGCGCGCTGCTGTTCCTCACTCTGCTCCGCAGCGCAGCGCAGTTTTGCATTCCCGCGTTTCTCTCACCCGGAGTACCGTGCCGGGTCACGTGGTGCCGGATCACGTGGTGCCGGGAGCTAATGGCGGCGGGAGCGTCCGGTGCAGAGCGGAATGGGAAGGAGAGCAGAAGGGGGCGATGGAGGGTGGAGCGCTGTCAGGTTGTGCTGCGCTGCAGTTACGGCCCAGGGTGTTGATTTGAAGAAGTAAATACGCGATATGTTGTAGTAGCACATTTTAGAAGTAGAGCTGTTGAATTGTTGCATTATGTGATTATTTCTTGCTGTAACAGCTTTTAGATGTTGTGAGGTTCTGGATGTGGCGCTGGAGACTGCAAAGTTGCTCTGTTCTGAGAGACCTTCAGCACATGAAACAACAATGAAATGGCACAAACAGCTCAGCCGGCATCAAAAGGAGCCCTAGAAGGACCTGCAAATGCCACGCAAAGCTGAGCTGTTACTGCAGCAGGCGGCGTGGAGGTGCTACTCTGTGTGCTCCTTGTCTGCCAACACCCTGCTGTATGGCATTAATATCATAGAATCACGGAATGGCCTGGTTTGCAAAGGCCCACAGTGCTCATCTGGTTCCAATCCCCTGCTATGTGCAAGTCGCCAACCAGCAGACCAGGCTGCCCAGAGCCACATCCAGCCTGGCCTTGAATGCCTCCGGGGATGGGGCATCCACAACCTCCTTGGGCAACCTGTTCCAGTGCCTCACCACCCTCTGGGTGAAAAACTCCACTTAATATCCAACCTAAACTTCCCCTGTCTCAGTTTAAGACCATTCCCCCTTGTCCTATCACTATCCACCCTCGTAAACAGCCGTTCCCCCTCTTGTTTATATGCTCTCTTCAAGTACTGGAAGGCCACGGTGAGGTCTCCCTGGAGCTTTCTCTTCTCCAAGCTAAACAATGCCAGTTCCCTCAACCTTTCCTCGTGGGAGAGGTGCTTCAGCCCTCTGACCATCTTAGTGGCCTCCTCTGGACCCACTCCAAGAGCTCCACATCCTTTCTGTACTGGGGGCCCCGGACCTGGATGCAGTACTGCAGATGGGGCCTCACAAGAGCCAAGTAGAGGAGGACAATCACCTCTCTGTCCCTGCTGGCCATTCATTTTTAAAGGCATCCCAGAACAGAGTTGGCCTTCCGGGCTACGAGCACACACTGCTGGCTCGTGTCCAGCTTCTCGTCCACCAGGACCCCCAAGTCCTTCTCCGCAGGGCTGCTCTCCAGGAGATCTTCCCCCAGTCTGTTTCAATTCCTGGGTTTACCCCAACCCAATGCAACAGCCTGCACTTGGCCTTATTGAACATCATTAGTTTTTCGAGGCAGGTGGCCAAACTGATCTCTATCCAGGGGTGAGCAGATGTGCAGAAATAATGGCCGAGTGCTGGGTGAACGAATGTTCTGATTTTGGTATCTATAAATTATAGGTAGTTGGCATTCTCCTACCGAGTATGTGTCAGTGAAGGAAGTTCACCTTGAGGATGAGTGAGGAAGAGCCCTGGATGAAGTCAAAGGCTGTCAAAGGGGCTGTCATGGTGCTGAAAGGACACTGGGCAGTAGAAGAGATCATGGAATAGAAGACTGGGCTGTGTGTGATGTTGCACACAGTTGCATGGCTGTTCTTCACACTGCTTGGAGCAATGTCCTTTCTTTATGCTTTGCTGGGAGTGCTCTGGGCAGGAGAAGCTGCAGGGCTCCCCTGTTGTGCTTCTGGTGAGAAAGAAAGCCTCGATGTTCACATTGCAGCCTTTGGCATCTGGGGTCCGTGGTTGGACTCGGTTATCTTTAAGGTTGTTTCCAACCTGAGTGACTCTATGATTCTGTAATCCATTCCTGTGTCCTCACGACCCTGACATGCACAGGGGGAAGCTCAGGTTGCTCCCTCCACAAAGACTGCTCACAAGTGCTTCCTGGGTGGACAGAATGTTGTTCTGAGATTGGCACCCTCAGAGCAATGCCCTCTGAACACAGCAAACACCACGGATGCCTTTGAGTTGAAGGAAATGAGTGAATTTGCACAGCGAGAAGGGAGGTGCCGAGCACCCCTAAAGCTGGCCTCCAATTTGCAGCATACTTTTATTCAGAATTGTTGTTTGATGATTATTTTTGTATTTTCTCCTAATAGATTTTGTTTTGGATGGAACAGTCAGACGCTTTTCGGTGTCCTGAATTACTTTACAACTCAAGCTGAAAGTTGAAGACTCAGATCCAATATTCCAGAGCCACAGCTGATGCTGAATCCAGGAGTCCAGGCTGTGCTCAAGAATTACTCCAAGATGAGGAGCTGTCATTGGTAGGAGTTTGTTATTAATACATAACATGGTATTCCTTTTTTTACTTTTTTTTTTAGATCAGTGGTGGTACGCAGTCTGACTTGGTGTGTTGGAAAAGTGTTTTGTATTGTTGTCAGGTGACATTAGCAGCAGAACACTGGGCCAGTGCAGAGGGAAAGCATGGGGGAGGGGAAGGGGGCAAGGCAGAGGGTGAAGGAAGAGGGAAAGGACAGATACCTGCAGAACAGCCTGAAAAGCAATAATGAGATCTGGGAGGACTACAGAGTGCCACATTCTGTAACAGGTGTATCTGTGTGTGTATTGCCATGACTTGTTTGGGTTGGGGTTGCTGTCACTTCTGAGCTCCTGCAGTGGGAAGAGCTTGAGCAGATGGTGCAGTCCATGCAGACCTGTAGGATCCTTGGTAAGGACAGCCCTGCAGCCCTCAACTGGACAGGCTTCCTCCGTGTGCCCAAACTGTGAGCTGTGCCGTGCCTGGCTGCACTGCTCCAGCCCAGAGCCCAGTGCCTGCAGCTGCATCTTTGTTTCCTTCCCTCCCGCACAGAGCCCATCCTCTGCCCACCCCCAAAATGCTAAAGAAGACATTTGGCAGCGGGTCAGAGAAGTCCCAGCACCCTATTTTCCCTCTGCTTGCAGCTCTCTCCTCCTCTGCCCCACAGGGCTCCAGCCTCAGCAGTGGGAATGGTGTGGGGGAAAGGGAGTGCTGGCAGGAGGCACTGCTGCAGCTGTCTGGGGAGGGTCTGCATAGCCCAGACCCTCGTGTGCTCTCTCCAGCTGCAGCAGGACCAGAGAAGGGTAGATGAGAAGCTGCAGCTGAGCCTGATGGACCTGCACAACTGCAAAAGGTAATCAGTGAATTAGAATTGTAATTACTTCTCTTTGATTTGAAAAGTAAAGTAAGGTTTTGTCTTCTGTTTTCAGTCCCAGTGGCATGGCTATAAGCAGAGGAAGGCATATCAAATCCATCTGTGCTACCTATGAGCACACAAGGATCATGGAGTGAAGGTAGTAAAGGCTCCATGGGGATTTATTTTATTTTATTTTTATTTTTATTTTATTTTATTTTATTTTTTTGGTAAACATTTTGGGTAACAGCATCTATGGAGAAGTCTTTTGTCTGATCTATTTCCGGTTTATTTCCTACAGATTCAATCAGTAAGCAGGCTGTATCAAACTAGAAGGTGTTACAGAGATCACCTGCAGTGCTTCAGAGACCACATAAGAGACTGTTCAATGAATTCAGTATCTGACTTCTTACTCTTCCCTAAACGAGCTGAAGTGGCTGTTTTTGTTGTTGTTCTTCAATCCTGGAGAAATGACATTGTAAACATTCAAGCCTTTATCTGAGCAAACGAAGCATGAGAAGACAACAAAACCCTCAGTGAGTATTGCTGAAAGAATAACACCAGTGTGCATTGAGTCTGTGTTTGCAATAAATACTTCTAGTGTGATGTATAATATCAGGGCAGTTATGAAGGTCAGTTGGGATGATGTTTGTAAAGTGGTGCCGAGTGCAGACAGCTGCTGAGGCTGAAGGGAGATTTGACTCCTGATGGTATTTCTGCTGCTGAGAAACAGAACTATGGAGTGAGGCAGCAAAATAGAAAACAGGGATTGGGGCTTGAAGCCCAGTTTAAAAAGAAAGGCGTTCTCAAGCATCTTCAGGACGCTGCCAGCTCTGATAGTAATCCCTGCTCACAACAATTTGTCCTGGGTTCTCAGCAAACTCAGGAATTCAGGGACAGGATGGAGAACTCACTGCTCTAACAAGTGAGATTTCCCTTCATCAGCCCCAGATGTACCTTGCTTCTGACTTTTCCATATGCAGGAAAGTGACCTCTCAGCTGCAAGTGTTTCCAGTGTTGTCTGTTTTGAAATATATAACCGTGGGATCTGTCCCTCTGTCCCTCTCTGTTCTTTGCAGGATGTTGTTTCTCACAGCGAAAAGCTTTCTAAAGAGAACAAGAAGCAAAAGGGAGGTTTTGAAAGCTTTGAGCGAATAGGGAAAAAAAAGCTGGCAGTCTGTTGGCATCTGTTCTGCTTCTTTCAGGTATGCAGGGATTAACTTTGTTCCTTAGGAATTCAGCCATTTTTCTTTAGCCCCGTACTTTGTCACTCAGGGAGGCGCTGGTTTTGATCTGATGCAACGCCTTCCTAAAATTTAGTCCAATCTCAATTCTTTGCTTACGAGAAGTGCCAACAGACTGTGAGCTCGAGCTTTACAGGCCAGCAATGGAGCTGACACAGAGGGCTCTGAATGTTCAAAAAGGAACAAGAAGGCTGAGAATCAGGTGCTTTGTTTGACATTTTTACTGGCTGTCCTCCTTAAGGATCCTGCATGTCCATAGGCACGTTTGGTTGCTTTGGTTGGAGCTGAGCTTGGTGCTTATGGCTTCAGTCCTTTGTGATACAGAGCTGCACCACTTGCTGCCTAGAACATATGTATTGTTGGAGGAGGTTATATGCATTTTATTTTTTTGAAAGTGTGAGGATGGTGTAAGCCTTCAAACAGGTCACGTCTACAAGAAATTTGTTTTTTTCTTTTCTTCTTTTTTCCTTGGAGCAGTGGTTCAGGGAAATGTGGATGCTTTCTTCTCTGCTGCTATGCTTCCCATAGCGGTATTCTAGGAATGGCTTCTGTCATTGATTGCTTTCTTGCTTATTTTAAATACTGAAGGGAACATAATGTTCTTTTTCTACTACTTGCATAAAACTCCCTTTGTTTCCACTGTAGTTTTGAGTTGTGCTCTCGAATGGAATGTACAGCTGGATCTAGAACAGTTGCCAAAGAGGAGTCTGCAGGCAAATGGTGATGGATTTCCCAGATGGAGGTCATAAAGTTCCTTGCCTCCTGGTGAAGTGTTCTCGTATTATTCTTATATAGGGTTGTATGTGATTGCTGTACTGTGACTTTTATGACAAATCCATTATCTGTTTCCCTAAGGTGATGCTGAGAAGCATGCCTCCTGATGACTTATGCGTACCTCATGCTTCATGTTAATTCTTCCCTTGGGTTAAAAGTAGATAAAATCCTTGAAGCCGTGCCTGGGAATCCCACTGTTATTAGAATGGTTCAGCCGTGGTGCCTGTGGTCAGAACACCCTGCAGCAGATCCTGGCATTGGGTGTGACTGGAAGAACTCACGACAAATCGCTCGATATGAAAACCAATCCAGTGGATATTGACAAGCTTTGGGCGACCCAGATGGGATCTCAGCGTGGTGAGGCCAGGTACAGGAACTGTTTCTGCTATGGTTCTTCTGGGAGTTGCTCGACTGTTTTGTGTTGCTCTGTTAATTGTTCCAAGCCATCTTGGCTTCGCTGCACACATCTGTCTGATTGATACCATTTTTTTTCATCACCTTGGACACTGGCTGAAAAACAAAGAATAATAATAATTAAAAAAATGCATGACAACATCAGTTTGCTGGTTATTTATTTATTTCCACACAAATTTCCACATCATAAGCACTTAGCACAGGTTTGGTGGGTTTGTCGAAGTTTTCCTTGGTTTTCTTCGTCGCCTCCCTTTCCCCTCCCCTGTTCCTCTTCTGTTTTTCCTCTGCCGTCAAAAGAAATAGAACCGATCGCCGGGGCTGCCCTGCGGCTTAGCAGCAATCCGCACGGAGCAGTTGTTTCCGCTGTCTTTGCTGCCCCCTCGTGGCCAATTTGGGGAATTGCGGAGAATTTGTTTCCGCGGTCTCTGCTGCCTCCGCGTTCGTTTGTTTGGTGCCGCTGGCAGCACGACGCATGCGCGCCCAGATGCGGAAGTGGCGTATCGGAGTTTTGACCACTGCGCAGAGTCCGCCAATCTTTATTGTGAGGAGACCTGTCGGCAACAGGCGTGCGCTCGAAGATGCACTGAAGGCACGGATATTCGGACGAGCATCCAATTAGCTCGTCGCCGCGGTGAACTGATGGGCATTCCCACGACCCCCCGCCCTGCACCGTCCCCCAGCCATTTAAAAGCGCTCTCAGCGGCAGTGGAACGCGAGCAGCTCGGCGATTCGCCGTCGCGGGGCTGGCGTGGAGCGGCCCCGGCACCGCAGCCTCCCGGGACCGGCACGAAGCGGCTCCGCGGTCGCCCCAAGCGGAGCATTGCCGAGTTTGCTAGGAGCAAATGGGCTTTTTCACCCGTCCTGTCCCACCCCCAGTAACCGAGCTCCTTCACATGGCAGTGCCTCACGGCTGCGGGCGTATCACCACGCGCTGCAGATAAGCAGCCACGCGCGTACGGCTCAGCCGTGTTGCTCGGCGCGTGCCCGCTTCAGAGGCGCTCCCGTGCACGGCGCGCGGTCAGTGCCTGCAGTACCGCAGGACGGCCACCGGAGGGCAGCAGAGAGCCGCGGCTCTGTCTGCGGGAGCGAGAAGCTCTCCGCGGGGAGAAGGCAGAAATACCGCAGCAATACCGCAACAGAGCGGGAAGCGAGCAGGAGAACGGACAGTGCCAGGCTGGGAGGGGAAAGGCAGCACCCCCCCATCATCTGCCGATCCTTGACCAGGTGCAGCTCAGCAGGGGAAAGCTGCATGTCCAGGAATGACCCGGAGCCCAACTTTGGTGACTGCCCAAACAGGTAAGGACCTCGTATGGATGCAAATCTTTTCCATTTCACAGCGCGGCACAATGCGGTGCTCCCAGAGCTCGTTACGGTGCTTTGGGGCACCTTCCTGACTGCGTGTCCTTTTCCCCCTTCTTCTGTGTCACTTAGGTGTTGCCCCTCCTTTGTGAATATCAAATCCCCGAGCGCTGCTGCTCCACAAGAGAGTTATCTGGTGGGGTTGCATTGCTTCACTTTGTGCCCTGGGCCTTTTTTTGGGGCTCAGAGCATCAAAGCGAATGGCAGCGGGGGGCCTCACTGGCTGGGATGTAGCCTTAATGTTAACCTTGACCCGGACCACAACCCTCATAGGAGCTGTAAAGATAACCATATTAACCCCCAGTGTAACTCTAATTCTGAATGTGAGAGGTAGATTGTGTTTTTGCAGTGGGAATTTCCAGTATTTCTGTGTGTAACGTGGGATAAGTTGTTTTTCACACAGAAAGCTGCTGAACAGAGTAAAGTTGAGACTGGGGTATTCCAACCTAGGTAAAATTGGCACAAGCACCAGGTAAGGTAATTGTATAGGGTAGGGGAGAGTCTGATACAGGACAGAATGAGTGTGCAGATAGTTGAAAATATTGTCCTCCTGTCTCAATAAAAAGTACAGAACATAACTAAAAGCAGTGGGTTGGTAACAGACATTGCATGGAAGTGTCAGGTAGCTATGGAAGTGTAAGGTAGTAACAGTGTCGGAAGGTTGTGAGCCTGAGATGCTCAACCAATGAGTGCCAGGAGAGGCTTTACCTGCATCAGATCCAGGGTCTGACAGGTCTAACAGAATGGATTTCACTGACTGATGGTGCAATTTCTCCCTGGTCAGTAGGGGTGTGCACCCATTATTGCAATAATGAATAAAATGCCCTTCACAGAGATCTTAGCCTGATTGGAAATTGTTGATTTTGAGCATGTTTCTCACAAGATGCCCCATGAGTCTTCCCTGCTGCAGGGAAGTTCCAGCTCTCCCTGAGTCTTTCCTCATAGAAGGAAATGCTTGAGAGTGGAGACCCCTCCCCATCTGTGTGTCGTTTGGTTGGACTCTCTATGGCAGCTCCCCTCTCCTTTTGTACTACAGAGCCCAGAACTGGACGTGGTTCTGCAGAACAGCTTCACCATTACTGAGGGGAAGGTTCTCCAGCATTGACCTGCACCTCATAACATAACCTCGGTTGTTGCTGGCCTCCTTTGCTGCTTACAAGGGCAGATTCCTGCTGTTTTATGAAAGCTCCATTAAAGATGTTTTAAAGCCTTCTTGGCTTTCACAAACCACTAAGAAACACACTCTCTGGATGAAAATGCAATAGTGCCAAAACTGTGGGATGCTGCAGATGCATGACCTGGCACCAACGCTGCAAATAGTGGGAAAACTCAGAAGAAATTGAATGAGATACCTGAAGAACACAGAGCAAAAGAGTTCCAAAAGAGAAGGATCTTCCTCCTGCAGTGCTGGCATCTTTAGCTGGTTTCTGATATTTAGCAGGCTTAAATTTCAATAGCTAAAAGCCAAACAGAGGTCTAATATTGCATCTGGAGGGATTGTGTACAGAAGTTATTTAAGCACTGATATGAAACTTGAATTTGTTGTAACTGTATGTTATGTATACTTTTGTCAACAATTATCAAACTCAATTTATTATCCTTTTTTAAAAATTTAATCAATTATTAATTATCAAGCTCAACTCTTGTGCTGGTCATACGCCACCTGTAAAATCTCTCTTTGTGGTATTCACTGTTTGCATTAAAGTTTAAGGGACTTAAACCTCATTGCCACTGTGTTGTTTTTAGGCCCATCTCAAGGCATGGGTCCGTGGGCCCCCCACCCCATTAGTCACAGAACCAGGCTGAACCAGGCCTGAACCATTGGCACACATTCTATACACATCTGTCAGTTAATGTGATTGTCCAGGCTGGGCTCACACTGCAGCCTTTCCTTGCATTTGTTGGTCAGATTTGTGTCATCGTATGTTCCTGTGAAGCATTACTCCTTTTATGTCGTTTTGCATCTGAAAGGTTCTTGACCAGAAACACAGAAAATTTAGTAACATTTTTAACTTTTCCTTGAAATTCATTGAAAACATACCCTATCTGAAGAGCAGCAAATTGGGAACTTAAAGTTAGAAAAAAGTGATGGAGACTTCTACCTTGGTCAGCCATTCTGATGAATATATCCTTCTGCTTCATGCATTAAGGGCTGTGGATCGCTGTAGCCCCTGTACGTAGCTTCTGGATGAGAAAGCCTCATCCAGGAAAGAGCCAATTATGTGGCTTACATACTGCACAGACCACAGTTCCTTTCGTGAAGGAAAACCTGCAGCGCAATGCTGTGAGCCACAGCCCCTTTCTATGTGTTAATGGGCATTTGTATGCAGAAAAGCTCTAACAGAACTACCCTCTGACACTGCTGCTTAGTTGGATAACATTGTGGTTGGTGCTCACATTCTCATACATTCCCGATGCAGGCTAAAGGTATAACTGCATAACAGAAGAAATCAAGCTTTGGAGATGTACTGTTTTATGAGGGATATCTTAACACATCTATCAACTCCTATGTTTCCTTCCTAGTTCTGCAGATTTCAGAAGTTATTTGTATTAACCTAGGATCAGTGCTTCCCTTTTACATTCAGCAAAGCTAATAGCATCTGAAGAGTCTGTGGGAGAGTCCTCTATAAGTGTACCTGGCCATTAAGGGCAATAAATTAGTGAGTAAGTGATGTGAACCAATCCTGGTCAGACCCACTGATCAGCAGGACCATGTGAGATCATAGAAATGTTTGTTCCAGCAGGGTTATCTGACCAAGGAGTCCTAAGGGGTCTGCACTTCTCTGGGTTATGTGCTCAGCTTTGTTGCAAAGGGGATGTGGGGGTTGTGTCCCCATCCTGGGCAGAGACCTTGGGCAGCCAGGCAGGAGGGGTGTGGGGCAGGAGCAGCTGCAGGAGGCTGCCACACTCTTGGCTCTCTGTGCACG
>JAOWBP010000001.1:119249-131046 GCA_028571105.1 Tragopan temminckii
TCTTACTGAGCCGACACACTTCTAACTCAAACTTCATAGGTTCTTTGCCAAAATCTGGCTTTGTTTGGCATTTCAGGATGTAGCTGTACAAAACAAAGGAGAAGCAGAATCATCACTTAATCATGTTTCATTCTTACTGAGCCGACACACTTCTAACTCAAACTTCATAGGTTCTTTGCCAAAATCTGGCTTTGTTTGGCATTTCAGGGTGTAGCTGTACAAAACAAAGGAGAAGCAGAATCATCACTTAATCATGTTTCAAACCTAGCGTTGAACAATTTTGAATGAATAAAAGCACTTCATTGAAGTATTCCACTGCCATTCATATTACTGAGAAAACAGCCCAGGATGAAGTCAGCTGAGAGCTGTGAACACCCAAATCCAACAGCGGTACTTTCAGAGTTCCCTTCCAAGTCTGAGGATTCTATAATTCTGTGATCTCTTGGCCAAATATTTGTGTGTTTTAAGTACCAAGAATGAGTGTTACAGTTACACACAGTATGTCTCCCAGTTGTCTGTGACTGTATTGTAGCTAACCTTTTGTACTTACAGTTTTACAGGGGACAGGTGACGCTCACATCGGCCTCTAAGTGCTACGTCATCATTACTGCTTCATATTCGTCAGAGAGCTCTATGGGAGCTCATTTAACTCATTTAACACTGTTTCGCATCATGTGGGCAATTTTTAATGCACATGTTCATTTACTGTTCCCTATGCTTGTTCTAAAACGACTGCGTTTTTTACAGAGTGGGGTAGAGAAAGTAAATTAAAATATTTGCTTTATTAAGGGCTATGGAACTGACTATTTAGGTACGTACAAGGTGAAGCCATTCTGTTCTCCACTTACCCCTTCTTAATGTATTCCACTTGCTTCTTTGAAAGGACGGAGATTATTTCATTCAACAGTTGGTCTGGATTCAGTAATTGAGTCATGATAACACTATAGTGTGCCTAAATGCAGTCAGCTCCTTAAAAAAAAAAAAAAATTAGAATCATAGAACATATCTTTTTCCTAAAACTGAAGATATTACGGAAACTTTTCATGCTGAAAGCTGCAGAACATCTAACCATATAGACAAATGCTTCAGCTCCCCAGTATGATTATCGTTAAGACACTGGAATAATAGCAGGAACACTAACCAACAACTTCTCAACAATTAATATCAAAGCACATACAAGTTCTAAACCAGCATAGAATCCAAAGCAGCAGTGGTGGGCCAGGGAAGCACAGAGACAGGTTTGTAGCCAGAAGTGCACACTTGACAGGATGACAGAAGACAGCCATGAAACTGTATTTCGAGTACCCTATGACACTACCCCCACGACATAGCTGGGGAATTGCCTATATTGTGTTGCTTTGCTGAGACTGAGTGCTTCAGATGTCAAGGAACACACAAGATTCCATGAGGCTTTTCTAGCCCTGAAGTATCATAGTGCAAAAAAATCCCCAACAAAACAACAAGGTAATTTCCAACCTTAAGTTTATGGTTGCAGTTTTGTTTGTTTATATCATGTCTAATGCTACATATAACAGATTTGTCCACTAAGTAACTTCTGCAACTTTCAAACATCCACATGTAGAAAGAGAGAGGGTACACCAGTTGTCATGTCACAAATACACAAATACTATAACTGTCATAGAGACAGATCAGAGAAGACAGGAAGGTAAAACAGCTTGAGAAATGAACATAGGTTGTGGATGTAGAGGCAGAGAGAGAAAAAAAGAAGAAAGTTCTTCAAATTCCTGTTCAACCTAGAACACGTGGAACTCCTTTCTATAACATCTGCAGCAAAAATTACATAAAGTTTCATCTTCCACTGTTGTAATCTAGTGCCCATAGAAGTGCATCAGTGATCTTGCATAATGCTATGGGCAAAGGAAACTGATGCAGAATGATAAAAGCTTCTAGAGGCAAAAAATCTCACTTATGTTTGTTTCCAATTACTCAACATCCTGAATTATTGGTGTAGTCTGGACGCTTGTCAAATTAGCTGGGTAGGTTTGTAGTCCCAAATGTCTTGAACTCGTAACAATGCCATCTTATATTTAACAAAGCATCACTTGGATAAGCTTCCAGATAAGAATACAGAAGCTAAACTGCATTTAACCAAACTGCAAAATACAAAGTAATCCTGTTATTACAGACAGCCTTGCAGGCATCAACCATGAGACAGCTGAGTTCAAGATCTTGCATCGAAGAAACACAGCAATAATTAGGACAGCAGTACTAGACTTCAGGAGATCCAACTTTGACCACTTCAAGGGCCTAATATCCCATGAGTTAGAGCACTGGAACATAAGGGGGTCCAATAGAGCTGGTAGACATTCAAGAACCACTCCCTCCAAGCTCACAACTGGGGAATCCTTATGGGTAAGAAATCAAGCACACGGTGGCAGGAAACCTACAAGGATGAGCAAGGAGCCCATGGGAAATCTCAAATGGAAAAAGGAAAGTCTACGAAATGTGAAAAAGGGGCTGTCCACTTGGTAGAAATATAGAAATGTTGTCAGGGCATGCAGGGTTACAACAAGGTTACAACAAGGACACTCCTGAAATTAAATCTGGTGAGGGAGGTCAAGGCCAACAAGAAAGGCATCTTTAAATAAATTAATGGCAATAGGAAGATGAGAGAAAATGAGGTCCCACTACTGAATGCAGTGGGTGTCCTGGCAACAAAGGACATTAAGAAAGTGGAATTACTGAATGCTACTTTTGCTTTAGTCTTTACTGATAAGACTGCCCTGCAGAATCCCAGACTCTGAAGGTAAGAGAATGAGTCTGGAGAAAGGAAGACTTCCTGATGGCCAAGAAGGATCTGATTAGAGATAGGCTAGGCAAACTCAATGCACACAAATCCATGGCCCTTGTTGGGATGCACCCACAGGCAGTGAGGGAGCTGGAAGAAGTGACTGCTGAACAGCTCTCTTTCATTTTTAAAAGGTCACAGAGAACAGGATAGGTGGCTGAGGACTGGAAGATAGTCAGTGTCAGTTCACTCTTCAAAAAGGGCAAGAAGAAGCCAAGAAACTATGGGTCAGGAAGCCTCACCTCTGTCACTGGGAAGATGATGGAGTAGTTTATTCTAGATGTCATCTCCAAGCAAGTGAAAGAAAAGAGGGTTATCTGGAGTAGTCAACGTGGGCTCACCAAGGGGAAACCAAGTTTGACTGATCTGGTACCATTTTATTTTATATATCCACATTTATTTATCCACCCTGTTTATTTTATACATCCACAGGTCTATGGATCCCAATGAGATGCATCCCAGTCCTAATGGAATTGCCTGATATAGTCTCCAAGACATTCTCGATGATATTTGAAAAGTTGTGGCAATCAGCTAAAGTCCCTGAAGACTGGAAAAAAGGTAACATCATGCCCATATTTAAAAAGGATAAAAAGGATGACCCAGGGAACTGCTGACCTATCAGTCTCACCTCTGTGACAGGAAAGATCATGCAACAGATCCTCATGGAAGCTAGATCTAGACAGGCTGGAGAGTTGGGCGGGAAGGAATTTAATGCGATGTAACGTGGGCAAGTGTGGAATCCTGCATCTAGACAAAAACAACCCCAGATACCAGTGTAGATTGGGACTGACCTGTTGGAGAGGAGAGCAGGGAAAAGAGACCTGGGGTCCTGGTGGACAGCAGGATGACCATGAGCCAGCACTGTTCCCTTGTGGACAAGAAGGTGAAAGGTATCCTGGGGTGTAATAGAAGGAGTGTGGATAGTAGGTAGGAAGAGACTCTCCTCTCCCACCACTCTGCCCTGGTGAGACCGCATCTGGAATATTGTGTCCAGTTCCGAGCCCCTCTATTCAAGAAGGACAGGGAACTGCTTGAGAGAGTGCAGGACAGAGGCACAAAGATGATGGAAGGAGTGGAGCATCTCCCTTATGAGGAAAGAATGAGGGAGCTGGGTCTCTTTAGCTTGGAGAAGACTGAGGGGTGACTGCATTAATGCTTATAAACATGTAAAGGGTGAGCGTCATGAGGATGGAGCCAGGCTCTTCTCAGTGACACCCAATGATAGGACAAAGGGCAGTGGGCACAAGCTGAAACACAGGAGATTCCACAAAAATATGAAAATATTTGCTTACGGTGAGGGTAAGGTAACAGAACACTGGAATGGGCTGCTCAGAGAGGTTATTGGGTCTTCTTCTCTGGAGACATTCCAAATCCACCTGGAAGTGTTCCTGAGTGACCTAATATAGGAGCTTCTGTTCCGGCAGAGGGATTGGAATAGATGATCTTCTGAGGTTCCTTCCAATCCCTGACATTCTGTGATTCCATACTAAGGCACATAGAAGGCAAAGAGGTGACACATGGGAATCAGCATGGCTTCACCAAGGACAAATTCTGCTTGACCAACTAGTGGCCTTCTATGATGGTGTCACTGTATCAGTGGACAAGGGAAGAGCCACTGATATCACCTATCTCAACTTCAGTAAGGCCTCTGACATGGTACCCCACAACATACTTCTCTCCAAATTGGAAAGATATGGGTTAGATGGGTGGACTGTTCAGTGGACAAAGAAGGGGACAGACTCTTCAGCTGGATCTGACAGAACAAGGGGAAATGGTTTTAAGCTCAAAGAGGGTAGATTTAGATTAGATATAAGGAAAAACTCTTCTACAGTGAAGGTAGTGAGGCACTGGAACAGGCTGTCTCATTTTGTGGTGGATGTCCCACCCCTGAAGACTCTCAAGGAGAGGCTGGATCAGGCCCTGGCCAATCTGATCTAGCTGTGGTTGTCACTGTTCATTGCAGGGGACCTGGACTAGATGGCATTCAGATGTCCTTTCCAACTCTAAGGATTTTATCACGATGTCATGACCAGCTGGGTAGATGAGGAAAGAGCAGTGGATGTTGTGTACCTTTGTCAACAGTTTAGGGGCTGGTTCAGCCTGGTTCTGTGACTAGTGGGGCGGAGGGATCCACGGATCCATGCCTCCAGAAAAGGGAAACAGGGGACCCCAAAATAAATGAAAACAGTGGCAACGATCTGAGGTGAAACTAATTTACTAAATATAGTATCAGCAAAATATAATGAGAGAGTGTGTCCGAAAGGTGGATAGGCCTCACCACAACGCTGAGATGAGAAGTGCAGTCCAGTTGAGCTGATGAAGAAAAGCAGATGGAGAAGCACAGATGGAGGAGCGCAGGCGAAGAAGAGCAGGCGAAGAAGAGAACATCAGGTGACCTTGCCAGGAGTTATATCTCCTCGCTGACCTGGGGAATGTAGTTCTTCTCCTCCGGACAGGCACCCGGAACTTGAGCATCAACAGTCAAACCCCCAGTGCATTACATGATGTTATGATGTGGAATGCTGATTAGCAGAAGTCATAAAACCATGACAACCTTGAATTTGGCAAAACACTGAATTGACACTGTCTCCCCTAACATCCTCATAGGTAAGCTTAGAAAGTGTGGGATAGATGACTGGACAGTGAGGTGGACTGAGAACTGGCTGACAAGCAGAGCTCAGAGGGCTGTGATGAATGGCACAGTCTAGCTGTGCCTCCCTTATGAGGAAAGGCTGAGAGACCTGGGGCTGTTCAGCTTGGAAAAGAGAAGGTTGAGAGGGGATCTTATCAATGTTTACAGATATCCGTATCATAGGTGTCAAGTGGATGGTGTCAGATGATTATCAGTGGTGATCAGCATCACGACAAGAGGCAACGAGTACAAACTGGAACACAGGAAGTTCCATACAAGCACGAGAAATAATTTCTTTACTTTGAGGGTGTCAGAGCCCTGGAGCAAGCTACCCAAAAAGACTGTGAAAACTCCTTCTCTGGAGATATTCAAAACTCCCCTGGATGTTTTCCAGCACTATTTAATGTAGAGAACTTGTTTTAGCATAGGCTCTCCAGAGATCTCCCTTCCAGCCTCCTTGATTCTGTGATTGTACTGGAGATGTCTGTAATAGCTACAGCTCCAGAAGACAGCTAGCTGAAGAGATGCATCAATTTCTTTTATGGAACTGTTCATGCCTTCGTAACAGCCTTGTTTTCACATGAATCATATGTTTTTTGAACATGTCATCTACCAATTCAAATATAAATTCCTCTCAAGTGATTTATATGATTCTGTTCACTACATGGAAAAGTCAGTGTATGTAGATTCTAAAAATCTAAAACTGATGTTATGAATCGACTTTGCTAGGTGTAAGTTCTTAATTTCATGTAAAAGTGTTCTACGCAGTGCACTAAGTAATTACTTTTTCTAAGGCTATTTAAAGAAGTAGTAGTAAAAAAAATGGCTTGGGTGCAAAGACATCAAAACTTTGAAAATCAAAATCACACTGCCAGCATCAGAAATTCTTTCACCAGCTGAATTTATTAATCTTTGAATCTTAAATCTTGGATTCTACTGAATTTCAGACAGATCCTAGAACTCCTTTCCAAGTGTCTCACTCCTGAACTATAGAAAACAGCTAGGAAGGAATGTTATCAAAACTCCCTCAAACCAGAGGGAAAGCTAGCAGTATCTCTACAAAAATAACATCATTAAATATTTTCAGCTAGGACTCCTTTAAACCCATCCTGTATCCCCCTCCAGTTTGGTGGGATGGCATACTAAAAGCAATGGTCAGCCCTCTCCCATGATGTGCTGGTGACTCACCTGAGCTGAAGCTAGCACTAAATCCCTGGGCAATAACAAGGCCATTATATTAACAGAAAAACAGAACGAGCAAATGCAATTTTCTATTGAGTGCAGGCAACTCAGATCACAGAATTTTTCACAAGGCCATTCCTAATAGTATTAAATGTTTTCAAGAGCTATCACTCCCATAAAATATTTCTCTAGCAAACATACCTGAAGTTTTCTTGGCCCATGTCTACTGAATCACTTCTTTTTGCCTGGTGTAAGCATTGTAATCACTTTATCTAGGCCTCTTTCAAGACTTCCAAGTAGTCTGGCCTTTCTCTTCTTTTGGCTGCTATCCACATGAGCTAGGTTGAGATCTAAATCCACAGAATGACACCTGTTACAAAACCAAATTAATTAGTTGCTTTTCCTCAGCAATCAGAGGGTATTATTTCATATGCATTATTAGAATATTATCAGATCAGAATGAAGAAAACAAAAGGAAGTGTCGTGTATTATGAGAGTTTCTGCTTACAAGTTTGTTGAGCTTTAAACTCAGAGACGCATTTTAAAACTGCAGCACTCTGGGAAAATGGAACAAGATGGGATTTATATTATGGAAAATAGGAATGCATTTTGAAGATGAGTGACTTCTAGTTTTAATTATTTTTTTCTGCTTTCAGTGTTTCCCAGTGAATACAGAAAGAGGTTTCAGGAAAATTTTAACCAAGAGAAAAGAAATATAGCTTGCTGTTGTGATCAATGCTTCCTAGGCTGTTCACTGATTAAGGTTGCACTGCTCTAAACCAAAAACATACAGATAACTGGACATTTACCTCCTCTCAGGAAGAACCTCAGTTACTGTCAGTTCACATGTATTTGTTAGTGTTTTGGGCTTCTTAACTGGGGTGACTGTTGTGAATTGGCTCTCTGAAAGAAAGTATCCAAACCAAAGCAGGTATGTTTTTGCAGTAGAGGATTTATTTTTCTTCAGTCAGGATTTCTCACGATTAGCAATTATTTCTTTAAAGCTAGCCTCTTATCTATCTCTAGTCTGCATCTTCAGAGTGATAAAATTGGTTTTAACTACAACAACAAGACTACAAAAGAAAACTGAGACTGATTTCCCCAGAGCTCTGTAATTCAAGTCTTTGAGGGGCCGGCGCAGTTCAGTACTACAGGTTTGGAAGGGATGAGGATCAGAACTGCTTGCTTGCTCTGCCACTGGTCTCAGGACAAACACCGAGGAATTTACTATGTCAAAAAGGTGCATTCCACATCAAGCATTTTCCTTTATGTGAAAGGTGTGAATTACATTACCACATATAATACTACATGTTAAGTAACAGCCTACAAAGTTCTATTATCCACATGTCGGAAAAGAGTTATGTGGAGCAATTTTGTATTTGTGAAGACAACTCAACATAAAGCTTGAAGATTCAGCTTTACATAGCAGCTGTTGGGCCCAGACAATGATGTTCTCAACACTTTCAAGAGATACTTCCACCATTTATCATTATATCTCTAAGTACTGCTTTAACCTATCCTGAACGTAAGAACTTCCAATGGAACAACAAAAATATTTTAACTGTTTAACTCTCAGGAATATCTAAAACAAATGAGCAGAAATCATACTTCTGCACTTCTCATTTAAGAAATACCTACTTTTACTTTTTAAACTTACCATAAGACCAACATCACAAGTTACCACATGCAGTCTTAAGACAAAAATGAAACCTGTGTAAACAACTAGCCTTCGTAATGCACTTTGTTGAACACTTAACAAAGGAAAGTGATGTGTTCAATAACCCTTAATAACATATTAGCCTGCAAAGATCAAGCATTTCTGAACAATGTTCCCTAGCACTTAGAACAGAAGAATCTTCAATTATAAGAAATGCTTAGTATTTTAAAGGGCAGAGTTAACATGTACAGTATCAACACTAAGGCTGAGAACAATCATTTTTGTAACTCAGAGGAGCTGATATAGCATGGACACATTTCTGTGATCCATCACATAAATGCAGGTGTTTACATTGCTAGCCTAAGTATTTTCAATGCCACACCAAACAGATACATGAAAGAACTGGTATGCTATCATGAGGAATCCAGTAGGGTTACATTTCATTTAGAAGCAAGGTGCAATAAAAGCACACTTAAGTAAAAGCATACCCTTTTCCTTCACTCAAAATAGCAGCCCAGAAAAAAACAAAAAACCATAATGAACGTTGAAGAAATTTTCTACTAGATCTCCATGAAAGTGGAACCACGTGCTAGTTTTAGTAACACAGTACTTGTCTCATTATCTGAATGCATCTAAAGGCATGCTCCTTGTGAAACTGTGAGAACTTCTATAATTAATAGACAAGTAACATGCCCTGACATATGGTTAAAGCACTTGCAGTGCACTGTCAGATGTATAGGCTGGTGAATATACGTGCTGTGACCAAAAAAACCTCAAACCTACATCTTCCAGAAACAGAAGTTTAGGATCTACAAGTATTGTGTTCATATTTAAATTTTAAAAATTTCTAAGCTACACATGCTCTGGGTTTTCATTTGTTAGATACAACATACCTTTGGAAGTAGATGCCTGAAGGGGTATGCCTTGTACTTGCTTCTCTGTCTCACTCTTTGAAAAGGAGGCCTTTGGAGCAGGAAGTGCAAAGGGCAGCTCATTTCTTAATGCTGACTCTGCATCAACATTCTCTTTGTTTGCATGCTTCTTAGATGCCACTTTTCTTGTCACTGGAGTTGACAGTGTGAATTCCATATCACCCAGCTGAGTATCATGCCTTGAATGCTGCCTGAGATGTAACAAAAGGTATTCCAGTCACATCCAGAGAAGTTACTGTCAAGGAAATTCTAACACCTAAGCAGGTCAGACACAATGCTTATAAAAATACCATATACTACTTGTCTATTGAGCAAAATAGTTAAAAACTCTTCAGTACCTCTGATTCTCTCCCAGAACAAGTTTGTTTCTTACAGATTGTCAGGTGCCATTTTTTTATTCATTCATCTAAATTCTACATTTAGGATTACTCCTCACCAGCTTATCTAAGCATAGCTATGAATTATCACTTGGTTTAGCTGGAAAATTTGAATTGCTTCACTGTGGATTTTCTTGTCCAATATAGAGAGATTTAATTTCTATCGGTACCTTTAAAGCTCTGTCCACCTTTTGCCTAACTCCAAAATCTTATTAACTGTGCCTTATCACTTTCCATTTTGTTCTAAAATCCTCACTGACTCCTTTACTTGTTTCCTTACTTGCTGTTTCTGTGCAAACCGAACACTGAAGATAAGGTTCTCATCAAATGAACCATGGCCTTCAGGTAGAAGGCATCAAAATTTATGCTCAACATATTTCTTTGCTCAATCTCTATCTCCCTTTGGTCTAGGTCCACTAGATACTTAAACATGTAATAAGCATTATATACAATGAGAAGTAGATTTCTGGATTAAGAATTGTATTTTTTCTGTAAGAAACTAGCACTAGATCTTCAGACACCTGCTTTGTTCTGTGAGTATTTAGAATAAACTCTTCTAGTGGGGATTCTTCAAACAATTAAGCTGCATCAGAAAATTCCGTGGATCCAAACACATCTGGCACATCGCTGCAATCTGGCATATCTTCAGACGTCACAGCCTTTTCAGACTGCAAATATTCAGTTGAGATTCTTCTGCAGGATTAAAAGGAAGATTTCATCAGAAAAAAATAATATCAGTAAAATCTAAATATGATTGCTTTGCAAGTTCCTAACTGTGGCTAACAGCTAATGGAAGTCCACGCACCAGCAGCCCCAACTTATATATTATGTTCTTAATATTGTAATCGTGGATTTGACACTCGTATCAAGAGCAGAGGGGAAATTATTCTTAAAGCTCAAGTCATCTTTCACAACCTGTGTCAACAAGAGCAGCATCTCAGAGCCTTCGATTTGGAGACATGGACCACAAGCTCTTTTCAACAAAAGTCAAATAACAGCCTGGAAAGAACTGAAGAAAAGAATGCAGTGAAGTCTGAAAGTGGCTCATATAAAGGTAAACAAGTCATATCCAAAACATATGATTATGGAATCTGCAACACTGCTTGAACCAGTGTTTGGAAGCCTATGAGCAAGCCCAGGCAAATGTTCCTGACTGAATCATGGAATTACATACTTCAGTCAATATTGCTAACCTTCACGTCTCACACCACACATGACTGTGGTATCAAAAAATCCTTTGTTTCTAACAGCTCGTTATGATTTCAGGAACATCTTTCCCATGGACTTATTTCATACCACTTAGCCAAAATTGCATACAACTACCTTATCAGTCCTGAGATAGAAAGGAAGCATTTTTGGAAGCTACGTTCTGTTGACAGATAAGTGTCTCCTGACCTGTGTTCATAGGTATCACAACAATCACGTCTCATTACTAGGGAAAGCAGAAACAGCAGATCTAGGGAAGCTCTGGGAAGCTCTATGATGACTTACTATAAAACCCTTTCCAGAGGGCTGCTAGCTATGGGCAATTTTTATTCTGTAACTGAAATCATGTTCCATTTACAATATGAATGCCTGAGCAGGATATCTTGACTATTGTGTTTCAGAAGAAATGTAGGCCACGGTGATTTTTTTGGAATTTCCTTACACATAAAACTGTTTCCAAAAAGGTGGTGTTGTGCATACTCTTGTGCCATCAAATTCACAGAATCACAGACTGGGTTGGCAGGGACCTTTGGAGGTCGTCTGGTCCTACACTCTTGCTCAAGCAGGGTCACCTAGAGTAGGTTGCCCCAAACTATTTCTGTCAGCTTTTGAAAATCTCCAAGGAGGGAAACTCCACAACGTTTCTGGCCAATGTGTGACAGTGCTCAGTCACCCACACGCAGAATTTTTTCCTGATGTTTTAAACAGAATCTCTTGCAGTCCAGTTTCTGCCCATTTCTTCATGTCCTGCCACTGGGCACCAATGAAAAGAGCCTGGCTGCACCTTCTTTGCATCCTCAGTCCAGGTATTTATTCACAACAATAAGATCTCCCTGAGGGATCTCTCCTCCAGGCTGAACAATGCCAAGTTATGTGAAAAGTTCCGTTCTATTGCTTTCTTGTCTTCACATGAGACCAGTTCTAATTAGAGGCATTTGCTGTTTGGGTATTTTGTCAGATTGAGCATTGTATTCACATACAGAAAAGAAGACTGAGAGGAGA
>JAOWBP010000001.1:157242-170790 GCA_028571105.1 Tragopan temminckii
TTCTTGGGGGCCACCGAATGCTACATTTTGGCAGCTATGGCCTATGACCGCTACGTGGCCATATGCAACCCCCTTAGATGTGCCATCATCATGAACAACAAAGCCAGGCTTTCCCTAGTCCTGCTGCAGTGGTAATGTAGTATCTGTGGTGCAGACAGCTTGAGTGTTCACCTTGCAGTTTTGTGGACCCCAACGAGATCAACTACTTCTTTGACATTCCTCCACTCATTATGCTCTCCTGCACTGACACCTCCTTGTATGAAAAGCAGACACCACCGCAGTGCTGGTCATCTTTGCACCATTTTATCTCATCCTGGTATCCTATGCCTGCATCATCTCCAACATCCTGAAGATTTCCTCTGCAGAGGGCAGGCGCAAGACCTTCTCCACCTGTTCTTCACATCTTATTGTTGTAACTCTTTATTATGGCAGTGGGTGCTTGATTTACCTACAGCCCAAAGTCAATTACTCTCAAGACGCTAAGAATTTTTTTTCTCTCATATACACAGCTATAATTCCAGCACTAAATCCCCTGATTTACAGCCTGAGGAATAAAGAAGCGAAAGGAGTATTAATTAAAACTATAGCTGACCTGAGGAAGAAATAAATCTTTTCTTGTACATGAATGTGGAGCTTCAAAATGCTATTTCTGGCATAGGTAATTGTGAAAGGTTGCTAGCTCACTAAAAAAACACAGGTGTTTTATAGGTGTGAATATTTTGTCTTTATTCTTGCCTTCAGTAGTAAGTCATTTAAAATTTTAGTTTCTCATTCTTCCTTGTGAGGAAGAAATGTATACTAGACATTTCCTTTAGACCAAACCAGTCAAAACCATCCCACTTGCCACAGCTTATTTGGGCACTTGGGTCTGAAGGTCTTGCTTTCATTGCAGGAGATTCAGCTGACCCTCTCACTTAAGAAATATTATTTTACTGTGTGAAAAGTTGGTCCTTATCTTGTTTGTAAGCTCCCTGTATGTACTGAAAGGATCCAGCCTCCCCACAGCTTCCCCAGGCTGAACAAGCCCAGCTCCCTCAGCCTTTGCTCATAGCAGAGGTGCTCTAACAAGGCAGAGGAACTGATGCTCATTCCTTTCTTCCAGAAAGACATAAGCATTTCATATAGCACAGTCACTGGAGCAGAAAACACAGCGTTCTGTTTACCTCCAGGAAGGTATCTTGGGACCTGAGACACAGAATAATTAGTATTTTGCATCTCTCATCCTTTCGTTCAGATCTAAAGTACCATGACTCCATGATGTGAACTCCATGTGAATTTTTCTCTGTCATTTCTTTATCTCTGGAAATCATTATTATTTATATTTCAATTCAGAAAACCAGGAGAGCTAAAAAAGTTTTCAACAACCAACAAAGCAAAGCAAAGCTAACAAACAAAGAAAAAGAAAAGTAAAGCTGACTGCATTTAATACCTGTAATTAGCAAAGACTCTTTGGATTAATAAGTGGAAACCCTCTTGTAGTAAATCCCTGTAGATGCTGAAAGCATTTATTCTCTTTTGTGAACATTTCTTTAACAGTTTTACCGACATTTACTAACAGTTGCTATTAAGTCTGCGCTGTGGTCATCTGCTTCCCTCTTAGAGGTGTTTATGGTTTGTTTGTTCACTGTTCACTTTGGTGCCAGGCAGTGCTTTGAAAACATCACCCACAACCCATTATTAAACTTAAGAGAAGGTTCTGCACATCTGTGCTTGGGTCCCAAGAGTTCCTTTCTTGAGAAAAATTTTGCTGAAGCCATTCCTTCTAGTGACACCTCTGAAAAGTACAAAGGTTCCCAGAAGACAAAGACAGGTTTTACCAGGCTACTTGGACTACTAGGAAACTTAACCTTCATATGGTGAAAATTAAGGCTGATATATGACAAGGGAACCAAGTCAACATTTTGGCTTCTCAGACTGCTCTGCTGGAGAGGAGGCTGGGGGAGCTCAAGAAGATGGAATGGGGCAGAACCAGGACAGATGAGCTAAACTGAAGGAAATTCCGCACTAGGAGATGTCTTGCTGAACAGTAAAACTGGGGGAAGTTGGCCAGGGGGACTGCAGTTCTTGGGGACTGTCTGGGCTTCTGTCTGCTGGTACTGAGAGATTACCTTGTGTGTCACTTGTTTTGTGTATTCTTTTTTTTTTTTTCCTATTTTTAATTTCCTAATAAACTCTCTTTATCTCTACCCACAAGTTTTACTTTTCTTTCCCAACTCTCTCCCCCATCCTACTGTGGCAGGGCAGGAATGCACAGGTTGTAGTGTGGTGCTGAGCTGCCTGTCAGCTTAACCCCGACATATAGGCTGCCTGGGTCTCCAGATGCTTAACACAACATCCACAATATCTCAACAAATCTCCACCAAATCTTTATCACCTCTTTGTTGGAATATATTTGCATAAACTAAAATAAAAACCCACAAACCAAACCCACAAACAAAACTGAAACATCTGTACATAAATTCCCTAGAATTACTGAAAATTAGAAACTCAGACATTAACTGAACCCTTAGTAAACTGAACTACTGAAATGAACAAGGGATGCTTTTATTGGTTTTGTTACTGTCAATTTTCTTTTAAATGCAGGTTCAGTGTTTAGTCAGCAGCTGTTTTGTTTCCAAAGCTGTTATTACTTTGAGAGGCAGCACTGTTATCTGAGCTCCATGTTGTTTCAAATTTCATTCTTTTTTTCCCCTAGAGTCAATTATTAAGTTGACAGTATTAGTTTTGTTTTTACATTTCTCTGTTACAGAGAGCAGCTATTAACAGAGGAGTGACAGCTTTCAGTTGCTCATTTTGAAAAAGATGTTACTGAGAAATCTCTTTTAGAATTCTTCATCTCTGCGTTTCTCAGTGTGTAGATGATGGGATTTGGCACTGGGGGTGGCTGTTCAGAGACAACATGGCTTTGTCCACCACAAGCTGTGTGCAGAGAAAGATGCCAGGTGCAAAATGGATGCTCACCTCTGCAACCTGGGCTCCATATGTGGAAAAGGCTTTGTGCATCCCCTCTATGATACGTGCCTTGATTTTGATCAAGGTGACAGCTTACAACACAATCAGGGCAATGAGGTGAGGACTGTAAGCAGACCACTCTTGGACTCCATGAGCAATTCAGATGCATGGATATCCATACTGGCCAGTATGATCACCCACATGACATCACAATAAAAACTGTCTGGGAAATTTGGTCCACAGGATGACAAATGAATGACAGTTTTACCTGCACGTTAGAATGAACAGTGCCACTACCCACACTCCTGCAACCAGCTGGAGCTGTAATTGCTGTGATTCAAGATGTTTGGGTATGGAGAGCCACATACCAATTGAGAGGCATCACTGTGAGGACAACAACCATGGAACCTCTTGAAGAAAAAGGTGTGTAATTGCATCCCCTCAAAGTCAGAGTTTGGGAGCTCATTTGCATATCAGAGGCATAAATTATCAGTTGTAGGGGACCTCTACACTGTACCTGGCGTGGAGTAAGTACAGGAAGTGACTTACTGAGATTTCTGTGGGAAAATCTTTCTCATTATAATCAGGATAAATGCCAAAACACACCTCCATCCCAACGGCTGCCCACCTCCAAGGGGCAACCACTGAGAGTGATTAGAAAGAATATTACACCAGTTAGAATCATAGAACTATAGAATCATTAAGGTTGGAAGAGAATTCTAAGTATTCATCCAGTCCAACCGTCCAGCTACCACCAGTACTGCCCACTGACAGTGTCCCTCCGTGCCACATCTCCACGCTTCTGGGACTCCAGGGACGGTGACTCCACCACCTGCCTGGGTGTGAGACAGGCTGGTATGCATGGGGATTTATTTCTAACAAACATGTTTGCCTATTAATGCAACAGCTGGTCCAGGAATAATTTAAGATAAAGTAAATTATAAATATATACCAATGAATAATTGTAAACAGTCAAACACCTTATGACTGTTATTAAGACCCATGGGCATCGCAATTAACACTGCTGTGTTAATTATACAGCCATCACCTTTGGAACCAAACACCTGCAGTCCCAGCCATCCCTTAAAGAGACAAAGAAGAGTACAATGAAACCAAATCTCCATCCTCTGCTGCACAATTTTTCCTCCTTGTCAGCAGGTGGTGAGTGAGACAGCTCAAGCCATAGGTGCTCTGTGCTGACCTGCAGACAGGGAGACAGATGGCCGTGAGTGGGTCCAGAACTTAACAGAGTTTAACCTCTGGTCCATGCATCCATGCACAGCACTACTAAATACATGAGTGTGCGGGAGAGGAAGAGAGAAAAGACTTCAGACCAGGATGATGGACTACCAGCAAAGCTCCTGAAAGAGAGGTATATATTGAAGCTGATGGCATATGTCTGTAGGATTTTAAAGCTGGGGTTGACTTGAGAAGTAGTTAGAGTGTGAAGTTGGGAGTTTGGCAGCTGGAGAGCTGTTGGTACTTGGGATGCACTGAGCAGGACAGTCGATAAGGATTAGAGGGGTTCAGGTCTCAGCTGTCTGTCATTCGTACGTGAGTCACGGAGCACTGATGTCAGCGAGAATAAACCTGAGTGAACTCAGAATGAATGAAGAAGAAAAGCACCTCAGGCTGTGTTGTTCTTTTCCCTTCACAGGACATCGGCTCACTTTGCCTCAGGAGGAGAAACCTTGACTTGAAGAGTGAATGGGGATGAATGAAAGGATTTAGATCAATAGAAAGACTTTTAAAATAAATTTTACTTTATAAAAACAGCTTTCTTAATGAGTGATGAATCAAAATCCAGTTTAATTCAAAATGTATGAAAATGAAATTATTTGATGTGCTTCGTGAGAAATACTAATTTATTTTCTATGGCTGTCATATTGTTGATTCTTGGTTAAGCATGAAAACTATATGGTAGTTAGAGTTTATTCTGCTAGGATTGTCTCAATCCCACAAAGTCCAGTCAATTCTTTTCTTCTTCTTCCTCCTGTTCTACATCATAATTCTCCCAAGCAACATCCTTATCATTCTCACAATTCAGGGGGATTCCCAGCTGGGATCACCCATGCATTTTTTCCTAGCTAATCTGGCATTCTTGGATATCTGCTACTGTTCTGTGACCCCACCCAAAATGCTGGCTGACTTTTTCTCAAATCCTAAGACCATCTCCTACAAGGCCTGCATGACTCTTTCGTTTCTTTGCTTCCTGGGAGAGCAGAAGCTTTCCTGCTCTTGGCCATGGCCTATGACCGTTACATTGCTACTTGCAAACCTCTCCACTACACCATGCTTGTGTACAGGACTGTATGCTGTGTCCTGGTTGAAGCTTCATGGGGCGGTGGCTTCATTCATTCATTCATTCATTCTATTTGCTCTCACCATTAAGCTCCCCTTCTGTGGCCCCAACGTCCTGGACAACTTCATCTGTGATGCGTGTCAGTCAGCTAACTTGGCCTGTGCCAACACTTACACAGTGGAACTTCTGATGTTCCTCAACAATGGAGTTGCCACTGCCACGTGCTTTGCACTTCATCTCCTACACAATCCTCTTGCTGAAGCTCCAGACACAGTCCAAGACAAAGAACAAAATAACCTCCACCTGCATTTCCCACATCATCGTGGTTTTGTCATGTTTGGCCCAGCTGTCTAGATCTATGTCCTACCCTTTCAGGCTGTCCCAATAGAAAAGGTTGTTGCTCTTTTCTATACAGTTGTCTTCCCCTTGACTAATCCTATGATCTACACACTGTGTAACAAGGAGATCAAAAGCTCCATGTGGAAGTTGGTCAGCAAATACATATTTTTTAAAAAGTATTTTGAAAGAAATAAACGAAAGTTTATTTGTTCCTTGTTTTGTTCATGCAATTTTCTTAGGAAAAAATCCATACTGTACATTATGTAGCAGCATAATGTATAAGTGATAATCTTCAAGAAGTCCTCTTCTATCAAAAAAAAAATCCCTAGAGCGATACTAAAACCTGTATGGAATAGTTTAGGAAAGAACCAACCTGTGTAAAGGAACCAACTCAGACGCACTATGAAGTTATCACTATGAATCTTTTAAATTTATTAGAAATAATCTGAGAGACTAATGAGACTAACAGAACTATTACTGGACTACTGGTTCAGATTCAACCATGGTAATTCATGATTTCAGTTTATAGTCAAACTTTCACTGTTGATGCTGCCTTCTCTTCAGACTCATTCACGATCCCACCACTGAATGAGTTGATTACATTTCCACAAAGGGAGAGTGTGAAAGCTGCTGGATGATTCAGCTTGTAGGCAAGCTTTGCAATTCATATAGCATAGGTAAGGCACTGCAATCTGTTAAGTAAAAATCAAAGACAATGTAGCTATAGCTTTACAGAACATGCTGATCATAAACTTTATCCATACAGTTACAGAGATTTGCAGCACAGATGTCTATGTCTGAATTAGTCACTAAGGATTCCAGCAAAACTAACAGGCATTTCTAGGGAGAAATTCAGCTAACTCTTTCTTAATTTCTACTTTGAGAAGTAATAAACCATGCCTTAGGCAGTTTTGTCTCACCCCTTGTACTTGCCCTGTAATCCACTTTATAGTTTGACACCAAGGTGGAGTCAGCCAAATAATTCTTTTTGTTGGGAAACTGTTCTTTCAGAGAGCGTGGTTTTCTTAATACAGTGTAACTTCCTTAGGCAGTGTAGATGATGCAGAGTGAGCTAAACATGTCTCTGTCCACAAAGTTCTCCAATAATATCTCAGAAGACATTGCATCCTACAGGTCATGGAGTTCTTGGTTCTCATATAACACTCTGGCATGCTGCAGATATGCAAATGCCAGATATGCCCTTGAAGTAGGGTATTTTTGTTCTTGTTGTTCCTTTCTCTGCTGACTTTCTACATATCGTAAGATGAAAGAAAATGCCATAAAGTCAAGAGTGCCTTTCTCAGGAATGCACTCAGCTCTGAGCACCACTACTTATACACGGACTTCTGTCACACTGCTGCCATCAGCTGCCGCTGTCGGCCTCTCCAATGCTTCCACCATGGTTATTTGACATCCCTACAGCACTGCACCCACTCAGAAGTAATACTTAAAATGCATTCTTCCATACTTCATGACAGAGGATTGAAGAGACTCACTTTTGCGTGGTGCTAAGAATGGTCCACCCCTATCACGTCCCTTTGCACGCTGCAAGGCCCATCTGGCATTCTGGCAGCCTGCTGGCTGCTGCTCCCTAATGCAGGGAACCACGCTGCGCTGCTTCTGAGGACAGAAAGAAAGGAGGGTCCATGGAAACGGGCACCCAACATTTGCAAAGAGATGCAGCATTCCAGATCGTGCCAGAGACAGGATATCACAGTGCTGAGTCATTAGTTATCACTAAAGGAAACAAACATTTGGGAGGGTATTCACAGCAACTGCTGCAATTTCTGGGCATATCCAGCTTTCTTCTTGTTCAGATGGAGAAGACAGGTGCTCTCAGACATCAGTTCAGGGTGTTAAACCAATACACCTGCAAAACACCAGCATTATTCAGGAAACAGTGTCTTCAGGTGGCACAGTTCAATCCATGCAAAGTTACCACGCAGAGCCTTAGCTCTTGACCTACATTTCTTCCCTACCCTTTATACTGCAAGCAGCTAGAACAAACCTCTCAGGTGAAATCCAGGGCAGCAGGGGCCTGGCAAACCATAACCAGGTGCAGCTGGTAGGAGGGCAGTGCCCACTCTTTGCTCCCACCCTGCCCCAGCAGGTTAAGGAGCCTGGCAGTGCTGTCCTGTTGCAGCACATGCAGAATTCAACCGGTTACGGAGGTAACAAAGGACCAGTAGGGCTCCCCCTGCTCCAGCTTTTCCCCTTCAAAATGAGAGAAAGGAAGAAAACCCAAGCAAAGAAACCCAGCCATATCTTTCCATATGCAGAGCAGGAATGGGAACTGCATCTGTCTCCTTGCTGAGACATGGTGGGGAAACTCAGTTCCTGGGGTCCTCTCCACAGGGACTGCCCCCTGGCTTCACTCTTTCTTCAACTGCCTCAATCCCCAAAATCTCCTTTTGGAAAGGATCCCTAAAGAAAAAATCTGCTAGTGAAAAAACAGTGAGGAAAAGCATTTTCCCAGCTTTCTTCTATTATGCATTTTAGACTCTTGAGTAGGACAGTGTCTCGAAATCAGCTGGTTACAAGAACCATCCCCAAAATACATCCAGATTCTGTACAGCTGCCATGATCTCTGACAGCAAGTGTTCTCCATCTCCTCAATAATTATACACCTTGAAGCAAGTGGCTGGTGTTGCTGTCACGAAGAAAACTCCCTTTGTCTTCCACTCCTACTGCAGCTGCAATAGCTGCACTGGTACGACCCACGTGTTCGACAAATCTCAGCTCTGCCTTAGCCAGGCACAGCAGCAGTCCTTCTCCCTCCCAGCTCACACACCAGAGCACTGCTGTGCCACATGGTAAGAGCAGCAGTGACAGTAGGCAGCACCCATCAGCCTCCCCCCACTCTCACCACCAGCTGGGACAAGGGCTGACACAGCGGGCCCACCCCAGCCCAGCTTTTCTGCTGAAACACCTCCCAGCAACCACCCAGCACCAAACCCAGCTCACCTGCTTGATCTGCTCAGCCTGAGCTGTGCCCAGCTCACGCACACGCTGCAGCGATGCTTCCAATAGGCTCTCACAGGGCAATCTCTCTCAAGGAAGGCTCACAGCTCAGTCTCTGCGTGCAGCACCAGCTCTGCTCACCAGCTGTGGGATAAATGCTCCCACCCCAGCAACAGTTGTGACCTCTGTGAGTGCCCACATCACTTCTGGGCCTCCATCATAAACAAAGGGAGCAGTCATCTCCTACATCCAAATTTTAAGAAACCAACAGCAGGGTCACCCAATGGAGTTACTTGAAGTAAAATAACAAAGAAGTTAAGATGACTCCTGTGCAGCCAGCTCAGGTCACCCTCTTGCTCAGGCGCTGCACGATCGGACAAAGGAGATGTTGCCTCTGAGCTGCCTACAGGGTGGAGGTTGGAAGGGTTTGGGCTTCCAAACTGTCAGCCAGCATTTGGATGAGCCACCTTCTGCTGGGGAGCCCCCTGACATCATTCCTGCCTCCTCTGGTACCGTACTGGGAGATGCTGCAGAGATCATTAGCCTGGACTTCCTCCCTCCCATCAACAGCTGCTCCTGCACTGACCTTCACTCACACTCTAATAGCATCCACTTCCAGCACAAGCTGACCTGCAAGGCAGAGAAAGGAAATGTGCGATTAATGCAAACACAGAAGCCCACAGCTGTGTCACAATCATGTATTGCAGCCTTGGGAAGTCAGCTACAACTACAACCTTGGTCAGAATTAAAACTGGCACAGTACATTAATTGTGACCTGTAAACTGAAGTAATTGTCACTATCAGAAATAAATACTAAAATCACTCAATTAATTGTTGGTGGTTACCCCCAAACTCTTTTGCTTTTGGGAAAATATGGACTCAGAATTGAAGGACTGAAGGGCAGGTGCAGAAGAAAGAGGAGTGAGGATGCAGGTAAACAAAGAACAGCACAAGAAGAGAACGGATGCAGATGAAAGAGGAGCAAATATAAATAAAATGTAAAACAGCAGAAGAGCAGTGCAGATGCAGAACAAAGAGAAATGTGGACAAAGGAAAGAAAGTACAGGAGGAATGTTGATGCAGAAGAAAGAGGAGTGAGAATGCGGGGGACAAAAAGGACAGGACAGGAAGAGTGAGAATGCAGTGGAAAGAGCAGGGAGGGTAACAGAAGAAGGAAGAGCCTAAGAGGAATGCAGATGCAAAAGCAAGAGTGAGAATAGAGGGAAGAACAAACAGCAGAAGAGTAGAGCAGGTGCAGAAGGAAGACGTGAGGATACAGAGAAGAAAGAATAGAAGAGGAGAGAGGATAGAGAAAAGAAAGAATGGCAGAAGAAAAGTGTGGGGGAAGGAAGAGGGAAGATGCTTCTTCTCTTCGCTGAGAGAAGAAGAAAAAGGAATGTCAATAATTTTTAGTCTCTATTAAAGCTGGATTCTTTTCAGGACACACAGTTGTTGCTGTTCTGTTTCTTTCTTTGTTTTTTGCATTACCCATATTCTTTTCAAGAATTTACGAACTGGGAACATTCAGGAACATTTTCACAATTTTGTCTGTAGTGTCTCCTTAATCTCAGCTGCTCTGAAATACCCAATCAGTGTCAAGTGAGGGTCACCTCCTTCAAGGCACCCTGAAAATCCAGCTTTGTATGTTTAACTTTTAAAAACTTACCTTCACGAAGGAACAGAAATGATTCCATACTTGGCCCAGAATCCTCGTCTGCCATCCAGAAAATCCATTTCCAAGCAGGACATCATCACTCCATTCAGCCTGTTGCCATCTGTTCCCACACCCTAAAAAGCAAAACAGCCATGGACAGCTGACTACAAAGCCTCTGGAGCAATCCCTGACAGACACAAAAGATGCAGACATGCACAGCTCACGTGCTGCAAGCTGATGTCTCTGGGCCCAGTGCACAGCAGCATTTTCTTCAATGCTTTCATGCCTCCTGACAGCAAACCTCTGCTGCCAAAGCATCCTTTGGCCAAGGAAACCATGCCATAAAGCACAACACTTTCTGATCTGAGTGTATCCATATAGCATAAAAAAAGACAAACTGCATCTTCCTCCTAAGTACAAGCATTTCTACACAGACTCCTGTCACCCCGCAGATACCAACTGCCATTATCAGCCTGACCAAAGCATGAGGGGCCAGGCTCAGGCAGCCCACAGCAGCCAAAGCCAGAGGAGCCTCCTTAGGGTCAGCCCACAAACTCAAGTGCAACCCTTAACCCAAAATGGCCACTGCAGATAAAGGCAAGAGCAGACACAGTTACCCAAGTAACCCAAGAAAGACAAAGGACTCAATCTAGCAAATCATCACAGGACTCCTTACCCTTTCCTGAGGAACAGGGCACACAAAACACCACACAGGAGCAGAGCTCCTTCCATGGGGGCAGCCAGCCCTTAAATGAGGTTAGGGAGGGGTGGAACCAGGCTGCACCCCTTTGTCATGCAAGTGAATTGCTTCCACCTCTTCTCCACAGCAGAACAAGGTTTATTGAAGATTAAAGCCTGTGATGTAAAAAGGACTACTTTCATGCTGCCTTTTATGCTTCTTGTGTTATCTGACTGCTGTTTGAACCAGGTGAACCTACAGTGCCTTGCAAATGACAGCTGGAAGCAGATACAGACAGCAGGCACAGCACCCCTCAAGCTCCAGGTGAGTGACAGCAGCCAAGGAGGCCTTTGGGCTCTGCAGGGTCCGAGTGTGGAGCACTGCACACAGGAACGGCTGAGCATCAAGATGAAGGCAGAGCTATAGAACTAACCATCACAAAGAGGCACAAAGTGGCTCAGCTCATTTCCCACTATAACTCAGGAAATACGAGTCATGAGGAAAACACAGACACCTTCTGCCCCCATCAGAGGGGAGGAACGAGCTGTGCTTCCACAGAGACATACATTCCTCTCACAGCCACATGCCCCTCAGGTTGGAGCATTCCTGGCTGCAAGATAGGAAAACCACTTCTTGCCTGATTGTAAAGTATAAAAAAAGACAAACCACTACCTCTCCCCTTCTTTCCTGTTTCCTTTCCTGTTTCTTTCCCTCTCTTTCCTTCTTCCTTTCCCTTCCCTCTTTTTCCCCTGGAACTTAAGCAACTGTTTTCTTATAGCACTGCACACACAAGTACAGTGTGAGCAAAATAGCACTTCCACCACCTGCTGCAGTGCTCTGCTCTTTGTGTTCCCTAGGGCATCTAAGTTGGATGAAGAAATCAGAATCCTAAACACAGTCAGTACTTAGTGTGACATTTGTGCTGTATTGCTGCTCTAATTTCATGTCCTGAATGCAGTGCATGAATTTGCTCACTGCTGTGCTGCAGTGTGTGCCCAGTGTCTCTGGTCCTGCTGCTGGGCACCACTGTGTGCAGCCTGGCTTCGTACTCTCTGCACCTCCCTGCAGGGAATGATGGCTGTGCTTGGGATCCCCCTGAGCCTCAACTTCTGTGGACTGAGCCAACCCAGCTCTCCCCAATTTCCTAACCCATTAATTTCCCACCTGCACATCTCCACCAGTGACGACAGTGGAGGGAAGGGGATTTAGGAGAAGGGCAGGGCCAGTGGTTGCAGCACTGCCATTCGTGCTGCCCTGTCCTTATCCACAGCTGGGCATGGGGGTGGAGTGGGTCTTTGAAGCTGCACAAATGACTGCAGGCAGAGGTGTAGCAAAGCAAAAGCAAAACATTTAATAATATAGCATACAGAGCAAGAAGCAAGAAAAATGACAATATTCCCCCACAGTTCCCATCCTAGCAATCATTCCCCCCCTACAGTTTCCTTCCTCGGGGCCAACGAAACAGTTCCATGTTGGCTTATGCAGCTCTCAGAGCTCTGCATGGGACAGACAGGGATATGGAAAAGGGCAGTTGGGGACTCCACCTGCAGGACAGCATCTCAACACACACACTGCTGGTGATTTGAGCCAAGCAAAGACCAAAGGCGCCCACCTGACTCCCTGCCAGGCTTGAACATGTCTCAATCCATGGGATCAGTCCCTCTCTTTCAGGGCTGCCTGGCTTAGCCAGGAGCTGCTCCTGCAAACCGGGTGGATCACGCTGCTCGTGGTCAGCTGCCGCTTTTCACAGCCCAGCAGTGCCCCGCTGCAGCGATGGAGGACAACTTGGTCTAGAGGCACAATTCAGTTGCTTAAGCACAAGTATGTTCTGCTATCTAAAATGTCCCTTGGGATCTCCTACCCACCTCCAGCTGCCACTCCATCTGAAAACAGGTTTACAGAGGCCCTGTGTCCTGCAGGTCAGGCTCATAGGGATGTCCTGACTGCATCAGGGTGTCTCACATAGCAGCAGACACCCACATGAAGGTGATTGCATCAAGCTTTGGGATCTCCATCTGAGCAAAGGTCTGAGCTCCCATTACAGCTGTGGAGATCGGGCCAGTGGGGCCAGTGGGGTGGTTTGGCCATCCACAAGCTGTTATCTCTGAGTGCCTTGCTCCTGCCAAAGGGAGCGATCTGGACTGATGTCAGTGGAAGGGGCTCAGCTACCATGACATTTGCCACCAAGAAGTACATGAGCAACCAGTCACATTAGCTTGGAAGACGTGCAGTGGCTGCTTATCTTCTGCTCACGTCCCTGACCCAGTGGAGCCAAGTGGAACTGCCTGAACGCAAGGAAATATTACTTGAATTCACTGGCTTCAGCACAACATTTTTGGAGGATTTTTCTGGGACCCAGAGGTCCTCAAGTGGCAGATTAGCTTGCACACCTCTGCCCTGCTGAACCTCAAAGTGGAACAAGAAGAAAATGAACTGCAATTCCCCCTTGCCTTGTACAGCTGTGGCGCTGGATCGAAGAGGCAGGACCTGCCTGTCTCATTCCAAGACCCCCTGGGGATGGAGGGGAGTGCATAGCTGTCAGTGCACAGGGCATTTTGGTGCCTGCAGCTGTGTGCTTCTGGGACGCAGGTATGGGGCCTTATCAGAGGGTGCCCGTGGGGCAGCCTTTCTGGTCTTAGTGACTGGGAGTACGTTGGCTCC
>JAOWBP010000001.1:174642-187180 GCA_028571105.1 Tragopan temminckii
ATTCAAGGCCAGGCTGGATGTGGCTCTGGGCAGCCTGGTCTGCTGGTTGGTGACCTGCACATAGCAGGGGTTGGAACCAGATGAGCACTGTGGGCCTTTGCAACCCAGGCCATTCTAGGATTCTATGAAATCCTCACTATTGGCCATCTGCGTGAGCATCTGCATGGCGCTGGGTGCTGAATGAACATCTGCTCGCCAGCAGCGGTCATTGGAGGCTCGGTCTGCCAGATCCCACCATGCCTTCCCCCAGGGCCCACCCAGCTGGTGCCCGAGGAGCAGTCCCTGCTGCCCTGTGCTGCAGAGCGGTTCGCCCACCGACAGCCACCGTGGCCTCTGACTTGGAACTGAAATGGTTCATTTGGTTTGGTTCAGTTCGCTCCCCAAGCTATAATTATCATAAAAGAAATTATATTCGCTTTAATTCCGCCGAAGAGCATCTACTTATAAATATGATTTGCTGTGACTAATATATTTCAGTTCGGATCTCTGATATAAATTAACAAATCTTTTTGCACATGCACTGTAATGGATTTGTTCTATCAGTGACGGACGGGAGGGGCTGCACCCAGGGCTGCAGCTTTGCTGATCTGTGGGAGTTGGTTGGGGTCTCTGGGCGTCTCCCACCATTGCTGCTATTTACAAACTTCTGGACGTACAACCGGTCTCTGTAAAACCCCACTGTTTTATCTTCGGCTGTTGCTTTTCTTCTGTCCTCTGGGGGAAAAGAGTTTCCTTACTGCCCCCTCCTCACTGAGAATTCTGTAGGTTCTAAATCAGGGAGTCCTGGAGCACTTCTACACATGCACACAGAAAAGAGAGTGCCTTTGTTCCCTCTGGGTTTGAGGTGTTTGTGGTAATTGTTATGTTATCCTGGCAATACAGCATGGCCTTGCCCTACAATGTGGCCTTGTCCTACAGCGTGGCCTTGCCCTACAACATGGCCTTGCCCTACAGCGTAGCCTTGCCCTACAACGTGGCCTTGCCCTACGGCGTAGCCTTGCCCTACAGCATGGCCTTGCCCTACAACGTGGCCTTGCCCTACAGCATGGCCTTGCCCTACAACGTGGCCTTGCCCTACAACGTGGCCTTGCCCTACAGCATGGCCTTGCCCTACAACGTGGCCTTGCCCTACAGCATGGCCTTGCCCTACAACGTGGCCTTGCCCTACAGCGTAGCCTTGCCCTACAACGTGGCCTTGCCCTACAGCATGGCCTTGCCCTACAGCGTAGCCTTGCCCTACAACGTGGCCTTGCCCTACAGCATGGCCTTGCCCTACAGCATGGCCTTGCCCTACAGCGTAGCCTTGCCCTACAGTGTGGCCTTGCCCTACAACATGGCTTTGCCCTTCAACATTGCCGTGCCCCACAGTGTAGCCTTGCCCCTTGGCTTGGCTGCAGCCAAGCCTGGTAGCATGATAAAAATGTTTCTTCTGCCAAACGTCATGGCAAACAAATCTGAGGCTGAAATGTGTTTTGTGGATGACCTCTAAAGACAACCTGTTGGATCCAGGGTTGCCATTTCAACAATATGCAGTCTCTTCCCTTGGAAACCTCTAAATTAAGACGACATTCCAGTCAGATGTCCTGAGGTATGCATAGAGCTGGCAGCTCTCCTTATTTACCTTCCAGAATTAGAAACCCCTTCATTAATTCAAGTCAGCGCCTTGTGTGCCTCAGCATGACCTTAGTGGCGTCCCAGATTTTGGCTGTGAGGGGAACGTGGACCTATTATTAGAGGGAAAGCTTGTGTTGAGCTTGCCAGGCTGCAGCGGCCGTAGGACCAGCGTGTGCTGGGGCAGCTCAGCTCTCTGCTCACCAGGAGCTCAGGAGCTGTGCTCACAGCAATGCAGGGCTGCAGCTGGGAGCTGAGCAGAGCGGAGCATCTCCTGATGAGGAATGGCTGAGAGCTCTGGGGCTGAGAGGGGATCTGAGCAATGGCTTTGGTCTGACATTGCCAGAGCTGTGCTTGAGATGTACGTGCGTCCTCACAACTCACACGAGCACTGCCATGAGGACTGTGGTGGTTGGTACCCAACTGCTCGCGTCCTCTCTGGAGTGCATCAACAATTAGCAGTGCATGTCGGGTGCTGGTGCAGGGCCTTCCTATCTGCTCATGTATTTGTCATAGAATCATGGAATCGTGGAATGCCTCAGGTTGGAGGGCCATCCAGTTCCACCCCTGCCATGGGCTGTGTGCCCCCCGGCTCAGGCTGCCCAGGAACCCATCCGTGGCCATGGGCATCTCCAGAGATGGGGCACCCACAGCTCCAAGGTTGGCTTTTTTTGGTGTTTATCTGCTTTTCTTTTAGGTAGAAGAGGAGGTTCTGTTTATAAAGTAGCCTGTTAGCTTTGGTCTGCATGGCGATGCAGAGTGGCTGTGTCCCATGGATGTGGGTTTCGAGGGGCCATGTCCCAGAGGTGGTCCTGTGCTCTGACCCCGCGCGGCTCTGCTTTGCTCTCAGCTAACACACATCCCATAGTTTTTCTCTTTTATTTTCATTCATGCTTCGCAGTAGATGAGCAGCTTCGTGAACTAGGTAACTATGATTTTTTTCTCTATTTTTTTCCTTCACTTTCCTCTGCACCTTTTTTTCCAGCCTTCTCCTTGCTGTGCCCTTTGTGTGTAGGACTTAGTACAAACATCTGCACCCTTCCTCTTTCCTCCTTGATCCTGCCGTGTAGCCTGGATGGGGCTGTGTAGTGCAGAAGGGGCTCTCCTTCCCTGCCTTGCCATTCCTTCCACAATCCCTGCAGTTTCTCTGATCCTGCATGTCCCCTGTCAGGGACTGGGGAGCACCAGCAGTGGGGGCAAGCGCTTCCCAACATGTTCCTTCCTCGTGTGGGGCTCGGTGAGAGCTGACCATTTCAGCCTCTGCAGAAGTTGTGCTGCTGCTGGGTGCTGTGTGTCCGTGGGGAGCAGAGTGCTCAGCCCTGTGCTTCCCCTGGGAATCATGGAATCAAGGAACACGATTCCATGTTCATTGGGTTGGGTTGGAAGGGTCCTTAAAGATGAGAGAACCAGAGAACAGTTGGGTTGGAAGGGTCCTTAAAGATAACAGAACCACAGAACAGTTGGGTTAGAAGGGTCTGTAAGATGAGAGAACCACAGAATGGTTGGGTTAGAAGGGTCCGTAAGATGAGAGAACCACGGAACAGTTGGGTTGGAAGGGTCCTTGAAGATAAAAGAACCACAGAACAGTTGGGTTGGAAGGGTCCTTAAAGGTGACAGAACCACATAATGGTTGGGTTGGAAGGGTCCTTAAAGATGACAGAACCACAGAACAGTTGGGTTGGAAGGGTCCTTAAAGATAACAGAACCACAGAACAGTTGGGTTGGAAGGGTCCTTAAAGACAACAGAACCACAGAATAGTTGTTTTGGAAGAGTCCTTATAGATAATAGAACCACAGAATGGTTGGGTTGGAAGGGACCCCCAGCCCCACTCCTGCCACGGGCTGGATGCCTTCCCAGTTCAGGCTGCCTAGGGCCCCATCCATGGCCTCGGGCACCTGCAGGGATGGGGCAGCCACAGCTCTGGGCAGCAGTGTCGGCGCCGAGGTGGGAAGAATGGGATGGTGGCAGTCAGCACCGAGATCAGGGCACTGTGGTGGTGGCTTGCCAGGTGTAGGTGTTGGAGCCTTTTTGGAGGGCAGCTGCCCTCCTCTAGGCCCTGTCCCCAGGCTGTGTCCATGAGGACCCCGAGCTGGCTGCAGGCAGCAGGAGCAGCACTGATGGTGCATCTGCTCCCACCTCCGCTCCTGGGGAATGGGGTGCTGGGTCCCACCAGGAACACCCCCCTCATTCTGTGCCTGCAGAGGGTCCCCAGCTGGCTCTGGGGTGGTGCCATGTGTTGGCACATGGCTTGGCACTGCGTGGCTGCACAGCTGTGAGCCATCCAGGCTGCTGTTCTGCGTGGTGCAGGCCCAGGAGCAGGGGAGCTCTGCATGGAACAGTTGTCTGCCTGACTCACTCTGAGCAGTGCTTGGCATTGCTGTGGTTGACTGCTGCAGGCAAAGCTGGCGGGTGGATTTCCATGCACCTCCTGTGCTTTGTGTAACTTGCTGCTCTCATCTATGGTGTCTCTGTGGCCCCCGGATGGCAGGGCAGCAGGAGCAGTCCAGCAGGTGGAGGGGCTGTGGGCACAGAACCACAGAACATCCTGAGCTGCAAGGAACCCACAGGGATCACAGAGCCCGGCCCCTGGCTGTGCTCAGCACCGCCTGGACCCAAACCACGAGAGAGGTGTCCCACAGCTGCCCAAGCTCTGGCAGCTCCGGGCCATGAGCGCTGCCCTGGGGTCAGTGGCTCCTCATGAGAGCTTCTCCCCATGACGGAGTAACACTCAGGAGTTAAAGATGAGGATGCAGAGAATCTGGGGGGTGGCTTCAGGACAACAGGCAGCAAAGGAAAAGAGAGAAGCAGAAGTCCAGGAGCAGTTTTTCCTCCCTGGGATGGACCCAGACCTCCCACTGTGCCCGAGGAGAAGGGAATGGCTCTGAGCATCTCCCCATAGAATGGCTCTGGGTGTCCCCCCATGGGATGGCTCTGATCCCCCCACGTGCCTACAGACCCGGGGAGGTTGCACCACCTGTGTTCACCTGCATCTGGCTTTGAAACTTAAAACTGTTTGCAAAAGCGGTCACTTTCCTGTGTGGGTGGCAATAAACACTCAGCAGAGACCTTTTCTGCCAAATCGAATGTGCCCTTCTGACACGTTCAAATGTCACGTCTTCCCTTCTGAATATGTAAGATTTTTGGTTTGGTTTTGACATTGTATTAAAAAAAAAGGCTTTATTTCAATTTTAGTTCTCAGCAAAAACACTCCAGGGATCATCAGGAACTTTGTTAGAGAGCTGCTGGGGCCGGTGTTTGGTGCAGGGATCTGACCGCAGCAGTTAACCTTGGGCACTGGGAAGGTCACTGAGTGCCGTAGGGACCCTGTGGGGCATCGCAGCTCACCACCACCGTTTGGCCCCTTGTAAACCATCACCGGCGTTTCGCTGGAATGCAATTCAATTTGCAAATGGTGATTCTGCTCAGGAGTGCTTCCTGGGGCTGTGCTGACTCACGGGCAGCGCTGGGCAGCAGCTCTCTGCTCGGCTCTCCTGTAGAGCTGGCAGAGCACAGCACAGCCCTGCTTGGGTCCCAGCCATTGTCCAGCACTGAGTGTGAGCCCTGCTGTCTTTGAGGAGCAGCAGAGCGTGCCGGGTTATCTTGAAGCAGTTCTCATTACCAAGCACAATAATGAGGCACATTCAGCATAGAAGTGCTGCTTCAAAAGGAAAAGGGGGAAGAAAGTAGTTATCAAGATCTGCTTCAAACAGAGCAGTATTTCAGCTCTGCTCAGGTCCTGCTGTTCTCACTGGGAAATCCCAACAGCATTTCATCCTTTTGGTGTTAGTTCTTGGAACCAGCACCTTTGACTCGTAGTTAAGAAGTGGAGCACCTCCATCAGTGACTCTTTGTTAAGGAATGGAGCACCTCCATCAGTGACTCTTTGTTAAGGAATGGAGCACCTCCATCAGTGACTCTTCGTTAAGGGATGGAGCACCTCCATCAGTGACTCTTCCTTAAGGAATGGAGCACCTCCTTTAGCGGTGTACAAGCTTCTTGCTCTTCGTTCTAGGGGTACTTCTGAACCAGCAAGAACTTTCCTAAAAATTGAGTATTTTTCTCCTCTCTCATCATTTTTTTCTCTTTATTTCCCCTCTGAAGGTTTTGTCAGGGTCTCTGCTCTGCAGCTTGCGGCTGGAAGGATTTGGAGCTCCTTTCCATCCCCGCTTTCCAGACACGGGTTTCTCTTGCCTTCCTAGGTGACTTCATTAATTAGCACATTTCCTTCGAAAGGTTTTGCTTCACTTTGCAGCTCTTGTCTCACAGAGAGCATATGCTGGAAGCCATGCAGCAGAGGCGGCGTTTGCTGCGCAGACACTGCAGGGCTGCCAGCTCTCATCTCCTGAGAGCCCACCTGGCACCAGGACTACCGATGGCAGCAAACTTCTCAACGTCAAAGCCAACAACCATGTGCAGGACAGTGCTTATGAAGGAATGCCATAGCAAAACCTCTTCCCCACCTCTGAAGTTTTCTTCTTCACAAAATTTTCACTCTTGTTTTTTCATAGAAGCCCATCCAGCAGCTCTGGTCACGTTGCGTGTTGGCCACTGACCTCTCTGTACCCATGATACACAGAGATAACTGGCACTCTTTGTGTTGTTCAGTTCATGCTCTCCTCCTGATGTATTTTTCTTTGTTGTTCTGGCAGCTCTGCAGAGGTCTCAGACGGGGCACGTGATGTTTCCTGGGGTCTCTTTGCTTTGGGGGACACTTGGTTGGAAGGCAGTTGAAGCTCACTGGATGGTGCACACCGAAGTGCTCTCCGTGCTGCGTGGAGCAGTTACCCCGTGAGGCTGTGTAACTCATACTCTTGTGTAATGATGGTGTCTCAGTCAGCAGCAGCTAATTTTCTGTGATGGCAGCTCAGTGGAAGCGCATCTGCTCTGTGTTGTTGTCCCTTAATACAAGAACATGACAATGGCCGTATTTGACCAGGACCGAGGACAGCTGGTGCTGCTCTTGTCCATGACAGTGGCCCCATGCCGAGGTCTGAAGCGGGGTGGAAGTCAGGAGGTGCATTGGGCACAGCTTGGGAATTACACCTGTAACAACTCATGGATTAATTTGCAGCTCCTGGTCCATTTTTTTTCCCTTCCATTAGTTTCTCCACCCAAACCCATGTAACTCACACAGCCAATAGCATCCTATGGCACAGCGTTCCACATCCAGGGGTTGTGTGATCATCAGAAGGGCAGGGGCTGGAGGCACCTTCGGGTCTCCTCCAAGCAGAGTGCCCATGACCATGGCCAGATGGCTCCCAGGGAGGTCTCCAGGGGGCTCTTAGGGTCGGTCGATGCCTCCAGCACTGTGAGGAGCAGAGGGCAGCTAGAGCGCCTTCATCCTCCTCTGGCCATTCCCCCAACCTCATAGCAGCAGTGTCTCACAGAAATACTGCTCCATGCAGTATTTCTCATGCAGAGGCTGTTCCAGAGCTCATAACCTTCTCCTGAAACTTCTTTCACATCTCCCTGTCCCTTTTGGTGTGGGATGACTGGAATGGTGTGCATCCTTAAATCAGTGGGCACGACTGGGGTCATAGAATCACAGAATCATAGAATGGCCTGGGTTGAAAAGGACCATAATGATCATCTAGTGTCAGCCTTGCCCATGCCTGATCCAATTGGGTTCTCTGCTAACCTGGGGAGAGGCAGTGCTGGGGGCTGTCTGAGGTCCATCAGGAAAGAAGGGAATTCAGTGGTACCGTTAGTTAATACCTTCATGTTTAAGTAATGATGTTGAATCTGGAATCCTTTGGATTCCAAGGACCGTGAAAATGTGGCACTGAGGGACATGGTTCATTGGGATGGTGGGATCTCAGAGGTTTTCTTCAACCTTAATGATTCTACGATGCTGGTTTTCATTGTTTAATTTGTGGCTAAAGGATGGTTGTCACCTGCTCGCTTTTTAGGCAGCAGCAGGCTCTAAAAACCTTTCAAACCTTGCTTTGCACGTGGAAATGGAAGAAAAAATAAAGAAATGCAGAGTAGCGTAGACTTGCCATTTAACATTTCCTCTCTGCCTCGGAGGGAGCAACATTTGGAAACTCTGTGAGTGATCACTCCTTTCGCTGCGTATTGTTTGGGGAAGTGATGTGAAGGGAAGCTGTCAGATGGGACAGATGAACATCGCTCCGCTCCTGGTGCTGCTTTGGGTGCCACAGAATCACAGAACCCCAGAAGGTTGGGTTGGAAGGGACCTTAATGATCATCCAGTCCCACTCCTGCCATGGGCTCAGTCTGCCCAGGGCCTCCAGGCACCTCCAGGGATGGGGCACCCACAGCTCTGGGCAGCAGTGCCAGCACCACACCGCCTCTGGGTGAAGGATTTCCCCCCACATCTGACCTCAGTTTCCCCTCCTTTGGTTTAATGCCATTCCCCTTTGTCCCATCGCTCTCTGCCCGTGTACGAAGTCACTTCCCTTCCTGCTTATAGGCTCTGTTCAAGTACTGGAAGGCTGCAGTCTCCCCACAGCAGTCCCTTCTCCAGGCTGCACACCCCCTCCCTCATCCCTTCCCCACACGGAGCTGCAGCCCCCAACCATCCCCATGCCCTCCTCTGGCCCCGTCTGGAGCCATGGCTGGGAGCTCCATGCCAGCCCCTGGAGCCGTAGGGCTGCATGAAAGCCCCACACAGCGCCGAGTCCTGCACTGCTTGGTTCTGTGCTGCCTGCAGAGCTGGAGCCGTGTTCCTGGCTCAGATTGCTGCAGCACGAGCACATTCCTCTGCCCAGGCCAGGGCTGCCCGTCCCTCCGTGGGCACCGCAGGAATGGGCTGCGGGGGCGGCCGCTAATCAGAAATGAATCCTTCCTTTCATCTGCTCCCTTCCCTCATTCACTTTTGTGTGGGCGTTTCTGTCTCGAGCAAATTGGATTGCAGGCTGATGGAGCAGAGCCTATGGGAGGAGCGGTGAGCAGCAGCACAGCATCAGCTCCTGCCCGCCCTGTCCCCATGGCTCCATCCATCCCAGCACCGTGGCCGCCCCACTCGTGCCGTTGGTTCGCCTATTGTTTTCCATAACAGACTTCAGAAGAGAAAATTACGTATGTTATTAATCACTGTGAGGTTCCCAAAAGGACTGAGCAGAGTCGTGGTGTCTGTTGTTTGTTTCACAACACGCTGTGGTACTTGCAGTGTTCTGCTTTCCACCAAAACTTGGACCTGTAGGCATGTGGTCCCTTCCTCCCCTTGCAGGTTCTGGGTAGAGGACACCCCCATTCCCCATCCCTACATGGAGGACATCCCCATTCCCCATCCCTACATGGAGGACATCCCCATTCCCCATCCCTACATGGAGGACATCCCCATTCCCCATTCCTACATGGTGGACATCCCCATTCCCCATTCCTACATGGTGGACATCCCCATTCCCCATCCCTACATGGAGGACATCCCCGCACTCTGCCTCTCCCTGGCTGCAGTTACTGCCTATATGGATTAAGTTTTTCTGGTCAGCTGTGAAGCTCTTTGGTCGAACTCACCCAGAGGGTGGTGAGGCACTGGAACAGGTTCCCAAGGAGGCTGTGGATGCCCCATCCCTGCAGGCATTCAAGGCCAGGCTGGATGTGGCTCTGGGCAGCCTGGTCTGCTGGCTGGCGACCCTGCACATAGCGGGGGGTTGGAATGATGAGCAACCCAGGCCCTTCTAGGATTCTATGACTCTATGAACTCCCCTGGGCCGATGGCACCCAACACTTCTTCCATCTGTGCTGCAGAGCAGAGGCACAACCCTGGCACGGCACAACACCTTCCCTGCTGCTTTCCCTGGTGCACTGCGAACAGATGGGGAGACCTCAGCACAGGAGAGACACCAGCCTGCTGGGGTGTATCCAGAGGAGGGCCACAAAAAGGGTCTGGGGGGTGGAAAAGGGAAATTTAGAGTGGATATAAGGAGCAAGGTCTTCACGCTGAGGGCAGTGAGGCCCTGCACAGGTTGCACAGAGAGGTGGTGCTGCCCATCCCTGCAGACACCCATGGGCAGGGGATGGGGCTCTGAGCACTGATGGAGCTGTGGGGGTCCCTGCTTGCTGCAAGGAGTGGGACCAGATGGCCTTTAAAGGGCCTTTCCAGCCCAAATCACTCTGTGATCATTGATGGAATCACCCCCTGGGTCTGCACTCTGCCATCTCAGGAAACGGGACAGCAGTGGGCTGAGCAGCCCCAACAGAGCTCTGCTTCTGTGCTTTGTATGTTTGTACCAAACCCAGTGCATTTGGGATCGCAGGAGATGTTTAATTTCCAGAGTGCTCCACTTCTGCTTCTGAGAAGTGCAGTGTCATGCTGCAAAGCACTTGGGCAGGAGGAGAGGTCTGTTGCTAATTAGAGAGCTGCAAGCTCTTGGCATTTGAAATTGCAAAGGTGTCAGTGGGCTGCTCAGGAGTGTGTGATCTGGTAATTTTCATTGTGAAAAAAGCAGCAGCAGAACGGCTCCCAGCACTGCAGGGCAGGCTGGCTGTGAGCTGCGGGGAGCACAGCCTGCAGGTGCGGGCAGCACCGCGGTGCCGGGCACAGCAGCAGTGATGGTCAGAGCTAATAAATGGTGCATGGGAGGGAGAATAGCCCAAATACTGCACAGACTGCTAAGGGAGTCGGTTGGTTGTTGGTGTTCAGATCGTAGATCTTGGAGTGATTGCTCCTCCGTAGAGTTGTCAATAATGATTGTGAGTAAAGAGATAAGCAGCAGTGCTGCCTATGAAGTCAGCGCGGTGCCAGGAACTGCTGCATCACACCCAACAAATTACTTATAATTATTAGAACAGAAGTGATCAACGTGCACGGGGTGAAGCTGTGATGGGCCCCCATCAGGCAGCCTGAGGAGCCCCGTCCCTGAGGTGTGCATGCAGCTGTATTAATGATACAGAGAGGGTAGCAAGGGTGGTCAGGGTGGTCAGCGGTCCGTGGGTCAGTGGCATTCCGCAGCATCATCTGCACAAGGAAACACCCACGTGGAGTTTAGGGCTTATCTGTTTGGGAGATAAATGGCTGAGTCTGTGGTGGCATGGAGAGGCTGCCTGCAAATTCTTCATTTGGGAACGGAGAGGTGCTCCAAGAAATGTTGGGTCCAACCTCAAGGCAGAGGAGAGCGCAGAATCACCAAATGGCCTGGATTAGAAGGGACCTCGAGGATCACAAAGCTCCAACCTCCCACCACATGCAGGGCCACCAACCTCCACATTTCACACCAGCCCAGGCTGCCCAGGGCCCCATCCAACCTGTCCTTGAACACCTCCAGGGATGGACGGCGCATCCACAGCCTCTGGGCAGCTGTTCCAGCACCTCACCACTCCCACAGCAAAGAACTTCCCCTGACATCCAACCTCAATCTGCCCTCCCTCAACTTCCAACCATTTCCCCTTGTGCTGCTGTTATCTCCCCTTTCCCAGAGCTGACTCCCCTCCTGTCTGTAGGCTCCCTTCAGGTCCTCGAAGGCTGCAATGAGCTCACCCTGCAGCCTACTCTTCTCCATGCTGCACAAGCCCAGCTCCTCAGCCTGTCTTTGTAGGGAGGTGCTGCAGCCCCTGCTCATCTCTGTGGCTCCTCTGGACCCTCTCCAGCAGCTTTCTTGTACTGGGGGCCCCAGACAAGAGCAGTGCAGTGTTGCACTGCAGACTTTGCTGCTGCAGGGCGTTGTGGAGGCCAAGGGTGTGGGTGGACTGTTGAAAAGGGGGGGATGCATTTCTGGAGGTTTGCAGTACCTGTTGGACAGCACAGCTTGGGAAGGTCTGCTGAGCTGTCGGCTGCTGGAGGCTGCAGGCACTGAGCGGGCTGCCCGGTGTGTGCCGTTCCCTATGGCCATTCCCTGAGCTGTGCTGGGAGGTGTGAGCTGACATTCTTTACTATGAGAGTGGTGAGGTGCTGGAACAGCTGCCCAGAGAGGCTGTGGATGCCCCGTCCATCCCTGGTTGGGGATGGACATCAAGGCCAGGTTGGATGGGGCCCTGGGCAGCCTGGGCTGCTGTGAAATGTGGAGGTTGGTGGTCCTGCCTGTGTTGGGGGGCTGGAGCTTCATGATCCTTGAGGTCCCTTCCAGCCCAAGCCATTCTGTGATTCTGTGATTCTGTGATTCTGTGACACAGAGCCCCAAAAGCACAGGGGCTGGAGGAGCATCAGCAGCGTGGCTGTGCTGCTGTGTCGGGGCCGTATCCCTTCCACTGAGTGCTCTGCAGTTGGGGATTTCCCTTGTACAGCTTTGGAGTGGAGCTGGGAGGTTCCTGATCCTTCTGTCATTAAGGAGAGGCTCTCAGCTCAGCAGTACATCAGCACTGCCATTGCCAGTCCCTACGTAAGCATCTGATCCAAAAATGTTCCTTGGAGTGGGTCTCACACAGTGAGGGCTTAAAAAATCTCATCAGGCCACGGTAACCCCCAAGATGCTGTCTGGCCATTCCATGATGAGGCTCTTTACTGCTTGAATGCTGCTCACACAGCAGAGCACATTGCAGCCGTGATGGCAGTGGGGGTTTCCCAGCGCCGGGGCTCTGGCAGAGCTCCTCCTGGCATGGGATGGGGGGGTGATGAGCAAGCAGCGGGGGGGGGATGAGCAAGCAGTGTGGTGCAGCTTGGCACAGCGCTCCTGTCACTCCTCGAGCTCTTTGCTGCTGGTGCTCAGCTGTGAGTATTCTCTGCAGGCCAGGGCAGAGCGCTCTGTCTGCTTGTCTGTGCCCAGGAGCTGAGGATGTGTGCTGCTGCTGCTGCTGCTGCTGCTGTGGATATGGATATGTGTTGTTGCTGCTCAGGACATGCGCTGCTGCTGTTTCCTTCACACCAGCATGGCTTTTGATGCCCCAAAAGCCCTCAACCCCAAAGCAAAGCATGCAGCTCCTGCTGCTCCCTGTGGCTGCCTGCCAGAGGGCTGCGAATCATAGAGCGGCCTGGGTTGCAAAGGCCCACAGTGCTCATCTGGTTCCAGCCCCTGCTATGTGCAGGTC
>JAOWBP010000001.1:188078-201191 GCA_028571105.1 Tragopan temminckii
TCCATCAGTGCTCAGAGCCCCATCCCCTGTGCATGGGTGTCTGCAGGGATGGGCAGCACCACCTCTCTGTGCAACCTATGCAGTGCCTCACCGCCCTCAGTGGTGCTCCTTACATCCCCCTGTTAGTTGGAAACCATCTCACCATGTCCATCCCTCAGACCCTCTTTCTGGCCCTCCTCTGGATGCACTCCAACAGCTCCATGTCTCTCCTGTGCTGAGTGCTCTCCGTCTGGACGCAGTGCTCCAGGTGAGGTGTCCCAGCACAGAGCAGAGGTGCAGATCCCCTCCTCGCCCTGCTGGCCGCGCTGCTCTGGATGCCCCCAGGGTGCAGTTGGCTCTCTGTGCTTTCAGGGCACAATGCTGCCTCGTGGTGCTGCTCCCCACCTGCACCCCCAGGGCCTTTTCAGCAGGACTGAGCTCAGTAATGGACGTCTTTTATCCTTCTGGCACAAGAACGGCTGCATGGACTGCCCCACAATGCAGCCCTGCTGCTCTCCTCATGCCCGCAGCGTGCTGGGGTTGTCCCTGCCGCTGTGCCCACGTGGCTTTGGGGTGGGGTGTCCTTGGAAGACCCGGGTCCAGTGATGGCATCAATGCACTCTCCTGGCAGGGTGTGAGCGGCCGTATGGCTCTGAGCAGCGGGCTGGGAGTGCAGGCACGGCCTGAATGCCAATGAGCTCCATGCAGCTCTGCAGCCCACCGTCCTCTCCTGGAAAGCAGACAGAAATGCAAAACGGTTGGAGCAGGTGGTTGGTGCTGTCCCAAGCGGGCGCCTGCCAGGCATGGAGCTGCTGTTGCAGCAGGCAGGCGGCTCACACGGTTCTCTGCTCTGGTGAGCTGCCCTGGCGCATGCTGGGCTGGCTCCAGCGCCGTGCTCTGGATGGCAATGCATCACATCTCACAGCTCATGGCTGCTTATATGGGCTTGAGCATCTCGCTCCTTTTCCCAAAGACTTCAGCACGATCATTTGCCACAGCACCTTCAGTGTGTGATCTCTGAGGGCTTCCTGGGAGTTGTTTCACTGCAGGAGCTGGTGGAACCGCTGCACTTTGCTCCCATCTCTGAGAGCCATGCAGTCCCGCCTGTAGGCACTGTCCCTTGGCCCTGCCGTTCACTGCCCTCCTGCTTGGCCTCATGCAGCCCATCTCTGTGCCCTAACCCCTGCTGCCATCCTTACTGCCATCTCCATGACCTCAGCCCTGAGCTCTGGGTGCTGCTTTGGAGCACTGCTGTTGGCTCAGGGCAACACCTGGATGCTGCAGCCAGTGCCGAGACTGTGCCTGTGGTACAGATCCTGCCAAAAACCAAACAGGAGGTTTGACAACGTCGGGGCCAGAATAGCAAATAGCAGAGGAGATTTCCTGGTGCTTCTGTCGATCAGTGGCACTCTTGTCTGGATATTACCAGGCAGGCAGCTCTGAACAGAGCTGTGCAGGCTGACGGCAGAGAAATGCTGCAAAGAAGCACAGGTTGGAGGTGATCTCTTTGTACACAGATGTTGGAAAGAAGGAAATAATTTCTGAAGAAGCAGAGCTGAACAAGGGGGACGGGACTTAACATCGCATTGGTTTGGAGGATCCTTAGGACTGGTGGTGTGATCTGAGCCATGCCCTCCCCACTGTTATCCACGTGCATTTCTCACGGCAGCACTGCTCCCATCACCGAGCAGCTCCGTGTGCTTTGGGCTGATGGAGGAGCAGGTGGAGCAGCACTGCTGGTGCTGAGCCTAAAGCGGCACTGCCCAATGCCTGCACCCTGCACACCGTGGGCACGAGGCCAGGAGAGGAGGAGCAGTGCTCATGGCCCCATCTGGAGGGTGTTTGGGATGTGGGAGAGCTTTTGATTTTACCTGAAGACATCCTACTTTGAAACGCACACAGGGTCCAGAAGGGCAGTTCATACTTCCAGTTTTTACCACTTCACCCAGGCTGGTGTCCCAGTGCGAGGCTGCAGTGCTGGCACACCTCCGTCTCCATGGGCTCATCGTGGCCACGTGCCCGTGTGCGGTGCCGAGGTGCCCCAGCTACGAGGCTGGGCTTCTGCCCCCAAATGTCTGATATTTAAAGGATTTTATGTCCTGGTTTAATGTTTATATGCCCATAACTCATGTGCCAAGGTCTCCCTGTCACAGTTCCAAAGGCATTTGGGACCCCCAGAGCTCTCTTGTGTGTGCCAATGGAGTGACCTTGGGCTGAAGCAATTAATGGATTATCATCGCTATCTCCACGGTGCGGTGTTTCTGACATCCTTATAACGCTCCCTGGTTATGGTGTGTGCACCCCAAATACAACTGTGCTGTATTGCTTGGCATGGAATTGCTCGTATTGCCTGGAGTTGGGCATGGCTGACACTGGGCAGCAATCTTAGCTATTGCAAAGCGGATTTGTTCCCTGTTAATGGGACTATTACTTTATAGTGGGCAAAGTCTTGCCAGTGGTGTTCCTGAGCTGGTTGGCTTGTAGCAGCGCATTCTTTTAGCTGGTTTTAATCTTCCTGTTGAAATATCTTCCAGCCTGAACTTTCCCAGGTTTTTCATTGCTTCTGGCTCCATGTCAGTTAAAATGGACCTGAGTTTTTGAAATGAGGAAAAGTGGAGGAAGAATGGTTGCAATATAATCTTTGAGCAGACGTGATCCTTGTATAAAAACCAGCTGGTGTTTCACATGGGTGTTAGCAGGGAACCAAGTGGGTGAGTTAGTGCTTCAGAGGACATAAAATGCCAGTGTATAAAATGAGGGTCCCATAAATGCTGCCATGGTCCAGGTCACAGCGCTGCAGAGATCTGCCCCGCATTCCCTCCCTGCCTCTTTCCTTTGCTCACTTCCAGCTCCTTGCTCCAGCCAAACCAATGGACACGTGCCGTTTTTTGTGTCCACGTGGGGACACATGGCCAGGCTGGGGCAGCTGTGGGGTGTGCAGATGTGCAGAGCCCTGTTCTCTTGGCAGATGTCCTGTCTGAATGCAGGCAATGCTGTCGGTTTCCCCACATTTCATCTGTGTTGATTTTCAGAGTCTCATCTCCGTTAGGCAGTCAACCTTTGTATTAAGTTCTTATCAAAATCCAAGGCAAAATATGAATGTAGTTTTTGGACTCTGTACTGCTCTCACTGCTGTCGATGTGAAGTTGGGAAGAAGCTTTCCTCGTGGATGATGCACTCGATGGAAGGAGCTGTTGGCAGTACCGGTGGTACCGGTCGCCATCAGGATTTGATTTGCAGAACCAGTGGGGACAGGGAGCCCATGCTTCTGTCTTTGAGCAACTGAGCGGGCCATAAAGAGTTTTTACACCCAGAAGGATTGCTTGAGTCATGTGCTGAGAGTGAGGGTGGCTCTGAAGTTCTGAATGAGAAGGAAGGCTCTGCGTTGGCTCTGGTGGCACTCAGCCTCCTGGCTCGTTGGGTTTCCTTTGGATGGGCATGGAGGAACGCTACGTTGGTGCAGCTGGCAGAGAGGTGGTGGCACAGAGCTCAGGGCTGGCAGCTGGCGGCTGAGAGGAGGGCTCTGCTGGCTGCACCATTCAGAAATGGAGCTGTCATCGTTCGCAGCACTCAGAGGAAAACCCAGCACCAGCCCTGGGTGTGAGCCAGCACTGCAAAGCCCAAGTGTGCATTGCAAGGGAGCGGCTCTGCGTGGCTTTGGCACGCAGCTCCAGCTGAGCACCACGGCTTCGTGCGCCGATGCACTGCCTGCGGGTTCAAGAGGAATCCTGAGTCTCATGGGAAGGGACCTGTGAGAGCTGCATCCGAGACCTCCAGCAGGAATCTGAGCACTGATTTAAACGTGGCCTGCGGGTATCGCTGCGGAGAGACGGTTCTGAGTGATGGAAGGTTTATGAATTTGACGGCAACCGCAAAAGGCGTCAACTGTAAGTTGAATTCAGAATGTTCAAACAAGAGATGGCAGTGTCGTGGGCCTCTGTTTTTTGTAAGTGAGGATAATTAGGAGTTGGAGTGAGTGATCGTGCTGTCGTTAAGCTGAGGCCAGGTTCTGAGGCTGCCCAAGAGCTTCGAGCCAGCATTACTCTGGGTGCAATGGTGGAGCCCAGGACATGAGTGGTGACATCCCAGCTCTGCTGCCTCTCGCTTGCAAGAGGCCAAGGGCAGCTCTGGTTGCTGGTGCACAGAGTGCCTGAGGCTGCCAACGTGATGCCCTTCAGCAGAAGGGCTGCGGAGGGAACTGCGGAAATCCTTTGCACGATGGGGATGTCTGCAGTTAATGAAGGGCAAGGTTGCTGATGGTTGGGAGTAGCACGGCCTGTTTGTAAGGAACCAATGGCTCTTGCAAAGTGAGACTTCCCTCGCTGAGCTGAGAGAGGAGCTGCATGTGTTGGCAGCTGTGGATGGAGGCGATCATGTGAGCAAAATACATTTGGGTTTTCTGGAAAGCTTTAGATGAGGTTTTGTACTGAGACTGCTGATGGAACTAAGGATGGGCTCAAAGGCTTCTAAACGGAGAGAGAGATGGGTGAGACTGAAATGTTGATACTGGGATGGCAAATAGTCAGGAATGGGGCAGCTGGAGCTGCTGCTGGAACTGCTTCGTTCTGATTTCATCACTGAGCTGGGGGAGGAAGTGTGCTTTGAACCCTCTGCATCTGTGGAAGAGGCAAAGTTCTTTGGGTATCCTGATGCATATGATTCTAGAATCTATGATTCCAGATGGATATGATTCTAGAATCTAAGGTTCTGTGATTCTGATGGATACGCTGATGAGGGCTGAGTGCATGGAAGGTGTCAGGTGGGCCGCCACAAAGATAAACACAAAGCAGTGCAGCTGCAAGTATTAAATGTATTAAGTCTGCATTCAGCTACATAATGCCAAATGTGGAGTGCAGCTCCAGAACAGCACTGACAGCTCTCAAAATCATGAGCTTGGGGCACAGCAGCAGCTCAAAGGACCGGTGGAGCACCTCAAGAAGAGGCAGAACCAGAGCGGTGATGGCACAAGTGAGTGGTGAGGCACAGATGCTCTCCTTAACAGCACCTTCTAACGCTGCTTGTCAGAGACAGAAAACCAGAAAACTGTGCTGTCAGACCACTGACGCAGTCCTGTGAAGTATTGCATATATTTCATCTGTTAATTACATTAGAGTGAGGCTTCTACTGTTGTTGTGTTGTACTTCTTTGACTTGAAGTTTGTAGAGGGTCTTCCAGTTCCCTCCCTAGATGCTCAAAGTGTGATGGAAAGCTTCTGGCTGTGTCTGCTGGAAGCTGCAAGCAGCTCGCATGTCTGCCTGCATTGGATGTGTCATTTGTGAGATCTGCTTAGGTTGGATATGATTTCCATGCTCAGGCCTGACGTCCCTTGGTGCTGGAGCTGACATAGCTTTCCTCTGGTGTTGCTGTCATGTTTCTGTGTGTGGGATCCCTGCCTGGGGCCGTGCACCCCTTGGTGCTTGCAGAGCCACTGCTTGCTTTGTTGGGTCTAACTCTGTAACCGTGGTGAAGTGGAACTTCTTCAACCACATCCCTGAGGTTTCCTCTCTCAAGTCTCCATTGTGGCAGTTCAGAGGATGCCTTAAAGAAGAAGATGAGCTCTAAGCAGTCTGTCAGGGCTCTGACAGACTTCATTCCTGGAGCACGTGGGCACTTCTGTCACGTGAGCTCTGGCTTATTGGTCTCGGTGTGTAGTAGGAGTGAATAGTCTGAGGTGGGCGGAGATCTGGTCCCTGGGAAGCTGCTGGTCTGAGGGGTCTTTGGGCAATGTGCAAATTGAATTTTGGTGAGTGTGAGTATGGGGTTGTGCCACAGCCTGCCTGTTTCTCCAGCCCCCAGCAAGTCCTCCAGCAGCTGGAGCCTGACAAAGGCAGGGGATGGATGGATCAGCATCAGACAGCCCTTTCCTAACCCATCTCTAACAGGCTGGAGCTGTCCTGAAGCCCAGGAGCACTGGGGATGCATCTCTCTGTGCACAATAAGACTCAGATTGTACGTAACTCAGATTGCATTGAGGGTCTGAGAGCTGTGCTGGATGCAAAACCCAAAGACCACTTCTACTAACTCTGCTGCACCCCTCATTGCAGCCCCTGCACCAGCACTGCCTTCAGGCTGACCACAGCCCCATGCAGGCACTGCTGGAGCTCTGTGCAAACAGCTCCGGCTGTCCTCTGCTGCCCTGTGGGCTCCTCCATCCCTTTGCACAGTCTGCTCTCGTGCTGCTTGCAGCTGAGTCCCTTTTAGCGGTGGAACAGACCTTCAGCAGCTTACGGTCATCTGGGAGTGGTTGTGGACTGCTTCCCAAGGGGGAAAATGAAACAGAAGGGCCACAGGTCCACTCTGCTTTCCCCCAGTGTTCTGTTTAAGGTATTGGCATGCTCTGGAGGTCCTCTTGCTCACTGAGTACCTGCCACACACCGTGCTTTCCATCAGCTCTTCCTCTTAATGTAATTCACGTATTCAAGAACAGTTTCTGAAATTCAATCACATCCCCATTCCAGTTGCCTAATATACTCCAGTGGAGTTTTCATTATTGGAATATATTAAATTAAGTTGTTTCCTTTGCATCTCTTAAAGGTGCAGCCCCGGTTTCCCATCCATCAGAAGTGAACAGCCATGTATCCTGCAGGGCAGGTGGCTGCACAGCTGCGCAGGATAGGCAGGAGGAGCTCAGTGCATTCCTTGTCCACACGGGGGGAAAGGGCCGACGTGATTCCCTGCTAAGGGAGTTCGGGGAAGTGATGTTTTGTGACATCTTTAAATCCAGTTGTTTTGCTCCCGGCTCATTTGTCTGCTGGGGTGCAGCCATAATTCAGGCGATACCAATCGTGCTGACAGACGATTTGCTGCACCCGTGGTGGATACGGCTCTGAGTGCTGAGATGCCGGTGTGATCCGTGCCCAGTTTTCCCAGTATGGTGGAGGGGAGAGGCCTGGAGGATGGCTGAGACTGAAGCTGTTTGTACACTGATAGTCCCCTGTGTTCAGATGAGGAGACGGCTGGTGCTGGTGCAGGAGGGTCTTATCAGCATCCCAGTCTGAAGGCTGCGTCAAAGACAAAGAATAGATACAGTGGCGACAATCTGCTTGGAGAATTGCTGCTGCTGATAAGCAGTGTCTTCCCCTCGGTTAAGTCCCAGTCTGTATATTTATAATCTGCTTATCTAAATTCCCTACGTACTTCCAATTGAATGTGGCATTCTGCTTCACTTCCTGTATTGAGCTGATTTGCCCTCCGGTCGTGGTGAAATCCACACGGTGCTGGAGCAGAGCGATGGGGGGTCCCCATCCCAGGGGGTGCCCAAGGATGTGGGGATGTGACACCTGGGGACATGGGTAGTGGGCATGGTGGGATGGCTTGGGGTTGGACTTGGGGATCTCAGAGGTCTTTTCTGACCTGCTTGAATCTATGATTGTGTTTTGTGAATGGTCTGATGTGCTTTTCGGCGAAGCCATCGGGTTGGCTGCAGGCCCGTGGGCAGCCAAGAGGTGGTCCCAAGTGCTTACAGCTACCTGGAGGCATTCAAGGCCACCCTGGAGGCATTCAAGGCCAGGCTGGATGTGGCTCTGGGCAGCTTGGTCTGCTGGCTGGTGACCATAGCAGGGGATTGGAATGAGATGATCATTGTGGTCCTTTTCAAGTCAGCCCATTTTATGATTCTGCGATTCTACATGAGGATGGCAAGTAGACTCGTTTTTTGTGTCACCCTTTGTCTCTTTGCAATTTGCCATTGGTAGGAGAGAATGACTAACCTGGAAACACAGCGGTGACCAGGAACAGTGGGGGTGTGGGGAGGTGGTGGTGGTGATGGAGATGATCCTCTCCTGATAGCTGCTGTCAAGGCAATGTCATACAGGTTTATTCTGCCTATTAATCAGCACGCCCTGCCACTGCCCTGAGTGTGGGGCAGTCTGTTCGTGAGGACAGCACAGGAGGTCATGGTTAGCAGTGATGGTGTGTGAGAGGGCAGTGACCACACGTGGAATGTGAGACCGTGGTGTGAGAGAAGGTGTGAAAGGAGAGGAGGAGCTCCCTACGTGTGAAAGCAAGTGGAAGGTCCCGGGTGCAGCAGGAGATGTGGGGAGGAAGGCTCTGCCAGGGAGGTGACCCATTGTGTGCGGGGACAGAACATGTGGACATGAGCACCTCCAGCTTGGATCAAATGCTGCAGGGAGAGCTGGGGCAGTGACACATGGAGAAGGCAGGGGATCATGGGGTGGGATGGGATGGAACAGGATGAGATGTGATAGGATGGGATGGGAGGGGATGGGGCAGGACGAGATGGGATGGGGTGGAATGGGACAGGACGGGGAAGGACAAGATGGAATGGGATGGAATGGGACGGGGTGAGATGGAAGAAGATGGAATGGGATGCTGCCCTGCTTGATGGCAGAAGCATGCCTGGAGGTTTGGGAATTGGCTCCACAAAGCTGAGGCACTGGGTGGAATTGCTGCACCCCATGGAGAAGTGCTTCGGAAACATTCACCGTGGGGAATGGCACTGATGTTTACAGGGCTGTGAAGATACGTGTGCACACATTTATATATGCATATCCTTCACATATCCATATATATTTGCATTTTCTCTCTCTCTCTTTCTCTCTCTCTATCTGTCTGTCTCTCTGTCTGTCACAGAATGATTTACTGTAGCTTGCTCTTTATCTCCATGATCCATGATTCAGGTTTTAAGGAGCTTGTGCATCTTTTTCTATCAACACTAAATTGAAACCTCCTGGATATATACTGGATGCAAGCACAGCTCCCCAGGAAAGGTGAACACAGTAGATGTAATCTGTTGGTGTGATAGAGGACATCTGATGTAGTGCCCTGCATTAAACAGATGGTTCTCCTGGAGAATGTGGCATTAATGCACAGCTATGATGTAAATAAGCAGTGGTCTGAATGTGCAAGAGCAGTGGGTTGCTGAAAGGGAACTGCTGGAACAGAAGGAGGTTGGTAGGAAAAGCCATCTCGTGTTGGTGCTGGTGTGATCTCTGATGTCCTTGGCATCAGGAGCTTGCTCTTGGGCTCCACTGATGACATAAAGTCTGTGCTTAGGAGGGCTGGGATGTCAGGGGGAATTTAAAGAATGGGGAAGCTGCAAGTAAGATGGAAATGTAAGCAAGATGTGTCTAAAAGATAACAGATTTCTACTATGAATTTGTAGTTGCCCTGTCTGTTTCTGTTGGAAACAATAGGGGAAGATGTTTGGGAACATTAATCAGAAGATGACAGCCAGAATCGGTGTGATGTGCGGGCAAGTGCTGACAGCATTGTCCAACATCCTGCAAGGTCTTATTTAAAACTTAATTTAGAATGGGATGGGATGGGATGGAATAGTTCAATTGGAAAGGACTTTCAGAGGTCATCTGATCCAACTGCACAACCACTGCAGGGCTAACTGTTGAAGTGCATTGCTGAGGGCATTGTCCAAATGCCCCCTGGAAACTGGAAGGCATGGGGCACCAACACCTCCATTCCAGTGTCTGAGCAAACGTTCTCATTAGCCAGCCCTGGAGACTGGCTGATCCCTTTTTGTAGCTGTCTCTGCTTTCAGCATCCCCACACACACAGTCCCACAGCTGAAAGGAATTGCTTTTCCTTCTGTGTTCACGTCCCTGCAGCAAGGTTAATGGTTACAGAGGCACTGGAAATGGGCTTGGCTATCCTACTGGAGGCAGAGGTGGGACTGAGCATCAGCAAAGGCTGTAAGTACCTGAAGGGAGGGGCAGAACCAGGCTCCTGTCAGTGGTTCCAGTGCAGAACCAGAGGCACTGGGCACAAACTGGGGCACAGGAGGTTCCTTCTGAGCATCAGGAAACATCCCTGTGCTGTGCAGGTGGTGGAGCCCTGGCACAGGGACCAGAGGGGTTGTGGGGTGTCCTTCTTGGGGATCCCCACACCCACCTGGGCTTGGGGCTGGACACAGCTCTGGGTGTCCCTGCAGGGGCAATGGGTGACCAGATGGACCCAGGGGGCCCTTCCCACCACAACCACTCTGTGATGCTGCGAGAGACAGTGGATATTGGCACAGGTATGAGTTGGAATCATTCTTCCATATGGATCTGAAAAGTAGAAAGTGATCCTAGGAGCTGCAAGGGAAGTTCTAGTAGGAGCGCTAAGAACGAGCAATCTAAGCAATTCTAAAGCAAGGAATCCTAGGTTCATCTGTGAGCATACAGTTATCTGCCGAGGCTGATTTCACCAGTGATGCTTCCACTCCAGTGCTCCTGGTTTGGTTTGGTTTGATTTTCCCAGAATCACAGGGCTGAAGGGCTTGGAAGGGACCTCTGGGAACCCCCGTGTGCTCAGACAGGTTCCCTACAGTGGGATTTCCCTACGGTGGGTGGCAGTTTCTTCATGGGAGACATTCCAGACACTCCTTTGTGGACCTTTGACGCATTCCAGTTTTTCATTCTACAACTCAGAAGAACTGAAATGTTTTTAATGATGCCCCAGTGCTTGTTTGGTTGCAAGATAAGAAGTTGCATTGGGTCAAACGGTGCTGAGCAGGGGAAGATAATTCCATGGAACTGTGTTACAGAGTGCTGAGCAGTGCTGGAAATGAGGAGAGGCAGAATGGCCTTGGAGCATTGCCGTGAGTGCATGCAGCCACAAGAAGCTGTGAGAGGGTTGGATGGAAGGTCCATTTAAGCCAGTATCTTGGGTTAATGGCCCATTTGGCAGCCTCTGATGCTCAGAGCTGATCTGAGGAAGGGTTGCACTGAGGTTCTTCACACTGCACCTCCTCTGGTTGGTTCATCCATTGGCTCTCAGAGCTCCATGCTCAGGAGGATTCCCACTGCGGGCACAGCGCCGGACTCCGTCCCATCTCCTGAGAACATCACCAGCAATTTTTGGCTTTGTTCCCTATTTTGAGCACTTCTTGTATCCCTCGGTTATCCACTGGTCATTTTAAGTTCCCAACAAATGCTCTTTTCTGGATGTTTCTGAAAAATGACGCATTGGTTTTCAGGCGCATCGTTCCTGCAGCTCCATTTCCGTGGGTGTTCTTTTTGGTTTGGTTCATTTTTTTGTTTGTTTGTGAGTTTGTTTTTCTTTCTTTCTTTCTTTCTTTTTTTTTTTCTTCTTTTTTTTTCTCTCCCCATTTAACTTTAAAGGATGCGTGATTCATTCTGTTTTGTTTCAGGCTTTTATTCCTCGCTGAAATACAGCTTTGTCTTTTTGCCTGGTGTTTCTTGTAGAGCCTTCCTCACCCCATTGCTCCCAGCCCTGCTGCCTTCCTTTAGGCTTTCCCCAAGACTTCCTGGGTTATCTGTGCCCATAAGGTGCCTGGTCATAGTTTCCAGGACACCGACAATGCCTTTGCTTTCAGCTGACCACTGTCACTTCTTACTGCCAAAATTACTTTTTATGACTTTTATTAAACTGGGCGCAGTGGTGGTGGATTCGTTGGCTTCCATTGGGCCTGCAGCATTACAAGCCTCACCACGCTGGGGTCACTGTTAATTAACATCTCCCAGTTAATAAGATTATGAGCTCTGCCATGCTCACTGCTCAGCACAAGGTCAGGAGTGCATTTGCCTTTTCCCAGGTGCTTTGTGTCACAACTTCTCCCCTGTGTCTCACCCAGTTCCCAGGGCCCATTGGATCAGTAGTTTCATTAAAAAGGGCATTCTGGTTCTTTTATTTAATTCCTTTGACTGCCAGCTCCTGTGCAGAGGAACATTTGCCTTAGTTTGGGGTTTTTGTTTTCTAGTTCCATTTGTGCAACTGCTCTCCGCAGCTGTGTATCTGATGGCCAGCTTCTGTCCTGTCTCTTTCTGGCTTCACCCCTCCAGTGTGAGCATCCCCAGGCAGGTGCTGTTCTGCATCTACCAGCTTTCCTCCCTTTAGTTGGAGGGCCTCCGTGTTATGTTAAATCCCAGCAGCTGCTTCCTCTGGGATGTAGGACCACACCTTTCCAGTACAGGTATCTTATTTGCTGCATTTTCCTCGGCTTTTAATTGCTCCACATCCTTCTCATCTGCACCGTGCTCTCATGCAGTCTCAACCATGCAGTTGGATTTTACCTTCCTGCTCCTCAGATCTGGCTTTGCATTGTGCTGGGGTATTTCTCAGAGCGTTTGCACGCAGGTCTTGGTCTTCAGCTCCTGGAAAGCTGCCTCCAGCAGCCCTCTCCCACTCCTCACATCTCACTGCTCCACATGAGACCCTCCCAGCATTTGGAAGGGTCCCCCAAGGGCTGCCACCTTACCAAATGGGACACGAATCACTAAGAATTCTTCTCGTGTTTCACAAATCTGTTCATCTTGGTGCTTAGCAATCACAGAATGGTTTGGGTTGGAAGGGCCCTCTAAAGGCCATCCGGTCCCATTCCCTGCAATGAGAGGGACACCTACAGCTCCATCAGGTGCTCAGAGCCCCATCCCCTGCCCGTGGGTGTCTGCAGGGATGGGGCTGATGGACCACTCCATAACTTGCCTCGGTGGCAACATTTTCACTCTTTCAGCTGTCACGTTGGCTTTGCTTTTTGCAAATTTCCCTGTTTGTATTCAGTGCCTTTCACACCTCCACGCAAAGCTACGAATCATGTGCACAGCTCGTCGTCAGTCATCCTTATGGCATCACGTTGAGGGTTAGACTTTCTGCACTCACAGATATTAAGAGCAGTCGTGTGGTGCTCCACAGCGAGCTCCCTGTGACTCGAACAGCTCCAGTCGAGTGGTTCATCTGCAAGGCGAAGTTGGTGCTGAATAAGCTGAGGAGTGAATAGATTCGCACCCTGCGCGGATGCTCTTCTTCAAGAGCCACGTAGGGCTCCTGGCAGCCCATCTGCACCACAGCTCCTGTTTATGCTGATGGTAATTCTGCACAGATAGAGCTTTCGGAGGGTTCTTTGGCTGTCGGAAGGTTGGAAATAGCTGTGATTACTTTAGTAATTAAAGCGATGTCAGAGCGTGGTGTGACCACATGGTTGTGCTCCAAGGCAGGGCTGGCACTTTGTGGGGTCAGGGGACCCAGCTGCCCACGGGTTCCTGTAGAATTCTTCTGCACCACCATCTTTCATCCCTCAAATACAAAACCTCAACATGCAATCATAGAACCACAGAATGGCCTGGGTTGCAAAGGCCCATGATGCTCATCTGGTTCCAACCCCTGCTATGTGCAGGTCGCCAACCAGCAGCCCAGGCTGCCCAGAGCCACATCCAGCCT
>JAOWBP010000001.1:248527-258587 GCA_028571105.1 Tragopan temminckii
TGGAGGTTGGTGGCCCTGCGTGTGTTGGGGGGTTGGAGCTTCGTGATCCTTGAGGTCCCTTCCAACCCGGGTCATTCTGTGATTCTGTGTGCTGGGCAGCAGGAGCTGTGCTGGCAGCATGCACGGCTGCGGTGTGCATCAGACAGGGGCTGTGATGCCTGCAGGGTGCTCCAGAAGCACTGAGGCAGCACAGGGAGACTTGCTGGTGAGGGCACATCGCTGCTTTCCTAACAGGTCTGACATCTGTGCGTGCAGACCTTCGCCCTGGGCTTTGCACACAGTGCTCCGTGCTCCATTTTTCCATGTGTTCTGTGCTCAGTTTGTGAGCAACAAAATGCTTGTGGTCAACAACTCCCCTCTGGGTTCTGATGGGTGACACCACTCCGGGACCGGGATGGGCTGATGGTTCTGCTGTCCCCAGTGTCCTGCTGGGAAAATGAGACTGTGCTGCTCTAATCTTATCCTCAAACTGGGTCAGGGGAGCAGCAGACTCCAGAGCTGGAGTACTGATGTCCATGGTGCTCTGTGCTGGGATGGAAGCATGGAGCAAACTGGGTTTGAGCCGGAGCCAGACGTGCTGCTCGAGGCTGAGGGATGCACGGCTGCGTCGCTTCCATGAAGGCAGTGCTTGCAGGGAAACAGGGATGGTTCCTCAGGGGGCACGGCAGGGTCCTCCCCTCCCTGAGCTCCACCAATCTCACCTGGAAACTTCTGATGTCTCCCTTGATGTCGGTGTGCAGTGAACAACACATGTGGCAGCACAGCGCACGTTTTTGTGTCTTACTTGCTTATTTAAGTTGTGCTTACGTTTCTGACAAAGTTCTGGTGCCCACGGTGAGGTCTGAGTGCCCATTTGGAGTTCGTGAGGTACGCAGAGAAGGGGGTGAAGTGAGGAAAGGGCGCAAAGGAGAACATTACCGAGTTCTTTGTTTAGATAACAACCTATTCTTTTGAAGAGTTTATATGTGGTATAACACCCGAGCATTCCCAGTGTTGTTGGTTTTGGCTTGAGGGTGAGTAATCTGTAGTATTTGTGTGTTGCTCCACACATTCAGTTGTAGAGGTGTGACGAGGAGGGGATGAGCGAGGAAGGAAGGAGTTGGTGCTACCAGGATTGGGGTGGGATGAGGTCACCCCCAGGGACCACCGTGTCCTATACCTGGGTCAGGGGCAGTGGAGTCACAGCCGCCCCTATGGGGCACAGAGCCGTGGGGTGGGATCTGTAAGGGAGGCCTCGGAGCTGAAACGAGCACGAAGAGTAAATTGCCATCCCACTCCTAAAGGCAACTGAGCTGCTGTAACTGTGACAACGGGCGCAGGCGATCGGCTCAGCAGGCAAAGCAGGGAGGGGGACCGGTGCTGGCACTGGGGGAACCTCCCAAGGCTCAGCCCAACCACTGCGGGATCGGCTGCCCTGGCTGCTGGCAGTGTAACTGGAGAGGAGGGCTGGCGAGGAGCTCTTCAGCATTAAATATTGACAGATCCTCTGTGGCAGCAGCAATGCGAGTTTGTGATGCCGGATATTCTGTCAGGACTAGCGGCTCTGGGGGGCACTGGGCTGATCTCTGGGGCCCGCAGGGCTGTGTGTGTAAGGAGCAGCTCGGGCTTCCTGGCCCGGATCCTTCTGCTTTTTACACACATCCTCAGTGGAGACTTAAAGAATGGCAGGAAGTGCAGCACGCACCCGGCGCAGCCCATGGCTGGTGCTGATGGAGCCTGCATGGCACAAGGCTTTTATAGCAGGGCTCCTCTGGGCCTTGATCTGCAGGGACCGCGGCTCCCGTTGTGATGACAGGCATGGGGGTTGCACCATGGGCACCAGGATGGCCTCTTCTGTAGGGCTTGGGGATGCAGGATGACCCCTTCTTTAAGGCTTGAGATGCAGAATGACCCCTTCTGTCGGGCTTGGGATGCAGGATGGCCCCCTCTATAGGGCTTGGGGATGCGGGATGGCCTCTTCTGTAGAGCTGTAGGGTCTGGAGCTGTGGGATGGCCCCTTCTGTAAGGCTTGGGGCTGTGGGATGGCTCCTTCTGTAGGGGTTGGGGCTGCAGGATGGCCCCTTCTGTATGGCTTGGGGCTGCAGGATGGCCCCTTCTGTAGTGCTGGGGATATGGGATGGCCTCTTCTGTAGGGCTTGGGGATGCAGGATGGCCCCCTCTGTGGGGCTTGGAGATGTGGGATGCCCTCTTCTGTAGGGCTTGGGGATGTGGAATGGCCCCTTCTGTAGAGCTGTAGGGCCTGGGGCTGTGGGATGGCCCCTTCTTTAGAGCTGGAGGGGACATCTCTGGGCTGTGTGTTGGAGGCAGCACATGGCATTGCTTCTCCATGGGGCCATGGCCGTGGGACACCTTGGCAGGCTGAAAGGTCTCCATGTGAGCCCCAGCTGCAGGCATCTCTGTGAGCCCATCAGCCTCATGGCAGCCCTGGGGACGTCTCTCCATGCAGATGCATTCCTTCAGCCCTCTGAGAGAGGAATCTCCAGATGCTCCCCAGCTCCCACCTCTGTCTTAGGAACAGCATCACTTCTGCTCTCACTTTGGTGCTGCTGGGGACCAGCTGCCATGATGGCTGCAGGCCCTGTTACCCTGGAAGGGGAAGAAGCTGGGTGAAAAGGAGCAAAATTTGGGTATCCACAGCAAAAAAGTCAAACTGAGGCCATTGAACAGGAAGGGCAGAGCAGCCCCACAGTGCTCCCATTGAGTCCCCTCACCAGCAGCAGACTCCTTGGGGACCAGGCTGTTGCACAAGCAGCAGTCTGAACACATTGCGGATCATCTGCATAATTTATTCCTCTTGTGAAGAGTTTAATTTATCAGGCCCAATAATAAACTCATACATCTCTGCCTGTTATCAGAGCTGGGAGGAGATGCTCGTGCTCTAAGCACTGAATTTATCCCCAGAGCTGCTTCCCGTGCAGACCGGTGCCGTGACATTATGGGATGCACGCTCACATAGTCAGTGTTGTGCCGGCTCTCTGTCATGGGAGGACAGAGGGATGGGAAGGAGAGGAGCATCCAGACCTGGCCATCGCTGAGCTCCAGCCCTCTCTGTCTTCCCATGAGAGTGGCACCAGCTCATAAGGAGCAATATGAGGAGCGTTTCCTTTCTCAGCTCCAGGCTCCACTGCACTTTCTGTCGCCCTGAAGCTGTGAGATGAAAGGAGCAGAAGCGCTGTCTCCTTTTTGGAGACTGTTCAGGATGGCTCAGCCTTTCATCTGGGCCCTTTCTTATTAGTCTCCTTTCTGGGGCGGCCATCCCTGCTCCTTCCCTTCTTACAGCAGTTTTCCCACTCTTGCCTCCCCTTGCTCAGTCTCTATGGTGCTGTAGGCTTTGGCAGAGCCCCAGTGCCCACCCTGCACCTGTCCTCTGTGCAGGGCTGTGCCCGCTCCCAAACCACTCTTTTGCTCCCAGCACTGTCTGCAGAGCCTACGGGGGGACTTGGCTGGTGGCATGGGGTGCTTGGCTAGTGGGGCTGGAAGCCCTGGGACTCTGGGCTGAGCCCCACACAGGAGCAGCAGCCTCAGCCCTGGGCCTCAGGGTGGGCTCAGGGGAAGGCTCCCATATCACTGCCCGTGCCGGGGTGGTCGAGCTAACTTTCCTTGTGATGCTCACATGGAAGCCCAAAGGGTGTGGAGTGGGGATGGGCATTGGGGCTGTGCCACTCACGGTGACACAGAGCCACGCTGTGCAGCTCCTTCCCAACCCCACTGCACTCGGGGCTGGGGCTGCCTGAAGCAGTGGGGTAAGCTGGGGGCACAGGCTGCAGGAGGAGCCTTTGGTGGATGAGGAGCTCCTGCTCTGCATCACCACACAGCTCCTCATTCCTGTGTCCTAATTGCAGCCAATGAGTCTGCCTGCAGCACTGGCAGCGGTGGGGCAAGGGGTGGGGGCTGCTCTTTCTCTTTGGGCAGTGCTGTGTGCTGCAATGAGTGATCTGGGGCTGTGTGTGGTGGGCTGTGTGGGTGTCCCACTCCCTGCCCCCCTGTGCCAGGTTGTCCCCTCTCCATCCCCAAGCTCTGCAAGGCTGCACGTGCACAAGTTCGTTCTCCCTGCAGGCACAGCAGTCCCTGCCCCAGCACAGCCTGTCCCAACCTCGGTGTTCCCAGGGCTCAGGGATGGCAGCAGGACACAAATGTGCCCCATGCTGTTTTGTTCAGGTCCGACACAAACAACGGTGGTAGATTTCCTCCGTGTCAGCAGCACAGCTGTCCTGCGAGCCTTCTACAGGGTGAGGGCAGCAGGGTGGTGACAGCTGTGTCCGGAGCGAGGTGCCATGGGCCCCCTGGGACCTCAGGGCATCACTTTACAAAGGCACAATGGCAGCTGGATGAACTGCAGGCCCGTGGTGCCTCTGCTGTTGGGTGCTGGAGTGCATCTTGTATGATGTTAAAGCCTGGTGGCACCCACTGTGGTGCACCATGGACAGAAATGGGATCCTGGCAGCCGCCCCTTTCCCCCCAGCACCTTACACCACCGTCACCATCTGCGGCACAACAAGAAATCCCAAGCCATACATTTTTAATTTTCTACAACACAGCAGCCATTTCAGCCACTCACCCAGAAAGGATCTTTAATGAGAAGCGAGGAGAGAGAGCGCACACATTTCCAGCGCGCAGGAGAGCCGAGGCACTATGGAAACACTCTGCTCCCTCCCGGCTGCCTGCCGCTGCTCCGAGTTCAGCCCAGAGAACTTCCCTGCACTGCTGGAGGTGGGCTCTGCTGCTGCCTGAGCAATGAGCCCACCCCTGGCACTGCTGGGCTGGAGGCTCTGATGGAGGGGTGGGAGAGGCACGTGAGGTCCCTCCGGCTCCCTGCTCTCCTTCTGTGGCTCTTGGGGAGCTGCGTTTTGCTCAGTCATAACCTCCCCGTGCTGTGCCATGGGCTGGCAGTCCCTCAGCCTGCAGGGCACAGGGGGAGCCCCTGGGGCATGGCATTGCTCTGAGCATCCCCCGCTGGCCTGGGGATTTGCTCTGGGATGCTTCAGTTCCCAGGTCCAGGACCTATGGGGTCCCCACATCTTCCTGCCATCCCGGGGAGGACATGGGTGTCATGTGGCTGGGGATTGGTGTGGAGTGCATTGCACTGACGCTGTCCTTGCTGTCTGTTATCTGCAGGTTGATGAGGAGGGAGTGCTGTGACCCCGTGCCTGTGACAGTCGTTTCAGGTAAGCACTGTGCTTTCCTACCCTTCCTGCCTTGAGGAATGCCCCAGGCCTGCCAGCACGGGGGTGAGGATGCTGAGGGCCCTGCAGCCCCGGCCTGGGGGGTGGTCTGTGTGGGGCAATGGGGATGGGGACCTGACCTCTGCTCTGGGACAGCAGTGTGGAGGCCTGAGGGCTGGGAAAGGATGGAGCGTGTTGGGCTGAAAGGGATGGGGTGCATTCAGGCAGGCAGTAAATGATGCAGAAGCAGCCATGAGTTAGGAGCAGGACATCACAGCATGATGCACCTCGAGGAGACATCGAGCAGAAAGGGCCTGGGGAGAACAGCTGAGTGGGGCCTCCCTGGCCCATCCCATCAGGATGCAGCATGTCTCATCTGATGGGATTCCCCAGGTCCACCCAGCTGAGATCCGGCATCTCTGGGACAAACACCACTGCTCGCAGAGGACAGGAGGCTCCTGGTTACCTTGTTGGTGTGGTGCTTCTTCCAGTCCCAGCTGCTCAGGTGCTGCCGTGTGCCATGGGGCTTCTTCTGCCCTGCCCAAAGCTGCCAGAGCCTCTGGAAGCAAAGTAGTGGTGGGGGGTGTGCAAGGAGTGCCAGGAGCAGGATGGGGGTGTGTGCTTCCTCCCAGTGCACTGAATGGATGCAGGCAGGGAAGGGATGCAGCACTGCTTACTGGGTCTGTGGTACGGATAGAGTGTGGCACAGAGAGAGAATGGGGCAGCTGGAGCTGCACTGGAGATGGAGGGATGTGGGGAAGCACATGGGATGAGCTGGGGAGCCCATGGCTGGTGGAGCTGTAAGACCCAGCTGGGGGAATGCAAAAGAGAGGTGTCCAGTGGGAGTGGAAGGCAGCAGGTGGCAAATGTCTGCCCCTGGTTTGGGGCTGATTCCTTCCCCTGCTTTGTTGAGGGCCCGACTTCCACCCCGATCTCTGCCCTTCTCCTCCTGCTTGCTCCTCTCAGCAACCTTCTCCTTCCTGGGGGTCTTGTGGTGCCCAGCCCTGACCCCAGCCCACCCCCCTGCCCCAGACAATTCCTGCCCATGGGGGTCTGTTGGGTGCTGGTGCTGTGCGCTGTGTGCATGCACCCTGAGGGGGTGCTGCTACCTGCTGCTCTGTGCCCCAGTGCAACAAGTGCTGGGCTTGAGGGGAGCCCAAGTTCTGACCCATCCCCTGCCAACCCCATTCTCTACAGGCATTTGCCACGTGCGCATCCTTTAAGTCCCACACTGGGGTGGGGGCAAAAACAGAGGGACCTCCGTGCATGGGCTGCCCCCATGGACACCTCTGTGGGGCTGAGGCTCAGGAAGAGCCAGAGCCAGGCGTGCAGCCCAAAGCGCATGGTGGGTGTTGGGGCGAAGGCATGGAAGCAGGGGCTGGAACAAAGGAAACGTAAAATGCTGAGGAACAAGAATAGCGAGGTGCTTTTTTACTGAGCGTGGGTCTGCATTCAGCAGGCGCTTTTCACAGCCTGCAGCTTCCTCCCAGGGCCCCTATGATGCGTTGCTGCTTCACCTTGTAAATCCTGCTGGTAATTCAGGCTGTGTGTGCAGGGCTGCGTGGGCTGAGCAGCGTGGGCTGTGCTGCGTGTTCCCGTGCAGGGGAGGGCAGTGCTGCGTGGGCTGTGCTGAGCTCTTCCGTGCAGGGGAGTCGCTGTGCTTTGCTGTGCTGTGCTGTGCCGTGCTGTGCTGCCCTGTGCCATGCAGTGCTGCTCCATGCCATGCAATGCCATGCTGTGCCATGCAATGCTACACCGTGCCATGCAGTGCTGCTCCATGCCATGCCATGCTGCTCCATGCTACACAATGCTGTGCTATGCCATGCAATGCTGCTCCATGCCATGCAGTGCCATGCAGTGCCTTGCAGTGCCTTGCTGTGCCATGCAATGCTACACCATGCCATGCAATGTTGCTTCATGCCATGCAGTGCTACTCCATGCCATGCAATGCCGCGCTGTGCTATACAATGTTGCACCATGCCATGCAGTGCTACTCCATGCCATGCTATACTGCTCCATGCCATGGAATGGTGCAACATGCCACACAGTGCTGTGCTTTGCCATGCAATGCTGCTCCATGCTGTGCAGTGTCATGCAGTGCCATGCAGTGCCATGCTGTGCCATGCAATGCTACACCATGCCATGCAGTGCTGCTCCATGCCATGCAATGCCATGCTGTGCTATGCAATGCTACATCATGTCACGCAGTGCTGCTCCATGCCATGCAATGCCATGCTGTGCTATACAGTGCTGCACCATACCATGCAGTGCTGCTCCATGCCATGCAGTGCCATGCTGTGCCATGCAGTTCTGTGCTGTGCCATGCAACTCTGCACTGTGCAATGCCGTGCCATGCTGTGCAGTGCAATGGTGCACTGTGCTGTGCAGTGCTGTGCTGTGCAATGCTGCACTATGCCGTGCAATGCTGCACTGTGCTGTGCTGTGCCGAGCAGCTCAGGGCCACGAAGCAGCTGTGCAGTTAGTGGTGCTTTCTGGCAGCGCTGTGGAGCTGTGCCAGCTGCCTGTGCACAGGCTACCAAGTGCAGGGCAGGTGCAGTGGACTCGAGGTGTGTTTGCAATGAGAGGTGAGCATTTTTCCAAGCTGTTCTTTTCCTGCCTTGTGTGTTCAGTGAAGTTAGCTCTGCCTGTCCAAGAGGGCATCCACAACTCGCATCTTCATGCTGTGGCAGCATCATTTCTGAACACTTAGCAGCAGATTGCTCCCCGGAAGGCAGCGCTCTGACCGAGACCTGATTTGTCCTTCATGCTCAGCAGCAGAGCAGCAGATCCCAGTGGGAGAAGAACCCTGGGGAGCTGGGCTGGACAAAGGCACTCCCAGTGCAAGGCTTTGTTCCTAATCCCAGGGGCAACCCACGCCTGGGGGATGCAGGGAGGTTACAGCCAAGCCCGGAGTCTGGCTCGGATCTGTCCTGCATGGCTGCAGCCTGCAGTGCTTTCCTGAGTGCTGCGGATGCTGAAGCTCTGCCCTGTGCTGCTGGGAGGGGTGGGACAGGGCTGGAGGCGATTAGCCTCAGCCTCAGACAAGCAGATGGAGGCAGCATTATCCTATTAACAGGGCTAAGCGGGGCATCTGGGCAGTGCAGGGCCCCGTTGGTGGGTCCCGGGCTCCTCCAGCAGCAGGATGGCTTTCTGGGGTGGTATCCCCCCCAACGGCAGCTCCGGGTAGCGGCTGCACTGGGGCAGCACCGAGTCCCCAGGAACAGGTCAGGTACAGCCCTCCCAGCCCTGCACCCTGCACCATGCACCCTGCACCCTGCACCATGCATCCTGCACCCTGCACCCTGCACTCTGCTGCAGGGGCCTAGAGCATCAGTGGGGGATGCTGGGGGGGCAGAACTCCCATGAATGAGGAGTGCGTTGGTGAGCCTGAGCCAGGGGGTGGTGATGGGAGCCTTCCTTTGGCGATGGAGGTGGCGGTCGGTGTGGCAGCGGTGAGGTGGACTGGGTACTCTGGGAACTGTGTAACTTGGGGAGGTTTTGGGTTCCCTGCTTTTCACTGCCTTGTGCTGCTCCTGAGATGGAGCTTAGAGGGTGCAGGGTGGGATCTGGAGGTCTTGGCTGACCCTCAACTGAACATGAGCCAGCATTGTGCCCGGGTGGCCAAGAAGGCCAGCGGCATCCCAGCTCGTAGCAGCAGTGGTGCGGGCAGCAGAGCAGGAGGTGCCCGTCCCTCTGTGTGGCACTGCTGGGGCCGCAGCTCAGTGCTGTGCTCAGCGTTGGCCCCTCGCTGCCAGAGAGACACTGAGGCCCTGCAGCGTGTCCAGAGAGGGGAGCGGAGCTGGGGGGGTCTGCGGCACAGCGCTGTGGGGAGCGGCTGAGGGAGGGGGATGGGGCAGCGTGGGGCAGAGGGGCTCAGGGAGAGCTCAGCGCTCTGTGCCACTGGTGAGAGGAGGCTGGAGTGAAGGAGGGGTTGGTCTCTATCCGCAGGGAACGGGGATGGGACGGGAGGGGATGGGCTCAGGGTGCAGTGGGGAGGGTCAGGTTGGAGACTGGGAACAATCTGTGCTGCAAAGAGCGGTGAGCACTGCACAGCTGCCCAGGGCAGTGGGGAGTCCCCATCCCTGGGGTGTTCAGTGAGCACAGGGATGTGGCACTTGGGGACGTGGGCAGTGGACATTGGTTGGGGTTGGACTGGATGATCTCAGAGATCTTTTTCAGCTCGGTGATTCTGTGGTAGCCTTCTGTGCAAGGCTGTCGCTGTGATCTACCTGGACTTCAGCAAGGCCTTTGACACTGTCCCCATCAACGTTCTCATGGAGAAGCTGGCTGCCCACAGTTTGGATGGGCGTACGCCCCGCTGGGTGAAACGCTGGCTGGACGGCCGGGCCCAAAGAGTTGTGGTCAGTGCAGTTAAATCCAGTTGGTCACCAGCGGTGTCCCCAGGGCTCAGTACTGGGGCCACTCCTATTCGACATCTTTTTTAATGGTCTTGATGAGGGGATTGACTGCACCCTCAGTAAGTCTGCAGACAACACCAAGCTGGGAGGGAGCATTGATCTGCCTGAGGGGAGAAAGGCACCACAGAGGGACCTGGATAGACTGGAGGGATGGGCCAAGGTTAACTGTGTGAGTTTCAACAGGGCCAAGTGTGGGGTCCTGCATTTTGGCCACAACAACCCCAGGCGACCCTACAGGCTTGGGAGGAGTGGCTGGAAGCTGCCCAATGGAAAGGGAGCTTGGTGTGCTGATGGACAGCGGGCTGAATGTGAGCCAGCAGTGTGCCCAGCTGGCCAAGAAGGCCAGTGGCATCCTGGCTGGATCAGGAATGGTGAGCAGAGCAGGGAAGTCATCCTGCCCTGCGCTCAGCACTGGTGAGGCCTCACCTCGAGTGCTGGGTTCAGTTTTGGGCACCTCAGCACAGGAAGGACATGGAGGGG
>JAOWBP010000001.1:387765-410981 GCA_028571105.1 Tragopan temminckii
CAAGCCCCGCCCACACCGCTAACCACGCCCACAAGCGAGCCACGCCTCCAATCACCGGGCTCCTCCCATCACCGCGGCCCCGTGTGCTTCCGGCCACGCCCCCAATGCTTTTAGCCCCGCCCCTCGGCTCGCCCTGCTCCGCTCTGACACCTGATTGGCGGCCGCGCCTGCGCCTTTCCCCGAGCTGTTCTTTTTGCGCACGCGCAGCGTCCGTGTTTTTTTTTTTCCTCGCCGGGGGGCGGGGCTTGAAGTCCGCATGCGCCGGCGGCGGGCGGAAGTAGTTCGGCGGACGGAAGTAGTTAAGCGGGGCGGAAGTAGAGGGTTGTGGTCCGCGCCTGCGCGCTGGGTGCCGGCACCCGACCCGGTGGTTCGGCCCGAACGCTGCGGCCTGCCGAGCCCCTGGTCCGAAGGGCAGGCCCGAAACCCGCCGCCTGCCGAGCCCCTGGTCCGAAGGGCAGGCCCGAAACCCGCCGCCTGCCAGCCCCCCCGGCCCGGCCCTCCCTTGGGCTCCCCCTGCTGCTGTGCGGGCAGCCCCGGCCCAGCTCCCGTCATAGAGCCATGGAGAAGTTTGGCATGAACTTCGGAGGTGGCCCGAGTAAGAAAGAACTTCTGGAAACCATTGAATCGCAGAAGAAGCAGCTTCTGAATTACCAGGCTCGGCTGAAGGACGTGGTGATAGCCTACAAGAGCCTCATCAACGAGAAGGAAGCCTTGGAAGCCAGCTTGAAGGTGCTGTCGGCGTCTCACGAGGCTGACGTTGGCCTGGGTGGTGCCCAGCCTGCGTGCGTGGCTGCCTCCTGCTCTTCCCTGGCTGATGCCGCTGATGATAAGAGCTCTGTTCACAGCGAGGACAGCATGGGGACGGCGACCAGCGCAGACACGACGGCCAGCTTGGCCAGCGCGAAGGGTGAGCAGGGCGCTGAGGATGATAAACCTGCAGCAGCTGCACCCTCTCTGAAAGCAGAGGAGACAAATGGTTCGGAGAGCGGTGTCAGCACGAGCAGCGGGGACGTGCCCTGTGTTGCCAGCGAGGCTGATAAGAGGGTGCTTCAGCTGAAGACCCAGCTGGCCACCTTGACCAGCGCTCTGTCAACTGTCACGCAGGAGAAGTCCCGCATGGAAGCCTCGTACCAAGCCGACAAGAAGAAGATGAAGCAGGACCTGGATGATGCTGTTAAAAAAGCAGAGGATGAGACCGAAAGGTTGGAGACGGAGCTGAGGTCTGTCCAGGAGCAGCTCGCTGAGACCAAAGCCCGTCTGATCACGCAGCAGCACGACCGAGCCCAGGAGCAGGGCGACCACGCCGTTATGCTGAGAGAGCTGCAGAAGCTGCTGCAGAGTGAGAGGGCGTTGAGGCAGGACGCAGAGCTGAAGCTGGAGGAGACCAGGGAGGTGCTGGCCGGACGGGTGTGCATGGCTGACCGTGCGGAGGGCTACGAGCTGCAGATCAAGCAGCTGAGCCAGGAGGTGGAGGACCTGAAAAGAGAGCTGCAGGCTGTACAGGAGGAGAGAAAGAAGCCAGACCCCCGGGTACAGGACCTGCAGGAGGAGATGGCCAACCTTAAGAACCACTTCCAAGCGCAGCTGCTGCAGGAGATGAGGAAGGTAATTCCCTGGTTGAGCCCTAGAGCAGCCCGCAGCAGGGGGTACCGTGGCAGCAGCTGGAGCAGAGTTTGAGGCTGGAGGAGCCCGAATTCTCCCTCTTTGCCACATGCCACAAAGTCCAAGAGATTTCAGACAGGAGAAAATACCATAGCTTCATTTGATGGGATGATATTTCCTGAGGAAAATAAAAGCTGTTAGTGATGCAGGGTATAAATCAGTTAACCACAGGTGGTGACCGCTGGGTGTGGGAGTTACGCAGTGAGTGTCTTCTGCAGCATCACTTGGTTCTGAGCAGCAGGTGGATTTGGGAGGAGAGACCAATGCTCTGACCCACTGTGGTAATGAGTGTGCTCTCATCTCTGTAAATGCAATGCAAGGTACAGTTCAGTCTCTCTTAAAGGGAGATAACTTCCACCTCCCCCTGGGTGGAACTGTAATCGGCGAGCAGTGAGGCAGGTGGGCGATAAGGGCAGCCTGCTGTGTGAGGTGCTGGGTTGCACATCTTGCTGGGAGGAGGGATGCAGGGGGAAGGAGGAAGCTGTGTGTCACTGCAGGCTGTGAGGCAGAAGGCTGGAGGGCTTTGCTGCCGATCACCAAGTTGGCAGCTGGAAGTACTCCAGTGTGGGATCCTCATTTCCCCACAGTCTGGAACAAGTTTTCAGCTTTCTAATCGGAAGCTTCTATTTAGCAGCTTTGGGGTGATGGCATGCAATCAACCTTGTTTTGGAAGTGATATCCAGCAGCTTCTGTAGGACAGGGCTGAGGATGAGCTGATCCCAGCCGTGTTTTAGCTCACAGTGGGGACTGATGAGTGGTGCCACCATTCCACTTGCTCTTGTAGTCAGATCTCCATGGTGATAGAAGCTGTGAGCTCCAGGTGTTTGCTGTAGCTACTCAGAAACCACTGAATTACGTTAATATCGGTGCACCAGAGCGTAGTGCTTAGGCAAATTGCACTTAGGTGTAGGAAAGCTTTAGGGCACACTTTAAAAAATCCCATTGCAGATTGTGAGGTGAGTTTTCTGCTTCATGCCCTGTGCACGCCTGCAGCAATGCAGATAATGCTGCTAACAGCAGCTCTGTGGAGCAGGGAACAAATACAGAAATGCAGTCAGTTTCTTTTATCCTTGAGTCTCTGTTTTAAAGATGGGCATGAGAGAGTTGGGGGGCGGGGGATTGTTTGGAAAATTAGGAGAAAGCGTGTCCCTGCGCTTGCTTGGAGTTGTTTAGAGCAGAATGAAGACCTGTGTAATTGCAGAGTTCTGTGCTAGGGTGGTCTAACCCCGCTGCATCTCTTTGCTCACAGACTGCACAGGCAGAGGAGCAGCTCCGGCAGCATGTGCAGATGGAGGAGCAGCGTGTGGCCGACCTGGAGGGACAGGTCTCCGAGGTGTCAGGGCTGCTGGGCACCTACGAGAAAGCCAAGCAAAAGGACCAAATGGTCATCCAGAAGCTGAAGGACCGCATCGTGCAGCTGGACCAGGAGAACAAAACCCTGGCCATCGCGGCCTCCAGCCGATCCCCTGCTGATGTAAACGTGGAAGAAGCCAATCTGGATGTGAACGTTCTCAAGGATAAGATGGAGAAGCTGAAGAAGCTGCTGCAAGCGGCAGCAAAGAAGAGTCAGCCCACGCTGGACATTGAGAAGCTGTGCGAGCTGGAGCTGCCGAAGGGCACCGAGGCCGGGGATGGCGAGAAGGCCACAGCTTTGTACTATCAGCAGGAGCTGAAGCAGTTGAAGGAAGAGTTTGAAAGGTACAAGATGAGGGCACAAGTGGTTCTCAAAAACAAGTCAGCCAAAGATGGCAATCTGGCCAAAGAACTGGAGGAAGCTCAGGAGCAGCTAGCTGACCTGAAGGAGAAATACGTGGTGCTTCAGCTGTCCTCCGAGGAGGTGGAGAAGCAGCACCAGCTGGACATGGAAGCCAAGAAGCAAGAGTTCTCCCAGCTGCAGCAGCTGCACAGGCAGGAGCTGGAGCGCTGCCAGATGGAATACAGGGAACGGGCACTGAAGCTGGAGGAAGAGATGCACAAGCAGCGGGACCGGGCGCTGGCGGTGCTGGCTGAGAAGGACCAAGAACTGGAGCAGCTGAGATCCGTCATGTTGCCTTACACTGGGCTCCAGGGCTCCAAGAACTACATGGCACCAGGGACTGACACTGCAAGCAGTGACCCCCCGGCTAATGGCTCCACAGAGATCCTCCCGCAGGCTCTCCACCTCTCCACCAATGCAGAGCCCACCTTCATCCTGTATGCGGAGCAGCTGGCCCGCAAGGAGGTGGAGATCGTAGCGCTGAGGAAGCAGAAGCACAAGCTGGAAATGCAGGTTCACCAGCTCCAGGAGAAAGTCTTGGTGGAGGAGGAGAGGCACCGGGAAGAGGTGTCAGCACTTCAGAACGAAATCCAGAAGAACTTCAGAGATAAGAGCAGAGAGGGAGCCAACCTGGAGTACCTGAAGAACATCGTCTATAGGTTTTTGACGCTGCCGGATTCCCTCGGCCGCCAGCAGACTCTCACTGCCATATTGACTATTCTGCACTTCAGCCCAGAGGAGAAGCAGGCTGTCAGAAAGCAGTCAGCACACAGCAGCTGGTGGCTGTCGGGGAAGAGATGAGGTGGTTGCGGTTATCCCTCACTGCCTATGTCTGGGAACGCTTTTCTGCTGAGCTCACCTGCAGCGTGGGGCAGCTCCTCTCCAGCAGCAACAGAGCAGGGAGCTCTCAGCACAGAGCCGTGCTTGAGCTGGTGCTGTTAGCACGGATTTAAAGCAGAATTGTGCCAACCCCTCTGGTAGGATCACATCACTCTCCTGCTCTGAGCTGGAACTTGATTATTTTTAAATAATCAAGTTGGGACTCTCTTGGACAGACCAGGAACTCCCTCCCCGCTTCCTTGTGTTTTCCAGGGAGGATGTTCTGAGGCCTGTAGCTGCACCAGAGCAAGCAGTGCTTCCCCTCTGGTTCCGTTATGGTAGAGACCTCGGCTGCCGAACCCTGCAGAGATGGGGGAAGGCTGAACTCAGCACCGACTGCTCAGCTGACGTTTGTGAGCCAAGTTTGGGAGTTTTGCTGACCTGTAGGATGTTCTGCAGCGCTGTGGGAGCAAGGCATGGTCCTGTGGGGGTGAAAGAAGCAGAGGTGAGGGGCAGAAGGTGGCAGCTCAGGGAACAGTGTGCACCCTGGTCTCACCACTGAGTCTGTGGGATGCAATAAGCACTGCTGATAGACCTTGAGGTTATTGCATCAATTCATCGTGAGCCTGGAGCAGCTGGCTCCATGCTGCTCAGCCCTGATTTGGGGAAGACATCTGCACATGTATTTTACACCAGGTTGTGAGGGCAAAGCCAGGTCTGTGTGTTGGGTGTGAACAGGCACTGTGGGAAGAGTCTGTGGGAGCAGCAGAAGGGACAGCTCAGGCAGTGCTTCCTCACCCAGCAGGGAAAGGGGCAGCCCTGCAGCACAGGAGCTGCCAGAGGAGGGTCCTCATGCTGCTGTCAGCTTCTTGAAGCTCTCATAGCACAGTTTATCCCTCTGCTCTCTCACCGCCCCCCTCCTGACTCCCCTCCATCTCTCAGCCCTTCCTGCACATTTCTCCCTCTTTTCCCTCTTTATTCAGCCATCGCCCTCCAAAATAAACTTGAATATGTACACATTTGATGGCTAACTTGGCTGCTGTTTGGGAACCTGGGGTCTGAGTGGTGAGCAGGGTGCTGGGACAAGGGGGGGGGGGGAAATGGCTGTAAGTTAAAAGAGAGGAGACTGAAGTTAGATGGGGGGTAATCTGTCATCCAGAGGCAGTGCAGCCCTGGCACTGCTGCCCCACCTCTAGAGGTGCCTGAGGCCGCACATGAGGCCCTGGGCAGCTTGAGCTGGGAGAACACCCAGCCCACAGCAGTGCCACCTGTTTGGTGGCCAGTGGGACTCCCCCACCACCAGGAATGAGCAAGGATTGAGTCATTTAACACACGGTACCAGCACCGCTGTGGAGAAACAGTGCTGGGGAGGATGGGGACAGGGGTCCCATAAGATACTCTGAAAGCTGGGGTGCAAATCTGGACCTCCAGCCAGGGCAGGGCATGAGGCAATGGCACACAGAAGCTGTTAGGAAAGTGAAGATGGTAATCGCGGGCAGCTGCTTGCAAGAAGTGTGATAACTGACCTCCTTGGGAGGAGCACAAAGCTGAAAACACAGTGTTGAGGGGAATAACACTTGTGAACATGAGGATATTTGTGCTTCTGCAGAACAGGATGAGGAGCTGGGGCTGCTGAGCACCACAGGGTGCATGCTGACGCACTGCCCAGATTAACAAGCAGAATAAATTCCATTTGGAGCTGCAATAGCTATTGCCATTCACACATCTGGAGCTTTGTAGGTGAAGGTCTGTGTGCAGGACACGGTGACACACACACAGGAGATGAGAGCTGTGCTGGTTCCACTTGGGGCAATTCCACAGAAACAGTCCCTGAAGGGACAGAAGCATGGTGAGCTCCACGCATCAACTCAGCGTCTCTGCCCAGATTCCTAAACAAATTCATCTCAGACCCAAAACCAAGAAGTTTGACTCAATTTTTTTTTTTTAAACTATTATTTTCTACTATACATTAGTGCTTCAGTCCACCACAGTCACTGCAGAGCTATGACAGCAGCAACACACGCACAGACTATATACACAATATACACTGTACAGGGAAGGCTGCTGCTAAGGAGCATAGGACAAATGCGTTGCTACGGGGCAGTACGGCCAAGGCTCCTCGCTTTGCTCCTTCCAGGCTGAAGGCAGCAGGAAGAGCAGCCCCACTGCCCCTCTGTGCTGCCCCAGCAGTGCTCTGGAGTGGGAGAACTCAGGAAGGATTCCGTCACCTCCACCACTTACTGACATTGCCCCAACTCTGTGGGCTGAGGCTGAAGAAGGCGGCAGCTCACTCCACACAAGTGCTCAGCACTGCCAACAGAGAGCTGCAGCAGCTCTGCACGGTCTGAGTGCTCACCTCTGCTCCTGGGTGGGAAGGAGTGCATCAGGCTGCCCAGCCCATCCTGAAAAACATTCTGCGGGCACACCGGGGCGCTGGCCAAAGTGGCAGATGGTGGAATGCAGTGGCAGCAATCGTGAAACTGCTTGAATCAGATCCTACACCGTGTTTTATCAGCAAGCGGGCTGACCGTGTAAGACATACCTTGCTGCCCAAGGCAGAGCTTCAATTCTACATGTTACCAGAGCGCACATACTCGCTTTTTCCAAGCAGAATAAATTCCAGTTGGAGACCAGCTCCTCTCTGCAGAGCTGCGCTAGCTGATGCCATTCACACAGTGCACATCGGCCCTCTCCGGAGAGCTCTGCTCCTTGCAGATGCACCAGCCCCTTTTTCTCTCTCTCTCTTTGAAGAAAAAACAGCGTTCCATGTCCAGCAATTCAGCCTCCCACTCCCACCACAGCTGAAGCTCTCTCTGCTATGAGTCAGGCTGCTGAATGGGCAGCAACAATTCTTTTCCACATCGTTTCTATGTGGGGAACTAGCATCCCCCTCATTACCAGCAGGAGCTGTCCTGAAAACAACTCCCCCATACAGTGCTGATCCCACTTCTTCCAGGCAGGATGACGGCATTGAAATTTTGAGAGCCCAAGCACTAGACAAAGATGGATATGTGTATATATGGGCAAAACATGTTTTGCACAGCCTATCACATGCTGCTGAAAGCCTGGCTGCCGCTTTCTGACCTACTAACAGCCACGCAGGAAACTGTTTTTCATTTACGGGCCCTTAAATCCAGCTCCTTGCAGCAGGACGAGACAGAACAGCGCACGTGGTTTCCCATTTCTGCTCCAGTTCTGATCCGTGAGCTCAGAAATCAAACACGCTCCTGAGGAAGGTCCTGACGGGGCCTTGGAGGCTGGATCAGGGAAGAAGTTTCCTTTCCAAGCGTGACCGCAGCTGCTCACAGCATGGGAGGGCCCTTCCTTCTGCAACAGCCCCTCAGTGCACTCAGTGGTGGTGCAGCACTGCCTGCAGATCCTCAGGCAAGGAGTCAATGATGGTCTCAATGTAAAGGCCCACACGCCGCAGGGTCTCCTCCTTTACAGGGAGGTGCTGGCACCTGGCTCTTACCTGCAGGGAGGGAGAAAAGAGGAAATGAGGAGACCTGAAACAGCTTCGTGTTCTCTTTCTGCTTTGGCGTTGGCTGAGCAAACCTCACACTGTCTCTGCAGCGGGGCTAAGGGAAAACAGCTGGGAAACTGCCACCTGGGGCTCAGGCTGACAGAATGAGGCAGAACTTTGAAGTCTCTCATAGGCAACCTCTAAGGATTCACCACTGTCCCATTTGCCAGTCCTCCAAATGAGGGAGGAAGAACAAAGCTTTCTAAGCATCAGCCGCCATCTACACTCCTTGGTCACTCCTTGTCACAGTGATACAGGAAGAACGAGTACAGGAAGAGGGGAGGAAAACCTACCAGCTTCTCACGGAGTTTTAGCACCAGGTCTACAATCTCCACCTCTGACTTGTCCTTCATCCATGCCACGATGTTCTGCAGAAAGAGAAGAACAGTTTCCTTCAGAGCCATTTCTTCTTTACAGAAACTTTTCTCAGAGACACCCCTAAGCAAAGCCTGAAATAAAAGCGAGGAGGAGGTTTCTCATCCTCTTTCATAACTCTGCTCACTGCACTTAAGCCTAAATGAGCAAGACAGAGCTCTCCCCACTTTTCTGCCCACGACAGCATCAAGCTCTTGCCTGCAAGAGAAGAATCAAGGAAAGATGCAGCAATACGCAGATGGTGCAGGGTTCCCCTCCTCCAGTCAGCACTCTGCATCTCGTGCTGCGCTCAGAACTTACATCTATTTGCCAGAGTCAGGCCTGTTAAGAAAGGAGACAGCTTTGGCATTCCCACACCACGCTCGAGGACCTGCACAGCTAACCAGTGAAGCAAGCATTGCAGCTGAAGGTGCACTGGGAGGGATGCCAGAGCTCCTGGGGTGATCCCTGCAGCAGCTCAGTTTTAGAAATTGCACCAGCGATCACTGCTAAAATTCCTACCTATTTTCAATAGGCATTTAAGGGAGCCAGCAACAGATGACGTTTCCAGTCTGGGACTCTGTTGGCTTGGGAAGGGCCTGACGAATGAGAAATACTTGACAGGAGCAGCCAGAGCGGGTTTGCACTGGCTAAGCAAGTGAGGCTGCCTGAATAACAGCACTTGTGGGGAACAAGGACACCTCTGCACCCAGGCACGAGGCAGCCCTGCGCTTCCCTTGGGCACGAGGCACTGTCCCCACTCTGCCAGAGAACCAAGAGACGTCAGTGAACATCCAAGGAGTGCTCTCATCTTCCAGCTGTCAGGCCTGAGAATTCCAGCCCTGGTTTGAATACCTGCAGCTGGAACGTACCGCTTCACAGATGGCCTCCAGGTGAAGGGCTTCCAGCTTCTGGGTCATTTCCTTGTGCCTCTGACGGTACCAGCCATCAAAGTTGGGAGACCTGAAGAAACGCCTGCAGATAGCAAGGTGACAGTGAGAAGGGGACAGGAGAGATCCCAAGAAGTACACACCGGCTCCACATTTCCCTTCCTGTGCAGCAGATGCAGGCATTTTGATTTGGTGTCAACTGCTTATGAGCTAATAAGCTCTTTTCACATCTCCTTTTCCATCAGGCATTAGCACGATGCAAGCTGGCAGCCTCAGCAGATTGTCACCAACAGAGGGACGGTCCTGCCAGTCTCACACCTTCCCCTGCATCAGCCCAAGCCTGAGCCGATTCAATAAGCACTGCCCTCTGCCCTCCTTGTTTATCTACAACCACTTTTTTGCTGGACAACTAGGATGGTCCAACCACAGGAAGAAACTCACATTCCTCTGCAGTATCTCGCTTAATTCCCCTTCTTTCCAGACACTGAAAGCTGTCAGAGACTTGCTGGCACTGACCCGAATCCCAAATAATTGGTCTTTGCATCTCTCCCACATAAGCAAGGTATCACCCAGGCGATGACAAAAGATGTGCAATTCCTGCCTCTCCAGCATGGTGCAGCAATAAACAAGTTTTCACTGGGCTACACGGGGAAGCAGACAGGGCTGCATTACTCCTCCCTTCATCTCAGAGCATTAGAGAACTTCAGAACAAAACCAGTTCTGCTTTGTGAAAGCTATGGGTACACTTTCCCACACGCTATCCTAAATTCTACCCTAAAAAAATCATCTTTTATGTCCAAACTGCCTTGCTGGTTTGCACTATAAACAAAGCAGTACTGCATGCTGTACCAAAGTGTACAACCACCACAGGATGAAAACCTACACATCTTCCTGCCCCACCTGTCAAGGACCAGGAACTTAAAAAAGAGACATTCCCTGGAAGAGAGTGAACAACACAGCTGACAGCAAAGCCAAGACCCCTTGTTCCTCATCAGTGAGGACCCGGCTGTTCTTCAGTTCTCCACCTTCAGGTTTGCAGGTCCTAAACCCAACTGGAGCTCCTTGTTTCAGATATTACAAGACAGACATGATTGATTTCCAGGCTGGATGTGGTTCTGGGCAGCCTGGTCTGGTGGTTGGCAACCCTGCCCATGGCAGGGGGGTTGAAACTAGATGATCTTTGAGGTCCTCTCAACCCAGGCCATTCTATGATTCTATTATTTGACTCTCTGTTCTGCTCTTCCTGACCAACACCAACCAACTCTTCATAGGAATGAGTTCTTCTTGTGATCGGTCTCTGTCCTGAAATCCCCTTTTTTGTTCTCAATTCTAATTCAGGATTTGGTGTTCATTATAAACTGCACCAGCTGTTAAGGAGGTCGTGTATGCAATGAATGAACTCGTACCTGTAGAGACCCAACCAGTCACCCTTAAGGACACAGGTAAGTTGGGGACCAGCGTGCTCCAGGGTCTTCATGAAATCATCTTGTCGGAAAGGACGAATCTGTGGGGGATTCTGTGCAATGGAAGGACCACATTACACCCAGGAGAAATCAGGGGAAATCAAGGTCTGTATCTGCAATACAGGGGGCTGCACAAGGCAGATTCAAAACCATAACTTAAGAGACATTAACATCTTGACCAGCCTTGCTAGCAAAATTCAAATTAGGTTCACAATAGCCGAGCTTACTGCAAAACAGGAAGCATCTGTCCTCATGTTTGTTTCAACTTTTTTTTTTGAAAGTGTAATAAGCCTCTTCCTTTAACGAGGGAAGTTCACGCAGTGTATCAGAACGCACAATCAGCACATGGCAGAATCATATCCAGTCAAAAGAAAGCAGAAGAGACTGAAGGTTGAACGTACTTTCCATGGAGTAATGGCTCTCTGCAGGGGCATCAGACTTGCAATATAGTGCTCCTAAAAACAAACAAACAAACAAACAGGAAGATGTTACAACAATCAAGGAGCCTCTTGCATGGTCACTGAGCATTATGGGCTTCTCCAGTGCATCACAATCCCTGGTCTCCTACTCTCCCCTTTTTCTTTATGGCTGCTTTCTACATGAGCCTAAGCACCCCAGCCTGCTTCCCACCAGGGGTTAGGTCACAAAACCACATGCTGCAAGAATCCTACACAGGACACAAGAAAAGATCAGGCGGGAAGAACCATGGCTTGGGTTGGAAGGGACCTCAAGGATCACCTAATTCCACCTTTGCTGCCATGGGCAGAAGGTGGCAGGAAGCCCTAATATCCCAGAAGGTGATCTGTTGTCTCATTTACTACACCTTATGATGATGTAGAAGAGAAAGTGAAGGAGCCAGACACGCGCAACTGGATGGTCACCAATAAAGAACTACAGGCTCTCTAAGGAAACCAGATCAGGAAGGCCCTGAAAGCAAGCACTGGTTACAGTCTGCCTCAGGGGAACAGTCACCACGTGGACAACCTCCTGAGCTGCTCAGCAGGGACATCTTCACACAGGCACAGGTTTGACTCTAGCACTAAGAGGAAGAGGAAGGTTTTGGGCTCACGTCTCTTCATCACTATTTATCTGCTTTGACTACCTGGGGAAAAGAGCAAAGATTTGGCATTAGAATCAAATCACGGGGGGGTAACTATTTCTGCACTGCAGCAACAAACATTCCGCCTTCACACATGACGTGCCACATACTCAACCTGCAGACCTTCACGCTAATTACTGAAATTCTCAATCAAGAGACATTTAGCTCCTTTCTATGGAGCAAAACATCTCCACAGTGCCACGTCCTGAACCTAATACAGATGCTCAAATACAGGCGAATCAAAGAGAGCAAGTGCCAGCTTGTCACTTTAGCAAGCATCCCACTCCCTCCCTTCGCCTTCACGCCGCCCTGACAAGTCCCTGCCCAACTCACCAGGGGAATAATGAAGCTCTGGGTGAGCTCCAGGAGGTGCCTCCTCAGAAGGGCGCTCTGGACTTCAGACGGGCGTTTCCGCTGGATGCCCTGCGAGCACAAGCAGGGCGTTCACAAAGATGCTATTCTCTGGTATGCAGATAGACACAGGATCTGCAAACTCTGCAGCTAGAAGCAACCAGTCCTGAGCATTTTGGAAAGTGCACTGCCCAGAAAACATATTCTGCTCCCTGGTTCAAGACAACATTCACGTTTCATTTTATAGAATCTGTTTCTTCAGACTCTTTGTTCAGCAAGGATTGTCCTCACTCAGCTTATCGTTTCTGCCAGCGTTTAATCTATGGTGTCAAGTGAAGAACTTTAAAGCTGGCCTGAGAAACGCATTCAAGTGCACTTGACTAAATCGTTACGCACTTAAATCAAGCTAAAGATAAATCTGTTGCTTGTGGAGTTCTGTCTGCTAAGCCGAGCTGCCAGCAGGGTTTTCCCACAACCTCACGCATGATGTGGAGCAGGGCTGGAGCTGCTCACCTTTAACAATCTTTTTATCAGAGTTTTGTCTTTGTGAAGAAACGTTTTGTAAGAAGTGTAGATTCCTAGGTTGGAAAAGAAAGTGATGTTAGAAACAAACTTTTGCCCACAAATCTAGAGGAGGCGCCATTACGTGGTGCAGGGAGCTGAAGTCTCTAGCACAGTCTGTGTCTGTCAGAGGGTTGATTGTAAACATCGTATAAAATTCATTACAAAAATTACAACATTGCTAACGCAGCCAGTACTCACAGCAGCATCAAAGGAGACTGCATTACCTCAAGGACCTTCTTATCCTACTTTTATGGTGAGGTAACTCACTGAGGTCGGCTCATGGCCAGGCCTGACATGAGCAGCAAGTGAACTGACAAGAGCTGCTTCTAGCTAAGCAAGTTCCTTTGAGTTCCACCGCATCTTAAAAGCAGACACCATACATAAAAGCAAGAAAATTAGAGTCTGTTCCCCAACACCAAAATAATTAGCCCCAATTAATGTAAATTGTCTTTTTCAATCTCAGAACAAAGATGTACAGCTTTTCTTTATTAGCCGGGGGACGCCCTTACAGAGGGCCACGTAGCAGATGGAGCAGGAGGACACCAAGATGTCCACTCATTGTGATACCAAATGTATGTGATGCTCATGTCTGCAAAGCCACTAAAATCCCCTGCCTGGAAGGGTAGATAGAATTAAACCACAAGAGGACATACCTGGTTTTGTGTCTAGAGTTTTTAGTTTAGTTAGCTTCTTCACCTTGACTTGCTTGGGCAGGTCACCTGGGGAGGGACAGGAAAGAACTCGTTCAAGTTCTGATCTCCTCTCACAGCCACAGCACGTACAAGAGATTGCAAACTTGAGAACGCCTGTGCTAAGCTTATATATCACAGATCACATCCTCTCCTAGCTCTGTCCTCACATAATCCTTCTCGTGCCAATTTCCATGCTGAAAGTTTGGACTGGGAATGCAAAACAGCCACACAACCACCACTGTGGCTTCTCAGCCCGGAGTGCAGCAGTTTGCTGCATTTCATAGAGTCTCCCTTTCTACTTCACTTTTCTTGTCTACGGAATTTTCTCTTCCCTACCCAGCTACTCTCATTTTCTTCATGCTTCAGAAGAAAAACCCAGCAAGTTTTCCTCTCAACCATTTGTCCTCACCAAGTTCACGCTCACCTTGCACATCAGCTGCCTCAGTCCAGCCTTCTCTTCGGTTTCCCAGCTCTCACAAGAATGTAGATGTGTAAAATGATGGCTACAACTCCCTTCCAGCCCCAACAAGGCACAGCAGCACAACAGGACACGGTTCCACCCTTACCTGACATTTTGAGCTCCCCAACCCGAAGGATGTGTGGCCAGTGCTGGAGTGTTTTGATAAAGAAAGGATTCGTGACTCCCACAACAATGTTTGGCCTGGTAGGAAGGGAAAGAGCACAGAACAACGTTACCCTCAGGGTTTCCTCCACGCACACAGCTGCAAGTGGGCAGCATGGGTCTGTCAGCTACTCACGGAGCTTGTGTCCTGGTGGTATATTCTTTAAATTCACTGTCATGGATAGTGAAATAGGGACGGTAGTCGCAGCAGTACCTCAGGGGAGCAAGGCAGCTGTAACGACAGACAGAATAGTTGCCATCGCAGCTTCATGAGTGAGGAATGTGTGCTTACAACAAGTTCATATCCTAGAGCAGTGTTTGGTCCTGCCAGAGGTAACACTTTGGAGGAGTTCTCAGATGTTTTGGTTTTTTTGCTAGACTTCAAAGCTGGGGAGAGAAAGCTCCTCAGGGCCGTGACCCATCAGCAATCCCAACACCAGGGACTCACTTTCACTCTTCTCTGCTGTTGGTGGAACATGAACAAGACTGTCTTGCTGTGCTAATTCTTCTCTTATGTACTTTCACAGGCAAACTTAACCTAATGCAACTGACCTCCCAGAAAAGCATATCTGAAAAATTGCCAGATATTGTTATGATCGTTATCTGCATCTCAAAATGAGGGTGTTACCTGGTGAGAGCCAGAACCATTTCAGAAGAAACTGTAGGGGATGGTGCCATCACAACAATTGGCTCTCCCAGTAGCATCAGCTCCCATAACATCTGGACGTGAATTAGCACTGGCTGGAAACACCTGTTAATGAAAGGAAGAATGAGGAGTTTAGAGAAGCAGTTCAGAAAAGACCAGACACTATTATCACAGAGCCAGATGTGCCTCTGAGCATTTGAAACCTAGGACGGATTTCTTGTATCCCACAACAGAACGTCACACATCTTTACACAAGCTACAGTTCCACCATCTTATATGGCTGTACAGGAAATGCTTTGAGCCATGTAAAGCAACTGATTTCAGTATGTCTTTTCATCTGAGCAAAATAAAATGCACGGGGCTTACATATATGTAAGTATGTATTAGGATAGTACCTACAGTATTGAAAGATTTGGCTCAGATGCACAGAGTACATGCTTCAGTGCTTAAGCTGATCAACAGCTGAAATCAAGAAAAGAAACTCTCCTCTAACAAGAGAACCAGTGGATGTGATAAAGACCCTCCCTCCATCCCTATGATCTGCAGGATGCTCTAAGCAGGAAGGACACAAAGCAAATGGAGAGGAGAGGGCTGCAGGGACAGTGGCTCTTACCTGAAGAGATCCAGTTCGTGAATACTTGGGAGAACCAGCGGGGCTGGCAAGAGATTCTAAATGAAAAAGGAAAAAAAAAAAAAAACAAATCCGACTTCGTTGTAAAATGGAAGTATCCTGACTAAAATGTCATCTAAACTGATGCATCAAAACAGCTCCTTCCACAGTAAGCCCAAAAATAAAAAGAATGATATCAATGTTTGGAGATATGAGCCAGGAATAGATCTAGATTGGGCGTTCAAGCTTCAAATGAATTTCCTTTCTTAGATGAGAACTGAGAATCCCTTCTTTTCAAGGGCCTCCTCCATAACTACTCCTTTACTTTCTGAAGCTTCCCCTGGCTGAAGGCAGAGCATAGATACAGACACAGATACAGACACAGGCAATAAGAGCTGGACATACGGCTACCAAAAGTTCAGAACTGTGTAATAGACAGGCAATAACATTATCCAAAAGAGAGAGGAAAAAAACTTGAAAAGATGAGATGAACAGGAATCAAAATCAAAGCTGACCCAAAGCAGTAAAGATGTTCAAGCTGCAAACACTACGAAAACAGCACAGAAGACTACAGCAGAGTTCTACAAAGACCTACCCATGCACTCATTCCCAGGAAAGAAAGTGAACAAAAGCTGTGGAAACAATGCTTATGCATAACTTGAAGCACTGTGCAGAGTCCTGTTTTGAAAGACACGGACGTGAGAGCACGCAGTTTGCTCCAAATGGGTTACTCAAACTGAACTGATCCCACACCAAAGTGGTTTCAAATGGGACAAGGCTCAAAGAGTTGCAGTTCTACACCTCCTTTCCCAACAGTCCTTATTCTGCCCATCAGTGACTCGTGCCATGCCACACTTCATCTTACCTCTTGATTGAACTGCTTCACTGGGCTTGATCCTGGCTTATCCACCCTGGATGGGATTCTCACCTAATTAAGAACAGACAAATTAATCAGGGAGATGGAACGAGCAGGCACGCACAATGTACTTTCTTCCCTAATAACCACCCTCGTGGAAAGCTTTCTCAATTTCCAGTTCTAATTGCACTGTGGTTATGAGTAAAGAAAAGAATCTAGAGCCAACAGCAACGTTAACATCCAGGAGGAAAGAAAGCACATGTTCCCCTTCCCAGTTTGGCCCAGTCTGCTGCTGAGTATCATTCATCAGCAGCACGTACCTGAATGACAACCCCCATCACTGGGAGGTTCAGTGTCTGTCCTGGCACTGGAGGTGGCCACTGGTCGATCTCATTGCACACTGCAGGGATGCAGACAAAGAGAATGGTTTAAACAGGTCAGTGCAGCTAATTCAGCTGGCCCTGCGAGCTCTGCCCATTTATTATTGCTCACTCCTGCTTCACGTGTCCCCACGGCTAGCTGCAAACGAACCCTACATCAAATAACTGCTCAGGTTTAGGTCAGATGCTAGATCTATGCCTGCAGCACTGCTCCTGCTGCAGAGCCAGCAGCACTGCACCGTCGACAAGTCATGATTAAGTTGAACAGTGCAATGAAGGCCTAACCAGAGACGTCACATTAGCAAATGTTTCCCCTCTTTGGGAATACACTGTATGCACAACTGACAGCATCATCCATTAGGATTGTCAGACACTTCCCATTAATGCATCCTTTACAGCTGTTTATCATTTTGACAAGCCAGGCATTTGGATCAAAGTCTTTTCCCTGTTGGAATTTGTTTCAGAACGAATTAATTTGGAGCATTTCAGCTGTCTTTCAGGAATCTCCTGATAATACCGCTGAAAGATTTCAATATGCAAACTGTTCCCCCTCAGTCTGATGGCTCACCTGCCTCCAGGCATGGCTCCAGTTTGTCAAAGTATTCCGGAGCAATCAGCTGCAGCAACGACTGGAACAAGTTCACATATGGAAGGCGTGACACCAGCACCAGAGACTGGGGGAAAAAAAGGACATTAGGAGTCAGAGCCGCTGTGCTGTGGCCATTTCTGGCACAGGATATGCCTGTGCTGCTTCCTCGAGGGCTCTGCTTGAAAACCAACATCAACAACACGAAGGAGCTCAAAAGCAGCACTTTTCCTGGTAGAATTCCTCCCGGCTGAGCCTTCGAGGAGTTTCTTCATAAAATAAGCACAGCTGACAGCTTCCAGAAGGGAGCCGCCGCAAGTGAGATGGCACAGGTTTGTGACCTAGCAAAAGAATCAACTGTAGGAGAAAATAAATTGCCAATAGGCTCAAAGCTACCAAAATAACCAGAGCAGAGAGAACAGTGCAAGAAGCAGACGGTCAAAACTGAAATTAGGCAGACAAACAAAATAAAGGAACGCTGGGGAGGAAGAATCACAGAATCAATTGGGTTGGAAAAGACCTGCAAGATCAAATCCAGCCATCCACCTGACACTGCAAGTCCAGATATCCAACCTAAATCTTCCCTCCTTCAACTTCAAATCATTTCCCCTCGTCCTGCTATTATCCACCCTTTCAAAGAGTCGACTCCCCTGAAATTTTGCCTGATTTCCAATCTAAACCACCTTGGTGCAACATCAGGCTGAATAACGACGATGCGTTTCTAGCAATGATTTTTTGGTTGTTGTTGCAGTGGCTTTTATTGCTTTTTTTTTTTTAAATACATGTGTATTTCACATGTTTGGGTTTTTTTTTGTTTTTTTTTTTGTTTTAATAAACATCTTTTCCAATTCAGTCCCACTGGGTTCATTCATCACTGCACTGATTATTCTCCACCTCTAATCGTTACAGAACGCACTGTTTAGGATGCAGTGAGTATTTCAGCAATACTCATCCAAACACCTTATTTCTGAGCCAGAGCTTTGCCACTCAAAATCAAGCAAGCCATCCAAACACGACAGTAAGTTTCACTGAGGAATTCTACGTGCCCTCTACTTCTGAAAGCCTGTAAGAGACCAAGTGCATTAGCCCACGTTATGAAGCTTCCCCAGTTCAGCAACTTTTAAAGCAATCTGTCCACTGCTTTACTGCAGATAAAGAATCTTATTTCTATGTTGAAGTGTTTCTTTGAAAGAAACTTCATGTCACTGCCCACAGAAAGCACAGAGACGGGGACAGATGGAGTCCCCACTGCAGGTGCTCGAAGTCCATCTTTTCTGAGGTGAAAGATCACTCCTGAAAGAGTATTTCTATGGATCCACAGAGGAAATAGTGGATCTTCAGATCAAAGTATTTTCTCTCTCTGGGGAGAATCTGAAATCCCACTCTCTCGTGCAGTCACTATACCCATCTGCCTGAATAATTCTAAGCACGTTGCATACCTATACTGAAATCAAGGTTTAAATTCTTTTTTTTTTTTTCCCATTGTCTGTGTTAAAGGAGTTTACGCTGAGAGATGAGGTTTGTGAGGTAACTGCAGCATCAGTGCCACCAGCAAGAAGCAGTCAGCACAGCAGCAACCCATTCCCAGATGGCTGCTAGGGAGAAGAAAGATTAATAAGAGCAGGGTTGGGGCTTAATATCACAGACAGCACTAGCTGAGTATGTCCCCTCTCTGTCTGTAACACTAGAGCACATACTGAAGGAACTATTCCAGTACTTCAGGATCTCGTGATTCAGACAGCAGGTCACCACTCATGTGATTAACACGCCATGGCAACCACATCCAGGTTTGTTTGGAATTACACTTTCCACATATTCCTCTTCTCCACGACCTTTGCCGCTTCCTGCAGAAGCGCCGTGGGTGTCACGTAGGAAGTGGTGCTATTTTACAGCTATGGATAGGTGCCTTTTGACAGCTACGTACCAGTGGGGAGCAGCAAGCTATCTGGTTTCAGCACTCACCTTCTGAAAATAACCTCTCTTCATCGAGCTGTCCTTGACTTGCCTGAAGTATACGTAACCAAAGTAATGTGCCGACTCCCTCTGCAAGAGAAACAGTGCTGTCATGGAGAGCCCAAACACTGCCATCCACAAGCTCCCTCATTTCAAGCACTCTGCCTCTGGGGTTCCCACAGACAGCAAGAAGGAAGGAGAGCTAACAGTGCCAAACACAAAGATTATCCTTCAGATTGCATGTGGAGGCACCGCTGGCACCACGGTTTAAGCCTTCGTTGTCTTTCAAGTGTTACTTTCTAACAACAGAATCCACTATGCTGGCAATTTTTCTTTATTGCTTTAGAGACCATACCTGTCATCCCGGTACTACAAAGCAGTAAAGATGTACACAAGTTGAAAAAAAAAATCTCTAAGGCAGGATTTAAGCAAGGAAATCCTCCTACTCCTCCTGAGACCCACAACCCATTTCTTATTGCACATCACAAATGGATGCAGAAGCGTTGAGGTGTGAGCACAGAAAGCATCAGCTCCTGTGACAGAAAGGAGAAAGAAGAGGATGAGCCGATCTGAAGGCCATCTGCTTCAGCAAAGGAAGCAACAGTGCTGAATGCATCCCTCCTTCTGCGTGAAATGGGCAGAGAGCTTGCAGCTGGACAACACACGGCTCAGGGATTGGTATCAGTGCTTGGTATGGCTAAAGCAGCCAGCATGCAGCAAGACAAAGCAGAGATGTGGGACATGCCAGTTTCCGTATGTATAGGTCCTATGCAAACAACTGCCCTCCTTTGAGCACGCAGGTAAACATCTCACTCTCCACAGACAAGGATGTTCTCATTTTGACTCACAGTAATGCACACAGGCAGCCGTGCACCCTGCTGGATGTCGCCTGGGTCCCACCATTTCTCCCTCCCCTCTGCTCAGACAGAGCCATTGTTTTACTGTGAGAGTGGTGAGGTGCTGGAACAGCTGCCCAGAGAGGCTGTGGATGCCCCGTCCATCCCTGGAGGTGTTCAAGGGCAGGTTGGATGGGGCCCTGGGCAGCCTGGGCTGGTATGGAATGTGGAGGTTGGTGGCCCTGCCTGTGGTGGGGGGGTTGGAGCTTCACGACCCTTGAGGTCCCTTCCAACCCTGGCCATTCTGTGATTCTGTGATTTAACCTGGACTCCTCCTGCTTCAGCTCCACCTCCTGGTGCAGCTGCAGCTCTCAGCACGGCCCTGCACTCATATTACTGCAGGAGAAATCCCTGCGCTGAACGCTTTCTTTTTTTCTGACTCTTCAAGGGAAAACAACCAAAGAAAATGAGTAATTCTAAACCAACCGAGGGCATATTTGGATTTTAAACCCAACAGCACTGCTGCTTGCTTTGTAGGGGTACACAGAGCACCAAAACACAACCGACCTGCAGTGTGAGGGGTGCTTCTCTGTTGTACTCGCCATCGTCCTCATAGTGAGTGGTCCTCTGTCCCCCAGACTGGCGCAGGCGGAAGCTGAACTGAGTGTCCCCCAGGCCACCTGGACAGAGAAGATCACAGATGTTCAGTGAGAAGTTTCAGCAAGGAGAAAGCAGGGAATAACCCCAATCAAAAGCACAAGACAGGAAGAACTCGTAGCTGAACACAAGAAGCAGCATCACTACGTCACACCTCACCAAGTCACTGCTGGGAAGCTTAGAGCCATCCCGTGTAGCTGCAGCCACCATTTCTCATCTTACACTGAAAAACCTTCAAACAGCCTTAATTCAGGAGCACGCAAACGCTGATTGAGCAGCAACCCCTTGCACAATGGCTCTAGCAAATGAGCAACACGAACACTGCAGCTGGGAACCTCCCAGGTTATACAGCATTGCTCACCAAGAACTCAACAACAAAAAAAGAAAGGGTGTGAAAGCTTGGGAGTGGATAGGATGGGTGGGAGAGCTGAGGTCAAGCAGTTACAAAGAGATTAGTTATGAGGAAGGAATCAAACACACCAGAGCTTTCGGAACAAAACCCAAGGCAAAGCAGACTGAGCTGCTGCAGAGGGCTAAGGGGCATAATTCCTTCCAACCAGGGAACTGCAAAGATTGCTGTGTCTGTTGTAAAGACATTCCTGCTAGAAAATAATTGGCTTTCATCAAAGGAGCACTGAGTTTTCCCTAAGCTGTCAGAAACTCGTGAAAGGACATCCAAAACCATCAGAACAAAGCTGGGCAAACAGCACTCAGGAGCCAGTCTGAAAGACATGAGTATTCATACGAATGGACATAACTACTGCATCCTCTCTGGTTTATAAATACAAGCTTTGGGAATGCTCGCTGCAAAAGCACCCCCTCCCCATCTACTCCTTTTCACTGAGCACTCAAACACAGAAATGCTTACAATCAACAGCTGCATAATTCGCCCTTTCTGACTCTTTTTTAATGTATTATTCACATGGGTGAAGCACGAGCGTGCAAGACTATCAGGAAAGCATCCTGCCACCCACCGGATCACAGATCTATACCCAGAGAGCAATCAGAAGGACAATAAGCCTCAGCGTTCAGACCTCGGGGCTGGGTGCTGCTTGGTGCCCATGCTGCATCAGACAATGACTCACTCCTTCCATCGTGAACCACTGCTCTCATAACGGCGACGGAGGGCCCACAGGCAAGGCCAGCAGATGCTACCTACCTGAGTAGGAGTCAGGGAAGGACAAGTAGCAGATACTGGTCTTCTGCAAGGAACCAAAAACACAGAGTGAGCAAACCTCCATCGCTGCCGCGCTTTTTAACAGGAGAAGGAACAAAACTGAGTGCTTACCTCTTTCTCTGTTAACCTGAAGTCATAAGGATACACCAACTGCAAAAGAGACGAGAGTCAGTAAGTCAATCACTGCATTGCTTGCAGGAGGGTCGCTTTTTGCTTTGATTTTTCTGATTCTTGCTAGAAACTCATGGAACAATTCACCAGAAACACCAAACGCTCCCAAAGGAGAGAGGAAAGCTGGCGTTCTGAGCAATAAGGAGATGAGAAGAGAAGCTGGGGGGGACAGAGTAAGAACAGCTTTGAAAGTGAAACTCTGCATACACACAGATGGGAAAACAACGTGGAAAACAACATACCCTGCTCACACTGAGTGCTCACCAAGCCTGGCGTGAGGCTCAGCATCTATCAGAGCTGAGGGTGAAACACTTATTTAATGGCTCTGAGCGCCTGGCTGGCCAGAGATGCTGCTCACAGCAACTACAAAGAATAAATGATGGGCAGGAGAAGCTGGAGGGGACGCCGAGCTCAGTTTGAGCCTCGCTGATCTGAGAGCTGCTGTCAGAAAGACAAGGTTTACTGTGCATGGAAAGAGGCAGGCCTGGCACCACGTGCTTCGTCAGCATTTCGGTGACAGCTGAACCGTGCAGCACCCTGCTTATCATCCAGCACCTCAGACAAAGGGATCTTCAAGACTTTTGAAGCATCCAGTTGAAGATCCACGTAAATGCTGACAGTGCCATTCCTGCATTCGCTGTGACCCAATAAAAAGGAGAACTCAGTGGATGTTTTCTCAGCTCAGGGATGAGCACAGAGCTGCAAGCAATCAACATCCACAGCAGAAAGCCACACCGAGGAGCAAGAAATATCACAGCAACAGCAGTCCTGGGCTGCACGTGGCACCCGGTGAGGAGAGGAACCATCATACTTACAAATCCATGGAAGTAAACCACACAGCCTTTGTAGCACTTACTGCTCGGGGAGCGCAGGTGGCTTTAAAGCAGATGAGAAGCAAAGGAGCCCTGAAGAAGTGCAAGCACGGAGCTGTGCAGCTCGCAGGCAGCAGCTCTGCTCGAGGTCAGTGTGAGAGCATCTGGAACTCAGAGAGCTCTGCTCAGCACAGCTCTATAAATAAGGTGGGCACCTCGCCAGCACGCTGCACGCTCAGCCCCAGCACTTCTCTGCTGATTCCTTGGCAAGGTCGCCTGGGCGGCTTCAGAGAGAGCGTCAAATCAACAATTAAAAATTACACCAATTAGCTTCGCTGAGAGAAGAGAGAGGAGATGATGCAGGAGCAAATTTAGCCCACACGATGCTGAGGTTGGAGCAGGAGGGCTGGAGCACGAAGGGACGCCTCACAGCTGCACTGCAGGAGCAGACACACTCTTCTGCACGCTTGCTTTTGGCATTAGGTGACCAAACGCTTCCTTGTGGCTGTGACTAATCTGAAGACTGCAGATAATCCGCTTTGTTAATTGCTGTATTGTAACACAGACCTGCATGGTTGACACTGACCTATCAGAAGTGCAGCAGCCTCGTGCTGCTCGTGATCCAAACCTGAGCTTGAGAGTCCAGGCAGACTGAAACACGTTGCCCAAGGAGGTTGTGGATGCCCCATCTCTGGAGGCGTTCAAGGCCAGGCTGGATGTGGCTCTGGGCAGCCTGG
>JAOWBP010000001.1:454130-466240 GCA_028571105.1 Tragopan temminckii
GTTGGATGTGAGGGGGAAGTTCTTTAGAGAGAGAGTGGTGAGGTGCTGGAACAGCTGTCCAGAGAGGCTGTGGATGCCCCGTCCATCCGTGGAGGTGTTCAAGGGCAGGTTGGATGGGGCCCTGGGCAGCCTGGTCTGGTATGAAATGTGGAGGTTGGTGGCCCTGCCTGTGGTGGGGGAGTTGGATCTTCATGGTCCTTGAGGTCCTTTCCAACCCAAACCATTCTGTGATTCTGTGCAAATTCACTCACTTGTGCTGTTTGTATCACAGGAAAAAAAGGAGAGCTAAAAAGATTTAATTTCATACTACCTTGAAGCAGGAATGCTGTCCCAGGTGCCCTCTGAGAGGGCTCTCAGCCTGCTGGTTGAACGCAGAGCACGGAGCATAGGAAACATGGTGGTGTCACATCTCTTTGTTGCTGTAGCAGCTGATGATGATGTTTCTGTTTTCAGGTGATCGCATTTCTAAGGAAAAAAGACAAATTTATTAGCCTGGTGCTAAAGCATATAGACACATCAGCCATGATGGACCTCCTGCTTCGTCTGATCAGCTGCGTGGAGCCCGCGACGCTACGGCAGGAAGTGCTGAACGTGAGAACGTGCTGCTTTTTTCTTTTCCACATTGGGATCGAGGTTGTTTGTTTGTTGAAGGGATGTCATTCTGTTTGTCAGTTGGATCTGCTCTTCTGAGAACTGCTTTACTGGGTGCTGGGGTCGGTGTGCTGGGTGTGTTGGCCCTGCAGCCCACCCAAGGCTTGCCCAGCAGGGTGAGCCCCCAGCAGGAAGGGATTTCAGCTCCTTTTTCCATATAGCAACCACTGTTTACTTCAGCTGCTTTTGCCATAGAGCTTTCGCAAAGGAAATTTGTAATCCTTCCCAGTGTTCTGAATTTCAGACCAATCATTTGGGGCAGTAATTGGTTTAATCCTGCGCTCTTCTCAAGAGCGTATGTGACTTTTGGAGTGCTATCTCCTCCCCCCTCCTCTCTAACATGCTCCCTTATGAAGTATCTCACTGAGGCGCTGTTTGTTGTACAGGTAGGGCAGGTTTGTCTCCCTGGGTGAGGCTGCCTCGTCCCCTGTGTTGTGAGCAGCTTTGTAGGGCTGGAGGAGTGCAGCCTGCTTTGGCTCCTTGGCAGTGCACCAGAGGAGCAGTGCACTGTGTGGAAATCTGTACCATGTCTCTGAAGCCCACAGCAGGCTTTGTATGTTTGGCAAGCTTTGCTGCCCAAGCCTTCTGTGTCCAGAGCACTGAGCACAGCAGAGCTTAGCAGTGTGCTTTGCAGAGCTGCACAACAGCTTTGCAGTAGCAAAGCGTAGCAATTACCGGGATAATGCGATTATTTCTCCTTCTGATCTTAAAGTAACGTTTTAACTGAGCAGCATTTTTGTGGATGGATGGATGGCTTTCATCTGGGAAACCTCCAAACATCCAGGCTTCCAAATAACAACCGTCTCTGAGCAGCCACGTATGTTTTAACCCTTCCTGTTACCTGAATTCCACCTATGAAAGATTTCACACAGTCAAAAAAGAGCAAGAAAACAAATTAAAGATACCGTATGGTGCTGGAGATGCTGCTGAATTTTTTTCCAAATGGTCATAATGTGAGTATTGTCCTGGAGAAGTTAAAATTTGATGGCTCAGAGACTTGAGAAGGGCAGAAAATAATACAGCAGTACTGAAATTCAGGACTGCACATCTGGAGCTTTCAGGTTTGTGGAGCTCTGATGTTACACCAGATCTCCAGGTTATGTTTCAGCTGCTTCCCAAGTGGACTGTGAGCACCATCTGTCCAACAAAATGCCTTCTACCACATATTTGTGTGACTTAGAAGCTGGAAATTTTGTCCAAGAAAAGTTTGAGAGGTGTTTTTTGTTACCCATTAGGAAATGCTGCTCTCAAGGGTGCATCAGGTGGGTGTGAAAACACCACTTTTCCAGCCAGTGCTGCAGTGCTGGTGAAAGCTTTCCCTGTGCTTCACTTGGGTTGTCAAACTGCTCGTTGTGTTTTACAACATCAGGTTTACAAAGATAGTCCCTTACAGCCCAAATTCAACCAAATGGTGCTCTGTGTAACAAGTCTTATAGCATCTCATTGTGGATTTAATGTTCACATTGTCATCTTAACTTAGCAAATCAGAGACTCCCTGGTGATTGCATGCGAGTCTGTCATTCCCTGCCCTCAATTTTAGAGATTCTGGGATGGTTGGGCAGTGCTGATGGCTCTGTGCTTTGTATTCTGCTGGGTGAACCCTCCAAGATGTGTATTGGAAGTTTTCTAGGCTGTTCCTTTCTGCACAATGATGGCCAGGGTGGAGATTTTCTCTGTCTTTAGTAGAAATGTTTGGCTTCCAGAGCTGAGTGGAGCTGGGCCAGCAATCCCACGAGCACTTCTGGTTGGCAGTGCCACAAAAAGAGGCAGTTTTCCTTCCTCTGTCCCTTCATGCGTGTTCTGCCCATCCAGCTCTTCTTGAACCTTTGCCAGCTGAAGTGTTCTTGTGGCTTCAGGGTGACACGGAGCTGGGAATAGATCCAGCAGAGAACACCTCTCTCTTGTGTTCTTTGCCAGGATTGTTTGCAGCCAGATCTCTTCCTTGGTTGGTTGCACTGTTTTCTTGGTTTTCATTTTTGCACAGCCTCGTACCATAGTAAGGGAGTTACAGGGGAGCAGAAGATAAGTGGATGAGCAGCAGCAGGGAGAAGGTTGGCAGTGCCATCTCGTACCTTCTTAGAGCATCAGGGCTAATGATTCACTTTCTCTTCCCTCATCTGTATCTGAGGGCATACGGTCTACATGGCAAAATGACAATCCTATATCAGCTTCCTTCTGTTCCACACCTGACAGAGAAGTGCTTGGTTGGCATAGTTCAGGTTTTGTTGTTTGGGAGAGCTGTGCCAACAGGAGGAAGCCTTGCTAGGATGTGCTGTTCCTGCATACTTCTGTCCTGGGTTTGAGAAGCACCACTGTGTGAGGGAGCCTCCAGGTTCAGGGTAAGTGCACTGTAAGTGATCTGTTGTCTGCATTGCATCTTCACGGACCTGTCTGCTCCCCAGGTCTGGACCTTCACAACTGGAAATATTTGGAAGAGTCTTTGTCAGAAACCTCTGAAAAGGTCCTTCCAATGGCTTGTCTTTCAGGCACTTACCTGCCAGTATCCTCAGACAAAGCCTACATTGTGCTCACGGATGCATATTTTCTTTGATCACCATCATTTGATCCTGGAATGTCTCCAGATTTGTGAAAGAAAGAAATAATTTGCTTCTTAGGTAGGAGGAAGACTTAAATATGGATTGCTTCCTGAAGCATTTTAAATATTGGGACAGATAAGTGGCATCAGAGGAGTCTGTCCTCCATCTGTGTGTTATTAGTGTGGTCTTACCTGGAAAAATGCAAGCAGACCTGGTCCCTAGGAGAGGCTTCCACGTCTGATACTGGTGGCATAGGTTTGGAATTGATGTGAAGCAGATCCAGTAATTCCAAGTCTCTTACACCCTTCACGTCCTCATCCTTGCCAGAGTATAAAGTACAGCTTTATAACCTTCACAGAGGAGAATTAGTCTGTCTTTCCCAGTTGGGGTCTGAAGGACAAACTCCACCTGGTGCACACAGCTGTCGGGTTTCTGTGGTGATGGATAGGATGTGATGAGAAATCTGCTGGTCCCCCATGGGTTCCTTCTCTCTGGGCAGTGCTGAGGAGCAGCCAGGCACTACAGCTCTCCCACCTGAGGGACTTCCATGGTTCCATACCCATCTTCTCACCTCTTGCATCTGGAGCATCGTGCAGCCTTTCCATCAGGGACTGATGTGGGCAGTGATGGTAGCACACAAAAAATGCTGCTCTATGCTGTCCTGCTTTTCCCTCTTGTTATTGCTGTGACTCCTGAGGAATACCCAAGCCAAAGTCATGCTGTTATTAGGTATATTTTCAGCAGGTTTTAGAAGAGGGAGTGTTGTTGAAGTCCTGATGCAATGGACTCTTTTCAGCATTGTCCTGCAGAGTTCACTCACAGCACAGTGCAGGTTGGATGGTCCCTGTGGAGATCCACTTCCACCTCTCAGCAGGTCCCACCAGAGCAGATTGCTCGTGGCCTTGTCCAAGTGAGTCTCCAATATCTCTGAGAGGAGAGACATATCCAGGCACTCATCCACTGTTTCACCACATTTTGTGGAGATTTCTTTCCCTAGCATCAAGTTGGAATTTCCCTTGGACATCCTGGGGCTCTTGTCCCATCCTGGCACCTCCCAGAGCAGCCCAGGCGATTCCTGACCCTCACTCCTGCTGTTGGGATTATTCCATCCTCGATGCATTTTACCTTTGTTGATCTTCCTGAGGTTTCTTCCAGCTTCTCCAGTTGGTTTGGGTTACTCTGGGTGATGGCTCTCCCCCCCTGCATGTCTGCTCCTGCCCCCCAAGTCGGTATTGTGGGGCTTTGAGCAACCTGGTCTGGTGGGAGGTGTCCCTTCCCGTAGGGTTGGAACTACGTGATCTCGAAGGTCTCTTCAAATCCAAACCATTCTGCGATTCTACAATTGTATGTTCCTGAACTTGCTAAGGTCTTTTTCTAAATCTTCAATGAAGAGCTTTAGCAGTACTGCTCCCCAGGGTTGATTCTTTTTAGTGGTAATATCACTGTGGAGGTGGAAGAGTTTTTTTCCTCCGCTGCCAGCTTCCAGGATGGAAATCTCCATGCTCTGATTCCTGTGCAGTGCCTGACTCTCCCTTCTTCCATGCAAAATGATGGTCCAGGGAGCACTGAGCCCTTCCACACTGCAAAAAAAAAAAACCTGCTTAAATTCATAACATTGTCTTCTCAGTACTCCTGCACATCCTGCACATCACCACTCTGGCTGCCCTGATCTGGGAGTCTCTGCAGTTTCTGGCAGTGCCTCCAGGCCCCTCATCCCTGCCTGCCCCCCATTACAGCCAACCCCTGGATTTTGGAACTCGTAAGGGGGTAAAAATTCCTCTGATAGCAGAGATTGGTATGGCAGGGATTCTGCGTGCAGTAAAAATAGGCTGAAATACCAGTGTGCCATATCTACGGAGGCCGATGCATGAAGAATGGAAACCTGCAGGAAAAAGGAATGTAAGTTTTCATTATCAAAGTCATACAATGTGTTTCTGTTGTGGGAATAGAGGGATTGCAGTCAAAATCTGGGGTGTGTAAGTGGTGATGAAAACGAAGCAGGCAGACGTAGCACAGGGGTGAGCAGTCTCATTGTTAGAGGGACTGCTGGAGGCGTTGCTGGTCAGGTTTTATTGTGCTTTTTTTTTTTTTGGTTGTTTTAAGTTAGAAATGAAGAGATTCTCATTAACCTCGATGACACTGTTTTGGTGAATTGCCAGTTGAGAGCTGCCTTAGCTGTCGTGGGGAGATTGAGGCTTAGGATTTGGAAGAAGGGTTTCAGTGAGCGTATCCAAGCACGTGGAGATGAGAAGGGATGCTTGTAGGCCAAGTGAGTAAGTGGGGAATGGACAGGTGCCTTGTCAGTGCAGTGGAGATGGTAAGGCAACACCTGGAGGCATGGCAGGGATCAGCTCCACTGGATGGGCTTTTGTTAGCTGGATTTCATCTTGAGGGCCTTTTCCAGCTGAAGTTGTTCTGTAGTTCCGTGATGGTTGAAGTTGTGTGACCAGGTAATAAAAAATAGTGTCGAAGGGGAGATGCACAGAGCCTTCTTTTGAAAGTGGGAGGCTGTTGGTTTCCTCCGTGACTCATCTGAAGACCGATGGAAGATAACATCGTTGCAGAAACCTCCAAAGTTATTTTCCTTCTAATTATGATTTGGTCAGTCATTTCCAAAGCAACTAAGAGTGCATTAGCTTGGAGGATGTGAGGGATTGGTGTGATTGATGTTACACACTTGGCCATTTGCCTGGGGTGAAGGCTGTTAGGAACTGGGCTGAAGATGGACTGAGGAGCTGAGCTTGGAGGTGGAGCTGGGAAGAGGGAAACTGGAAGGTGTTCCTTGCAGGTGGTGTGCTTTGTTTGCATGTGGTCAGGGAATTGGGGTGAAGTGATAGCTTGAGTTAATAGGAGGAAGTCTGTGGTGTGGGATGGGGCAAGCAGATGAGCTGTAATAACAGCATGGGCAGAGTTGGAGCTGTTTGGTGTAAACAGCAGTGGCTGTAAGGGTAGGAAGTGGCAGCAGAAGAGCATGCTGATAGTTGTGCTCGTGCTGCTTCAGATGAGATAGCATTTATGACTGATCTGTTTCATGACTGATCATATTTTCCAAAGGTATTTTGGTTTTTAGTTCTATTGGCAGTATGTGGGTTTTGATGGTAACTAAAAGACATCTCTATCTGACAGGGGGTTTGGAATGAGATGGTTTTTAAAGTCCCTTCCAAGCCAGACCAGCCCATGATCATATGATTCTATGACCTGTGCCTATAGGTATTGCCCATGCCTTTGATTCTGAAATAGAAGGAAAGAGCTCTGTGTTATGCCAACCTTCTCAAGGATCCTCTTGTTTCGAATGCTGTAATACCAAACAACGATTTTCTTTTCCCTTCCTTTCCCTCCAGTGGCTTAACGAAGCAAGAATTATTCAGAGACTTGTGGAGCTGATCCATTCAAGCCAGGATGAGGATGTGAGTATGGCAAGACTTGTGTTTTGTGTTTGTGGGCAGCGGGTCCTGCAAGGTAAAGGGCTTTATCAAATCATTTAGTTTTCTTTGTGCAGGAAGCAGTGAGAAGGAAGAGTGAAATACCACATTTGAAAGTCACAAGTTAATGCACTCGGTCAGAAAGTTGAAATGCAGTCGTCGCTTTATGAAATACAGTCCTCACTTTATGGAATCTTTGACTGAACTTAACTGCTCTGTTCAGGAAGATCCTCTCTTAGGTTTTGAAATCTATTAATGCTTCTAATAATTCAATGTTACATTTAGCAGATGAATAATTCAGAGCGTGGTAGCACTCATACAGTGACATTAGTTTCTCTGATGGCTAGAATGAGGCAAATTGAGAAGCTAGCACTGACATGTGCTCCGTGTCATTTACAGAGGCAATCAAACGCTTCCCAGACCCTGTGTGATATCATAAGATTGAGCAGAGACCAGAGCAATCAGCTGCAGGATATACCTGAGCCTGATCCACTTCTCACCGCACTGGAATCGTAAGTACTGCTCAGGGGATTGTTGCTAAACCAGCTGCTGTCATTTCCTGCCAGCTGTGTGGGAGCACAGTCGTGTGGGAAGTAGCCATGAGCCTTTGCTTAATTGCTGACATTTATCCCAAGCATTAAATGTTGGTTCTAAGCTGGGGTGTCGCTTGGCCACCTCTGCTGAGATGTCTGGGATTGTAGCCCTGTGTGAGCACAGGTTGATGATCTGTGAAGCACCTGGCTGAAGACAAAGCAATCAGTGTCAGTGGGCGTGCTGAGATCTCACAGTGAATTTGGTGAGAGCTGAGATCTGGTGGTGGGAGCTGAGGGAAAACCCACAAAGGCAGCTCTTAGCATTCCCATGTTTCTTCATTAGTGCCACGTGTGACTTGACACGAAGATGCATAATTGGCTTTATCGTTTCCTGGCTTCTGATTGACAGTCAGGGTTTGTGAACAGAGATGTCATCTCTTTTGAGGCCTTTTTGACAGGAAAAAGCAGAAAAGTTGTTTTGGTTTGTAAGCTGTTCTGGCACATTTGCACGTCGTCTCGTGTAAATTACATGAAGGTAGTGGGTCAGTGCAGTGATCACAGGATTGGAATCCAGTGAGTTCCATCATTTGAAAACTGTTGTTGATTGTGGGCTGTTGTAAAGATGAACATTAACAAGACCTCAAACAAGGTTCCTTTAGACCTAAAGGTATGTTGATAGGAACGAGGTGGAACAGAAGACTTGAAATGAATAAGACAGCATCTGTAAGTAGGGCTTAAAAATTCTGTTTTATAAGTCTTGTTGGCTCACAGCTTTCCTCATTTCTGTGACGTTGCTGTCTGCTTCTCCTGATTTGGAGCTCAGTTCTGTGCACAAAAGGCTGAGGTGGTGTGTGAGGTGCAGACAGCTCATGTGCTGCATGCAGTTACTGACAGCTGTGTTCCCTGGAAAGACGTGCTGGACCTTCCACAGGCTTGAAATACAAGCCTGCCTCTGTAAGGAGCTGCTCTTAAATCCTTCATTTTCTTGATTGCGCCTGCAGAAATGAGGCAGGCCTGATCTTTTGTCCCAAAGTGGTGGTTTGTTGTCAGGTAGCACAGTGTTGGGTTGTTGGTATAGGTAGAATCATAGAATCATGGAGCCATTAAGGTTGGAAAAGAGCTCTGAGATCACCAAGTTCAACCCCAGCCCACCCCCACTGTGGCCACGGCACGAGCTGGCTCATCATATTCAGCAGCCAACCAACAGCCCCAGCTCCTTTTTCTCCCACACTTTCAGCCCCTCTGCCCCACTCCTGTGTGAGGTTGGTGTGTCTGAAGTGCAGGACCCAGCACTTGGTCGTGTTGGAGCTCATCCCATTGGCCTCAGCCCAGCGATCCCACCTGTCCAGACCCTCTGTAGCACCTGCCTACCCCCAGCAGTGCCATCTCAGTGGCACCTCAAACTTATTGAGAGTGCTCTCAACCCCCTCATCCAGATCATCAATGAAGATATTAAACAGGGCCAGTACTAATGCCTGGGGAGCACCACTTGTGACCAGATTGGGCTCCATCCATCACCACGATTGCATATCTCAAGTCCTGGAAATGCTCATCAGGGACTGAACCTCATCAGAGACTGAACCTCATCAGGACTGAACGGCTCCAGAGCCCTTCAGCTGTGGGCTGAGCCTTTCTTTGCTCACAGACAGCTCAGGTCTGCACTGCCTGCCATGGTGTGCTCACTCTGGATCTTCTCCTTTCTCATCTGAACGTCCTCCTCTCAGTGGCTCAGCAGTGGGACACAGATCTGTGCTTGGGGCAGGACACTGCTGCCCATGGTGAGAGCTTCTGGGGTAGAACTCCATCTGAGGTCCTGGGCTGCAGAGGGGTTGCAAAGAGCTACAGGTGAAGGTTTGGGTCGTACTGCACTCAGAGCATCTTCAGCAGCTGCTTCATCTCCCTCCCTCTCCCTCTCAGTCGCCCTCTTCTGTGGTTTTCTTTGTTGCTGTCACATTTTCATTCACCACCTGCATTTCCATGAGATAAAGAGAAATAGTTTTGCACTTTCAAAGAGCCTTTCTGAAAGTCGTTATGCCGCTTCGTTGTTTCAAAGGAAAAACATTCTGAGCAGAAGTGACTTTTTACACCATGCGTCTCTGCTGATGATCCCCAGCTGTCACGTGGCTCATGCCTTCTCCCAGGGAGTTTTTCCAAGCATTACCAGTGACCTTTTTCATCTGTGAATGGTAAATTAACCATCACTTAAGGCCACCAGAAGCCATGGCCAGAATCACACACCCCTCCCGTTCCTCCTGTCTTTAATATAGAATATCATAGAATCATAGAATGTAGCAGATAGCAGAGAGGAAAAGTGGGCTGTTACCCTGTGTTTGTAATTTAGGGTGGTCTTTGAGTGTCAAAATCATGTTTAAATGCCAGAAAAGTCCGTTGTTGTCATTCCTTGTGACTCCAGCATTTGTCAGTACCATGCTTGGGGTTCCCCCATCTTCCCTTGACACTCTCAGGGTTTGGAAGGCATCTTACCCTGCTTTAAAGGCTCAAAGAGATGGTAAATGGCTTTGAATATTTCGAGGGAGTGGAAACTAAGACTGATAAAAATAAGCAGATTATTTACAGTTTGCTTCTGTTGGCCTCTGCTGCTGGGTCCTGGATCCCACTGTGCCAGTGGCAGATGACACGGGTCAGCTTCCAGTGCGTTTTGCCTTTCTCCTGGGATTCTGGTGGATAATTTTAGACCATGAGCTCAGAGCTTCATATTGTCTTTCATAAATTAAATGAACTAAGTTAATACTTGGATTGTCTTCCAATGTATAACAAGAGTTTTGCCTTGTTGATACCGTGTTTCAGGTTGGAGTCTCAGTGTCTATAAGGAGCTCTTGCCTTAGTGATGAGGAAGCAAGTAACTAAACCTCGTGTAAAGCCATTTCTGTCTTTACTAAGTACAGACTTCATTTCAAGAAAACTCAGAAGTGGGTATTCTTGTGATTAAAGCAGCTGCTGAATGTTACTAATAGTGTAAATTTGTCTGGGCTGACCAACAGGCAGGAATGTGTGGAGCAACTCCTGAAGAATATGTTTGATGGAGAGCAGACTGAAAATTGCATAGTGAATGGAACACAGGTTCTGCTAACATTGCTGGAAACCAGGCGCTCTGGGTAAGTCGGCGTGCTTCAATCCTGACCAGAACAATTTTAGCAATTCAAATCTAGTTTTAATTAAGGATAGAGCAAAGTTGTCTGGGGAGGAAGGGGGGTGCTGAGAATCTCACTTTTTTTAAAAGGAGAAGGAAGAGTGAAGGAGGTGGTGGAAGATTAGGAAGAGTTAACAGAGGGAGAAACAGACAGGAGATGGCGTTGGGCTGACAAGTTGTTAGGCAGTCATGCACGGTTCATAGAATCATAGAATGGCCTGTGTTGAAAAGGACCACAATGATCACCCACTTCAACCCCCTGCTGTGTGCAGGGTCACCAACCACCAGCCCAGGCTGCCCAGAGCCACATCCAGCCTAGCCTTGAATGCCTCCAGGGCTGGGGCATCCACAACCTCCTTGGACAATCTGTTCCAGTGCCTCACCACTTTTGGTTAAGGATGAAAAGCTGAGATGCTGCATCTCCTCTGCCTTGTGCCCTGCATCTCTGAGGGTTTATGAGTTCCAGACGTAGGGTGCCTCTTAGGCTGTTGGTGCCTCGCTGAAATGAAAGCATTTCTCTTATTCCAACATGAGGCTGTGCTGTTGGAAGGGACTGCTGATAGTCACAGTGTGCTGCTGACCAGCAGAGATGTGAGCCTAACTGCTTGGTTAGTATCCTTTGGTACACTTCTGGAGCGCTTGTTACCATTTTTAACACATGTTTATAAATGCTCCCTGGCACAATTTATTCCTGGAATATCTGTGAAGTTTGAGAACCCGGAAAGCACTGCAGCAATTTGTCTTTGTCAGCCCTGCAGACAGCTTCTCTTCTGCCTTCCCACTCATCTCATTCACAATTTTGATTATGTGAATATCATCTTGCAAATAACTTAATAATATGATTATGCACTTATCTTCAGTGGCTGTCAGTTATTCTTCACATTCAGAGTTATTTTTCAAGAGAAAATAACCAACATGGGCAGTGTGAGTGGAGACCTTTCTAAGGTTTGGTCAAACCCTGACTATGTTTTCTTTGTTACAGGGTGGAAGGACTGATGGACTCATACACTCAGGGATTTGAAAGGTCTTACACTGTCAATAGCAGCATCTTACATGGCATTGAACCGAGGCTAAAAGATTTCCACCAGCTGCTGCTCAGCCCTCCCAAGGTAACGTGGCTCAGCCTTCCTCAGGAGCAAACAGCTGCTGGCTGGACGTGGGGGTTTCCTCATCCTTACTCGTAGGCTTTGTGGGTATTTTCTGAAAGCACCACATGCTGGCCAGGCAAAATCTACCTTAAATCTTTTCAAGAAGGATTCACGCTCCAGGTTTGTAATTCAAGTGCTTAGGAAGTTCAGGCAAAGTGCAAGGTTTTCCACTTGGGCTGGAGGAATCCCAGGCACTTATACAGACTGGGAGGAGCAGTCCTTGAGAGTAGCTCTGCAGAGAAGGACCTGGGGGTCCTGGTGGGTGGAAAACTGAAAAGGAGCCTGCAGTGTGCTCTTACAGCTCGGAAAGCAAATGGTGTCCTGGGCTCCATCAGCAGAGGGGTACCAGCAGGGACAGGGAGGTGATTGTCCCTCTCTGCTCTGCCCTCGCGAGGCCCCATCTGCAGCACTGCGTCCAGGTGTGGGGCCTCCAGTATAAGAAAGACAGGGGGCTGTTGGAGAGGGTCCAGAGGAGAGTCACGAAGATGCTCAGAGGGCTGGAGCATCTCTCCTACGAAGACAGGCTGAGGGAGCTGGGCTTGTTCAGCCTGGAGAAAAGAAGGCTGCGGAGTGAGCTCATTGCAGCCTTCTGGGACCTAAAGGGAGCCTACAAACAGGAGGGGAGTCAACTCTGTGAAAGTGTAGATAACAGCAGGACAAGGGGAAAT
>JAOWBP010000001.1:699457-709994 GCA_028571105.1 Tragopan temminckii
CCAGTGCCTCGCACAGTGTGTAACTGATGGCATGGCTGTGTGTTGCAGGGTCCTGCCTTGGGGCTTGGTGTGGAGTGCTGCTCACTAGAAGGACTCAGCCATGGTAATGCAGGTTTGTTTTTTCTGAAGGTATTGGCTCTTTCTTGATGTTGACAGACAGTAGGCTGTAAAATTCTGCATACCTTTTAGAAAGAGCCAAATCTGGTTGCTTGTACGTGATGGCAAATGCTACACAAACATAGATATCTTGATACTTAAGAGTTCAGTTGTCACACTGGGTTGTATGGGATCAATGGGACATTGTTAGAAACTCTCATCTGCCCAAGTGTTGCCTCTGCATGCCAAAAAAAGATGCATGCCAAAAAAAGAGCTGCTCAGCTTTGATTGCCTTCTAAACCCATAAGGAACACCACGGCTGTTGGCTGGCATGCCAGACATTAGCTGTGGCACTGCTGTGTGTGCCTGTGTGCATATGCACGAGGTGTGACTCCTGACAGCATTTGTGGTGCTGTGCTGGAGGAGTTTGTTGGCTTCCCACAAGCATTTGTCTTCTGGGAAGTCCTGCTCCAGGCTGTGCTGGACTGCATAAGCTGACTGCAGGCTGCAGCTTACTGATGTCACATTCAATAAGAGACAGAAAAGAGAAGAAAAGAGAGTTGCTGACAAAAACTGACTGCTGACATTCAAAGCCCAGAGGTTGGACGTATTTGCTGCAGAGAGACAGCAGGAGCAGTGAGTCAGCTCTAAGCCAAAGACATTCCCTGTTTCTCACTGCAGACTCACTACAGTAGCTTGCCCTTAGCTGTAAGCATCTTTGTTATTCTGAAAGATCAGCTATGGGACAAACTCTGACCAGGGATGTAATGGTGCTCACACAATCTGCCAGTGGCCCCGCTGGGATTACACAAACAGGGAGTGCAGTTGGGAGGCTGTTTCATAATCTGCTGTAAGCATCCACTCTGAAGAAAACCCGTCCCAGGACATGCAGTATTCAACAAATTCTAGCCAGTTAAGGTCTGTGAAAGGCTCATCGCCCTCTCTGATGAATGTCTCTGTTGAAGTTTGCAGTCTGCAATGGCTGAATAGGAAACGTTATTGCCATCATCTGTCGCTCGCACTGTTTTCTGTTTGTCTTCTCCTTCCTCTTGTGGACAGTGGTTCTGTGCACTTCATATGGACTTCGTGACTTTTTGTTTTTCTTTTATACCTCTATGTACACCTCCACGTTGTGCTCTTGGGTGACTGAAGGTTGCATCCCGACTGTGCTCTCATTCCATGGAAAAATACGCTACGCATGCTGCCTTCAGCTGGTTTGTTCCCAGCTGATAGTTACATATGACCTTTGCACCTATCCTTAATATTTCTAATGATTTGCACAGAATTGTTTAATTAATGGTGTGCAAAACTAGGCAAATAACCGAAATAGATGGGCAGAGGTGGTAAGTGACAAAAAAAGGTACATGGTATCAGATGAAAACCCAGTATATGGTTAATTGACTTTAGGAGTGTATCACAATGCATTAATTAAAAAATCAATTGAAAAGACCGTGGGATTTCCATTATGCACCAACCTATTTTAGCCAGACAGAAGCGCAGTGGAACACTAAGCAATCCTGTCTGATGTCTTTAAAGATTCTTACAGAGCAAATATAGATTTTGTCTGCGGTGAGGGGCTCTGAGCTAATATAGCCCGGACTGTGATGCCATGAAACTGTTCCAGGATCTTCAGCCCAGAAGGCGGACAATACAGACAAAGGGCTAATTAACTGTTTCTGTGGTCATTTTCTCTCTGCAGACAGGTAAAAGCAGCAAACCCAAGCATGCCAAAGGCAAAAGCTCCAAAAAGAAAATGAAGAAGGTGGCGAAGGACGTGGATATCCTCAGCTCAGCTGCCATGCTCAACGCCCATTACATCTGCCATAATGTCCCTGCCTGCCTGGAGTTGCGGGGCTTTCCTTGGCCTGGTTCCCCCAAAAAGAAGGGGAAGAGACGAAAGTAGCTGGCCGGAAAGCAAAGGATGTGATGAAAGCCAAGCTCCCCCTGATAAGAAGAGGCTTTTTTGAACTTCAGACTCATACCAATATATCCAGTGGTTAGCTCAAATATTTTGCCATAATCACTGTTGTGTCCACACAAAGACACTCTTATTATAGCTCAAGCTTAGAGGGACAAATGGCAAGTGACACTGGTGCTGTCGTAATTTCAGCTGTGGCCCTTAGACCTTAGTTCTGTGCGGAATAAAACATTGAGTCTCAGCAGTCTGAGGGGGTTGTGGTGGGGTTTATTTTACCCATACCACTGCTGTTCTTATGCAGACGGAAAGTGCTCCCCAATGTGGGTGTGCCTCCAGTTCTTTCAACTAGTGCTGGTGGAAACTTGAGCTCAGATAGCAGATACCACACTGAGATCATCAGTGTCAAATACTTCTACAGCAGCTCTGCGAGTCACCTGGTGCTCCCTTTCTGGGTCAGAAGAGCTGTGCGATGCAGTCTCCATATCTGGGTGATTCACCTCATTCTACATTTGGACAGATAAGTGATACTTGAAGCCCCAGTGAACGTACTGCTGGTTCTCTTCTGGCCGTAGTGAGATTCTGGAGATCTAGCTAAGATGCTGGCAATGACGCTTTGTTAAGTTAGAGGCAATGATGAGCCCCCCTACCAGGTCTCCCTTACAGTAATCGCTGTTAGTCCGAACATCCTGGCTGGAAACCACGATTTGTGTTACAGATCAAAGTTGCCTCACTCCATTTCCTCCGTGTCAGTTTAAGGCAGCCCTTGGTGAAGCAGTACATCAAGTGAGTCTGTGCATCTCTCCCAGATTCTTCCAGCACACTGACTGGAAGGATGCAGTGGGACAAGAGAGGATGCGTCCTGAACTGACACAGGCTGTGAGAGGTGGGAAGGAATACAAAATAGCCAGAATCTCAGAGAAAGAGTTAGGAAAAGATCATCTGAAGTAGACTAGAGTTACTGGAAGAGGACATGTCCCAGGTCTCTCTAATATTTGAGCAAAAGTGAGCGTGCAAGACCGCTCCCTTCACCAAGCAGCAGTGTGATGTGCACAGGAAGAACCTCAGCTGGTTTCTCAGAGCTGAACATCTGCAGCTGAGCAGTAAGCCAGCTTGGAGCCATTCCCCCGAGGCCATTTCCGATTGATTTAACTGTATGTGGAGGTGCTGCACCTTTCTGACTTCCAGGTAGCTTTGTGTTACAGGCAGCAGAGCTGCCAATTACAGCAGGTCTGACACAAACTGATAAACACCTGTACAGCTTTATGCTATTTCTCCAGCTTAACATCTTCCCTCTATGAAGAGATCTTAACTTGATAAAATCATGGTTTTGTGGTATTGGTTGCAGGCCAAATACTGTTGTGTAGATTACGTGAGCTACTGCAGTGCTCTACCGAATTTTTCATGTACGTGCCAAGAAAATCATGGTGGGGACCCTGTTTCCTTGCTGATTAGCCTGCAGTTGGCACGTACTGCTGTATCAGGGATGTGGTTTGCAGTACCACTTTGCTCTGCCACGCATAGATAAGTCTTCCTCAGCATTTATTCAAAGTCTTGCTTCCCCATCACCCACCAGGAAGTCTCTGGTCACAACATATGTTTGCAACTATTTCCTCCTGGTAACGGTGTTCCAAAGCAAGAGAGGACCAGTTTGCTCTCTGTATTTAGCATCTTATACTGATTGTTATAAAATGAAGCATTCCCTCTTTGTGTGATATACTTGCTGCACAGAGCATTAAGGGACAGATATTTCCAAGCACCAAGGTAGGAACTGCTTGGTATCACAGGGCTGTCCCCCACAGTTAGCATTTCTCTGCCTCTCATCCAGGGTCAGTTTGCAGGAGGAAAAGATGAAGAGCAACACCATCTCCTGCCATAAGAACAATTGGATGTGGAGAAAGTACCTAGGGAAATAATTCCCTTCTGGGCAACTTTCTCTACAATCACCTCCTGCACCATCACTGCAGTTTCCTCTGAAGCTGTTATCCAGCCAGCAGGCAGACAGTATGCTGCTCAGAACAGACGTGTGGGCTGATCTGATACAAGTGCTGCGGGGAAGCAAAGCCCTTCTTGCATATGAGATAGACTGCAGCCACAACAATTTCAAGTTTTAGTGAGCAAAACTGACTGGAACAAGTAGTGAAATATCATTAGTTGTTTTCTCTTTAAAAACCCCAAAATCTGCTTTTGTATGATGCATACCAGATGGTGACCAGTGAAGTGCAAAGGATGAAGGCTCTGCTTTCAAGAGTGTCTGAGAAGCTGCTGTTCAGTTCTTTGTTAGCAGATGAGAAAGCCCTTCCAGCCATCCCAAACTGCAAAATTAAACACTTCTTTTTCCCTTTTTCCCTCTCCCACACCCTCATCCATCTCAATTTTGCATGTAATTCAGGCTGCCCTGTGGTTAATGAAGACCAGCAGACACCTTGAAATAACAGTTTGGATTTTAAAATGGGTTGATTCTCTACTTGAATATGGTGCTTCAAACATCCACCAACTGCTGCTGACTTCTGAGAAACAGTCCAGCTCAAATGGATGCAGCTTCATGAGAGACTCCATTGCTGCTGTATAACAAATATCTCTGTTTCATCACAACATGTACAAGTTGGATACTGTGGCAGGCTCTTCTTCCTGCTGGGGTGCAGACTTTATAAGCTGAGTTTACGATGAATAAAGCTGATTCTGCTCAAATCCCCAAAGAATCTTTTGAGGGGGACCTGGAAGCTCAAGACCTTTTCCTTTACGTCCCTTTGCAAAGGAATTTCACAATGTTTTGCCCATCGTCTTTTATATTTCCCAGTAGTAGGGTATCCCTTGTCTTGCTGCTACTTAACAGCCATGCACAGTGTGCTGCTGGAGTACATGGAGTGTCCCTTTTGAGTAGGAAGTTATGTACCAAAACCAGGCTGTTAAAAATACACCGGATGCTGACGTACATATTTGTGGGTGGGGTACAGGGGGAGAGTCAAAAGACTTGTTGTGAGAGTGATGTCTTTTTGTTTAACTTCTGTGTAAACAGCCATTATTCACCACACTTGGTATTAGAATATCCTTCAGCCAACATTTGTGTATTGCATGGTATTTCCTAATGTGTTATTTTCACATTAAGAAAAGCACTGCAGATCTTTATGATACTTAAGAAAGGCCTGAGAAGCAGCACATACTCTTTTGTCTCATTTTTCACTTTAGGAAATGCCCTGGATGTTATTTCCCAAGTTCAGAGGAGGACAGCTGAGGACTTTTGTGGTCATAAATGCTATCTCCAGAATGAAAAAGTTACCATGGCAGATATTTAAAGAAAAACTTTGATCCAAAATGCACATTAGATGTTGGCACTAAATAGTGCCCACAGAAGTAAATAAAATTGAGGGTTTGGTGGGTTGATTCCTGTCTCATTTGCCCATTTCCACTGACTTGGTTCCCTACAGCCATTTCAGATGTTTCACAGGAATAAAAAAATGTCATCCAACTTTAATGTATTTTTTTTCTCAGCCTCTCACTTCCTGCTTATGTTAAAAAAAGTGTGAGCTTTTTCTCCCTTTTGTTAGTAACTGTTGTACAAAAGATGGGAAAGACCAAAAAACGAGCACTCACAGCAGTGGTTGCTCTGTCAGATGTGCTGTCTGGGTGCCACAACGCTTGCAGGTATTGAAGATTTCTATTCCAGATGCTGGGGTGTTCTTGCTGCATCCTAGTGTGTTACCCAGTTTTCTGGAGGTATTCAGTGAATACAGGAGTCCAAACTGTCTTCTTGTTGTAACTGGCACTGAAAAAGAGAAATGTTTAAGAAAAATGAGGAAAAAGCTTAATGTAGCTTAGTGTCTTCCTTGGGATGGCCATGACTGTAAGTCATGAATGGAGCAGTTTGCCCTTTGGTGAAAATGCATGGACCAAGTGCTTTAAAAGTTCATCTGTAATTACTGTTGAATGTTAGAATATTTATAATAGCTGAAACAACAAGCAATAGGATAAGTGGTTCTGTGAGCTAAAAGGAAGCCCCTCTTTAATGCTAGCAGGACAACCAGCGTAACTGGATTATGTGAAGAAAGCCAAAATGTTAAGTACTGCTTTGTGCAAGTTGGAAAAAAAAACAAACATTTAACTTCAGAAAAACCTTTTTTTTAACCTCAGGGTGATTCCAATAGGTCGTGCATCTCCTGGGGATCCTTTTTTTGTGTCATTCAGTAAGGTTCCTGTTCTGCAAAGTACAAGGATAACCAGCTGGTGAAGAGCTCCCCACGCATACTGAGATGACATTTCATTTCCACATTCATGGCAAACTCCTCATTTGTTGGACTATAATGTTTGCAAAACAAATCTGCTCATTGACCAAGTGACCGATGCTACATAATGAAGCACTTGCACATTGAATGCATGGTTACAAAAGCTTGGATTGCTCACCGCATTCCAGGAACGATCTGGTTCCCTCTCTGTTTACACAAAATGTGAGAGCTTCTGTGGGTTCCTTCCAATGGCAATTCAGAATGTTACGTAGGTTGGCCAGTCTTCTTGAAATTGTAATGCTTACCTATGGAGAGGATTCCTTTTCTATGTCATACGCTTTTGAGGATTCTGGTAGTTTCCCATCCTTGCTTCATAAGAGAGCTTGATAAAGAGAGGCATAGTTGGTTTTAAAGCTTCTGATGAGACTTGCAGGAATGGAAGAAAATGAAATTACTTATGAAATTATGAAATTACTATTTCTTTTAATATTGTTGATAGTATTGCCTCGTCTTGTGATCTTAATTTTGTGTAATCTCTCCCTGTGCTTCTGTTCTTCAGGATAAGCAATGCTCAAGCAGACATCATCTTTTCGGGCATATTGCAGCTTTATTAGCAGGAGACTCTGCCTTAATCCAGTAATAACTATCGAGTTTTCCATGGTGCTCAGCTCATCTGAATGGTGTGACCTGAAGTGGTGTCCTTGAAAGCAACAGTCCTTCTGTCATCTGTTGTTTTGGCTCCTGAGATAACTTATCGAGGAATTCTGGCACCTTTTGAAGACAGACATTTTGGGAGTACCTGTTAATTACAGCGTGCCCTCGGAAAATGTCCAAGGAGTAGCTCTGTTTTCTTCTAAGTGCAGATGCTTTGATTCCTCACACTTGTTACATCTCCTTTCCCCTAACATTCCTTCATTTCAGCTCTCCTGGCTACGAAAGTGCACCTTTTTTTTCTTTTTTTCTTTTTCGCTTTTCATACCTAAGTCCCATTTTTGAAACCTGCTATTCTTGTTGTTTTGGTTTGTTTTTTTTACCTTTGTTAAAGGTAACAATTAACACTTCTGACGTGCAGTTTTTCTCCTCGCATGTTGCTAAATGGGAGAGCCATAAAACTGAGACTCGTGGCATTAATCTCCTATAAATCTATGCATCTGCATCTATGCTTGGACTAGTTGTATAGATTCTTTAGCTCATTTAGTAAAAGGAGTTCAGGATGTGATTATTCTGACATAAAAATGGGTATCAGAAACCTCAGAAACTCCTGTGACTCCAGTGTCTTGGATGAAGAAGGTAAAATTATGTGAGCGATTTTCTGTCTAATCTTCCATTAGAAGAAACTCATCCAGCCTGCTCCTTTTGGGCATCTCCGTTCAGAGGACAAGAATTCCTCCCCATTTCAGGACAGCAGTGTCTCAGATGCAGAGCTGAACGCAGCTCGACATCCCCTTGGAGAGGAAACACAGTCATCTTGAGCTTATCTCTCTTGCACAGTTGTAAACTCAGCCCTGCTCACTCTCATCATAGAGAAGTGTAATTGTGTGCAGACAGCTAGCCCAGCCAAGGGGAAATTGCCTTGTATTTAAAAATAAGCTTACGGCAGAATGTGGGGATGGGAGAGAAAAGTCTTCCTGCCAACAGAGTTCCTAGAGCATTTCTTCTTTCTTTAGTGTCTCATCTCTGTCTCTCCATTAACTATTTTGGCTATAAGATCTGCTGCAGTTTGGTGCTGAACAGCAAGGAAAAGGCACTGAAAGGCCTAAGTGTGTTCTTCCATGCCATTCTCCAGGTCGTTGTTACTATTACTGCTGTTTCATAGAGATCAGAGAATCACACTCATCTGGGTACTGGCAGAACAAAAAATTAATCACTAATTATGAGAAGAAGGGAAGTGAAAAGGCAGGTTGATGCAGGGCAAGACCAAAAGCCAGATTGGTTACTGGATGCTGCAAGAGAGGAACCATGACTGTAAAGCTGTTGTCCCCAAGGGTAGCCGTGTATCAGTCGTACTGCTGCACATTCAGGCCCCATTTTGTTGTGGAAACACCACCAAAACAGTGGTTTCGGCCCCGGTTCAGGCTGCTCCTAGATCTTCACACCACGCTGGAGAACTGAGGGTAAAGGTCAGGTTCTGGGTGATGCTGCAAGAATCCTCCATTCAACAGCAGCAGCTCTCCAGAATTACTGCACCTGTGTGGATTTTGGTGACAGCACAAATCATAACAGATTTTTATTGCAGAAATTCTCCCCAAATCCTGACTCAGCTTTGGTCTAATCTGGCTCCAGAGGAGCTGCAGCAACCAGAACCCAATCAAGACTACTTCTAACAAACTCATTGCGCTATCAACATTCTCCCTAGAGTAATGAAAACCAAGTCTGGCTCTTTATGTGCCCTGCAAATCAATTTTATTGCACATTACTGGACAATAACTGTTGCAAAGATTTGTGTTAAAGGAAAGTAATGGATGCTTGTTTTTTTGTTTTTGTTTTTGTTTTTCTTTTAATCTGGGAAAAGATGTGTCTGTAGTGTTCCCCTTCTGATCGGACTGTGAATGTTTAAAAACTGCTCAGTTTCTTCTGCTCAATCATCACGTGCCTCATCCCCTTATGGAAACAATCTTTCTTTGTGGTCCCTAAAAGTCCACAGAATTTTTTCTCACTTGCAAACCTTCTGATTGTGACACAGCTGCACTCCCACAGCCACACTCTTCATTACTGGAGGCTGCTGTTTGGTTTGTATTTGTGCACTGGGTAGTCTGGCACATTATCCCTTCCACATTCTCTTTCCAGGCCAAAGATGTGGACATCTGAGCTTTTCTGGACCCAATCTATCACCAGAACTCACCTTTTCCACCATGCATTGTTTGCCTTTGACCAGCTAATCTCCTCCCCATCCTCCTGGATGCTGGATTTGTCATGTCCTAACCAGCCCTGGCACTCCCAAGATGTGCAACCTATGTTCCCTACCCTTTGGTTGGCAAGACATCCATTTGAACTCACAGTTAGCCTTTTAGCACCTCTTTTTCCCATAGGAGTGTGAGCCTATGATACGAGGGCGGCTGTGAGAACCTGGGGAAATGCACTGACATTCAATTCTGTAAAAAGAGTTTGTTTACTCTGGGAAATTCTGCCTCTTGAGGACTAGTCTGGTGCATTCCAAATGAACGTCCCTGCCCTTCCCCATTGAGAGGCTTGGGTCCAATCTGCAGTCTTCAGATAAGAACTCTTTGAGAGGGGTAGGAAAAAAAAAGGGCATGTGTTAGGCCCAGCCCAAGCCATTGCCTTGTAAACATGCGCTTTCAACAGCTTGTGGCTTCATCTGTCTATTCCAAACCAATTAGTGACACGTGGCTGAAATATGCAGTTGGATGGGACTTTGTGTCAGCCATCCCTCTCCCTGAGGCACGAACAACTCTACCTGCAGCATTCCTGAGCAGTATTTGTCTAACCTGTCTTTAAAACTTCCACTGTGGGAGACTGCAGAGCCTCCTAAAGCTACTGCGGTGTTATCACATCCTACCACTATGAAAATGTCTTGGTGGCTCACGTGAGTCTGCCTCCCTGTGATATGCCAGAAAGTGACCTTCATCCTCCAGAGGTTTGGGTTATACCACGCCGCTCGGGTGGCACAGACCCAACTGTTTGTGCTCGTGGCCCTGTTCCAAAGCTGCTGATTAGCACAAGGGAATTCCACAGCTATTAGTCCACATCAGCTTCTTCCACACATCTGAATGCGCTGGCAAAGCTTTGCCCTGCTTCCAGGAGCAGCAAACCCCACCAGGGGTAACAGACATAAGTCACCTTTTGGCCCAGATCCACACTTCTACTCACAGAAGACCAATAACAGAAACCTAGAGCATCTCAAACTCAGAGACCCTGAGTCTATGGGCTAAGATGACATTTGTGCAAAAAGCAGATATGTTTTTTGTTTTGGTTTGGTTTTTTTTTGTTTTTTTTCCCCACAACATGCTGTGAGAGCATGCATGTGGCTGCAAAGCTCCCGAAGAAATTCAGGGGCACTGCAGAAGCAACAAATGGAGTGTGACTCTGCAGAGTGGACATTCGATCCTGAGCTGACCTGACACGCATGCCAATTGACTCGGCTGGCTCTGCAGTTCTTCTTACCACACTTTCCATATTCTTCCATCTTCAGATGGATGCAGTGTGGTCACAAGCGCCTGCCCTAGGAGGTCATTTACAGCTTTATTCCATTTGTTAACAGAAAAAAATTGGTGGCTGTGTTTCATTCCATCGATGGGGTGAAGTTATTCCTACATTTATCAGTTCATAAAATGCACAGAGGGGT
>JAOWBP010000001.1:726400-744919 GCA_028571105.1 Tragopan temminckii
ATGTGGTGGTGGGCAACTAAGCCCATAGCAGGGGTTGGGGCTAGGGGGGGCTTTGAGGTCCCTTCCAACACAACCATTCTCTAATTCTGTGACCTTTAAGGTCCCTTCCAACCCAAGTCATTCTGTGATTCTATGATCTATATGGTCCCTTCCAACCCAACCGTTCCATGATTTTATGATCATTAAGATCCCTTCCAACCCAACCATTCCATCATTCTGTGATCTTTACGACCCATTCCAACCCAAGCCATTCGTTTTATATCTGGTGCTGATTCACCTCTGTGGTTTCGTTTCCAGGCCCTGTGGGGATGGCAGCAGCTGCTGCTGTGGCAACGGGTAAGAAACGGAAGCGACCACACGTTTTTGAATCCAACCCATCCATCCGTAAGAGGCAGCAGACGCGTTTGCTACGGTAAGGACTCCTTCTGCACTCTGACACCTTGGCCTGCCTCCTGCATCCCTTCCCAGTGCTATTTGTGTGCTGTTCAGAGTCTGCCCAACTCGAGGAGTTGTGGGGCATCATTTCTGGAGCCCACAAGCAATATTTTAATTTTCAGGAATGGGTCAAAGTGTTGCTTTGCTTCAATCCATCGCAGTAACATTGCCTTCCAAGGCCTTTCCAGTGACTTTACAGCTGTCCTGAGAGCTACAGCCACATCCTAGCTCTGAGGATGTATCTACCAAGTGAAGAATGCCCCTGTGTTTTCCATTATGACATGATTCTTCAGAGTGCTCTGAGCATCTCTGCCTACCTGATGGCCCCCCAAGGAGCTCTGGGGCTGCAGGATGTTCTGCAAACCTGTGATGATCACTGCAGTGCCGGCTTTGGGAACTGTTTCTAAACATTGACTGTTGCCTTTTAGAACATTTTGGAACACACCAATTTTTTGCTTTTTAAACTGGTCTGACCTCAGTTAGATTATATTAAAGAAGTTGGGATATTTGTCACCCTGTGATGCTTGCTGACTTCATCCTGCACACAGTTCGTGCACGGAGGCAGTGAATTCAGTGTCACCTCTTTTCTTCCCTCTGCTTCAAAGTCATGTGAGAAACTAAGCTGGTTTCCTTACATTGTGTTTATTCACCTGTTAAGTCCCGTAACACCCTTTGCATGTGACCAAAGTGGAAAGAAATGAAGCAGGTTTGGTGTTATACAGTGCTTCCTGGGAGTAGGCTCCTTTTCTTTTATAGCCTCATTCTGTTTTTCCCTCCTCCCTGTGACTCAGCCACATGTTTGCAGCATTTGTGAAGAGCAGATTTCTTTCTCCTTTGATATATGAACAGCATAGTTTAAAGAAACTCCTCTGTAGAGGAATTACTTCTCCTGCAACTGCTTTTTTTTTTTATGATGTGGAAAATACTGACAGAATGCATCGTTTTTGTACCTCTGATCAATTTAACAGCTCTGAGCAGCAGCGTGCATTGAGTGGGAAGCTGGTTTCTGATTCTGAGATCTCTACACATGGTGGTGGTGGTGCTTTTTGGCACTGTGCTGCCATCAGCAGGTTCTGAAATGACCAGGACAGATCCTAAAATGCCCTCTTATGGCTGTGCTCAGGTTACACAGTGGTACTTCTCCTCTTTTGCTTAACAAGGTTCTGCTGAAGTTCCTGACGCATTCTCTTGCGTTGTTTGGAAGTCAGTAAGAGGAGGAAGGTCTTGGAAGGAACATTTTCTTCCTACAGAGAGCTCATTCCAAGGGACTTGCTGATGGGGCAGGTGCACATGGGCTCCCTGTGCTCTGCTGGTGCAACACTCCTGGCTCTTACCTCGTTGTGGAGCTGTCAGCTGAATGCCGACAGCTCTGGTTTGGGTAGCAGAGATTTGCAATGCGATGCTATGAACCCAAATGTAAAATAAGCTGTGTTTTCTGAAATATTGTTGAAATAGTCAAATTATTCTCCTTACAAGTTCTGTATCCTAATACTCTTGGCCAGTGACAGAGTTAAGGACAGCAGGAGATGCAGATTAGCTTTGCTGCTCTGTTGATTTCTCTTTCCATTGTGCATCAATGGGAAAAAAATGGAGAACAGGAGAATAGCTGATATTTGAGCTGCTCTGTGACTGCGGGGAGCACAGCAGGGAAGCACTGTGTGGCCGATCTGACAGCTGGGGCTCTGCTGCTCACCTGGTTTGTGAATGGGATGCATCCAAAAAGGAAGCTGACAATGGGAAGGGTTGTGTTTCTGCAGGGCTCTCAGCTGACGCCTGTTTGCTGGTTCTGTTTCAGGAAGCTCCGTGCCACACTGGATGAGTACACCACCAGAGTGGGGCAGCAAGCCATCGTCCTGTGCATCTCACCCTCCAAACCCAACCCTGTCTTCAAAGTTTTTGGAGCCGCACCCTTGGAGAATGTGGTAGGTGTCTCTAGAAAAAGCCGTACAATAAATTGCTCACCCTGTTTGCGGGTTTAATTCTGGCTCAGAGCAGCCTTGCAAGCCTGGCAGTGATCTGAAGGTCATGTTTAAGGCCCTGGAAATAGGGGTTTAGTGTGTGAATGTGAGTTTAGCACTGAGCTCCTGTCTTCTCTGCATAGTTTTTGGTCATTCAGCACAGCTCCCAAGGGCTAATAGCTTCAATTAAAAGTGCAGGTAACGATGGATGTCTTTGAGCACAGCATGCACCTTACCACAGACCAGCCAGCAAATGGAGCAGATCTTGACTACGATAAGTCTGACTTCTGAACTTAACTTTGATCCCACAAATCCTTCCACGTGGTGATGTTACCCAACATTTCATCATCACCCCTTCGATGCAGCTAAGCCTTTGGGGCCGGCAGGTGTTTTTGTGTGGCATTGTTTGCTCTTTCATCTCCCCAGTGCCCTGGGGAAGGTGACTGGCCCTGCTGCTCACCAATCCTCTCCTGTTGCTCCTCACCTTGTTTACCTGAGCTTAACAATTCCCCACAGGTACGCAAGTACAAGAGCATGATTCTGGAAGACCTGGAGTCAGCGCTGGCAGAGCATGCTCCTGCACCTCAGGAGGTTAACTCAGAGTTACCACCCCTCACCATTGATGGCATTCCAGTCTCAGTGGACAAGATGACCCAGGTAAGCACAGGCGTGGCAGAAATTTGGCAGAACCAGAGAGAGATGCGGCATCCTACAGTCACGTCCTGTTATTCTGTACCAGAGTTTATGTCTGCATCTCCAGGGGATGCACTTGATTTCTTCTTTCTTTCCCATGGGCTGTGATGGCTCTAGTTAGATGTGAAGCTTTGTTATTGCTGCTTATTTTCTGTGTGCAGCAGAGCTTGGGGGCTGTAGGGAGCAACCCTCTTCACAGAAGAACGGCTTGGGTTGGAAAGGACCTCAAGGATCATGAAGCTCCAACCTTCCCACCACAGGCAGGGCCACCAACCTCCACATTTAATAGCAGCCCAGGCTGCCCAGGGCCCCATCCAACCTGCCCTTGAACACCTCCAGGGATGGACGGGGCATCCACAGCCTCTCTGGGCAGCTGTTCCAGCACCTCACCATTCTCTGTAAAGAACTTCCCCCTGACATCCAACCTAAATCTTTCCTCCTTCAACTTCAAACCATTTCCCCTTGTCCTGCCATTATCTATCTGCCCTTTCAAGGAGTTGATTCCCCTCTTTGTGCTGTTTTTCTGACCTCCCATACACCATGAACAGGGGATGCATTTTGTCCTGCAGATTGCAGTGATTTTTGAGCCCTGTGGTCAGGGAGGTGGCTTCTGTACCATTTTGGCTTATTTTCCTTGGCTGTTTCTTGTGTGTTCTAGATCATTCCCTCATTTTTCTGCTAGAATAGAGAGGGGCTTGCCAGTTATTTAAGGCCACATCAAACCTTGGGTGAGATACTGATGGGGACTGCCCTGGAGAAGTGGGGACTCCCTTTCTGTCCAGGACCAGCCTTTTGCTGACTTTATTTTTATGATAAAGTTGGAAATTAAAAATTTTAACATCAAGAGTTGCTTAAGTTTTCTCAGCTTCTCTTCCAGTGAAGCAACCTTTCCTCCAAAGATCTATGAGAAAAATACTAATACTTCTCATGTTTGGTTAAAAATCAGGTTTTTCCTTCCAAGCATGACACGTCCTTGGTCTTCAGGAAACTCTGCACAAAGATTTAGCCAAGCCAAGGTGCCCCTGGGGTTTGCTTGCTTCCTCCGCCCAACGCTGTGTGTTCCCATCCTTCTCTTGGCTCACTTAAATGATAAATGCTTTCACTTCCTTTCTGCCCCCTTCATGCTTTGCAGGGAAAAAATGTGCCAACTGCTGATGCAACAGCACAGCAATATAGGGCTGCTTAATGCTGCATGAGAGGACTTGAGCTGTGGTAAAACAAGTCTTGTGTTAGGAGTAACTCTCCTCTTTTCAGTGCAACATGATCACCCAGAATAGCTTTGTGAAGGTTTCTCCCAAGCTGTGGACAGTCTGTGCTCTTCACGTCCAGCATTGCAGTGCTTTATGTACATATTATGGGCTGGTACTGAAGTCCAGCCCTTCTCCTGGGATTCTGGAGATAACACTCAGCCTCAGTTTCCCTGTATATCACATAGGGATGGCATACTGTAGGTGTTCTCTTAAAATTTTAGAGCTCTGAATGCCTGGAGGCCATCTGAGGACAGAACTGACTGCACTGCAGCCTCCTTGGTGGATTCTCACAACCCATGAGGTGTTCCTCCTTGCAGAATTTTCAGGGAGTAAATATGGTGCATGTGATGGTTATGAGGTAATCTCATTCCTGAAGGAGTGCAGTTTTTGCCAGACTCTTAAATAGAAACACAAAACAGATATGCTGAATGCGACGAGGCTGCTGTCATTTTTGTGCCACAGTGGCACAAAATACATTACTTTGAGAGAGTGGGTGATAACACTGACTGCTAAATCACTGCAACATGTTGCACGGCTAGAGATGCTGTTGCTTTTTGTAGGAATTCAGATTCCCAGAGCTGATGATACAATTCCATTCACTGTTAGCAGTTAGAGGGCTTTGCAACCAAACAGCACAAAACCCTATGGAAACACAAAGCCTCGTGAAAACCCCAAATATCTGTAAGTACAGATGGAGCAGCACCACAAAGAGGTGCAACTGTGGGAGCTGCAGGTGCCTGCATGCAGGTGGTAGAGGCATCAGCTCCTCGAAGGGGAAGGTGAAAATTTCACTCCTTTTAATTGCTCTGCTTTCTTGTTGGTCTGGAGGGAAATAAAGGCTGAGCAGGACTGCTCTGAGCAAAGAGCATCACTCACCTCAGCTGTGCAGGAGATAGGAATGGCTTTGGAACTCTCACCCTGGAGCTGTTGCATAGAAATGTCTCCTTGCTTGTGGGCTCTGCTAAGCTGATGCTCTATGCCAGAACTGTATGTGTGCTATGAAGAAATGCCTGATTCTGCTGTCTTGAGTGAAGCTCCTGCAGCTGGGATGATCCATAGTCCCACAGCTCCTTGCTTGGAGCACCTTATTACAACCTTGATGCATGCCTTGCTTTTCAATCTGTATGTTAAAAGTAAAATAGTCTAAAATTGGCTGTTGAAAAGCAGCCGCAGTTCTTTCTTTGCCCTCTTCCACTCTCAGGAGCCCCATGTGCTGCTCGTTGGAGATATGTGGGGCCAAGAGAAGATTCCCAGCCACAGGTTTTTTGCCCTCTGGAAGCCTCATCAGGGCATTAACCTTAAGCCCTGGATGCTCCTCACACAGGACCTCTTGTTCTCAGCACTTGTCTGTGCTGTGTACCGTTGCAGATGATAGAATTGAGGTTAGTTTGCTTCCATTGATATTTGGACTGTATCTCCAGTGGTCCCTTCCAACCCCTACAATTCTCTGATCAAATTCAGTATTAAAACTGAGAAGACCAAAGGGTGCCAAGGAGACATTTCTTACAATTTCTCTCAAATTTTCGATGCTGGAGATTATAAAAGCCTTTCCAGAGCTGACACCAGGGTGAGCTGTGGTCTTTTTGGGGAGAGCTTTGCTTGTTTGGTGGATGTTTCACGGATGTAGGCAGCAGAACATGGCTCCCACAGATCCTGCTGGCTGCACCCCTGGAGATGTGGAGTCTTTGTCTCAGAAGTGCTGGGGTGAGGTCTCGTTATGGCACTAATTAGAGCCATCCTCGTGCTGGAGCAGCTGATTGTCTCCCTGGTGGATTAAAGGCAAGCCCTCCTAACAAGTGCCTCGAGCTGCTGAACTCCCCAGGACGAGTAATTAATCCATCTGTTAACAAGGAGCATGGCTTGCAGATAGCAGTTGTGGGAAGGAGCTTTTAACTATTTTTGCACCAGGCAATCCATTGCCCTTAGCAGGTATGCAATGCAGCGAGCCATGTGCTCAGAGAAGTTGTTTGTTTTTTTTTTTCTTTTTCATCCAAGTACACTAAAATTTTTCTTGTTAAGTAAGCTCAGAGCCCATGTTATTTCTTGTGGCAGAACTCTTTCTGCTCTGTGTTCCTGCAGAACTCGTAGAACCATAGAATATCCCACTGGAAGGGGACCTGTAGGGTTCATTGAATCCATCTCCTGGCTCCCACAGATCCTTGCTGTTGTGCAGGAGGCAGCATCTGAATGAGCTGGTTTACAATTTTAAGCTAACAATACCCAGACTGGAACCAGGGCTATGGTTGGGAGAAACCCCCCTGCTATGGCAGAATGTGTGAGAAGCCCTCCAGAAGTGACAAAAGGACTCCCAGGAACACTGTCACACCGGGAATGTTTTATTGTTGTTGATTATTCCAGCATTATTCTTACTTCTCCCCTCTTTCAGATCTCTTTGTGATAGTTCTTGAACCTTAAAGTGTGTCGATGCGGTGTGTTAACACAGTGTGTGTCTTGCCTTATTGATCCAGTTGGCTTAATTTTGGCTTTGCTCTTCCATATTTTGTCTCTAGGCTCTTCTCTGCTGAGATTCGGGAGAAAGTAGTGAAGTTTTGTACATTTTCCTTGAGCATTCAGTTCTTCTCCGGTCCATAGTTCCATCAGGATGGAAACGAAATGCCATGACTTTGTGCTACCAGATGATGTGAGTTCCTAAAAACCCTCTGATGTGTTTTGTTTCAGGCACAGCTGCGAGCGTTCATCCCAGAGATGCTGAAGTATTCCACGGGTCGTGGGAAGCCAGGCTGGGGCAAGGAGAGCTGCAAGCCCATTTGGTGGCCTGAGGACATTCCCTGGGCCAATGTCCGGAGTGATGTGCGCACAGAGGAGCAGAAGCAACGGGTGCGTGGCTGTGTGTCTGCCTTCATGCTGGGACCACTCTGCTCTCCAAACGTGCACTTTGTTTGCTGTAGTGTCTGTGTCATGGCATCATGAAGCCCTTGAAGGCTCGCTGTCCCATCTTGAGCAGGAGGGACCTCTACATCAAGGGAAGTGCTCAAAGATATGGAGCCAGGAAAAAAGAGATAGCAGGTGAAAAGGTCTTTGAGTGTATCACAGCAACAGATCCTGTGTGCAGGTGATGTTTCTACCAACCTGTTCCTGTCAAAGTAATCTGCTGTGGTGTGCACATCTGTAGGCTGATGTGAGCTGGTTGGGTGTGGATGAATGTCTGGAAATGGCAGCTGGGAGTGATTTTCTGCTTGGTGGCTTCAGTTCCTTAATTGAAGATTCCTTGAAAACTAGAGAAACAGATTCAGTTGAGAAATTTGCCCTTTCCCCTGGACAAAGGAGCTTGTTATGTGTCTGTGCACAGAAATGTAATAGCACATGGTGATCTCCGAATCTTGGGGATGAAGGGAGAGTGATTAAGTACCAGGAACCTTCTGTTTCTTTGAGAATTTATTGAAAAACATCCATCAAGACCCTGCCCCCCCCAAAAAAGGAAAGCATGCAAAAGCAATAGCAGCACTGCAGTGGGTCAGAAAAGATTTTCAGATTGATTCTTCACTCCTTGTGATCCTGGCAGGTGTCATGGACCCAAGCACTGAGGACTATCGTGAAGAACTGCTACAAGCAGCATGGGCGTGAGGACCTGCTCTACGCGTTTGAGGATCAGCAGACACAGCAACAGACCACAACCACACACAGTATAGCACACCTGGTGCCCTCACAGACAGTGGTACAAACCTTCAGTAACCCTGATGGCACTGTGTCCCTCATCCAGGTGAGTGAAATCCTCATCTCTTCAGTCCTCCATTGGGCTCTCTCTAGCAGCTCCTTGTCTGTCTGGAATTGGGGAGCAGGGAGGAGGAGAACCTCCCTGCCCTGCTGGCCATGCTCTGTGCAATGAACCCCAGGAAACCATTGGCCTTCTTGGCCACTGGGGCACACTGCTGGCTCATGGTTAACTGTTGATCAACCACTGGTCAACTGTTGGCCAACCAAAACAACATTGGCTTTTTTGGCCAGCAGGTAAACCTTTGGTAAACCATTGGCCAGACAGGACACCACTGGCCTTCTTGGTCACAAGGCACACTGCTCGTTCATCATGATAAACCTGTTGGCCACCATTAGCCTTCTTGGCCACCAGGGCACAGTACTTAAGCTCAAAGAAGCAGCTCTGTCCTCTCTCTTTCCCACTCCCACCAATTGCTTTCCTGTTGTAGCAGCACAGATGCATCTGCAGCTGTATGGCTGAGAAGTCCAGGGATCCAGACCTGGGTTTCATTCAAAAACAGATGCACAATTAATTAGGTGGCCGCACAACACCTGTGGTGACCTTGGGATGGAGCCATGGGAAGAAAGATGGTGGGCCATTGACTTTCTGGCCCTTCAAAGTTGAGTTTTCCTTATGAGCAAAGCTGCACATCTCCCAGATTTTGTTTTTTCCCAACTGTTAAATGGGGAAAAAACGGTAATTTCCAGAGCCAGTGTGATACTGAGAATGAACTAACATTTGCCACGTACCTGGAGAAGAGTGATAAGCAGTGTTACAAATGATAGCTGGTAAGCAGGGTAGGCTTTTCACACGACTTCCATGCAGTGGTGGGAGAAGCATGAGTCCACCTACGCACCGTAACATTCTCTATGGATGCAACACCTTGTCATCTGAGAGCATTTGAGTGTCCCTTTCTTGCTTGTGCCATTTTCCTTCAGTTGTATCTTGTTGAATTCCATAGGTTGGCACTGGTGCCACAGTTGCCACACTGGCAGATGCCTCCGAGCTGCCTACCACAGTTACCGTCGCACAAGTCAATTATTCTGCAGTGGCTGATGGAGAGGTAAGGATCTGGGTCATGCACATTAATGTTTCTGCCACAGAACAGCAAGCCTTGCTTCCCCACTCTGCAGTGTTAACAGTTAAAATACATGTGAGCACAAGACGATGTGAAATTTTATATAGAAAGTGTTGAAGCATTTGGATCCAGGATTATACAAATGCAATGATGGCAAAAGCCTCAATTCTGAATTTCATACATTTTTTTGTTATGTTCTGTGTGTAATTAATCTTGTGAGATCTGTTGTAGCAGACAGAATCATAGAACATCCTGAGCTGGGACGAACCCGTAGGAATTATTGTGTCCAATGAATCATAGAGTATCCCGAGTTGAAAGGGATCCATAGGCATCATCAAGTCCAATTTCTAATGACTTAATGAATGATGCAAGTGCATGCTCATCTGTTTGTGTTGGGTGACTTCTGTGTGCACTCTGGATGCTGACAGCTGTTTTGTCAGCTCAGGGTTAGGAACGGGATATTTCGAGCCTGTGTTTAGCAGAAGGTGTTGCATGGCTGTGGGCAAATCATGCGATTCTTTGGCTGCTGATCTCTGGACAAAATGAGAATTGGTCGTTTTCTGCAGCTTTTGGAGGGATTTGCAGGTTAAGATGTGAAGAGAACTGCTTAAATGCACATTAATGTTGAGACAATGTAAGGAACCAGGATTTCTGGCAGGGGAAAGTCTGGTTTGCTTTGTATACGTGGAACTTTTCTAGCGACAGGTGGCAGCACAGAACAGCTTTGTTCTGAACAAGACCCTATTTCCATCCCAGAAGCAGAGGGAAACAGCCTGGCTGTGATCTTGAAGTACATCAGAGCTGCTTTGAGGGTTTTCACTACCAGCTCTACCTCTTGAGATCTGGAGGAAAGCTACAATAGAAACGAAAGGAGCACAGGCATCTAGTTCCTAATTGAGAGAATTTTCTTCATCACCTGCTAAGGCATCCTTATTACTGTATTCAAGGCTGCTAGTGACCTGAAATGTTTATGGATGAGAATAGAGATGGGGAAGGAAAAAGATCTTCATCTTGGTAGGAGTGCCAGCTGATGGCCCTTTATCTACCACTTCTCAGTCATTTGATCCAATGCTTATTCTGTGTTCACATCTTAGTCAGTTTTGTGGCCATACAGTCATTACATTGTGGAGTTCCAAGTGGAGAAAGAATTATGGCCAAGAGAAAAATGAGCAACTGAGACTGGATGAACTCGAAGCAATGTGAAACCTATCAATGTAAAGGGAAGTAGGGGAATTAAGTACCTGAAATAGATGAACAGAATATACTCCATTTGCTATTTTCTTTTTTAAGTGCATTGCTGCAGTAAAAGGAAGTCCCAGATGCAAGCTCAAGTGGGGTTGTGCCAAGTGCTGGCCAAAGGAACCCATAAATGGCTGGGAGATGGTTGTAGGGTCCACAGTCTCACTTGGACCATGGTCCTTCTCCTCTGATGCTCTTTTAGCACTGTTGAAGTCTTTAGGAGAGAGTCAGAATTCTGCAAACACCTCTTGGAGTCATCTGGCTCCTTCGTTTTAGGAACCAGCCACCCATTGATGGGATGACATCCAATCCAAAGACCTTCCTCTCTGTTTTTCCCCATAGGTGGAGCAGAACTGGGCAACGCTACAGGGGGGTGAGATGACCATCCAGACAACGCAGGCATCGGAGGCCACGCAGGCGGTAGCATCGTTAGCAGAAGCAGCAGTGGCAGCATCTCAGGAGATGCAGCAAGGAGCAACTGTTACCATGGCACTTAACAGGTATACGTGCATTTCCTTCTAGGTTTTCATCTCATGGTAAAAAGTCACAATGCACAGCCCCAGTAAAGGCTTTTCGTTAGCAAGCTCCTGGTTCAGCCTGTGCCCGGGTGTCTGCACGATGGTTCTTAGTTTCCACTGTAACTGTAGAAGCATGCTGAATGGAAATTTCCTGCAAGAGGAAAACATGGGTATAACTGTACTCTCTACATGATCTGATTTGTACAGCAAGGGTCCAGTTACAGCACTGAGCTTGCTAACGAAGAGTCATAATGTGCTAACGGTGCCTGTCAAGACACAAGTCCATGATGCTGATGGTTGGAGTAGAGGTCCAAAACAGTGCTATGCGTGGATCATAAGTTATCAAAGCAGACGCCTTGATCCTGGGAGCAATCAATGGTGTGCTTCCAAATGCTCCCAGTATTTCAGGGAGCTTATAAACAGGAGGGAGAGTGATGTTTTACATGGACAGATAGTGATAGCAAAAGAGGGAATGGCTTTAAACTAAAAGAGGGAAAATTTACTCAGAGGCAGATATCTAGGCCCTGGCACTGCTGCCCGGAGAAGTTGTGGGTGCCTCATTCCTGAATGGGGCCCTGGGCAGCTCGAGCAACTGGAAGCTTCCAGTCCATTGCAGGAGTGGGGCTGGGGTTGCTTTGGGGTCCCTTCCAACCCAACCACCCTATGGTTCTATGATCTTCAAAGTCTTTTCCAACCCAAGACATTTGATGACCTTTAATGTCCCTTCCACCCCAAGTTGTTCTATGGCTCTGGGATCCTTGAGAACCCTTTTAACCCAACCACAATATGATTTGAAGAAATTGCTATTGAATCACAAACACACTAAGAACTACTTCTGTTTGTGATCCAGATCCAAGTCCATCTGGTATGTTTTCTTCTGCTACCACATAAGGCTGATTGATCAAGCTCTATTACTAATAGTCCCACTGTAAAATTGCCTTTTAAAACCACATGATCTTTTTAGGACACTGTAGGAAGAACAACTCAAGTAACTAGTTATGGAGCTGCAGGAGAAAGCCTTGAAACCCACTTGCAGACTTTATTTCATTCCATCTCTAATAGCTTTAGCTCTTGAGGTCATGATGAATGGTTCTTTTCCTGTGTTAGTTGAGGAAGTTCAGAGTCTAGAATCACAGAATCATGGTTTCTATAGATTCCAGAATCATAGATTCTATAGATCTAATAAGAAGAAATGTTAAAACTGAAGGGAGACTCCTGGAAGAAAGAAATGGAAGAGCTTTCCAGAGACAGCTGTGTGTGCAAGCTGTGCTTGTACGCAGTAGGGGTTTTATTTCCCAGCTTGTTGCCACCCCCTTAATGATCATGAGCTGAGAGCTCGCATAGGTGATGGGCCCTCAAAACCCTTCCACGTGAAAGGGACAGACTTTTTGTTTTATGCAAAAAGACCAACTAACAGCAAAACTTCACTTCTGCCCAGTTGAGCAGATAGAAACTGCAGTTCTCCAAAGGTTTGCAAGACTCACATTTGTTGGTTTTCATGGAAGCAGTAAAGCTCATATCCCTGACATAAATACCAAGTTCCTACAGGGTTGGACAAGAGCTTATCAGAAAATAGGAGATCAGGAACTGATAATCTGCAGAGATTCCCTTATCTAAGTCATTGCTCTGGTAGGTCACATATCAGGTTAAACAAGTTCATGTTTTAGTTTTCAAGTGTTGCTTTTGGAATTTGTTGAAGATATTCCACTTTCCTCAGCCTTTGTAAACAGTCTTTTGAATCTGAGAGTTCTCAGGAATCAGAAGCCTTCCACTTTGTATTTAATTCAGGGCTGCTGAACATATTTTGATTTTTCTGAGTGAAGGAAGCAACTCGAGATGACTTGGGCTGTTTAGAAATGAAAATCCACCTTGAGTTCAGTTGGAAAGTGTGCAGCATCCAAGCAGGAAATTAGGTGAGAGGAACAGTGAGTAGGAAGTGCTTATAAAACAGTTGAGTCCATTTTATCAGAGAGTCATAGAATCATGAAATATCCTGAGTTGGAAGGGACCCTGGAAGTCTATGAAGTCATGAGAGAATGAGGAGGGAGCAGTTATTTTCCATTTTCTAGAATCATAGAATCATTAAGGTTGGAAAAGACAACTGAAATCAAGTCCAACCATCAAGCCATCACCACTATGCCTGTTAAGCAAGTCCTTCATTTCTGGCAATATCAGACTTAGCAACAAGATTGAGGTGGTAGTTTTTTGGACGAGATGTTGTGGAAGCAAAAAATATATATAAAAAGGGGCTTCAAAGGGGATCAAACCTGATGGTCCAGATGCGGTCTGTGCTGGGTGGAAAACAATACAGTGCTGACTGCTGGAAGCTGAGAGGGTGTAGGAAGGGAAGGATTATATATGGATCCTAAATACCTGATACTGGCTGCTCTCACAGCAGGGTTGCTGCATTAGAAAGGTATGACCTCATTTGTACAAAGAAACTCAAGCACACCATGCTTAGCTACCAATCACTCATTAAAAAGAATTATTAAACCACGTGGCTGGGGAGAAGCACTGTATCTTGGCTAAATTGAGAGCTGCTGATGTGTTCCTGGTGGTGGTGAAGTTCTGGGCAAGGTAAAATCAGTAATGAAGGTGGAGCTGTAAAATCTGGAAAGATTCAGTGGCAAAAAAATGAGTTTTGTGCCCAGAACCAGAGTCAGGAGGGAGCCATGTGATGGAATGTCCTTAGATTGTCCAAAAGCTTTTTGTAAAGCCCAGACAGAGGAATGGATGTTCTGGTAGGCAAGCTGTCAAAAAGCCACTGGAAGCAGCTTATTGCCATGTATTCCTCCTCAACTGTAGATTTCCCATCCTGAATAACTTCAGCTGGCCGTGATAAGGACCCCTTCTTGCTGTGTTTGTTCCATTGACACACAGTGCCTGATGAAAATGGGTCCTGCTGGAGCAGAGTGGTTGGTTTGCCTTTCTTCCTAAATCTCCTCTCTCCTCTCCCATGCAGTGAAGCAGCTGCCCACGCCGTAGCCACACTGGCTGAAGCCACTCTTCAGGGTGGAGGACAGATCGTCCTATCTGGTGAAACCGCAGCAGCAGTAGGAGCACTCACTGGAGTCCAAGATGCCAATGGTAAGGCTGCTGGAAAGCTGTTGTTTTGGTTTTGTTTTAATTTTATTTTTGTTTTCTCTCTTAGCCAGAGTTTTTCCTCTCTATTTTTAATGTCAAGTTGTCCCTAGTTATAACTTAAAAGCCTGGAGCTGGATGGTAGTGTTGACCTCTTGTTTGCTCCCCATAGCGCTGGGGCTTTGCTCTTCTCCTCCTTCAAGGCTCTATGGAAGAAGATTGGTCCCATTCTCTCTTTGCACAGTGCCCTGAACTTGGTCGACACAACTACTTGGTGCTGTAGTAATCTCATCTCCAAAACGCTCTGCTGTAGAGTGGCAGCAAATATGACCAAAACTTTATTACCCACTCATTTCCTTCCTTGAGGCTTTTTGCGTGCTTGGTGGCTGCTCTTGAACAAAGCTTTTGTGCTCTGCTGGCAGTTCAGTCATCCAGCAGCAGTCAGGTTGCTGTCTTTTGCTTTGTTTTCCATCTTGTCACCACTGCACAGTCCACTGCTTAGTTGTAGGGAGCTATGTCATGTCTGTAATGTTTCTTGCTTCTTTTCTCAATATCTTCAGCCAAGTCTGGTGACTTTGGTAGTCATCCACTACCAGCTCAGCTGTGAATAAAATGGTGTGTTCATGGAAAGTGGAGATGACATTGGAACACACAAATGTGTTCTGGTTGGTGATCATCCACCTCCTGTATCTCTCTTTACCCAATTTTCTGAGTTCAGAGTTAAAAATGGTGGGTTATTTTGGTGGAATAGAAGGAGGAGCATCATGGGTTATTTGATGGAGTAGAAGGAGGAGCACCAAAATAAGGATGAGAAGGGTGAAGTTGACCAGATGACCTTCAAACTCAGCTTCCAACTCAAATGATTCTGTGATTGTAAGTTGTAAGAAAATGTTGCCTTGAGGGTAGGGTTATTTGGGCTCTGGTTGCCAAATTGTGCAGCCAGGTGGCTTCTTGCCTCGTTGCTTTGCATGATAAGCAGATGTCTTCCTCCATGAGACCTCAAGTTGGCTCCCATCAAAATCCTCATTGCGTGGGGTACGTGCTCACTGTAAAACATCAACATTTAGCTGGGGAAACGGAGGCCAGAGTATAACTGGTGGTGTTTGGTTTGATGCCTCTTGCTATGCAGTCAACCAGCCTGAAGAGGGAGCAGAAATGAAGGGAAAACTCATTCCCAGGAGCAGGGAATGCATTGGATACGGAGAGGGAAGAGTGAAACTTTGCTGTATTATACTTCCCCATCAGCGGAGCACGATGGGGAGAGGTGGTGTGTCTGTTTAGGAGGAAGAATCTGCCCCTGGATGCTCAACCCCAGCAGCTAACCAGATCTGTACAGGCACGTTAGGGTCCTTGAGCAATCTGCATCCCAAGTTCCTTGGGTCCACTTTTAAAACACGTTCGTATGTGAATTCCTCTGGATGCTTCCCCCTAAACCTGAGTCACTCACCAGCGTTAATACCACTTTAATGCAAGTTGGGTTGGATGGGGTTTTTTTGCCTTTTTTTTTTTTTTCTAACAGCACTGTTGGAAATCAGATGGGATTTAGAATGCATTAAGGGAAGAGGCTGCAGCTTTCCCTGTGCCCGCAGCCCCACTCCCACCTCCTTCGATCCGCTCTCCTTCCCAGCAGCATTAAGGGGTTGCTTTGTGGGCATGGAGCCCCTGGAAGCGCCGTGCTGGTGGGCTTATCACCTCACCAGCTCATGTATCTCCCTTAGGGATGGAGGAGACGTTGGGTATCTGTTCCTCTGTCTCAAGCTGGGGGTGGAGAGCAGATGGATTTCCAGCGACGCTGAGGATTTTGCTGCCCCAAAGCTTTGGGTGTGAGGGTGAGCATCGCCCTGGACACCTCCACTTGGCTGTGTGATGCAGTGGGAACCAACAAGGAGATGAGGAGGAGGGATTTGGTGCAGTCAGTTGCAGGAAGGAGATGGGGAAATGACTCCTGGAGCCGTGGTGGAATGAACCAGCAAATAGCCCTGCTTGCTGCTGCTGCTGGCTGGGTCTTCATTTGCCCATATTTTCAATTAATGCATCTGCCTGGGAGTGCTCTCACCCTTCTGTAGGCTCTTTTTGGGGGATTCTCATCCCTCAACTATAAATTTTTCCCCGTCTTATCGATGAGGAAACTGAGACAGTGGTTGAACACATTTGGTTGCAGTCAGGTAAGGTGTTGCTCCTGATTTTAGCGTCTAGATACAATTACTCTCTAACTTGTTTTATTCTATCTTAGTATATCTTTCCCTTTCATCCACTGGCTCGTGAGCAATATTAAGTGATCCAAAAGAATGAAACTGGCTGAAAAGAGGCAACTTCTGCATGTTTCTATCTTGGAATCAGGATGCTGGGAGGGATGACTGTGCTCTTTGAGCTGAGGATGTTTGATCTGAAAGCAAAGCATTAAAAAAAATGTAATATCCAAAACAGGTGAATGGGTACTGCAGCAGAAGCTGCCTGCGTATTGAAAACGCTCTGCTGAGAAGGGACTGTGCACTCTGGGTGCTTTCAGGGTGTGTTGAGGAAGGAAACCTGATCGGCCCTGGGAGGAGAGCAGACAGAGCCGTCCCCATACTGCAGCCTTTTGTTCAGGATCGATCCGAGCTGAGGTCTGAAAGCTGCTTTGGCTGCAGCCTTCCTGATGTCATGCTTCAATATTGATGAAGCTCTGCCCACGTGGGGCTGTGCCACCCCATAAATATAACACCAAGCAGAATCCCTGCCCCAAGGATGTCAGTGGAACAGCCTTAGTGCATGGGGTTAACTCTGTTTTGGTGCCGTGTGCTGCTTTTTGGACACTCTGAGATGAGAGGAGTGTTGTGCTCCAAGCTCCTTCCTCCTGCTCACCCCAAAATTCATCCCCATTTCTCCATAGGGAGATGTGCTCACGTCAGGGGTGAGCCAGGATTATCATGTCGTGATGAAAGCACACGGAGAGCATTAGGGCTGTGACATCAGCAGCAGGGATTAGCAAGCTCCAAGCAGAAGGAAGACGTCAGGGCAGGAGCATACCTTGCAATTAGCGTAGGGTAAATGATCCCATAGCAGCATTTTGGGTGACAGGACCTTGCTGCATGGAGCTGGCGATTCCTGCAGCACGTTCAATAGCTGGAAGGCTGCTGGCAGCAGTGGGTGCCAGGTGCAAAGCTGTCCCCACCCTCAGCTGAAGGGCAGATGGGAGATGGGAAACCCTCTGCCAGGGGCCCTCTGGGTGAGGTGGTGCAGGAAAGCAGAGGGAGATGCATGGGGTATAGGCAAGCACTGTGTGTTCTTGTCTGGGACATCCTTGCTTTGAAATATCCTTGTTTTGGGATGCCTGGAGACAGGGAGGTGCAGCACGATTACCCTTTTTGCATGAGAAGGAGGATGGGCAGAGGCTCAGCGGCTGATCTGCTGCAAATGTCAATCTCCTTTGAATCAATAATAAACAAATTTCCCTCCTAGATCTTCTACTTTTCAAGGAAAGATGATCCAAATGAGCACTAACATTGGCAAAGTGCTGCTGAGCATATGAGTGGACCTGAAGGAAAGGGCTGAGCTCTTTGCAGCACCTTCCTGGTGAGAGCAGATGTATATTTTTTAATGAATTTAGCCACAATCTGAAGGAGAAAGGAAGAAGCACAGTTTTGCAGATGTCACCCAGCAGAGGAATGGTGTCACTGGGAACTGGATGGATGAATTCCTGAGCAGAAATAAGGAAAGGTGCTTCCTAGAGGACAAATTCCTTTGCACAAACAAATTATGGTCCAAGTTAAATACATTGCCATAAGCATCACCTCCAGGAGGTTTATCCTCTACCAAACCCTGTTTGCTTGGAGCCCCACCAGATCGGTGAGACCCACTGCCTTTGGCACAGCTTAAACCCACCGTGGTGGCCCTCCTGCATTCTGCTTCTGTCCTGCATCTCTCCTGGGCCCTAATCTTTGCCGTGTGATGTGGGGCTTTGCTTGGACATCTTGGCTGATGATTAGGATTTGTCTGCCCACTAACCAGGGCTAAAAATAGTGGCTCAGACATCTCCTTCTTGTGCTGTGATCAATGCTTCTCCTATCAGCCAGGTTCTGCTACATCAATGCAGGGACCTGGGCTGCTCCCAGCACACGTTTTGTCTGAGTTGGATGCCACGTTGCTGCCTTTAGGGCATCCCTTGGCTTATTGTCACCATGATCAATACATAAAATAGTGATTTTTGGGTGCAGTTTATCTCCTTGAGTAGGGATACTCGTATCATTTGATTTCTGGGGAGAAGACGTTTTTATAAGGTGGGTGTCTTGGTCTCCTCCTGGCAAAGAGAGGAGTGCAAGGAAAAGTTGTTTTTGGTTTTGTAGGTTCTTTTTGCTTTTGCTTTCTTCATTTTCTTGTCCTTAGGGATGTGGTTTAATGGTCAGTATTGGTAAGTGGGTAAGTATTGGTAAGTGGGCAGTTGGACTTGGATGATCTTGGAGGTCTTTTCCAACAGTAATGACTCTATGAATGGGCGTAGTGGGGATGAGTTGATGGTTGGACTGGATGCTCTTTTCCAGCTATAATGATTCTGTGATTCCTTTGCACAAAT
>JAOWBP010000001.1:787151-797735 GCA_028571105.1 Tragopan temminckii
GGTAAAGCAAGACTGGATGAAATCTGTATTGACAAAAAGCCTTTGGGTGATAACAGGAGAAAAAAAAAAAGATCAAAAAAACACTTACAAAGGGGTTATACAACAGAAAGAGACATCTCTGTTCCACTGCTGGGAGATGCTGGGACTAATATGCAGATGCTGACCTTCAGGAACAGTGATATTTCAGCAATAGCCCTGGAGTAATCAGCCCTCGGGTTGACAAAGTCATTGAAGAGAAGGGTATTTGTACATACAAAGTCAGCTAGCTGGCAGGCTGTCCACCTTCCCTTGGTGCTACCAAAGCATAACTTTCATACAGCCCTACAGCTGACTCCATTCCAATAGGGACTGAAGTTCTTCCACTGAACTCCTGCATTGGCCTTGGATGACCACTGCTCACCCACGTGTTGGCTCTCCTTGCTCACGCAGTAGGGCAAGATGGGCATTTCCCTGTTTGAACAACTGTGACTGCATGTTTATATCCATGTAAAATTTCTTCTCTGAGGATGGTCAGGCATTAGAACAGACAGGGAAGAGTCACCATCCCTAGAGGGGTTCAAGAAATGAGGAGTTGTGGCACTCGGGGACATAGAGGTGATGGGGTTGATGGTTAGACTTGATGACCATAGAGATCTTCTCCAACTCATCACCAGAAGAGCTTGTGGAGAGCACAGGGAGGTCAGGAGCTGGGCTTTTCCTCTGCTTTCGGCTGAGGAACTGTAGTAGGAGATGGAGGAGGGGTCATGAGAGTACTAGTGCCCCAGTGCTCCCTGCATTCCACTTGAAGATTGGGATTGATGGTTTAGTAATCCCAGATCTGCCCACCACGGTCCAGCACTTCTCAGGTTGGTGATTTCTCACCAGCAAATGAAAGAATATACATATTTTTTTAAATTAATTTTGGAGGCTAGGAGCTCATGCGGAGCACTGAGTCAAATATAATCTGCACCAACTGTGGAGGCATTCATCAAGTGGTGGCAGGAGTGGCTGCAGAACATCAGCTAGCTAACAGAAGGACAGTTTATATTACAGCACTCAACTTTTAGGAGCTTCTCAAAACAATACTATAAATAATTCGGCAGCAGCTTCACGAGGGGAATATCAGGACAGAAAAATATGGCTGGAGGTGTTAGAAATGGTGTCAGAGCTGTAAACTCTGGACCCTCTGCTCAGTGCAAATCACTTTTTGGAAGGAGAAAGGCAGAAGCACCAGTTCCTAAGCTAAACTAGCACAAAGCAATTGCCCCAAATCAATTCATCTCACTGCTTAGGTACACAGTCACCTGATGCCCAGACTGGCACAAAAGGTGGTGAATCTGTGCCAAGTCTGGCTTGAAAACACCTACCCCCATTTTGTCAGTCTGTTCCCATTCTCTGACTGTAGCAGGAAACCTGTAGAGGGTGCACAGCGTGCGTCAGAGCAGAGTGGAGATGGGGATACAAATTCCCTTCAGGTGTCTCATCTTCCCCTGTGCACAAAGATAAGTACATTTGGGAGAACAAATGTTTTCCCATTGCTTATAGGTCAGAATTGGGATCAACATGCACTGCTCAGAGCAGTCACGGGCAAGAAGTGACTCATGAGATTCCAAGCAGCAAAATGTAAGGCAATCCAGAGAAGAGCAGGAAGGAAAAAAATAGCAGCTGCAGTTAGAAAGAAGAATTAAGCACAAGCCAGGAGAGATGCGACAGATCCTGGCTGGAGCTGAGTGCTGCCTCGTTCCTGTATGGGTACCACCATCTCTTGGTGGAGATGTACACGTACAAAAAACACATGGAAGTGTGTGTGCGTGCATTTTGTTTTGGAAAGTGCTTGGGAGAAAAGCAAAACACAAAGGAAAGATACCTGCAGAGAGCAGAGATAGAAGGAAAATGAGAGCTGTGCGTAAATACGAAGAAGTTCTTGGAGAAATTGAGGTCTCCGAGCATGCTGTGCACAAACTTTGATATTTGATTATCAGGAAATCAGATCTTTCTGCCTAATTTTTCTGCAGGTTTTAGCAATAAAGTAAACACCTAGGAAAGAACTCAGGCTCCCACGTGCCCACTATCACTGCTCTGAGCATCTAACAGGGCAGGGCATACACCCTGCACTTCTTCCTTATGTGTTTGTGGTATCAAAGAGCTCTTAGCAGGGATACAGAGAGATTAAAAACATGCAAAATGGACACAAAGTGCTCTTGTGAAGTACTGCTCTGAGCTCCCATGTCACAATTCCCCTTCGGAAAAGCAGAAACAGAGTGGGCACAGAGTTCCCGTGAAGATAACAAATCCCAAAGGAAGAGGAAAGCAGTGAAGCAGTGCCAGCTGAAATGAGAAACAACTCAAAATATACTGCCTAGCAGAACGCAAAAATGGAAGCAAACATCAAGCAAGGGAGCACTCTGTGCCCTTAGAAGCACGTAGGGATATTTACATCAATTGACAAAAGCATTATGAGCAGTGTTCAGCAGTTCCAAAAACCAAGTGGGTATTTTCCAGGGGGTTGGCTTTGCTTTAATAAACACATTGCTCAAGTTCAGGAGGTCTGTTGGAATTTTGAAGGTGTGGATTTGGTGACTGTAAGCAGAGCTGATCTCAACAGGAGCACTCAAGCCCAGAATCAGAATGAGAGCACTGTTCTATGTAGGAGTACACTCTTATTCTCCTCTTTTCTTGCTAGGAAAAGACTCCAGCACCCAGGTAACATGGAATGGCACAGCAAAGCCTGAGCAAGGAACAGGTGCTACCAGAAATACCAGAAAGCTGCTGCACCCTGGAAACCCTCATAGGAACTGCTCTTTTCACATAGGTCCCAAGGTGGTTTAGCTCTATAAATGCATTATGTGCACTGTCAGGAGAGCACTGTCCCTGAGGTGGCACCATTTAATTAGCCACAGTGATAATTACCAACCCGAGAACGACAGGAAATAAACGCTATCAGAGATGGGAGCTGTGGATGGGATGAGGGAGCAGAGATTTAACAGGTGGACAAAGGCTCCTTCAAGAGACCACAGCATCCTCAAAGGCAAAGAGGACCACTGCTCTTATAGGTTTTAAGAAAAGCTCTATGTCACCACAAGCCCAAAATCCACTTTAAGAGCCTCTTCCTGTTCAGCTGTGTTGAGCTCACGTTGGAAGAGAACACAAAGTTGAGCTGGGCTAAGGTTTCACCTACATCATACCCAGAGCCATGCTGAGATAAAAGCAATTGGAAGAGATTAGAGAGCAACGATTAGCAGTCATTTTTCACAAGTGGCTTTCTAGAATGCATGGATATGCTTCCAGCCATTGTGCTATTTGCTGCAAAAAGCCAATGCTATGCTCAAGATTGCATTTAGAATTTCTGAGGCTGAAAGAAAACGTTAGCCTGCAGCTCTACAGAACAAGGAAAGCTGCAAGAACAGTATTCCTACTTTAAGCTTCAGCATAAAAGTGTAACATATTAAAGGTGTAACATATTAAAGGAACAGAAGCTGACTGCTTTCTTTATACATCCCAGTGACTTACACAGACTGTCTGAACTCTGTGTCATTGCTGCAGTGGGATCTCTGCAGTGCTGAGAACAGAAAAGCTGCAGACAAGCTATGCGTGTGCTTTAGGTGACCTTTCTGTCCACTCTGGGGCTCCACCATCTCTGAAATCCTTCAGATTCCTCCCCACTAACTCCTACCCTGTGTTATCCAGAGCTCAAAGTGTTCGAGGACATCTGGGTTGGGATTCTCATTCTCCCTGGAACTGTTCTCAGCTGATGGGGAAAGAAGAGGACCTTGTCTCACTCCTGAGCTTGTTTCACATTGGATTCAGCAGGCTGGAGGCTTGCTTGGAGTTATCAGCACAGCCCAACTGCATGTCTGCCTGCAGGAACAGTGCTGCAGAGATCGGAGTGGCCCAAAGGAAGGGGCTGAGACATTGCTTGGCTCTGGCTACCCCGATAAGCTGGGCTGGAGCAGCTGAAACAGGAATCAGACAATGAAAAACAAACCTTTTCCTGCAGCTGGTGGGGAGCTTCCCTGGGTCCCAGCGCTCCCATTCCCCCAGTTTCTCTGCCCTGTAGCTGAGCTCTATGCCAGCCCTCGATCTAGCATCGACTGTTTATTCAACCTGAAACCTAAGCTTCATACTGCTCTACCCAGGAGGGAGACAGCAATGTTCTCCTGGGTGCCAGCGATGCAACCCTGCAGCAGCACTCAGCCTTTTGAGCAGCTCAGCAAGAGGAGCAGTGCTTTCAGCTGTACAAACAGGGACTTGGAAGGCAATGCTGGAGGGGTCTGCTGAGCCCAGAATGAGGTAGGAAATGGATGGAAAGATGCTGTGCTAAAAAAGGAAGACGTTAGAAGGGACAAAACAACTCAAAAAGCAGGGATGCAATGCAGTTGGGCCAGATTTCAGCCCAGGTTGCCTTTAATTCCTCTGTTCCCTGACACTCTAAAGCTAAATCACCAAAAGGTCAACCCTACCCCTTCAGAACAATAACTGAAGCCTAAATCAAAAGCAATATAAATGCACGAGAGCCTCGTTTAGCTGTGTTGGCTTCCCAGGGTACTGGGAAGAGAGTTTGTTTTTGTGTTATGTCAACAAGCTTGATTCAAAATACACACAGGAAGAAAGAAAAATGATCCTCAATAGACTTGTAGCAAAGCATTTAACAACAAAGAAAATGGAGTTTAGAGTTTTGTCTGCAGCCTGCTCACATTTAGGACTGTCAGTGTGGCAGTGCCCTGATCTGCACCTGTTTGTGAGGAGAAATGGAGAGGGGACAGTGAGTGGCACTGAGTAACACAGTGTGCATCTCAAACTGTCTCCAATTTAGGAGGTTTATAGGAGATTTCAGAGCTGACTCAGGAAGAAGCAGAAAATGGTCAGTGTAGCTGCAGCAGCACCATTGCTGAGCTGTGTGCACGTTGCTGTGCTTCAGTTCAGTTTGCAACAACAACAAAAAAAGGTAAAGGGTTGGGTGAAAAGCAACACTGCTCTTTCCCAAAAGGCACAGTTCACTGTGGGAAGCAGACATTACTTCTCACACTCACACAGGATTTTAAATAGATGGCAGACTTAAGTTGATGTCTATTTTAAGAAAGCAGCCAATACTCATCAGCTCCAAGTCAGGATGTTGATATTGGATGGGACCCATCTGGTCCACCCCATACAGTCATGTTCCCACATCACTTCTCTCAATTCTTCAGTCCCCTCTGATGCCTTCAGCCACAAGCACACCCTTCCAAGAAAGAAATGCCACAACACTGGGTTACCAGCACTTATTCTGCAAGCCAGAATATTAAAATCGACCATTCGTGCATCTGCTCCAGTTTTTCAAGCAATAGTGGCTATTTACAGCCTAAATGATTGGAAAAGTTTGGTACTAGAAGACATCTGAGTTAGATCACCGTTACTCAAGGGCAAAGATAGATGGATACAGTCTAAAGAACATTTCCTTATCAAACTTCCTATTTGCTCTCCGAAGTGAAACAGGTCCAACCAGTCTGGCCAGCTGCAATTCCTCTGCTGATAAGTCCCTGCTTCTATATTCTTCTACACAGGCATCACCCCGTCCAAGAGGACAACAGCTTCAGCCCCTGCCTTCGTTCCCACGCACTTCAAGGTTTTGACAGAAAGCAATTATTGGTTACCTATAGATGGGGATTTGAAGGGGTATTTATCAGGAAGGTCGACTCTAACTTTCCATACTCCACCTTCATATGGTGCTGCAAGGAAGGAAACGCAGGTATTAGACATGCTTCATAACTCAGGAGAGAAAAAATAGAACAACAGCAATAAATAAAACACATCTGTGGAGGTACGCTCAGTCCCACCAGAGGGTAAGATTTCACACTGAACCTCCTATGGTAAAAGCCTTCTGCCTGTACTGTCTCAGAAGAAATACTTGATTTTAACTTATACTGCAAAAGATCTTTGCACAAAGGCCCAAGGGTTTTATTCTAAGCAGAGAGTTTGAATAAGCTACTTAACTTCAAAGATGTTGCTAAATTAAGGCACGCTGGAGACCTGACTTGTAATCTAGTCAATGGAAAAGCCACCGTTATTATCAACTCCACAAACATTCAGATGATGGTGATGCAAAGTTTAAGTCACGTCTGGAAGAGTTAATGATTAATGAGAGTAGTGCTGGAAGTCACAGCAGAGGGCTTGGTGGTCGATGTCCAAAGCTGCTCAGCACCAAGGGGTAGTTGATCTACACTGCATTTTCTCCACCCTTGAGAGCACAACCTTCAAGAGCCACCACCCTTGACATCTCACCCCCATTTGGATTTCCTCAACTATTCCCTTGCTCCAGATATCGTGGCACTGAGAAATATGGGCATGGCTATGATGAGTTGATGGTTGGGACTTGGTGATCGATCACAGTGGTCTTCTCCAACCTGAATGATTCTATTTAGGGATACGGTTTAGTGAGCATGGTGGGGATGGGCTGATGGTTGGACTTGGTGACCTTAGAATCATGAAGGTTGGAGAAGGTCTCTATGATTCTATTTAGGGATATGGTTCAGTGGGCACGGTGGGGATGGGTTGATGGTTGGGATTTGGTGATCACAGAGGTCTTTTCCAAGCTTAATGATTCTATATCCCCCCACTATGAATAGTTAGCTTGTTTTCATAAAAGAGATGTATCATGTACTTACTTCCTTGTGGTCCATAAAACTTCACAACAAATTCATTGAGTCCTCCTAAGATCGTGACCTCGTGTTTGCTCTCAATCCTGACATATCAAGTAAAGGAAAACATTGAAGCAGGGAAACAAAACCATCAACTCAGAGAGGGGTAACCTGCTGAAAACCTGTGAAGCCAAACAGTTTAAGCCCAAATATCCCAAGTACCTGACAACATGCAATTTGAGCATCCTGACACGCAGTGCTCACGCTGGATGTTTACCCTCCTGCATGGATTAGAGAAGTGGAGTTCTCCTCGATTCCTACTCTGACAAATGTGAGTGCTGATGAATTCCATTCTACTTGGCTGCCTTCGGTGCTGTCAGATGGCCTCCCACAGCTACGATGCAAATGACAGCAATCTCATGTTAATTTGACTTGCAAGACCAAAAAACTCGGTGTCTTTGGAGAGATGGCAGAAGGGTGAGATTCTAAGGCACCAGCAGAGTGCTAAAAGAACAACAGTATTTTCCAACACCTAAAGGAAAGAATCAAAGCACCAGTGCTTTGGGAAGAAGGGAATACAAACTGAAAGGTGAGAGATTCCCATTTCACATAAGGCTCTGTTAAGACAATTAGCAGTGATGTTTTGGCACCCAAGCTTGCTGAAGAATTCTGCTACCAATCGGGGTTAATGGATTGTGAATAATATCCTACAGCGATTACCTTTCATCAACAACCTTAATATGAATTATGAGGGAAGCACTGGAAAAAACGGGGCAAGAAGAAATCAAAGGTTTACTGAACTTCAGATTGCCTCAGCACCCCTGAGGTAACCCAGCTTTGAGATAAGGGGATGGCCATGAACACACACCTTACATGCTTCTGACACACCAGGAACTGCTTGGGACCCACCAGAAGGAGCCAATAATTCCCATCACCAGCCACGATCCCACATTATGATCTATGGGAAGAGGCTCCTGGATCCCCAAGTGGCCCAGGAGCACGCACGCATACTCGTATATACAAGAGATTCAAGCTTCATCTGCAGTATCCATCAGGATTTACAGCAGCTTCTGACTCACGACGACTCTCAGACTGGAGAAGAGTTTTTCCCACAGTTCTGGCTCCAAAAGACTTTGGCTGCAATCACCTTTTTCTCATTCTCATGGGGAGGGGAGAAAAGTTTACAGCAATTTGGGATCAGGAGATTTCTGCTAGCTGCTCTGCCCTGCAGCTTAGCAGCAAGGAACTTACTACACCTGGCTGTCACCTAGAACAGCTCACAGAAGGCAGATCAATACCTTTCTGCCCCAAGTTCCAGTGATTTCTCTGCTAAAAGGCAGATTTCTTTGCACATCCCTAAAGGATATCCTTCCACATCACCCTGCAGAAAGCACTACGTTTTAAACACAGTCTGAATTCCTTTGAAAACACAAGCACTTGTCTAATGGATAACTATTCCACGTTCAGAAACGGGCTCTTTCACAAACCCTTTGTGTGTGATGATGCCCAAGAGTGAAACGTTTACTACTGAAGTATGTTAACACTTACAGCAGCTTTGCAGATCAAGTTAAATACAAATGGTTTTAGTTAGGACTAAATCAAGTACCACTTAATAAAAAACAGCTCTCCAAGCCTGATCTTCAGAACAAACTCTTGAGCAGCTGCAGCATGCATGCTATTCAGCTGCACAATTTAATGCTGATCATAAATAAAAGAGTTTTCTGCACTGAGACTCAAGTCCAAGTTAGAAAACCTATTAGCAAGTGATGCAGCGCCATATTTGATTGTTCTCCCTGTTGTGACAAGGCCCTAAAATACCAATTAGTAAGAAGAAAACATGGAGATATGGCACTTGGGTACCTGGTTTAGTGGGCATGGTGGGGATGGGTCTCGATGCTTGGACTAGATGGTCTCAGAGGTCTGTTCCAACCTTACAACAGCTCCAATGCATTTTTCCCTGGATGGTTATTCTTCCATCAGGGCAGATGCAAGAAGTAGACAGGATGCAAATCTGTGCACAGTCATCCCAGGACTTCAAGGACCATCAGTGTTTATGGGGAAAACCACATAATCACCTTATCTAAGTCTACTCTGTTCAGATGAACTCCTCTGCACCCAACATTGCCTGTTGCTGCACTCACTATGTAGATAAGCAGAAAAAGAACAATCAGTTAATGGAAAACGGCTTCAATATTCTTGATTCCAGTGGCAATTCCTGCTGGTGTGAACAGTCTGCCTTGTTTCCAGGACAGGACACACAATGTACGCATACGGGAGCAAGATAAGAGCTATGTAGCCAGCCTGCAACTCATCCTATATGCTCAAACATTGAATAAAAATACAGAAATCTCTTTCAAAATTCTCAGCTTGCTCCTACAAATCCAGGCAACTAATGGCCACCTTATCACCTATGTATACTGCTTTGACTTTGTGACAAATACAGTGCAAAAGTTGGGAGAGAAGAGCACAATCTGGACACCAAGTTCCTGTTTCTGGTGGATAAGGATTTCAACAGCATTACCTTAAGACCACAGCAACCAGGAGGAAGTCCCGAGGACCTGAAGACAAATTATCTCAGCCCCATGTCTGTTAAGGGAGTTTTCAGTATGTGCTGAAAATATTTATGTCATGACATGGAAAGCAAAGCCTATTTTCAAATATCAGTTCAGAAGAGGTTGCTAGGAGAGAGACAAAAGGGAATTTTTCCTGCAGCTGATTACAGGCTCCCTATATAATGCCTGAAACGTGCCAGAAGCGCAAAGGCCAACTGTGCTACCTATTAGCATTACAGTAACATCCAGAGCCCCCTATCAAGATCAAGGCTCTATTGTTCAGGGGTTGAGCTACTTGGAAATCGTTGCTTTGGTCAGAATTAGAAGAGATTTAAAGCATTGTGTCCCAAAGCAGAATAGGCAAAAAAAAAAAACCCAAAAAAACACAAAACCAACCCAACCACACAAATCTGGAGGGTTAGAGACTGACCGAGCACGCCAGAAATAAACCCACTGCTGTGGGTTTGCCTCTCACAGGGTCAAGTTCCCATTCCCTCATCCTCCCACGTGGCCTCGTGCAGGGCCACCCACTGCCATTGATCTGAAGCAATCCTGCAGGAATGAAAAGCTCTGTCAGGATACGGCCTTACCCCCAGATCTCCCAAAAATCCCAGATGCACGTTGTGGCCAACAGATGGCCAGTCTGTTTGCAGGGCTGAGAGGTTTTTTCCTGGCAAACATTGAGCCTAACTCAAAATAAAAAGCATCCCACTCTTAAGTTGCCTTGAAATTCACCTCAGTTTGAAGCCTGGACAAATCAGTTTTCCAGCTACAAGCATTACACTGAAAATACTTTTGAGCAATCTGAGCATCCTGATTGAGCTGTTGATGTCTCTGTTCGTTGCTGGGGAGTTGGACTAGATGGCCTTTAAAGGTCTCTTTGAACTCAAACAATCTGAAAACCCTAGGCTGAACTCCAGGCTAACCACAATGAGATCATTAAAATCCATTGGTTTTCCCCCCAAGTTAGTGATCCTCACTGCCACAGCTTTCAGTGCTTCTTGGCACACAGCATATCCATTTCTGGTGCAAGTACACTGCAAGGCCAGGTTGGATGGGGCCCTGGTCTAGTATTAAATGTGGAGATTGGTAGCCCTGCATGTGGCAGGGGGTTGGAGCTTCATGATCCTTGGGGTCCCTTCCAACCCAACCCATTCTATGATACAGTGTATGAACCGTGGTGGAAATATCCACAATGCTGTCAGGGAAACACTGGGGCAATTTGCAGTTTGTCCTCATGCACCTGAGGCAAATCCAGATTTTTCTTTGCTTGTATAGGGTTTGTCTGAGAATCCCTCTGCTCTGGAAGGCAAAACTCACCTAAATCCTCTAGCAGAGAAAAGGGGAAGTGCAGCACAGAGGTCCCACTTGCAGCAAGATAGCAGCTGTTACTGCAACTGAAAGTGCTCTATAAGCTAGTGAAAAACAAATGAATAATT
>JAOWBP010000001.1:868560-878992 GCA_028571105.1 Tragopan temminckii
ATGACTTGAGAGCACACCCTGGATCGGAGCCAAAGGATTTAATGGGCACTAAAAAGACAAACTCTTGTGATGTCATCATCTCTGTGCTTCCTCTCCAGCTGTTCCAGAGTCTGTCTGTTGGACAAAGGGTTGCTGAGGAGCTGTTCTGAATGCAGCAATGCTGTCCCTCTGCAGCAGGGATAACACAAAGTTCTGTGTACAGCACTGCAGCTCCATGGGACACCCTTCTTGCTATCTTTGGTGGTATGATCTGCAAAATGAGCTCTTGGCCTCTGTCACCAGTCAGAAACCAGATGAGAGGAAATATCATGAAGATGAGGAAGGCTTTGGGAGGATTGAAGGGGAAATCCTGTTTTGGTGCTGCATTGGCATTTTGATTATCTGCCTTCTCTGCTGTGCTTACACTCGAGTAAGATATCATTTAATGTAGTGTTTTGTGCTGACACCTGCTGGACTCCAGCAGAAGCCCATTATGAGCCTTGTGAAGAACTTCTAAGGAAGTTATTATTTGTAATTATCTCAAGGGATGATGTTGCTGTTAGACTACCTTTAATCTCCAGGTATAAGTAAGCGATCGTATCTCCCCCAGTACCATTTCCACCCTCTTCTGATTATTACTAGTTAGTAATTAGCTGAAAAGTGGAAGGCATGGATTTCCTGATTTAAAGAAACTTAAGTTGGATATAAATAGCTTCACTGCAACAAGTTTTATTTCATTGGCATAGAGATGCACATTCTCCAGGGAGATCAATATGAGGGTTTTGATCCTAAAATGATACCAGTGCTGTCTAGTAATGGTGAGCCACGTACTTAAATCCTTACTCATTCTTTATCTGGGGCATTGCTAAGGTACCTTGTGGATTAGGAACGAAGAAGTAATCCATTACTTACAGAAATAATAGTTCTCCCAGCAGTAATCCACAATGAATTGCATTATAAACAATTGCACTGGATTAACTTAGCCCAGACAGGGCAGAGTTACAGATGGAGCCCCTTGACTGTGCTGCTGTTGCAGGTTGACAAACATTTCTAGGTATTGTAGCATGTGTTTTCCCCCTGGATATGAAGGTAGTAGTGTTTATACACTGTTCTAAGTAACAAATGTTATTTTCCTGAAACAGATCTTCCGGAAAGCTCAAGATAAAAGGTTACATTCTAACAAAAGGGAGAACGCTTCCAAAGGTAAAGATGAGTTTTGTAAATTTGTGCATAGGATTCACCAGAGTTTGACACAAAATGCCCCAGGACCCCTTGAGAGAGCAGGAGGTGATGTATGGGGAGAGGGCAGAGGGGAAATGAGGGGCACCAGGAGCACAAGGAGAGCGGCACTGCTCATCCTCCCTTTCCACTCCTTCTCCTCCACTTTCCTACAAATTGCCAAACACTTGGTTTTAGCCACAGGATGGGAGATACGTGGGGCCACAGGTCGTAGACTTCATCTCAGACGTGCTCTGAGGGCACAGTGAGAACAGATACTGCCTCTTCCTACCCAGCCTTTACCCTTCCTACGTGACAGGAGAGCCTGCCATGCTGTATCTTGGTTGCATTTTTTCAGATACGGGCAATGACAGAAGGTCCAAACTTTACAAAAAGGAGTGACTCCCTCTAACTTGATGGCTTAACTCTTCATTTAACCCTTCACTTGTTAACGTGCCACCGCCGGATTTGTGATTCACTGCATGGGACAGCATTTTGGAACTGTGCAGAGCATCCCACTCTGCCCACACAAATGTGTCAGGGCCTCACATGGGGCACCCTCCCACACATCCTCCGCCCATTGGGAGCTGCATTTAAGCTGAGGGCATTCATTTGGTCATTTGAGCTGCTGTGGATTCTGAGAGTTCTCGTAGCTCTAGACAACCTGCCCTTGGACCTGCATTGCAACTGTGGACTTATCTGGGGATCTGGACTGGCTGTCGTTGGTTGGTGTCACCAGACTTGTTTTGCTCCTCGTGTTTGGGTCCTGCGGGGCCGTGCTGCTTGCGGTGAGCTCTCTACCTTACCTGCCTTGCTGTCACCTTTGGCTTCTGGCTCACTGTAGTGGTACACCCCTGCTCTTGCTGCTCCATCATTTGCTCTGATGTTCTGAACCCTGAGTGGAGCACTATGAGGTTGACTTTCAGCCTGCATAGGGCTTTTCCCTTATGATTTTTCCTGTGGTTCAGACCTGCAGGACCTCATGGCTACACAGGGAGGTCACAGCCTTCTGTAACCACCACAGTGCTTCAGTGAGGATCAGGAGTGGGTGCAAAGGCTTGGACTTAAATGCAGTGGGTGGAGGCACTAAATGGGGCTGGTCAGGGCACTTGTTGATATGCTCTGGGCCCTGACATAATATTTGCCAGGATCTCTCAGCAGCCTGTAACTCCATGCAGGATATAGCATGACTAATGAAGCAAGCTATAATTTCACCCTAAATTAAGCCTCTCCATCCTGTTTTGAAAGAGTGAATCCACAGGAGGTGGCGTGGATGCACTGCCAGTTCTCTACAGAATTTTGAAGTCTGCAGTTTGAATTTGTGTTCCACTAGAATTATTGCAGTGCTAGAAGCAGGAAATCCTCCTGGTGGATCATGTCTTTTAGGAGAAACTCACCTTACCTGATTTACTTTGAGGGGAGAGGAGATCTGCTCATTTCCCATGGACATCAAAGACCTGTGGACTCGCAGGAACCCATTTTTAGCTCCTTGCAGAGTGTATGGCCTCCATAACATGCCCCCAAGATACAGCCATTGCAGGATGACTAATTCTTTTTTGCCAAAACAGGAATAATCCCTGCCTGAGGCTCCCTTGGAAGAGACTTACTGGGATGAGCTGTGCACACACATGATGGGTAGGAGTAGCAGGGAAGGAGTGGAAACTGGGGGAGTTGGTGATAAATTGTAGAATCATTTGAGTTGGAAGGGACCCTTAACGGTCATCTGGCCCAACTCCCCTGCAGGGAACAGGGACACCTACAGCTTGATCAGGTTGCTCAGAGCCTCATCTTACCTGACCTTGAGTGTCTTCAAGGATGGGGCATCCACCACCTCTCTGGGCAATCTGTTTAGAGCAGTGTGGGTGAGTTCTCTTTAATAAGAGCTTCATTTGAGGATTTATTCAGAGATTTATTTTCCTCAGTCCTTCACCAAGATTTTCAGCGTGGAAGGTGTGGCTCCTGGGAGGGCAATCTGAGGCTGACTGCAGAGTAGCTGAACTGTCTCTGTTCTCTCCCATATTAGTTCCCAGTAGCCCTATCTGCGCCTTTTACAGCACTTTCAATGCCTGGCTCTTCCTTAGTAACATTTATAATTGGATAAAGAAAAAGTGCATCCGACAGCCCTACATCTCTACCTGTCACTCTGAGACAACCACAGTGATGCGTTCCTGTGATCAAAGGCGAGAGAAGCAGTTCTCAAAGCTCAACCAGGAAAGAACCTCCAGTGTTGACGATGGCAACTCATATAGCTGGGCACCAGTGTGGAAGGCCAACGAGATGCAATCCATCCTCCAAGAAGCGAGCCATAAACAGCGTCCAGCACAAAAGCAAAAGGAGGCAGAGAGCTTTTGGATCAGGGAACAGCCCTGTAGGCATTGTAAGGCTGAGAGGCTCCAGCAGTGGCTGCACCAGCACTTTATTAAGCCTTCTGAGAATTCTTCATTAGATGAGGATGTCTGGCAAGGTTGTCCAAGGAGGAGAGTAGCTGCAGAGCTGAGTTCCTGAGTTCCTGTTCACCCATGGCTTTGTTTCTGCTCCTACTGTGCATTGCCTTCGTGTGAAACTTGCTGCATCCTTAATTTGCTTGAAGCACTGAATCCATATGAAACCACCACATCTGAAGATTGGAGATGCTAGTTTCAATAAAGAATATATATAATAGAATATATAACTTGTGAGCTGGAGCTCATCCTTCAAAATAACTGTTCGGTTTGATCATTTTTGATAGGGTGAGATCTTTCTGCTGGGGTAGGCTACTGGGGTAGGAGAAAAACCCATGGCCCAGAATCTACAGGTAGGGCTCCTTGCCCCCAGAAACAATTGGGATAACATTAAATTTCATTCTACTTTCCTCTACCTAGAGAAACATTTACTAGAATTCTTTGTGAGCAAAGCATTGAAAATAAGTTTTTACCGGTTTGAACCTGAGTGGAAAAAATTTTCTGGAGCTGAAATTGGCCTCCTATCTATTGGTTACCTTGAAATACTGATACATGTGAGAATTTAATCACATGGAATTCATATGTTTTGAAGAAGGGATTCCTAACAAGTCCTGTATAAATTCCCCTTTGCTAGACTGAGTCGCCCTTCGCATCAACCATGAAGCTGATTTTGATCTTCAGTGCCCTCTTTGGGGCTGCCTTGTGCCTGGAAACTTTTGTTGGGTGAGTCATGCTTTTGTGTAAGACCTTTCACTGCAAGACTCTTTTTTCCACTTGTTCTTCTTCCTTATCTTTACAAAATCAGCTTCGGGCACATTCTTTGCTTTTTATGACCAACTTGTTCCACGGCTTTGGTTCTCCCTTGTTTGAAGGAATCCCTTCTTTAGTTTCATCTGACTCATTTGAGGAGAAGGGTTTAGTTTCGGAGTTGAGCTCCAGAATTCACATTCAAGCACGGCTTTGTTGCAGCTTTGATGCAGGTTAAGGAGTGATCTCAGTCAAGACCTAAAGTTGAACCTCACTGCAGCACTTGAGAGAGTTCAGATCTGATCCAGCACAGACCAGAGCCAGAAGATCACAGCCTGCCTTTAGGTCTGAAGGGTCAATAGTTTTCCATTGTTTTTGAAGGTTCCTATTTCTCTTTAAACACATAATACCCTTCAGAGCCTTTCTAAATAATTTGAATCTTTATTTCCAACCATTCTGAAGGTTCTTCTGTACGTTGCATTGCAAAATTATTCCTGATCTGTTTCCTCACAGCCTTATTGACCCCCTAGGAACTATAAAAGGAAATAATAGAAAACCTAAGAGTAATAGATGTAGTAAGTGAACACTGCATTCTACTGAGTATATCTCTACATTGAACTGTAAGGATTAAGAGAAAGAAAAATAATACACATTCTTTATTAAAATTCTAGTGTTAATATCAAGACCAGGAGAACCTATTAATTTGATTCATGGCATAATGCAGACTGGGTTCTTGTGAATTCATTCCTCAGTCACATCCAAAAGTATGGTTAGTGAACCTCATCTCCTCTTCGGGGAAGAATCTAATTCAGCATAAACCATGGAGAATCCAATAGTAAGTTAAAGTGGTAAAGCACCTTCTTTGTTGACTTAATTTGGTAAAAGAATTTCACACCTCAGTTAAGCAGATGGAGGAAACTGGAGTTAAAGAGCTTTTCTTCTCAGCAGCTGAGGTCACACTAGCAAATAAATACACACATAATGGAGCTCCTATGTTAAGTTTCTTCTTTACCTTTTCTTACGATGTGATTTCCAATTCTGCAGTTATTCATGTTGATTTGCTCTGAGTTATCTCCATTTTCCAGCATTGCTTGCACTGGGTGCCAACAGAGCAGCTGAGCCAGGTTGGGATACGGGACCTCATGGATGTTGTTTGTCTCCAACAGTAACCTGGGGAAGAGAATGCAAACAAAACCCATCCCCATATGCCACCAGCAAAGGCAGCACCAACACTGCTCACTTTCATTTTCCTAAACCACCTGGATCATTGTGTATCATTTTCATGTTCTAAAAACCACTTAGGGACATCATGATGGCTGCGTTGTGCTGTAGTCTAAATCAATGTCTGAGATTACCCCTGTAAGCAGCAGAGCAAGGAGCTTCCAGGAGGGGATTAACTCCACCTGGGTTTACAAGCCACCCTCTCATGGTAACGCAGGGGAATTTGTCAATAGCCTGACTAGACTGAGGAAAAGTGAAACAAACCCGATATTTAGTGTTCTCTCTGCTTTGTTTGCTCTGCAAACATTCGATGGTTCACAATTATTTTTTTCCTAGCAAGTTCTTGACAAAGAAGAACGAATAGATAGAGCATGAATCCTTGTAACCAATTAACAACTCATCCACACGATGTATTGTTTATGATGAGATCTTGAGCATTCCCTTTATCTTGTTTCTAATCCAGTGCCCATATAGCAGGCTGGTTCTGCAGGTTGTAGGTTGAACTCCTGGGAAGCACTGTCAACTAAATTAAAGAAGTCAATATTGGCTGATATGGCTTAGTGGGGGTGGTGGTGTGTTGCGTTGGTGGTTGGGCTGGATGATCATTGTGGTCTTTTTTCAAACTGTATGTTTCTATGATTCTGTAACTACTCAACAAATTTGTAATCTCAATAGTAAGTTCAACCAGACCCCTTTTCATAGGATCATAGATTGGCTTGGATTGAAAGGGACCTCAGAGATCATCTAGTTCCAGACAAGGCTGTTTCTTATTTATTGCAGGCACCAGGTTCTCCGTATCAAGACAAGAAATGAGGAACAACTGAAGAAGCTACAGTTTTTGGAAACATTGGATCATCTTGAGGTATTTCAGTGTCACAGAGGCATTATTTAACACTTCAGACTGAAGTAGGACTTAGCCTGGTAGGACTTTGCACTAGATTTTGAAGGTTTGCACCATGACATAGGGAGATACTGTCACAACATGTGTTTTTTGATCTACTAGTTCTAGTATCAGCCTTGCAGTCAGGAGTGCCTGCATCCAAATTTTCTCCCTGTTGGGTTTACAATTGTATTTAAACTGTTCTTGATCTTAGGATCAAAAACCCCGTTGTGAAAATAATACTAATACTTTTTTACTTGTCACCCAGAGCAGTGGAAAGAATTTGTTAATCAATCTGCAACATATTGAAACAGGAAATATGCTATTAAGTTCTCTGTTATTACTGCTCTTATTGCCATTGGTGAGAATTTTTCTTATCACTTTCTTTAAAAAAATATATTGATTAGAATATTATAGAAACTAGACTTTAGAACAGCCCAACCAAAGGAGAAATAAAAGCAATGCTTTTCATATTATTCTTGAAACTACTGCTGCTAAAAGGAAAAGTAGTAAAATGATCACCAAGATGAAAATTTCCTTCTGCATGATGGGGAACAACACTGCAGGAGTTATTCAACTTTGGAAGAAATCTGTGTTTCTAAAGCTTTAGGAAAACTGTTGCAAAGCACGCTGTCCCCCAAACCAAATCCATTTTTCCTTCTCTTTTCAGCTTGACTTCTGGTTAAATCCCTCCACCCCTGCCCTCCCTGTGGATGTACGAATCCCTGCTCACAGCCTCCAGGCAGTCAAAGTCTTCCTGGAGTCCCACGGGATTGAGTACTCAATCCTGATTGAAGACCTGCAGGTAGGCAATGCCCTGTGATCAGCTTTTAAATCCTGGGGAACCAAATAGTGATTCACTGTCTGGCCTCTTTCAATGAGTGTGCAATGCCACCATTTCATTATTTGACAAACATTTGGTCATAAGTTTGGAAATTAAGCGTGCTTTCCAATAATTGAGTGGCTTATTTCAGGTCGTTCTCGACAGAGAAAAGCAAGATATAGTGGCCAGTCAACAAATGGAACGCAGCAGCAGCACTTTCAACTATGGAACTTACCATTCTTTAGCTTCTGTGAGTACTTCAGATCTAGATTTTGGGGAAGATTATTCTTTTTTTCTGGCCTTTTTTTTTTTTTTTTTTTTTTTCTTCATGCTGTCTTCAATCAAACATATTAAGATTGAAAATTCCTTTCTGGTTTCTTCTGGTAGATAGTTTGGTTTTTAAATATATTAATTTCATGATCAGTCATCACGGGAAGCCAATGCTACCTCACAGTTTGTTGGAACAGGCAAGTGTTGATTGTACTTCTTGATAAACTCCTACAGAGTTCTGTCAAAGCCCCTCAGTTCTGACCCTCAAATGAAACTGAGAAATAAATGAATGTAAGAAAATACAGGATGCTGGTAACCATCAAGCAGAGTAGAGGGAAAATATGTTTACTACCAGAAGTTATTAAAGAAGGTTTTGAAAGAAGTTTTTGAACTTATTTCTGTAATAAATGGATTTTGATCCAGGCTGGATGTGGCTCTGGGCAGCCTGGTCTGGTGGTTGGTGACCCTGCACATAGCAGGGGAGTTGAAACTGGATGATCATTGTGGTCTTTTTCAACCCAGGCCATGCTATGATTCTATAATGACTAAGCAGTGCTTCTGTCCACGTCTGTGACGTTGGGAACAGCACTGACTATGTTGATGCGAGGTGTGGTGAGGTTTTGGCAAGACCATGGCAAGGCAAAAGGAGATAAAAGTGGATTTCAGCAGGTCCTGCAGTTTTCTGGGCAGCACTGTATATAAATGTGATGTAAATGCCATCGTGGCTTTCCATTTCAGATTTACCAAGAACTGGATAACCTTGCATCTGAGTATGGCAACATTGTCAGTAAGATCCAGATTGGGGAATCCTATGAAGAGAGGCCATTGTATGCACTCAAGGTATGGTATATCACACATCACAGTGTGAGTGCATATGAATATAGCCATAGTACACCATATGTGGTGTAGATGCAGCACAATTTAGCCTTGTCTGTATGGGATGATTTTACTGGGTGAGGGTTTTAAAACCTTTTCTTCTGTTTGACAGTTCAGCACTGGAAGAGGAAACCGCCCTGCGATCTGGCTTGATGCTGGCATCCATTCCCGAGAGTGGGTTACCCAAGCGAGTGCAATGTGGATAGCTAGAAAGGTCACTTTGGCAGTGATTGATGCTATTTTGTCTCGAATATGCCTCTACTTAAAAGTTCACTGCACCTGCATTTGTTCAGCCTGCTCTGTGGACTCTCTTTTGCCTGCTCTGAAAGCCAGTCTTGCCTCTGTACGCAGTTGTTAGAGGGTAAGAAATTTGCTGATAATCACGATGTACCGCATTGTGTCTGCATAGATTGCCTCTGACTATGGGAATGATCCATCCATCACCTCTCTGCTGAACAACCTGGACGTTTTCCTGCTGCCAGTCGCTAACCCTGATGGATACGAATTCACTCACACCACAGTGAGTAAAGCACATTGTATGTCTAAGCTGACTGAGAAAGCTGTCATGCCCTTCCAAGCCAATAAAAGTGAGGGAAATAAGCTCTGAAAGTCCATTTCCTGATGTTTTAAGGTGGAGTTACAAAAGAAGCCAAAGATAGTTGTCTAATCCATCTTTCTCCTTCACTGTAAATTCACCAACCCTTTGATTCTGCAACTCCTAGGCTGTCAGCCCATCAGAAATATTCTCAGGCTTATGTCTAGCATCCCTTCCTGCTGAATGGCAACTATTTCTAGACAACAGAGTTAATGCAAGGACTGAGATTTGTGCCTTTTAAGCCAAAGTGTGTCCTTGTTTCAGAATCGCATGTGGCGGAAGACCCGCTCCAAGAACTCAGGCAGTCTGTGTATTGGAGTGGATCCAAACAGGAACTGGGATGCAGGTTTTGGAGGTAAGGATAGAGTTTCTGGATTCTAGATGTAAGAAGGAAATTCCCTTTTGTGCCCCTGGATCCTGTTATACTGGACCAGCAATCTCCTTAATACAAGGGACTCTGAAAGAAAATTATCAAATAGAATGGTAGCTGTTTTATAAGGATAATTTCATATTGATTAATTGCTAATGAGCAAAGGATGAAGGAAGTAATCTGTATCTTCCAGAACTCATGTCTCTTGGGTATTCTGTTCTAGTATTTATCAGCACTTAAAGCTTTTGGATCATAGGAAAGCTCAGCTTAGTGTTGATCCACCTTGAACTTCCATGAGCACCAATTCTTAAAGATTTATCTTTGCTCCCACTTTGTACCAACAGGTCCTGGAGCCAGTAGTAACCCTTGTTCTGACTCTTACCATGGACCCAGTGCCAACTCAGAAGTGGAAGTTAAATCTATTGTAAATTTTATTAAGAATCATGGAAACATCCAGGCCTTCCTCACCCTCCACAGCTACTCTCAGCTCCTGATGTATCCCTATGGTTATAAATGCACTCCACCAGCAGACAACGCTGAGCTGGTGAGACACAATGACTTGGGTTTACCTTCCTCTGTTCTGTCCAGCTGGCTTTCCACACTGAAGTTATAGTGAACTATCAGGATGAAAACAAGGGCCGTCCGTAACAGTAGCCATCCATGAGAGCAAGCAAAGACCTGGGGAAATGCAATGCCTTTAAAAGAGTAACCATGGTGTTACGCAAGCACATGACCTCCCTCTTCATTCTTGGCCTTTGCTCATCCAGTAATCCTTCTTTCTGCTTTAAGGACATCGTCTCAGCTGTAATATCTGTGATAGAATATGAACCATAATTGTCATAATTGAAGTGGACAGGACTGTCAGTAGTATGAGTAATTAAGAAATTGATTTATTTGGTGTGACTGTATTTTTTTTTTTTTTTTTTTGTGGGAGTGAGAACAGGCTGTAAACCAGTTTGGAGATTTTTCTGAGTACAATTCAGGCTGGTGAAATCATAACATGTAACGTGGC
>JAOWBP010000001.1:879071-899456 GCA_028571105.1 Tragopan temminckii
ATGGCACCACCTACACAGTGGGGAGCATTTGCACTACTATCTGTGAGTAATTTTGCTCTTCTGATCCCCTCTTGGGAGCAGAGCTCCTTCTGGAGAGTGACTTTGGAGCTGAGTTCTCCCATGGAAGCCTCATACTTGCCCCTCACAGGCATAAGAAGTATGAAAGCAGAACTCAGATCAATCCTCTGTTCATCCTCTGTTTTTTCTCCCTTTCTCTTTCAGACCAAGCCAGCGGAGGCAGTATTGACTGGAGCTATGATTATGGCATCAAATACTCATTTGCCTTCGAGCTGCGAGACACAGGTCGCTACGGATTCCTCCTTCCAGCTGCCCAAATTATCCCCACTGCTGAGGAGACCTGGCTGGGTCTGAAAACAATCATGGAATATGTACGAGACAACCCATACTAAAAGCAGGGATGGGAATCAGCTGTCAAGAGCAGCAAGCTCAGAAATGCTCTTCCTTTGGTGTGCTGTAATCATACAGCAGCTGTCTGAATAAAAACCCTGCGTGCATTCTTCTGAGTATTTCATAGAATCACAGAATCACAGAAATATTAGTGTTGGAAAAGACCTCTGAGATCATCTAATCCAACCATCCACCTGCCAACAGTATTGCCCAATAAACCACATCCCTAAGTACTGTATCTACACGTTTCTTGAACGCCATCCTTGTCATGTTGGTTTCTGTGCATTTCTGTGGGTCTGGTAGACTCCTACAAGGTGTCACAAGTTTTAGGACTCAGCCAAAAGATGAGCTTGGAAAGGAGAAGACTGCATCAAAGCATCCTGCCCTATGGTCTCTTGGGTGCCCTCTGCAGCTCCATCTTCATTAATAAATGCCAAATGTGTTTGCACCAAGCAACAATTGCCCTTAGCAGCGTTTTGTACTTTTATCAAACCTAACAGGTTTATCTCTTGTCCTCTAATCCCCCAGCAGCTGGTGAGTTACTCACTGCTCCGTGTGCTTGGCAGGAGAGCAAACACTCCTGATACGAGTGGGTGAAATGTTAGTTCAGACTCATTGGCAAGGAATTAAAAGTGGTGGTACTACTGCTATTGGGTTAAACACAGCTGTGCTGAGTACAGAGCAGCTTATACCCTCCTGGCACTCATTTTCCAACCTGTCCCAAAACCCTGTCCTCCAACCGGTGATAAAATGCTGCTGAGAAAACCCTGCTCGTGGGGAGGACCTGGGCTGCAGAGCTCCTGGATCCCGCTGAGCTGCAGGGACTCTTGCTGAAATTGCAGACCCATGAAGCTCAATCCAAACATCCATGTCTTGAGGTTACCTGGCCCTTCTTCTGAAGGTATATGGCTGGAAGATTATATCCACTTTTGGGGTCTGCAGTACCAACAGGACCCAGAGCAAGTCCGGTGGAGGCCACCAGGAAGGACAGGAGGACGTCTCATGATGGGACAACTGAGATGGGTTGATCTGGCCTAGAAATGAGATGGACCCAATAGCAGCCCCCCCATCCTTATGAGGACATTATTGTGAAAACAGGACCAGGAACACAAAGAGAGAAAATGGGATCATCTGAAACAAGAGATGGACACATGAAAATCTTCCACCACCAGCAACAGAACACACTGTGGGGTCTCCATCGTTGGAAGACTCCAAAACTCAACGTGGAAGGACCTGGGCTTCCCCCAGGGCTGAGTCCTCAACGGTCTGTGAGGTCTCTACATGTGGAAGGCTCCAAAACCTGACATGGAAGGACCTGGGCTGCCCTCAGAGCTGAGTCATTTGGGAAGTGGGATACAGCCCTCCAGATATCCCATCTCATCTCAGCTACACCATGATCCACCTCAACGAAGACCTCAATCCTGGCACCACAGCTGGGACCAGCTCACAATCATCCTCACAAACACAAATAGGGTATCCTAGCTAGGAACCCTGTGATTTGGTGTTATGAAGCCATAAAAGACCCCCAACTGGGTGGCACCATCCCCTGTCCCACCCTGCTCCCACGGAAGCACGTCCTTACCATCCGTCTGTGGCAGCACTGCACTTGGAGGAAGATGTTATCAGATCCTTCCCGACTTGGCTGCTCTTTTATTGACTTCTCCAAATAAAACAAACATTTGGACTCCCGGAAGCCATTGCTGGCTTATCTGCTTGTGGCTAGTGGCCCTGCAGGGACGACAGAGGTGGCCTTGGTGGGGGACTATATAGGTGCCCATATATGCATTCGGGTCCCAAGGCTTACCAGCACCTGCTCAACATGAAGGTCCTTCTGGTCTTCACTGCCCTTCTGGTGGGCACCTTCAGCGAGCAGCTTTTTGTGGGGTGAGTCTTGCTGAAAGCAGGGGTTGGGATAGGGATGGGATGGGGATATGGATGGGAATGGGTTTGGGGATGGGGATGGATCCTGCTCACCTCATGCATGAAGAAAAAATCCGTTTGGGTGTTTCTTTCACTGGTGGTGGGAGCTCCAAGCATTCTCCAGGGAACTGAGAAACATTTGGGGTTTTGCAGGAAAGCTCTGATCCTCTGGAGAGCTGTGCTTCAGCAGAGCAGGAGCATATCACATTTGGCTCCATTTTAAAAGCAAAAAGCTCTGCTAATGGGTTTTATTTCATAACGCTAATCTCTGAAAATCCCTCCCCAAATATAAGTCATCGTTATCAAAGTGTCTGCTCTGTCGTTTCACAGAAACATCCTTCCCTTCTGCTAAAGCCAAACCTGCCTTATTTCCTACAGTTCTAGACACTCTTGTAATAAAAGGAAGGTGTGAGACCACCTTGAACTCCCTAGTGCTTATTTTTTTCCCATGCATGTTCTGAAAATGCAATTTCTAACTCAATAAGGACCACTCATAACATCCCCTTCCTGTCCCCTGCACCCACTGATGGCTTTACCTCCCACTAGGGACCAAGTCCTCCGTGCTGTGGCCAGCAATGAGGAACAGATCGCCCTGCTCAGGGCACTGGGTGAGCAGGTGGACCTGCAGGTGAGCCCACCATAATATCAATTTTTAACTTATTTTTAATTTTTTGCTTGAATGAAGAAACTGGATTGCTGTGGGGGAGTGAATCCTGGCAAGAAATTATGGCAATGGGAGTAACAGAGAGATAAATCAGCGATAGGGAAGAGATTCCCTGCCACAAACCTAATTTCAGGTTTATCTTTACCAAAAGATCAAAACTGGCACACAGTGACTCCATCATCTCATTGGAGATGCTCAGTTCACAAATCCTCTTTACTCAAAGATGTGTCAATGAGTGATTTGGGCTGAAGTATGTCTGTAGAAAAGGTCCATTGAGTAAGGTAAAGAGCCTCCCAACCCTCCTGGTCCCCAGATTTGTCTAGACATCTTAAATCTTTGAAGACAGTAGGAATGGAGAATGTCTTATATGCTTCAAGACAGTAGAAATTGAGAATTTCATAGAACTTTCAAGGCAGTAGGAATGGAGAACATCTTAGATCCTTGAAGACAGTAGAACAGAGAGCTTCCTGGATCTTTCAAAGCAGTAGGAATGAAAAGCTCCCTGGATCCTTGAAAGCAGTAGAAATTGAGAACCTTAGATGCTTCAAGAGAGTTGAAATGGAGGCTTTCTTAGATCCTTTACAGCAGTTGAAATGGAGACCTTGGATCCTCCAAGGCAATAGAAATGTCTCCTCTTGTCCCCACCAGGTTGACTTCTGGCGTGACCCCACCAAACCTGGGCGCCCGGCTGACCTGCGGGTGCCCTTCTCCAGGCTGCAAGCAGTCAAAGTCTTCCTGGAATCCCATGGCATTTCCTACAGCATCATGATCGAAGATGTGCAGGTAGGGCAGCCCCAATGGGTGGTGGAAATGAGGGAAAGAGAAGGCAGTGGTGGACAGTGCTTTGCAAAACCTAGACATGGGGTGGAGATAGTGAGTTTTGGAGGGAAGACACAGACTGCGTTGGGGCTGGGTTGGATATTTCTCCCTGAAAACTTTCTCTCTAACAGCACTTACTGGATGAGGAAAAGAGAACCATGATGCTGTCCAGGCGGATGGAGAGAAGTGCCAACCAGTTCAATTTCGCATCCTATCACACTCTAGAGGAGGTACTTTGCTCTGCATAGTTTGTTTCACATTTTTGGAACCCAAGGCATGGTTGTGTCCAGGGAAGCTCTGCATGTTGTATCTGGTGCCAGACATCCTAAAACCCAAAGGTAAAGCTAGGATGAGCTACTCATCCCAGCATCTCCTCCTTTCAGATCTATGACTGGATGGACACCCTTGTGGCAGATCACCCCAACCTCGTTAGCAAGATCCAGATTGGTGAAAGCTACGAGAAGAGACCCCTCTATGTGCTGAAGGTGGGTACATGGCCAACCTCTTTTCATCCCGACCAGGTGCTGGAGCACTATGGGGTCTCCTCCTTGGAGTTCCCCAAATCCACCTGGATATGGGGTTGGGCACAGATCTAGTGGAGCTGGGGTGACCAGATGGACCAGTGGTGCCTCCTACCCCAATCCTTCTGCCACTTTGAGAGCCACAAGGCTGACATTCCATTCTCTGCACAGTTCAGCACTGGGGGATCGAATCGGCCAGCAGTCTGGTTGGACACTGGCATCCACTCACGTGAATGGGTCACCCAAGCTACTGGTGTGTGGACAGCCAACAAGGTAACCTCATAACACGGACATCACCATCCAAGTGGGGTTGGGAGTGCCTGGGAGTGAACGAGACATCACCCAAAACTCACTGGCATGAGATAGCTCACCATCATTGCATCCATCCATGGCAATAAGCTTGGGCATCAGTTTGGGCCGTTTCTGAGCTCACAATCCAAGAATCAATCCCAATTTCTTAAATAAAATCCAAACAACAGCACCAACTTCATCCCAAACACATGCATGTGGAGGGCAATATTCTTGGGGTTGTAGGTTGAAGTCCGTTTGGGATTGTAAGCAGAGTGGGGACTGTCCACGAAGGTTTGGGTGAAGGGCAAAAGTTGCAAACCCAAGCCACCTCCATGAATGCTGTGGTTGAACCTAGTTGGGAAAAAAAAAATCCTACAGCCTCTCCAGTTCTACAGTCCTTTGTTCCTGGGACAGTGAGACAGCTCCCGCTCCCCTCCCACTACAGCTTGCTGAAGATTACGGCCATGACCCCACTGTCACCTCCCTTCTGGACACCGTGGACATCTTCTTTGAGATCGTTACCAACCCCGATGGCTACGCCTTCACCCATAGCTCTGTGAGTGTGGGGACTCTTTGTGGGGGGACACATCCCAATCGTTGGTTCCAGCCATCATGTCCAGCAATATTTTTTTGGATGGCATATGGAGTTGACTTCATGCACCTGTGATCTCACATAGAACCGTCTGTGGAGAAAAACGAGGTCTATCAACGCTGGCTCCTCCTGCATTGGTGTGGACCCCAACCGAAACTGGGACGCGGGCTTTGGAGGTGAGGTATCACTCGTATCAAAGCCTTGAACCTTTCTGCTGCTGGGGAGAAACCTGGGGTAGAAACCCTTCCAGTGCACCTCATTGCATGATTTCTCCTCCATCATGCCTCAGATACTGGTTCCAGCAGCAACCCCTGCTCTGAAACTTACCATGGCCCTTATGCCCACTCTGAGAGTGAAGTGAAATCTATTGTGGACTTCATTCAAAGCCACGGGAATGTGAAGGGACTCGTCTCCATTCACAGCTACTCCCAGATGCTGATGTTCCCCTATGGCTACAAGAGGACACCTGCACCCGACCATGAGGAGCTGGTGAGATGGCCCCCAATGGCTATGGGGCTGCAACCACCAGCTTTGGGGGGAAATGGTTGGAATAGATGATTCTAGTGATCTTATCAATCTTAATGTCCCCTGTATGATCCTATGAAGTCAGGTCAGACTATGCTGGGACCCCAGTGTTCCTCCTGTTAGATGCAACCATGCATGTTGAATCCACCATCTTCCAGGTCTTTTGGGGAGAATAATTGTGAGGTGTGCCTCTTTCTGACAAAAATCAAGGGTGTTTTGGAGAAAAGCAAGAGCAGAGGGGTAGGAAAAGATGATGGGCTCTGAGTCCTGGTGTCCTGAGTTCTCTACTGCCTTGGGGAGATGTTGAGTCTGCTGGATCTCACTGTTTTGGGCCTCTCCTCTGCAGAACGAGTTGGCTAAAAAGGCAGTGAACGACCTGGCAGCAGTGTATGGGACAGAATACACCTACGGCACCATTGCAGACACCATCTGTAAGCATCCCTACCCCAAAACATCTTGACCAACCCAACAGCATGGCCAGAGCTCAATGCTGGGGTCACATCTTCCTTCCTCTCCCTACAGACCTGGCAGCTGGCACCACCGTTGACTGGGCTTATGAGAACGGGGTGAAATATTCCTATACCTTTGAGCTGAGGGATACGGGACGCTATGGTTTCCTCTTGCCCAGCAGTCAGATCATCCCCACTGCCACCGAGACATGGCCAGCGCTGCTGGACATCTTGGTCCACATCCAGCAGCACCCATACTGAATCCACTGATGTAAATGGGGAGGCGAACCCTACTGGTCCTACCCCACCATACAACTCAATAAAAAAATCCCACAAATTCTATGTGATTTAAGCCTAGATCTTTGGTTTTTTATGGAAGGCTTCAAAAACTCATAGAATATCCCACATTGGAAAGGACCCATAAGGATCACTGAGTCCAATGAATCACAGAATGTCCCAAGTTGGAAATGATCCATAAGGATTATAGAGTCCAACTCCTGGCTCCGTATGAACCACCTAAAAACCAGACCATATGGCTGAGAAATGGTGAAAAAAAAAAAAAAGATTTAGGAATCTGATTTGAGGAATTTACGAATCTTATTCTCCCATTTTTGCTTTGGTCTTACATATTCCCGTCCCTGCTCTCTGCCTGTCCCCAAAGGACACTGGAGAGGGTGGATGGCCAACCCCAAATTTATTGCTTTTGGGGCAGCTTCAGTGTCCCCTCCCTTTGCTTTGGGTAGGCAGAGGGGCACCTTTAGGGACAAAAGGGGGATATCTTTGTGTGCCGAGGGCTTCTAAGAATTTGCTGTATTATTTTTCCCAGCTGAGACAACCTGCACCTGTGCTTAACTTTAATCCAATTCCCACCCCCCAAGCAAACACTGTGGTTTGAATCATGAGAAAACCAACACCTTGCACCTTGCTCAGTCCAACATTACCCTTTTTCTCCTCCTCTGTGGGCGGTGGGATTTGGGATCCAGCACCTGGTGTTACCTTCCCATGTCCTGCCCCCTTGAGTCACCGACGGCTCCATCTGGTTTCCAGCTCCCAGAACAGGTTTCACCCAACCTTGACCACACCGTCCAGAGCCCTCCCATGGCCCTGGGAATTTGGGCAGGTGGAGGGGGCCGGGCTGAAAATCACCAGGATTTAAGATGTCCCGAGGCGCTGCGAGGACCTGGGACATATTCATTCGGCTGGAAATGAGGGCGCTCCTGCTGCTGGCTGCCCTGGGGGCAGTGGCTGCTGCCACCACTGAGAATTTTGTCGGGTAGGAGGGTCTGGACAGTGGAGGTGGCTGGGATGGGGATATTGACTGGAACGGTGACAGTGAGTTGTTGGGGACGTTGGCTGGGATGGGGACACTGACTGAGATGGGGGACAGCAGCTGGTTCAGCCCCTATGTGACAAGGACAGTAATGTGTGGGATAGATGGGGTGATGGCTGTGCTGGACCCCACAACACCGTCTGACCCCACAGGCACCAGGTGCTACGCATTGTCCCCAGCAGCGATGCCGAGCTGCAGAAGGTGCAGGAGTTGCAGGAGCTGGAGCACCTGCAGGTATGGGATGGGAGTGGGGGGAGCTTTTAGGGATCCCTTCCAAGTTTTCTAATTTGCACCCCTGAGCTATGGTGCAGAGCAGGGATGTCCCATTGCTGGGGTCGGGGGAGGCTGATGTCCCATGGTGGGGAAAGGAGTGATGATGTCTTATAGTGCAGTATGGGGAGAGGATGATGTTCCATTGTGAGATAAGGGGTATGATGTCCCATAATGGGATAAATGGGGATGATTGTCCTTAGTGGACGTGAGGGGAGATGACGTCCCATAGTAGGGTATGAGGAATGATGTCCTGTAGAGGAGTGGCAGGTAGGACGATTTCCTATTGCTGGAGAGGATGATGTCCCATGGTGGGGTAGGAAGATGATGTCCCATAGTGTAGTAGAAGTGGAGAAGATAACCCACAGTGGGCTACGTAGAGAAAAACAGGACAGAAGGGGGAGGGGGAGGCACAATCTAAAGCAGAATCTGACCCTCATCCCATTTTCTCCCCAACCCAGCTGGATTTCTGGCTTTCACCCCGTGGCCTTGGGGACCCGGTTGACATTCGTGTGCCCTTCCCCAGCCTGCAGCCCCTCAAAGTCCACCTGGAGGCTAACGGTGTTCCCTACTCCATCATGATTGAGGACGTGCAGGTCGGTGGTGCTGGTGGGAGTACTGGGTGGGAGTCATGGGCTGGTGAGGGACGAGGTTTCATCTTGCCCCATATCCCACAGGCGCTGGTAGACCTTGAACAGATGCATATGCTTCGTCGCCGCCATTTCGTGCCACTCTCCACCAGTACCTTTGACTACACCAGCTATCACACCCTGGATGAGGTGATACTCTGCATGGGGGAAACTCAAGATTTGGGGCATTTTGGGGGGGGAAAAAAACACATTTTGGAATTGCTTTTGCAAAGGGGTTTGTTCTAAATCGAGGAATTAATGAGCCATTCATAGAATCATAGGTTCATTAAGGTTAGAAAAGACATCCAAGATCATCCAGTCCAACCATCAATCAATCAGCACCATGCCCTCTAAATCATGTCCTTAAATAAAATCATAGAACCGTGAAGGTTGGAAAAGACCTCTCAGAACACAAAGTCCAACCATCCACCTTCCACCAACTCTGCCCACTAACCTATGTCCCCAAGAACCACACCTACTAATTCATCTACACATTCATGATCCCCTATGTCCCTCTCCCAAACCCAGATCTATGCCTTCATGGACCTACTGGTGGCTGAAAACCCAAACCTGGTCAGCAAGCTGGAGATCGGCCACACAACAGAGAACCGCCCCATCTACGTGCTGAAGGTATGGGATTTGGGGCCTTTGAGGTGGTCAGGTTCATGAGTTGGTCCTCGTGCGGTCCCAGTTGCCCCATTTTTGCAATTCCAGTTCAGCAAAGGTGGCACGAATCGCCCGGCCATTTGGATTGACACTGGCATCCACTCCCGTGAATGGGTGACACAAGCAAGCGGCGTTTGGTTTGCCAAGAAGGTATGGGCAGATCTTACATCTCCAAAAGGCTACAAGGTCCTGTAAACCCCTTGAACGTGGTGTGATCACCCCAATGGTGCTCCAGCCAGCCCCAAATCACCATCCTCTCTAGATTGTCCAAGAGCAAGATGCAGGTCTGGCCAACATCCTGGACCAAATGGACATCTTCCTGGAGATTGTCACCAACCCTGATGGCTTTGTCTTCACCCACACCTCGGTACAGTGCTGACATTCATTTCATCTGCTGTTGGTTGGAGTTGGGGAGCTGGATGTGGGCATCGCACAGCCCCTGAGAGCTCAAAGCCTCTCTATCCACATGTCTGTCAGTTAAAAAGGGGACATCCATGACCCATCCATGTCCCCCAGAATGCTTTTGCTTCTCTGCTTGAGGCTGGAGATGCTCCAGTCCTGGATTCTGGTTGAGTTGGTTCTGTCCCTCTAGAATCGTATGTGGCGCAAGACCAGGTCCAAGCATTCTGGATCTCTCTGCGTTGGTGTTGACCCCAACCGCAACTGGGACGCCGGATTTGGAGGTCAGAACTCTCCCTTTCACCTGACAGGTTGTGGTCTGCCCTCTAGGTGGAGGCTCTGATGATGTTTCTGGCTCAGAGAGATCCACTGGTGGCCCCAGGAAAGGGATGGGCGTTGGGTTCAAGGCATGGATTTGCATTCCATCAGGTCTTTTGTGTCATCAGGAAAGAGATGGGCTTTGGGGTCAAGGCATGAATTTGGGTTCCATCAGGTCTTTTGCATCCCCAAGGAAGGGATGGACTTTGGGGCCAAGACGTGTGTTTTGGTTCCATCGGGTCTTTGGTGTCCCCTAGTGACCAATATGGTAGGAACCACAATTGGAAACCATCACACAATGTTTATGTGGAGCCCCAGCAGCATTCCTCCTCGACCTCTTATGACTCTCTGAGCCACCTAGGTGCCAACAAACGCTATATTTTCACCATTCTCTTCTGCCCAGGCTCTGGGGCCAGCAGCAGCCCCTGCTCGGAGACGTACCGTGGGCCCTACGCCAATTCAGAGCCAGAGGTGCAGGCCATCGTGGACTTTGTGAAGAACCATGGGAACATCAAAGCTTTCATCTCCATCCACAGCTACTCTCAGCTTCTGCTCTACCCCTATGGCTACACCACCACTGCTGTGCCTGACAAGGAAGAACTGGTAGGGCCTATTTAGGGGACACTGTGAAACACCCACACTACACCCCATGCAAACAGGAAAGAAGACCCCCCCTACCCCCCATGGGGACTCCTTGAGGCCAACACTATTGAGTTTTGCCATTGTTTTTTGACAGTAGGATGAGTGTAAAAGCCTTTTTTTTTTTCTTCTTTTTTTTTTTTTTCATTCTGCTATAGACTTTCCCCTTCCCCAAATCACCTTTCTGTGTCTTCCCCCCCAGCACCAAGTGGCAAAGGAAGCTGTGGCAGCTCTGTCCTCTCTGTACGGCACGAATTACAAGTATGGCAGCATCATCACCACCATCTGTAAGTAATGGAGGTTGTTCTCCTCCCAGTGAAACCGAAATCACTCCTTCTCATGTCCTACCATTAAACAATCACGAGACGCAGAGCGAGCAAAGTTCTGCTCTCTCACCACCAAGATCAAGCAAGTGGAGGAACCATCGACTGGACCTACAATCAAGGCATTAAGTACTCCTTCACCTTTGAGCTCCGGGACACAGGGCGCTACGGGTTCCTGCTGCCTGCCAGCCAGATTGTCCCCACTGCCCAGGAGACATGGAAAGCTCTGGAGGTTATCATGACACATACACGGGGTCACCTCTACTGAGCAGGATCTGGAGCTGAATGGTGGTTGAGTTGACCGGGGAGAAGAATGCAATAAATAAATGAGAAAAAAAAAAATAAAAAAGGATGGTTTGGGAGGTGTTTCCCTTCTTCCAATCACAACAAGAAGTTTTTTTGGAGACTCAGTGGTCCAGTTGATAGCCAACACGGTGTGTGTTGACCTACTATATAGAATTTATTCCTTTTTTCCAAACAATACCAAGTCAAAAGTCCAAACAAACAAACAAAAAAAAAAACATCCAACCACCCACAGAAACTCATCAAGATGATAGGGTGACTGGAGAGTGCGTTTGTCGCCCTGGATTAGAAGGATCTTAAACAGCACAAACAGCTTTGTCTCCCCATTTTGGAAGGTTTTCATGCAGATCAAAGCAGTTGGGTTTTCAGCTCCTTCTCCAACCACTGGACAACAAAATCAGGACTTGATTTAAGGCAGGACACACAACCTTGATCTCACCATTTTCAGCTGGATGCATCTGTAACACCATCACCTCCTTGTGCTCAATAGGGTGAAATAATTCCTCTACCCCCACACTGCTAGACCAGGAGGTCTACATAACACACATAATTTCCTGGTGCTCTCATGTTCACACTCAGCCTCATCTATATTGCCCCAGAAATGGCACTAACCAACCAACCAAACTAGGCATGCCACCATCTGAAACAAGCTGGAGATGGCAGTTGGTTCAATACTTTTATTTCACAGGGACATGGAGGTGGAGGTACCACACAGAACAGAAAGAGGCAGACAGCTCAGGACATGGAGATTGAAATATGCATGGGTGTCAGCCCCATCATACCCCAATGTTCATTTCCATGCCATATCCAAGGTGGATATCCCACTTTTCATCTTCCTACAGATGGATAGAAATACAGCCCTGCTGTACTTTTTATTTGTGTGTCAATACCTGGCCAGGCCTTGCACTACACACTTCAGTACATACTTACATGCTCCCTCTGGAGGTGCAGGCCATGAGGTGATCAGAATGAGCTTTCCAGTTCCTGGCTCCAGAAATAACACTTCAGTAAGCATTTCTGACGTAAGACTCAGAGCTAAGTTTGGTGGTCCTCCTCCCATATTTGATACTACAACGAGTGACTGAACAGAGCAGTGAACTGAACAAAAGCTGCTCATTATACCTCTTCCTTTCTTTCACTGGGTTACAACGTAGGTAAAGTTGGGTGTGATTTCCACACCCTGCATCTGCTTTGTCAATGATGAGTTTCAGAGTACCTCAGATACTCCAGCCAGCATTGGCACAGTGCAAGCACTGATGAGATGAAAGCTTTCATGAAATCTCCACATCCTGTTCAGTTACCAGATTCATTTTTAGGGTTATTTTCAGGACTCTGATGAAAGGAGAAAAGAAGATATCCCCTTCAACCACCCTAATCTTAAACAAACTACTCCAAAACACATTGGGAAGGGTATACATAGGAATAAACTTCAATCCCTTTGACTCACCTTCAGAAAAACAGAGCCATTTCATAAATCATCCGTAATTAAAGACAACTAACACGCTACTGTGCCATACTGGTCGTTATTTCCCAAAACATCTTTATTACAAACACTTAATAAATAAAAAAAAAAGAGAGTTACGGAATCCTCTCTCCACCATTTTGGCAATTTGCTGAATGTCCATCCCTGCCACAAAACACCACGGTTTCTGCTCACAATTTTCTGACCCGTTTCCTTTCGCTGTTAGCATGCTGTGAGCCCAGCACAGAGGAATATTTGCTACAGACAGAATTCCTTTGTCTGAACTGCTGGTCTTACAGATCCATTGCTACTTGGTCACAGGCTTCACTACCAGTTTTCCCCCCTCCCCTACAAATACCTGTCCTGAAGGTCACTTTGCCAACGTGACACTGCTCCTACAAGACATCACATCAACCCTTCCATCTCCCCAGCCTTACCCAAGCTGCCATTTATACATCACCACCACTTTCCTCAGCAGATTCCTAAAATGACAAACAGGGCTGCACTGCTCAGGGTTCCCAGAACCTGGACTCTCATTTATTCAGTGGAAGGAGAGACGGCTGCTTATTTCCATGGCCTGTTCTGGAGGCTGCTCCTGCTGAGCATGCGGGATCCTGCCATGCTGGGGAGGCTGGGGCTGCTCCGTGCTGTTGTTGCTTTGGAATCGCGTCCCGAAGAGCCACGGCTAAGGCGACCTGAAGGAAAAGGATTGGAAACACAAGTTGAAGCTGCAGGATGGAGAATGAAGACGTACTGATGGTTTGCTGCCCCTTGTTACTGTCCTAACTCTAATCTTATAGACTCTTCAGTAATTCCTGGACATTTTTAATCAGACTTTTTTTTGTTCTGCACAGCTTAAGAACTTGCAAAACCAGTTCACCACCAAGAAAACCTAAAGGTATTCAAACACAGCAGGCAGCACGGTGTACGTCTGCCCCAGCAGAGCCAGGATTGTGCAGCCATACAAGATTTCAGTTCTTTGGGAACAGCACAGTTTGGAAATAAACCTCTCCCCTTTCCCAGCCATCTCACTGCAGGAATACAGCAAAGCAGGAGAATGCTGCATGACATCTGTCTTGGATTCTTACTGGCAGTGTCTGAAGGAAGCTGCTCCTCTTCGAGGTAGTACTTAATCTTCTGCAGATCTTCTGCTGTGTACCTCCATTTGCTCTCAGCACGTTCGGGTAGCACTTTGGGAACAGCCTTTTTTCGGGCAGACCCTGTGGGAGCTGCCACCTGGCAGGAGATGGGGAGCGAGCCAGTGACGAGTCCTTCTGGGACCTTCTGTGCAAGCACCTTTAGCCCTGGAGATGTACAGACCACATGTTATTAATGACCACCATCCAATGTGGGAGCAGTGATTTCACCATCACACGATGGATCCATCTCTTTCCCACCTCCAGCTCACACAAAACCCACTGAGCCCACTTGGGTCCTGCTGAGCCCACTCCCCCCACTGTCCTGCCCATCCCCACTGACCTCCAGACAACATGAACAAGTTCTCAAAGCCCCTCTCACACATGGTGGTGGCAGCCTGGCTGGCGAGCCGTTCGTCGTCGTCGTACAAAATTATAATCTTTCCATGGGCATTTTTCTGATGGGTGGAAGAGCTAAGGGTGTATTTGTCAAATTGAAGTGACTTAGAACCATAGAATCACCAAGGTTGGAAGAGACCTCCAAGATCATCCAGTCCAACTGTTGATTGAGACTTAATACATTTCAGAATGAAGCTGGAGATAGACTCCCTGTGTGATTTCCAACTATTGGGTAGGAAAGCGTTCCCTTCAGTGTTTCAAAATCTGATTTCTCAGCAGCTGAACCTTGCCAGGCACTGAAAGGGCACATCCTGATCCCCTCTGTGAGCATATATTTCACCACTGATCTGAAGATTGGTTAGCAACAACCAGTCAGAAACAATTTGTTGACAACCTGCCCTCTCCCCTGCAGCCCTCCCACACTAACAACTTGGGAAATGATCAGCCTAATCCCAGCTAATAATCCTCTTTTTGTCCTCCTGAGAAAAGACAATCCTCATCAAGGTGCTGGGAGAAAGCCAAAGGATTTGATTTGAAGCCCAGCGATTGAGCAACAGCGAGAGACAGCTGCCCAAGGGATACAACTGTGGCTGCTGGAAAGGAAAACCCAATCCCAGGAAACACCAAATTCACACAGCTCCCACTGAAACCAAGAGATTTCTGCTCTAAGGAACTAAAACCCAGCATTTGATGGCTGCAGCAGAGCCCCACCAGGTAATCAAAGCCTGCAGAAAGGAGTTTCCCTCCCACCCTCCTTGGAATCGCAGGATTTTGGTGGCTAAACACTGTCCTGGTCAGAAGAATTGGTTTTAGAATTGGTTTTGGAAGCCCTTGTCAACATTGTTACCAGTTGGTTTTTCTCATTGCCGTTGATTCCACATTACATATATAAAGGATACATATTCCAGAATACTGTTTGTATACGGATTCATGGCTCTAGACAGCATTGTAATAGGATAAGAATAAGCTGCAGAGAAGGGGAAAAAAAAAAAAAAGAAATCAGACTGTGGCTGAACACCAACATCACAATCTGCAACACAGCTGACACAGGACTGTAAGAATAATAGATATGGGAAACAGATTGGAAATTCAGTGAATAAGGGATTAATATCAGTCCCATTCCCTCATCCTTTTCCATAGAGGATGGACATGTGGATGAGTGCAGAGAGCATCCAAACAAAGCCCACCAGAACAACACACAAGCCCTCAGCTGACAGCAGGCTGGGATTCCGGGCTCCTCACCTCCAATTATGTGACACTGGTCGTAAGCGTCGCGGTCTCGTACATCTAACAGCAGGAAGGGGCAGTCAGGATAAGGAGCATCCTTTGCCTGGGTGTCTGCTTTCTTATGAGTGTCCTTTTCTATATCCAACTCACCGACACCGCTGATCAAACTGTAAGAGGAAAGCAGACGTTATGGTCTAAGTGCTCCCTCTGAACACTTCTGTACCTCTTAACCATGAGAAGGTGCTTTTTCCCCCTCCCAGTTTTCCCAATAGTTCATTTATGTTTTAACAGCTGGTAAGAAAACAGTTATCTGCCATGAGGAAAAGTTGGTTTTGTGTTGTTATCAGGCACCTCTGCAGCGTGGACCGATATGATTCTCCAGCTCCGGTGTTGTTTATGAACAGGACAGGACTGGGGGGTGTCCCATTGGGGCTCCCTTTGCCATTTGTCCCCGCTGTGAGCTCAGCATCTGCATCTGAAGCAGCAGAATTGCCATCTGGGGAGAAAGCAGGGCAGAAAGATTAAAGTGTTGCAGGAAATGGACGAGCAGGTTTTGATCCCAGGCTCTATTTTATGAAAGAAAGTGCATCTCAGCAACAGCCTCATCCTCATTCTCTCACAAGGATGACTTACTGAGAGCCCTATGTCAAAAAGGAGAAAAAGCCACATGATTTCTGAGAGATGAAGATCTCCTTTTTAGGAATTGAGCAGAAATGTAACAGCTCATCTCATCCTTGCTGTACGTTATATATTGAGTTACTGCACTAAAACTTCTCAGCATGATGACCTTCCTTCTTGAGAGCATTTCTGCTTTAGGAGTTACACATCCCAGAGCAGAATGGCTGCAGATGGGGTTATTTCCCCCCAATTAAAGGGCTTGCTATGCCTGCTAGGGCACAGTGCAAGGTATGACAGTGATCTGCAGCTCCATTTCTTTGTGCTCACAATAAATATTGTTACCTTCCAGCTTGTGGATCTCCTCATTCGTCACTTCTAAGGTTTCATCAGACAGAGAGGCAACCTGAACGACCTGCAGGGAACAAAAGCAAGCCACAAAGCCTTGATACACATACACAGCTATCAGTGAAAGACAGTAGGGATCACCTTAAGGAAAAATAATCCTCAAGCCAACGTATCTTTAACCCAGCATACTTTCCACTGGGCTTAGGGGTCAAATATAGATGTATATTTGAGAGAGATTTGCAGTGCTAGAACCCTTTATTAAACAAAAGTCGTAACAAAAAGGAAGAATACTCTGCTTCAGGACAAAGCAGGAAAAGAAGCTGTAGAACAGCCCCATTAGAAAAGAATTATCTATTGTCTGAGGCTACGTAACCACAGGGAAGGCTTTGGGTAAAGCAAGGGCAATGAGCAGGAGAGAGAAGATCCATACTTACCAATTGGGCAAAAGTAGTCACTTTCAGTCTTTTAAACAGCTCGTCCTTTCTGTACCTGTAATCTTCAAAAACAAAACAGAAGAGGGTCAACACATCTCAAACCAATTTTCAGCTCTTGCACATAACAGGGGAAGGCATCGCCTCAGTTACTCTGCAGATCCTTGCAGAATGAGGCTGAGATACACCCATGCTCTAAGCTTTTTTGGAAAGCTCTAATATTAAATATCTACGTTCAGTATGACTGATTGATTCACTCCAGGTTTTCTCACGCTGACAATAAATCACAGGAACTGGAATTTAACACAAAGTGAGCAACCAACACAAGGGGTTTAAGGCAGGAAACGGAACAGATTGCTGCAGATGCCAGCTCAAAGCAGACATAATTGCTGCAGAGAGATGAGACTAATTAAATCTTAAGCCTGAAGACAAAGCTTAAAGGATGAGAAAAACCCCATCGGAACAACTGGCAAGCAAGCAGAGCAGAGATGATGGAGCTCAGTGGTGATAGGGATGGAAGCCTGAGTGCTTTGAGTGCTCCTCCTTTCCCTCCCTCCTTGCTTATGAGGCTCTACCCTTCACATCACAGATTTCCATTTGGAAATCAGTAAAATCCTTTGCATTTTTTTCAGTACCTTCAATAACTGTTGGGGGATACACGTGGCTGGCCTCTCTCTAACTAAGAGGAGCTAATAATGCAGCACAGAACCTTTGTCCAATCCAGTTAAGCAGCTCTAAATCCCACCATCTGCTGAACTTCCTTCGATAAGCAGCAGGGAGATGGGGGAGGAGGGCTCCAATCCTCATCCCTGTAACTGCTGTATGAGGAACAACTGCAGTGCTTCCCTTATGGGAGCACTCTGTGCGAGATTCCCATCCCATTCCTGCAGAAGCAGGCTGATTCACTGCCAGCAAACAGAAACCAACAGGTTTCAGAAAGTCAAAGGATGCTCAGAGCTCCTGTAGGATTCCTCGGTTTCAAGCATCAGCCCTGTAACTTTGAGACAACAGCAGTGATTCTCTCTCAGACAGCACCTGCCCAGCACAAAACCCAGGTCATGAGAAGAACAAGAAGTGATTTTGTTTTAGAAGGAGAACTAAAAGCAGCAAAGCTTACATAACACATGTTATGTGACAGCAGTGCTTTAATTGCAGCCACTGTACAAAACTGGATGCTTTCTGCCAGTCTCAGTTAAGGAATCTTTACCCCAGAATAAGCTTTTACAGCCCAGCTCTTTAGCACCCAAGTTTCCAGCACTAAGCCTGACCTGGAACAAACAGCTGAACGCTTGAAGAAGGACCTCAGCCATCACCAAAGAGTGCAGAAGAAGAGCTGCTCCTGCCCACAAAAGCAATGTCACATACCTGGTTCTGCCCTGGGAGCTCCGTTTGGATTTTCTGACATTGTGCTTCAGGATGCAAACGCTCTGTGGGATATGGAAAGTTCCTCCAGTGCTGGAGCACAGAGAAGGGAAGAGACGTGGCGTCTCTCCTCAAGTCGCTGCTCCAAAGGATAATGATCATGCTCCCAGCTATCTTATTTTTGATTCCACTGCAGGCTCGGGGTATAAAGCCCCACTCTCTCACATTACACAGAGACAGAGAGCTCGCTGTGCTAGGTATTCAGAGTTGAACCCAAACGGTGTCATCTATCCATGAGAAATCAAGGGAGAGGAGTTTCTGAACCGCCTGGGAACACAAGGTGCCCATTCAGTGTCAACACAATGGGAAAGTTCCTGCCGGAGCCCAGGACCAGAAACAAAGGGATTTCTACCCGAGGAGAAATCAGAATCACAGGAGAGACTGAAAACCAACAACACTGACACAACAAGATTCTCAGAGCTGATAAAAAAAAAAAAGCGATGGCAACGCAGCGTTTGGGACTGAAATCTTAGTCTGTCAACACAGGATTTTGGAAAATAAGCGTGTTTCTCTCTTGGCTTTCCCAGAAGATCTGTGGTGTGTTGCAAACAAACAGCAACAAAGGGCCTTTTTTGCATGAAGCCAAACACAAACACGTTTATGTGCCACATTAGTGACCTCCCTTACACACTGAGCACTGCCGTTTCATTGTGCTGCACTAAGAATGAAGACTGAAGATTGAAAATCCTAATTAATCCTCGTTAATTGTGGGGATTTTTCTTTCACACCGGTAAACGCAGCTCAGGGGTTTAATAGCTTTGCTGGCTCTGCGTGAAAGTGCTGACAATGCCTGCAAATAAAGCAGGAAAAGCTCAGCTTTATCAGCATGAATTTTAACAAGCTCCTTTTCGGTGGGAGCACAGAGCAAAGGATGGAATCAGCTGTGCTTCCAACAGCCCAAAGCCTCAGCGCTGTTAGATCCAACCGAATCACCAATTATAGCCCCAAAAAAAGCAGTCAAGTGGCATGAAAAAGTGGAAGGCGCTCACGAGAGAAGCAAAGTAGGAAAACCATGGTATTTCTTTAAGCTGGTGCGTGTTTATGGAGTTTCTTCTCGTGGGCACTGTCAGAGAGGAGATCTCTGAGCAAGCAGAGGGCTCAGGATTCAGCACTGCTGCTCAGAGCTCCTTCAGTTTGGAACTAACCCACACAGTTACATCCTGTCCCCCCTGCAGCTACTCACTTCTTTTGATTTCCTCCAACTTCTCAATGTATTTTGTCAGACTGCACCCTGTAACAACAGCAACCAAACAGCTTGTTACAAATCAGTGCTTTTCATCATGGCTAATAAGGCTTAAATAACTTTAAGAAGGAAGAGATGGCCATGCTGAAGCTTTGCTGCACCTACAGGCAGGGTGAAAGTCCATGCAGGAACTCACTGAGAATAGCCACAACTAGAAGAGCTCAAATCTTTGGTGTGCACTCACAGTGCTAAGGAAATCCCCCTACAGAATGCATCTAACTGCTTTATTTTATGGGATTTTCATCATGGGGCACCAAATACAACCTCCACACCAATCCCTCTCTGCTAGAAAGCAGTTCTATTGAGACTTCAGAGGACAACATCATTGCCTTCAGGAGGTCATCACCTGCAGCTCTGTACACGAGTCTGAATGTTCAGCCTTTGCACTGAGAGAGCTGAAATCAGGGTTGGTACCCAAATCCCACCTCTGCTCTATGGCCCCAAGAGCAGCTGTGGTTACGCTGTCCTTTTCCCAACAGTGCCTTTGGGATACAAGAGGTAAAATTCAATCACTTTAACCGTACAGAAAGCTCAAAAGGGACCCTTTTGAGCAAACGATAACTGTGAATTATACCTTTGTCATATATTAACTTATAGGAGAAAGGCCAACACGTAGCAACTCCAAGCTCAGTAACTTCTACGGGAGTGCATAGATCAGAACCTGACATGAATAATAAGGCAACTATCACAAGGATCCAAGTTACAGCATAAGCTCTGACACTGCTGCAGAGGATGGGGGTAAAGCAGCCCAGTGTAAGTACTTCTGTTATTCCCCCCCCCCTGCATCCTCTGCTGGGCAGTTTTTAAGCCCACTGATGGCATCACTCACCGGTATCGAGGCGGGTTTTGATGTGTTGGTACCGGGGGTTCTGAGGGATGCGCCTGGTTAAGTACTGTGGGATGAGAGGGGAGGAATCAACGCAGGAAAGGGGAAACGATGGGGACACGGGGACGGCTCTAAGAGCACAAAGAGCAGAGAACGGCCCCGAAACACCCTCTGATTGTCGGCAAGCTAGGCTCACACATCATCAGCTCT
>JAOWBP010000001.1:902513-913652 GCA_028571105.1 Tragopan temminckii
CGTGGGAGGTTGGGTTGGAAGGGACGTTAGAGATCGTAGAATCGTGGGAGGTTGGGTTGGAAGGGACGTTAGAGATCGTAGAATCGTGGGAGGTTGGGTTGGAAGGGCTTTCTTAGAGATGCCCCCCCCGCTTGCAGAGGGTGTTTCGCCATCTCCCCTTCTGTTCCCAGGTATGAGCACAATAAAACTGGCAGCATCCTGATCAACAGCCTCTGCTTGTCCAATGGAGGTAAGGTTTGCCCAGCACATTGGGATGTGTGGTAGGGTCAGATTTTAGAGGTCCTTCGGCTCAGGTTTTCACCAAGATTACTGAAAGACTGGGAAATGTAGAACAAAACAGTTACAGCATTACAACTCTGTTCTCTGTGATCCTTCCAGGAATTTTCCCCGAAACGTACTACCCCAGATTCATACAGAAGGTGAGCCTGTGGGAAAAGCACACCAGAATCACCCATCTGTGCCCTACAGAGTGGTGCCACCTACTTTTTCTTTCTACTCCAGGTCCTCAAGGATGGGGGCTTGCTGTCCCCCATCATCACGAGGCTGATGAACTTCTTCTTCTTCTCCAGAGGGTGAGTTGGGCTCTGTGATGGGTTCCATCCATGGTTGGGGGGTGTGGAGAAGGGTGAGTGCAGGGATTTACGTATTGGGTATTTGGCAAAGGGAGATAAATCCCAGGCACTGTCCCAGCAGACGTTTGCTCCTGAATTTGAATAATCAAACCAAGGTTGGAAAAGTGGTTTATTTTGCTGGAATCCTTCTCTCCTATGACGATGGAATTGCATGTGTTAGATGCAATAAAACCTCTAAACCACACTTCACATAGAGTATAGGATCAGATTCATATTTTCACCAGATGTTGCACATTTCTTTGATTTCCAAAAAACCTTCGGGCTGAATGTGAAGCGTGTTTGGGAGATGAGTTGTAGGGTTTGCTGGCACCCATGTATTTCACAGCATAAGGTGGGAGCACTGACCCTTTTGTGCCCTGGACTCTTTTCAGGCTTGGAGCTGTCTTTGGGCCATACACACAGCCCTCGCAGGCAGAGTACTGGGACATGTGGACGGCGGTGAGGACCAACGATGGCAATCTCGTTGTGGACAGGTAGGCTGCTGGGATTGCTGCAGGAGCTCTTGAGTTTGACACTTTTGAAGGTTACCAGTGCTCAGCCAGGCGTCCGGATGTAGGATCCTGTCTCCAGCTGCTTCTGTTGGGCTTCGGGATCACTGTTTACCCCAGAAAAGATGTGGGGTGTGATCTGTTGTGTAACAATGGGCTTCTCTTCAGTATTTTGCAGTACATAAACCAAAGGAAGAAGCACAGAGACCGCTGGGTTGGGGCTTTGATGTCTACCTCGGTCCCACGTAAGTAAGAACTGTTTTTTTTTTTCCCATTTGGAGTGAGGCTCCCATCCCTGGAGGCACTGAAGTGTGGTGCTGGCTCCTTTCATTCATCAAGAAGCCTCTTGCAATGCTGATGAGGATAACAAGGCTCAAGTTGGGTCTGTGCAGGGGTAGCTCCAGCTTAAGGTTCAGTTGGGTCACCTCCTTGGCTTGGTTAAGGATGTCCATGGATACAGAAGCTCAATTTGTGCTTCTTTCTTGCAGTGCATTTAATCTACGGGCCCCTGGACCCTGTGAATCCACACCCAGAGTTTCTCCAGCTTTACAAGTAAGACACAAAGCAGCAGTATGCAGTTTGGGGTATGCAGTATGGGGTTTTGTTTCACGAGGGGTTTTGTCTCAGTTCCCTTTCCATAGGTTGGTTTTTCTTTTCACCTCCAATCTACACAGTCAGACAGTACAGTAGTTTGAAAACTGTTTCCCAGTTTTAGGCATCAAAGTCACAATTCTTAGTCACAGCTATCATGCATGTGATGATAAATCTTAACTGTCTGATGTGGTTAATTCCAGAAAATAGAACAGGGGTCAGCTGCAGGTCTTGGAGGGTTTTTGGTGCCAAAAATCCAAGTTATGGAGAGAATCCCAACTGCTAAAGAAGGCATTCACCAGCTGGTGGCTTTTTGTGCCTGCTGCAGTTCCTGTGCTTAAGTCTCGCTCCATTCTTCCAACAGAAAAATGCTTCCCATGTCCACAGTGTCGGTGCTGGATGACCACATCAGCCACTACCCCCAGCTGGAGGATCCAACAGGCTTCCTGAATGCATATTTGAACTTCATCAACTCCTTCTGAGCTGCTGCAGCTCTTTTCTCTCTGTTTACAACTCAAGAGACCTTGAGTTTTATCTCCATATACAAGACTTTGGATCTGTAAACCCCCAAAGTATAGACAGTGATGCTACGCTGTATTTGCGCCTGTTGAGGGGCATCTAAGCACCATAATTTTGGCTTTGGTAATCTCTTTTTACATGGAAGTCAGCACAAGGTCCCTCCTTCCCCCTCTATTTCCAGGACTTTTCACAGCTTGAAGCCCAGGAGAAAGCTGCAGTGGTGTTTGGTATAATCTGACAAGGTTCAGAGAATTGTTATTCTGCAGTACAAAAGGAATATGCCATTCATAGGTGAAGTTTAATCTCTATATACATTGGGTTTTTTGGTCTCTATTTTACAAGAAAATTATTTTAAAAATTGTACATTTATGGGCTAGCAGAGTCTGCAGGTTTTGTGTGTTTTTTAACTACCTAAATTTAACAGCACTCCTTTAGGAATAAGGGGCTTCTGCTGAGTAAACAGCCCCAATGGGCTCATTTTTTGAATTGAAGGCTTGGAAGCAGACAGAATTAGAAGAAGAATTTTCTATTTTATTGACAGTCATTCATAGGAATTCTACCACTTGGACCAGTGTTTATTTTCTGTTAATAAAAATCAGTTTTGACAAAATTCCAGTTCCATTTTTCTTACCACCTACATCTTTTATTTTCCCTGCTCTACTGCCAGCGGCCAGAGACAATAAGTTAGAGAGGAATGAGTGAGTGATGGTGAGGGAAAGGCTCAGTACCAGCCAGCCACTACTGTAACATCATACAAAATATTTACCAAATTGAGGAGTAAAAACAACATGCAGAAGGACAGACAGACAGCTTGATCTGGTTAACACCCAGCTGGTGTTTGCAAAGTTTCCACCGCAGCTGAGGCACTGTAACACTCAACCTACAGAAGCCAAGATGACATCTACAGGCATTTCTTCCTTGCTTCTGACTGTCACCTGCATGGTCACACCATCTCCCAGCGCAAGCCTGGACCTTACCAGCACATCACAGCCACCTCTGTATACACCTGAAGACCAAAAACAACAAGACAGATTGAGCCATTTGCACTGGGACTGGGGATTAAACCAAAACTTTAAATTCCTTCAGCTCTTGAGGCCAAGACTGAAGATAATAACAGACATCCAGACTCAGCATGAGCTGCTGGGGGGCCAGGCAGATTTAAACAGACAAAAACCAGGAAGGGGATAGCTAAAGCTCACTTCCAGTTTGCAAAGGCAATACACTGCAATTCTGCCATGAAGGCACAGTCCACTGGCTCAACTTTCAGGGGCTGCCCAGAAGCCTGAACCACAGTCACCAAATAAACGTGACACAACAGGCCATTTTAGGATGAGGCTTTAGTGGCAGGAACTTGAAAACAAAATAGTCCTAGAAATCTACTTTTGGCAAGGAATTTAGTTAAGTGTTTCTGGAAGCTCTTATTCAAAGGATTCACTGCTGTTCCCACAGGCAGAATATCTTCATGCTGAGACAGATAGCCTAGCCTGAATACACCCACAGTGGCAGGCTGCAAAATGAGCACCAGCTGCATGCAACTCACAGCTCTCCACAGAGAGAAACGACAAGAGCAGAATCTCCTAGCCTATTTCCCATCATTTAGTAAAAAATCTGTGAGAAACATGGATACAAACAGTGTGAATACGTACCGGCTAAGTAGAGCGTGTGAGAATTTTTGTTCTCTGGCACTTTATCTGATCGCTCACAGGGCTGCATGCCCAAGAACTTGATGATGTTGTTGACAGCTTCTGTATTCAGAAATTGAAAAAGAAAGTTATCTCCAGCTCAGTGCCAAGCTTTCTGTGAGAACTAACTTGTGATGTCCTTTCTGCTGTCTTAACAGCCTAGAAAGGCGCCCTTCCCTTCAACCAGCCTCAGCCTGAGAACTGCCAAGCTTCCACTCATGACAGTCCCAACACTGCAACACAAAGCTTTGTTGCTGGGACATGATATTTCATTAGAAGGCACCAAATCCTCCTCCTCCCACACTAACTACCTTCTTAGAGTGAAAGATTTACCAGGATTAGTACATGGGTCAGTAATAAATGAGGACAAATCATCTTACCGTCGAGGGTTTTAATTGAACCCAGTGCAAAGGTTTCTTCTTTCTCAAAGTCATCTCCCACTTCTTCCCATGCAGCTGCAAAGTTGGGTTTCAAAACCTTCTGAATATGGTCAGACACCGTCACCTCCAAATCTTCCAACTGACAGAAAAAAAACAAGGGAGATTTTCAGCTGCCACTTATAAGAAGGATCAAACTCTTAGAAAGAAAAACAAAGGCAGAGCAGTACTTTGATGAGACAACTCTGGCATGACTGGCTTCAATTTCAGAAGAAATGCATAATAATACACTAAAAAAAGCAGAGAAGAACAAAATCAGTATTTATGGTGGCCATCTGTAAAGCTTAGAAGAAAAATATACAGAAAAGAAAAAGTGGCACCAAAGGAGAGCAGAAAATGGGGCAACTGCATTTTAAGTCAGAGCTATTGCTCCCTTCACACCTGCTACCACAAATCCTCTTTTCATAGGGCACTAAAGCCAAACTAACTTTTGGCAGAAGTATGGTTTTGGGTAAGGATCTAAGCAGTGAGATTTTAGAAATAGTGTTTCAGGTACACCCTGTGTTCTCTTCTACTGGCTTTAGATCTGAAAGAAAACTGTCAGTCCAATGGCCACATACTCAGAATTAATGACAAGAAGACATAAAAACAGTCCAGAACTCACCACGTACTCATCATCATAGCCATCTTCATCTGGGACTCCTGTGTTTGGGTCACAGTCCCGGACAGTGAACTTCATTGTGCAACTGAAAGTACAAGCAACTGGGGAGGAAAGGAAAAGTCCATACAGGTTAGTGGTGCAGTTTCTTCTGTTTGAGCCCTTGCTTCCCAAAAAGGAGCTTGGAGGAAAGTACATTAGCTTTTCCCCAAAAGATAGACATGGCAGTGGTCAAAACACTTTCCATCTTAAAAAATTTCCCCTAGACTCCAAGATGAAGACCAAAGGAAGATCTCAGAGGGGGAGCATGCCACAGTGTGACAAGCACAACTCCACCAACTTGCAGAGTGCTGAAGTGTGGCCCAGTCTGCATCAGCCACCAGAAGAAACACTGCAAGGGTTCCTGACAAGTGGATTACGATCCAAAAAAACACAGTTTAGGGATTCAGACTGGTTCTGATCTTCTCCGGTTTAAAGTGCTAACCAAGAAATCCAGCTCATCAACTTCAAATCCAACTGAGCTTATTTGAAGTGTGAACAAATTAGGAAAAAGAAATAAAGGTGTAATCTACCCATTGATTTTACTCCACTAGCATTTTTGTTTTGCTGATTCTGTTCCCAAACACTACCCCAGCATCCATGCTTTCATCGACTCAAGGTAATAAATCCAGTTTCCCATACCATCTGCATTCTATTCCTCACTACCATCTCATTTTTAAGCATCCAATATGAATGATTAGTTAAAAAAATCATGTGTGCTATTTTGCACAAACATAGGTCCTACGTAAAAACCAGCATGTATGACAGATGAGAAAAGCAGCACTGGAATCTCAGTATGGACTCAAATCCCACAGCCTGAACATTTTAACAGCTGATTGGTACCTGCAGTGGGGTCATCCTGGGGCATCTGGACGAGGGTGTAACACATGCCTGGCTGGTTGTAAGCCAAGCTGGGTGCTGGGATGCAGCAGATCACATCATAAGCATCCGATGGCTCCATCTGCACAGTGACTCTTTCTAACAGCTGATCATTTAACGTGTTTGTGCAATCAAACTGCAGAAGTATAAAATGAAAAGGTCTCAAGTGCAGAAGCAGCATTTCTAATCAGCAGTTTCCCCCAAATTAGCTAAAATGATCTAGCAGCAGTGCTTATTTTTCCTTAGAATCATAGAATGGCTTGGGTTGGAAGGGACCCCAAAGACCATCAAGTTGCAACCCCCCTGCCACAGGTAGGGCCACCAACCTCCAGATGTGGTACCCTTACCTGGAAAACAATGTGATTTGTGAACACATGTTTGATACAACGAACAAAGTACTCTGTTTCTGCTTCTGTGAGCTGCACTGGTTCTGAAGATTTGAATAACGGCCCCAAGCTCTTGAACTCTGGAATGGCTGCCAATTGCTCTGCACAGAGAGGAAAAGGAAACAGACACTCAGTGACAGGCTTCTTCATCTCTCCCACCTGACCTGTAGCAATCCTCCCACTACTTCAAGCATTGATCTTCTCTCATACCTTGGAATATATCCTGACGTGAAGGAGCAACTTTTTCAGGTTTGCTGGTCACTAGGGATATCTCTGTGACAAGAAAAGACATTGTGCTGTCAGCTCCACTGTGCGGTTCTAAATGCCTTTGTATCTCTGCTAAAAACTCATTAGCCTGTAGCATTTCACACCTTCTGCTCATTATCACTGCCACTTCATTACACATGCATTTAAAAGTCTCTTCTGCTGGGCAATATTGGATTGCATGGAAAGGAGAGATTTGATGAAGAAAGTGCACTGTAATCTAGAATAGTCAGCAAAAAGCTCACTACACTGACTGCATGACTGCTCCAGTTTGGGTACACAGCACAACCACAGCTGTGATATGTGAGCACAGCAATACTCAAGACAAGCTGTCATTTCTCAGAAGTCATTAACTTCTTTACTCTGCCTATGCGAGAACATCCAACCCAGGGAATTTGAAATTCCATATCTAAAAGATAAGAAAAGTAGAAAGGGGAAAAAAAAAAAAACCAACACATTTTCTAGAAACGTTTTGCAAGGTCAAGATGCAAGATCAAAGAAGGAAGCCAGTGAAGTGATTTGGTTCTTCTGGAATGTATTTTTTTCAAACATTTATGAGGTGATAAATTCTGATGACAAACAAATTTCCCTCTGATAAAATCAGCAGAATTAATAACACCATTTTGCTAACCTATTTTTTTGGTGGATGGGGAGAGATGGGGGAGAAGAGGTGGTTTTCTTTTATCTGTGAAGCCCAGACAGGCTTGCTTAGGCACAGTCTTTAACACTAAACTGTGCGAGGCATTCAGCTGAGTCAGTCTTGGCCTCATCCTACTAGGACAGCAACCAGTTTACAGACATCAAGTATCATTATGGCAACCTGAATGCTTACAGTCTTGCCTAGAATCCGATTATAGAAAGCCTGAGCATTACCTGCTTTCTGTTCAAAGATGGGTGCAGTGGCCAGCGGAACTGTTTTCATATCAAAAGGTTTGTCAGAAGGCTCCAGTGTATATTGGTGCAGGGCTTTCTCCATTCCAGGAACAGAGACAGTCAGCCCTGCGACGCAGAACAGCAGACAGAAGATTTGACAGATGGAACTGTCAAAAAACTACAGGCACTATGATACAGGGTTGACAAATGAACACAGCCAGTTTTGTATTGTCCACCGCACTAGAAGCAACAAGGCATCAGAGTCTGAAAAACTTACCAGTGTTTCAGTCACATCCTTCTTGAGATCAAGTCAAATTATTCAAAAAGTTCTTCTCTGTAGCCTGCCCATTGGATCAGACTGCAGAGAAAAACTCCTGTATGGAATCCAGAGTTCACAGCTAGATATACTTGGACTTTGGCTAACAAACAGCTGGTAAAAGTATTTCCTTTTCTTAGTAAACACACACACACTTGCATATATGCAAACACATGAAGTACATCAAGATCCTATACAGAATAAAAAAAGCTGGTCTGAACATGATAGAGAAACTTACCTTTCCAAAGGGTACTGGAGTCTAAACAGATCACTTGAGAGAAGCCATATTGCAATAGTCTTAAATCTTAAACACTTTGTTTGCATGACCTTTTAGCCACCATAAAACATTTTTATAACCAACTGTCACAGCAAGATGCGTCAATCTCTTTTTTCTTTTTTTTTCCATGGAGAAGACAGAACAAAGGTTAAGAAACTTGGTCCAAGCAGAGGAAGAGGCAATGATGAAAACACCCATCCAACATTCCTGCTGTTTATCTAGACAGCCTTTCCCATATTATGCTAAATATTCCATTCTCAGTTGTCATAAATATTGCCCAGCAAAGTGATAGTGCTAGAAGAAACACACGGTTACGCTCCTTCTGGTTATTCTGACCCAAGTTACACAAGATGCTTTATAGTCAACCTCTTCTTACAGCAACAAAACCCATCCATAACATGAAACAGCTCAGACTTCAAAGGGTGCATAGAATCCTTCCTATCACTCACCATTAAAAATATAGGCAGCATTCAGGGCTATCTGCCTCTGCTGAAGAACATTCAAGTAGAACGTTGCTCTGTCCCGAACTTCATCATCGCTGTCCATCATACACCTGTTGTGGAGAACAGGAGGGCAGCAGTCAGCTCTCTCAGGAAGGTATAGGCCATATATGAAGGCAAGAGATGCAAATCTGTGATACTGGAATAGCTGAGATCACTACTCAGCCACATACAAGTTACTCTAAGTAGCATGGAAACCTACTTTCTTACTACAGGTGAATGCAGAAGCATGCACGCTTACTAAAGCACTGTAGACTTACTGCCCTCTAAGAAACATTCTCATATCAGATTGTCAGATGACTTGATGACTAATCACATCTTGCACTGACACTTTCAGCAGTCCTGTGCTCCTTCCAGACATAAAGAGACACCCTCTGCTCAGCACTGCCTGCACATGTTCTGGTTTGGTCTAACTTGCTTCTTCATGGAAACAGACTGCCCAGTGTCACCAGCTCTCAGCACGTACACAGCAGTCATACCCACTCACCTCTGCAAAAGCACCAAGATGCTTGGAAGAAGATTCTCATTCTGGGCACCAAACTTTGCTAATGCACTTACAGCAGCTAGAAGAGAAAAAAGGGAGATGTCAGAGGTGCTAAAGTATCTGCAAACATGTTTTCACAGCCAGATTCAGTGCTGTGTGCACTGATCTCCTGAAGTTACAATTACTAAGGTTGTCACTTTCATACCACAAACCCTTTAGAGATATGCAAAGGCTAAACTGCCCATATTTTCAAAAAGAAATAGTTAAGTGTTAGGGATTACAGACTAAGGTCACCTTAGCATCCCTGAAATCCTTCTTCCAAGAGAATTCTCCACCAGCTAACCTCATTCCAGGTAGCATAAAGCCATTTTCACAAGCGATGCACAGAAGTTAGTTCTTAATACCTTTGGAATAACCACTGCCTCCCACACCCATTTTCAGCCCTGAGATTTCAAACAGAACTGAGACATGAATCCACTGAGGTTTTGAGGAGAACTTACCAGCCCTCACAGCCTCATTCTCCAGCACCACCCTGTTGAATATAAAACGGATGTACTTGGATGGGGATGGAGTCCTGGGCCCCTCTTTTCCCAGCAGGTGCAGGATCTTTGTGGCAAGGACAGTGTGCTCACAGTCTTCAATGAACTCGCAGAGGTGAGCCAAGCCAGATTCCTTACTTTCAGGATTCTCCTCAATTATGCTAATTATACAGTCCACAATGGCTCGCTTGTACTCAAAGCCTCCCTGGGAAGAGAAAAACAAGAACACTCACTAGGTAGGCAGAGCTCAGACCACAGTGCTGCACAGCTCCCCTCAAACTTCGATTACTTCTTTCCATTAAGGAAAAATAACACTTATACCAACAGAAGAGAGGAGGCAGGCTGGATCTAATAGGGTCTTTCCAGTTCCCATGGGTCAACACAGACACAGCATCTTGAATTTCTTCAGATTTTTTTTTTTTTTTTTAATGTACCAGCTTTAATTCATAAGCATCTTTCAGACAGATTTGACCCACAAGATAAACAGGGTTTTGGTGATCACTCAGGCCCTATCATTGCTATGCACCCATTGATGTAAAACAAGAGACCCTTCCCACCATCAGAGCGACCTGCCAAGAACTACACCAAGGAAGTTTCAAACATACATCATCCCTGAGCATGTTGGAGAGGAAGGTCATCATGACGCTGTGTTTCCGAGGGTATTTCTGGCACAAAGCACTGATAGCCTGCACTACCACTACCTGCAAAACAACAGAGACATATGTTAGTCACACATTCATCTTTCTATGATGGCACAGGCTTCTCACGATCTCAAACTGTCATCTTGACAGATTACATTCTTGTACAAGAAGGATGAAATCTGGTGGTGGACTCTCGGCAGGAATGCATTAACAACTCCACGTCAACATGCTGCAAGACTTGGCTCTGCTAGGGAGGCTGTATTCTGAAATGAATTCAAAGGTCCATTCCTCCCTCTGCCCTCTAATGACCCTGATGTAATTCTAACTTGACAGGTCACATTTTGTCCCTGAAGTTCTTTGCAGTTTCAAACGTACTGTTTTTAATAAGCAAATGAAGTAAGTTTTGACAAGATAAGATAAGATCTCTGCACGCTGATATCAGCTTTGCATAGTCATGTTATATTCCTCAAGGCAGCTCTGCAATGTGAGAGGGACACATATAGGTGAACAACCTCTAGCCAAGTTATTACCTGATTTTACAGTGACTTTACAGTATCAGACTGAAGCAATACGACTCAAGTAGAACAATTAAAATTCCTCTCCAAACTGGCAACCAGAAGACAGTAGAGAATTTTATAGGAAACTGCACAGGAGACAGTTATCTACCAAATGATGTTTCACCTTTTTTGGAGTGGTGAGAGGAAATGAAACAATGTATTTCATAGAATCAGAGAATCATAGAAAGGCCTGGGTTGAAAAGGACCTCAAAGATCATCTCGTTTCAACCCCAGTGCTATGTGCAGGGTTGCCAACCACCAGACCAGGCTGCCCAGAGCCACATCCAGCGTGGCCTTGAATGCCTCCAGGGATGGGGCATCCACAGCCTCCTTTGGCAAACTGTTCCAGTGCATCACCAACCTCTGAGTGAAAAACTTCCTCCTAATATCCAACCTAAACCTCCCCTGTCTCAGTTTAAGACCATTCCCCCTTGTCC
>JAOWBP010000001.1:958553-968932 GCA_028571105.1 Tragopan temminckii
AGGTGCTGGAACAGCTGCCCAGAGAGGCTGTGGATGCCCCGTCCATCCCTAGAGGTGTTCAAGGCCAGGTTGGATGGAGCCCTGGGCAGCCTGGGCTGCTATTAAATGTGGAGGTTGGTAGCCCTGCCTGTGGTGGGGAGACTGGAACTTGATGATCCTTGAGGTCCCTTCCAACCCAAGCCATTTTATGGTTCCATGATTACCTTCCTGTACTAACCACATAGCAGGGCTATTTGCAGCTAATGGGGATTTATACACTGACTTGAATGAAATCAGAAGCCATAGAGCAGAGTAGCTTTGAAAAATTACACTCTGCAGCCCAAAAGCTCTGAAAAATAATCATTTTTGCTTTCCAATATTCTAGAAGCCTGAGCACACACAGAGATACTGGTTCCCTTGGGAGGGAGCTTGGCAAATGAAACGTCAAAATTGCTCTTCTGAATGATTCATGAGTTCCTATAACTGATGCAGCCCAGAACATGAAAGGAATGGTACCAAAGCATATTTCATCCATGTTTTGCATGTGAATGTGACACTGATACTCTGCTGAACCCCCTAGAGAAAAGTTTGAGGCTTCCAAGACCTTCTACATGCAACACAGACGCAGAAAGATAAAGCTTTTCTGCTGCAGCATCATTACATTAATTTAACAAATGCTTCGGCAACGATCCTCATCCACACATCTGGAGAAGGGTAACAAGTTTGTCACGCTCTTTTTCCACTCTATCTATTTGTGGTTACATGTAACCTGTCAAGAGTTTGTGAACATCCCCATTTTTGTCATTTGGAGACAGTGATTTTGTAGAGACACAGGAAACCACCACCACACTGCTTGGCACAGTATGTCCCTTGGCAGACAACATCCATTGCCTCTGAGCCTCCATAAAGGAAAACCCTCTGCAGGTGAGAGGAGATAATTTACTTTTCCCTCACCTTTTAAATATGCTTTCTTGGTTTTATATAATGTTCTTTTGCAGTACAGAGAGTGAGAGCAGAAGACCTCTTGGTTTGTGCTGCTGCTCTTACCTGCAAATGCCATAATTTTCACTATTTGACCACGCTCAATTTTGTGATTCAAAATCCTTTGCTGTTCGTGGGTCAGTTTCACTTCAGACAAACTACTAAAAAAAGAAAAAAAACAACCCTAAATAAGTAAAAGGAATTAAGAATAAACATTCTCCCACATAAATAAATCTAATAGCAGAAGGAAACCCACAAATGATTTATCTCATCCTATAAGCAGGAGGTTGCCACTGGGGGAAGCTAATAATTGTGCAAAAAGGCAGTACCTTCCACAGAATAAGACTGAAGAGAGGAAAAACTAAAAGTAAACCTTGCAGAAGGTTGTACAGGAAAAGATTCTCTCAAGGGCACTCAGCCATGCTTTCTTGGCTTAGGCTCATTGAAAGCAAACAGCATCTTAGAGTTTGAGGTGCCTTCTTGCTTCTGAGAGCACGTATCTTAAATTGCTCTCAGATTCCTCAGTGCAGGACAGTAGTGATCTCTGCCTCACATGGAAACTGAGAGCTGTGATTAATGTTCAGAAAGGCATTCAGCACTTCCTGCTGGAGTGCAGTTGTTTTATTCATAAAGGTCTGAAATTTGTCATCAGCCCACTGCATGAACCAGCTCTGCTCCCCCGCAGGATGTGGAAAGGTATAAAGGCTTCTCCAGATATCCCTGACATTTCAGCACCTGGCTGCTTTCAGGATTTATTTTCTATTAAAGAAGCAAATTTCTGCTTAGAAAAAAATATGCTTAAAAAGGAAGGAGTAGAACAAAAGGTCTAGGAAACCAAGAAGCAACTAAACCCATCACTTATTTGCCTTCAATTGTGTTTCCATTATGGTCTCTATCACTGTCGTACAACAGATCATGTGTGACTTTGTTGGATTTACCTTTTCTAGACCTCTGTGAAAGATGAAAGCATTACTGTGGATGAGGACAAGGAGCCTAAGTGACTCCACCCAACAGAAAGGGAATCGAGCCCAGCTCTCCGAAGGCCACAAAAGTATTTTACCTTTAAATGCCCTTCCTTTCTAGGAAGCAAGCTACCATCTAGTGACAATTCACAGCAACTGTATGTATGACAGTTAATATATAACAGTCATCAAACAGGATTCAGAAAAGAGAAACTGAATCAATGCCCTGTAGCTGTATTCATAGATGAACCTCCACGTCGCTTGCACTACAGTATAATTACCAGCATGCCAACCCTCATTTTGGATGGCTACAACCTGCATTTCTAGTGGAACTGACTGTTAAAATTAAAGCAGCACTCTCCCCTCTTTCCAAAGCATCTTATCCAGAGCAGTGATTTGGGAGTATATTTAGGAGTGATTTAGGCTCTGCAATATTTCAGTAGCCATCACTGTGTTCTGCCAACACACAGAACAAAGACTTTTAAATTCAGTTAACTTAATTTTTTACAGATTTAAGGCTTTTCCCTAAGAATTCAGGCAGAAGGCGGCAAGGAGCAGAATAAGGTTTTGTGGTAATCCTTATGAATCTTGGAGTCTTGTCAACCAGGCTTTGCTATGAGATGTTTGTTTTGCATCCAGGGCTCACTACACGCTGCCTGGATCACCTGTAGTGTCATTACCTGGACCAGAAATCCTGCCTGCAGCGTGAAGACGGCGTTCCCTCTTCTACCATCTGTGGTGCAGTCACAGAAGCATTTTCCATCAGATACAAGCAGTAGAAAATATTGTAATGGATCCTGGCAGGAAGGAAAAGAGGGAATCTATCATTAAGGAATCATCAGTAACAGATTAAACTTCTGCAGCCACCTGAAAGACAGCAACATCTTGAATGCTTTGCGAGTTGTAAGGGCAATATTGGTATTTCAAAGTGCAGCTCATTGTACCTTGAAAAAGTGACCACAAAGGGACCACGGGGGCAGCTCTGTTTGTGGCCTCTGCCTTATTTCTGCTTTGGGTTTGCAAATTTTGTGCCTGCCATGCAAACATGACCTGGGATCAGTGTCCACAGGATCCTTGTGTTCTCCCAAACCGCTATCAGTAACAGTGTGGGGCAGATTGAGACAGAATCCGGGGTTAGTTTGGGTGAAGCGAATCAGTTCCAGTAACTGCCTTAAAGTCATTTCACACAAGTGTGTTAGCCCTGACAGTGCTTCCCAGTGCTTTGTTAGTGCAAAGAGAGGAGCAAAGCAACTCCATGGCTTTAAATTAACTGCATGCTCAGACTCACTAGCTGCTCTAGGAGCTGTAAATAGGTACAAGACAGTTCCTAGGAGGCTATTTAAATCCCTATAGGTTTAATCCCCTAAATCATAAACCTTGTGTGGTTTGAAGAGACAGTGGCAAAGAGGTGATCATTCATATTTCTGCTCATGTGCTCCAAGGAGATGGGACAAGGGTGACTTTGAACACATGTGAATGACACCCTCTGCCTGCCACATCTTCAGCAGACTTTTACTCAAGTGAATTATCTTAGCCAGCAATTAGCTGTCACTGATAGGCCAAATGAGCACCTTGACTTCCCTGGTTGGTAGCATGAGCATACAGCCCATGATTGAATAAAAAAAGGATGAACTCTTCTGTGTTCAGCCTTGCAGATAGCAGCTTACAAAACTGTTCTCTTTCTGGCTACTGATTTGTTTTCCAGTGCAGCTCCTTTCCAGTCTTCCTATATGAACGTGTGTTCCTAATCCTTACTTCATCCTCAGTGTTCCTGAGAAACTGCACGCACCAAGGAACTGCAGAGCCCCATCCAACAGAACAGAACTGTCCACAAACACTGATTTGTACATTACATATCGCCACATCTTGAAAGGGGCATTTCTCCATTCCTTACCTGTTAGTGATGGTGATGTTCTTCTCCCTCATGGCATACAGCAGTGTGGCAATGCAGTAAAGTGTCTCAGTCACATCCACAAGGGAAAGGGAAGAGCAGGGTCTCTGCAGGCATGCCAGCAGCCTTTGGATGTCACGGATACCATCAGAGAAAAGCACCATAGCTGTGATGATGGCCCACATTTTCTCAGGCTGTGAACAAGAAGGAAGGCTGAGCAAAAAGCTTTGAGTCTTTAGTCAAAGTGAAATAACCCTAATGCCACAACGAACAGTTAAATTCTATTCCATCCCCCTGAACAGTACAGAGTAAAGCTTCAAAAGGAAAACTTCTAGATGTGGGAGGGCGGGTCTAACCTTCAAGCACCAACAACTGTGGGGTGAAGGAGAGGAATGACCATTAAACCTACCCCTGTCTTGCTCTGTAAGTCTGGCAGTTTGTTTGTGATGCAGACTTCAGCCCTTGAGAAGAGGTGGTGACACTTCAAACACTGGAGGACCGTGGTGGGATCTACGTGCCTGCTGGTGGGAATGGCAGAGACACACCTGCATGGGAGGGGAACAGAAGCATTTGTAAGTCTTATCAAATAAGCACATCAAAAAGCACCCATGTCCCTTGGTGAATCCATGTGGACTACTCCTGATGACCTTCTTGTTCATCATGCCTGAAAATCATAGAATGATAGAATGGCTTGGGTTGGAAGGGACCTCAAGGATCATCAAGTTCCCCATCGCCAGCTTCCCCATCTCATTCAGCAGTGAGTTTGTGTTTTCCCCACTCTTTATTCTGTCACCAATGTACTCACAGAAACCCTTCTTGTTGTCTTTGACATCCCTGACCAGATTCAATTACAGCTGTGCTTTGGCTTTCCTAATCTCACTCTGGAAGCTTGGATAACATCTCTCTGTTCCTCCCAGGCTATCCAGCCCTGCTTCCATGTTCTGTGTACTTCTTTTTATGTTTGTTTGTGGCCAGCAGCTACTTGTTAATCCACGTATGCTTCCTGGCATTTGTGCATGTCTTCCTATCCATTGGAACAGACCACTCTGGAGCTTGGAGGAGATTGTCCTTGAACATTAACCAGCCTTCCTGGGACCTTCCTCCTCCTAGGGCCTTATCTTATGGGCTCTTTCAAGCAGATCTTTGAAGAGGCCAAAGTCTGCAGTCCTGAAGTCCAGGAGCTTCATTTTCACTTTCCTTCAATGCCAGAGCTAAGCCCAACTCCCTAAATACAGCTGCTGAGTGCCATTTAGCATCTTGTGCTGTCTCAAAAACCAAGATGCTATGCTACAGGTCCTGAGGAATACCTGCTATCACTTTGGATACCCCTGGGCATCAAATGATGCAGGATTTGAATGAATCATAGAATGGGTTGAATTGAAAGGGACCTTTAAAGGTCACCTAGTTCAACTCCCTTGCAATGAACAGAGACATCTACAGCTAAGAAACTTGTGTTTCCAAACTGTTTTTGTGCCTAAAGCCACATAGCCAAGCACTTGACAGTTCTGTTACATGGATGTGTATGTAAATACCTCACTGCAGCAAGCTGTTAGTCTGCAAGTTCCTTCTCACTGTCTCAAACTCTCCTTCCAGAAGACAGACTCACGTTGCTCTTAATCCAATTTGACTCTTCTTGTACCATTTAACCGCCATACAAAATTGTTCTCTAGTCTACAAATATCTGGACAGAACATTTGTTTGTATCAAGGACCCCACTTGGGCATACTGCTGAGCTCTGGTAGATAGTCAGTAGTGCTCCAAGAAAAAAAACACGTCTCTCAGTAGATGGGAGGGACCAGAAAAAGGAGCACAAATCTCACAGTCTCCGTAAAATACTTGCATTTCAACTAAAACAAGGATATGCTGAGCCTCTTTGAGACCTTGGCTGATCGGGAGATGGAAAAGCAGTGGTGAAATGACAGATCACAAAACGTAAGTGGAAAGGATGCTGAAAGGGATGATTAATTAGAGTCTCACTCATTCCAGTGTGGTCACCCTGCAGTTCATCAGGATAAAATGGGAGAAGACCCAAAGCAATGAAGGTCTGAGGATATACAGCTACAAACTGCTGAAGCAGACTCACCTGATGAGCCCCAAGATACATTCTTTACGTTGATCTGTTATGGCAAAATCCTGTAAGACCTGTTCAACCCTGCGCAGAGCCATGTCTTCCTTCACCAGGTACTGATGGTACAGCTTTTTCCAAGGGATGAACTGGAATGTGAAACATACACCACCAGCTTTCATCTCAGAGGGCAGGATAATAGGCTTCTACTCGCAATAAGCTAATCAACATGACTTCCAAAGAAGACATGGAGTTCAAACAGTCCCTGGAGCTTGATGGAAATAGGTATCTAGCATGAGACAGAGAAGAAAAGAAAGAGAGAAAGACTTGTTCCTCATAGCCTGCCAACAAAAGGCTGTTTTTTTCTAGAGTGATGGAAACAGGGAGACATTGGTGTGGCTTCAAATGTCCAAGTGTTAAAGGAATTAGTATCTTTTCAGCTCTACTGTACAGATCTGCTCAGAGAGGAGTCTGAGTGCTTTGAATCCATGTGCTTATGAAGCCCTGCCCTCCCATATCCTGCTCCTTAGACTGGGCAAAAGTTGATCAACACCAGGTTTACAACTGTTTGCACTGCAAGGGCCTTGACTGTAGGTGAACCAAGCTCTGTAAAAACAGAATTAAAGGTCCTTCTTTTAAAACTAATCTACAGCAGACACCACATGCGGGCAGACATGCACACAGTGATGCACACTGGTTGTAAAAGAATATGTCCCAGTCCAGTAGGCCTGGGTTTCCTGCATGATCACAGTTGGGGAAAAAAAAAAAAAGTGCAAGGAAAGGAGTGAAAGGAGATTTGGTGGAGTGTTACAGGATGTTCTTTCCATGTATGGGAAGAATGCATCAAGTAAAGTTACCCTAGCATTGAAGCTGTCATCTGAGGAGGTATTCACCATGGTCATGAATGCCAGAAATATCTAGTAAGAAAGGATGTGGGCACTAGGGAATAATCAAAGGATTTAAAGGTACAAAGAAAGACGGGGATGCTCCTACAGCAACCACAAGACTGAGAAAGAGCAGAGGAGTAAAAGAAAGGCTAGGCTCGAATTGATGTCACAGCAGTCCTTACCCTTGGGTCACTAACAATAATCCTCCAGCGGTGGCACACCAGACTCAGGCTTTGATACAGATCAGTCACTGGTAGAAAAGCAAAGATGCTCCTCAGGATTTCATCAGGCAAGTCTTCAATGCTTCCCTGAGGTACTTCCCAGTTCCGAGTCCCCAGGAGTCCATAGTGTGCATCAGGAACTGGCTCAATCTCTATTTCATCATCAAGCTCTTGCTTGATTTGATTGTGCTCAGGATGAACCACCACTGCCTTCTTCTCAGGCTCACCCCACAAATCATTCTCTATCTGAAGTCTGCTTGGAGCTGTGGAGGACAGAGGCCGTTTTCTTGAGTTTTCCATGTACTCATCCTCTAGAAATGAGGAGGAATCACCACTTGTCTCCATCACATTGCAGATGCTACTTTCATCATCTTCAGCGAAGAAAGGATCCAGCAATTCTTCCTTGATGCTTATGTTCTTTGTCCTACCAGCAACTGCCTGCTGTGTCTGAGAGATCTTAAAGTAATCCATGATGTTCTTCTGCTGCCCTTGGGCTAAGGAAAGAGGAAAAATATCAGTGAAGTCAAGAGAAACAGCACCAAGCACACTGCTCCTGTCTGAGCTAACAAGGACACCCAAGGTTATGTTTGGCAGTAACTTCAAGGTTTGATTCCTGCACTGCACCATGAGAAGATCACCAAGTCTGTATCAGGCTGCCCCAACTGCAGGGTAAATGAGATAGACTCTTTTTAAGACCATAAACAGCCATTTCCTGCCAAACACTTCCTGGCTGCAATGTCAGAAAGCACTGGAGACTATAAACAACTGAAACTTGGCAAAAAACTGCTCCCAGCTTCTCCCTCTTCTGATCTATGAAGCCCATTGATTGTCAGCACCAAGAGTGCACTAGGACCATTCTGTCCTGCTCCTGGTCTGCAACACATCCTGATGCTTAGCTGAGAGGAAATTTTGGAGAAAAAAAAAAAAAATCATAAGCTGATTTTAACACATTTCATTCCTGGATGCTCATGAAAGTGAAGTTTAAAGAGGTCTCGTTCACAAGGCACTGTCTAAGAAAAGGGAAATAAAAAAAGCCATCCTACTAAGTCCTACTGATGCCTGAGTCCCATTTGAGCTCACCTTGCCTGACATTTCATTCCCCTCCAACAGCACAAGCTCAAGTATGGATGACCCAAACCCATTCTGTTCTACTGTAGTTTTTCTCCCCCAAATTCCCTCAGGCTCCAAAGCAAACAGTGTACCTCTTGGTTGCCTCCTTGTTCTATGGGTGGGTTGGAGGCCCCTGTTGACATCTCCTCTGCTTCGCCTTTGATTCAGTGGCTGTGTCAAGGAGGATAAACCTTCAGTGCTCTGACTGAGAGCTTCACAGTCATCAGCTGTAAGGTGCCTTTTCTTAAATCGCTTCACTGCTTTGCCAACATGCAAAAAAAAAAAAAAAAAAAAAAACAAAGCAAAAAGCAAACTTAGCAAACAGTCATTTGGCGCATGGAGATACAGAAATTTCTTCTCAGAAGTGTTACAATGCAGTCCCAGTGTTCTGGTCAAGAGTTTATCCAAATAGCTCCCAGTAAGAGCTTTTACAACTCAGAATCACAGAACTGCAGGGATTAGAAGGGACTTCTGAGGACCATCTAGTCCAACCCCCATGCTAAAACTCCTTGATGCAATGCAACATCTGAATGATGCCTCTGCAACAGTGACCTTGCTCCAAGTCTCCATCCTGTGGTGCCTGACGGTCAGAACAAAGCAGGGCAATGTAAAACCAGAACCTGTGCACATTTTGTGTAAGCTGAGGAATCAAATACAGGCAGCTGCGTAAAGGCAAAGTGTCATTAGGAGAATGCCAAGGGACCCTGAGCAGTGCAAATGCCCGAGACAGACAGCATTGACTAAGAGGGACAGGTAGGAAGCCAAACAAAATCATCCAAAGAGTTGGTTTGTTTTTTTTTTTAAAAAAAAAAATCTTACTGGAAATCTGCAGGATGTCCCCTCCTCTTCAAGCAGAGCAGCCAGCAGAAGTCATATAAACAAAGCAACTCACACCGACGTCGGACACACGCAAAGAAACCGAAGCCACTCCAGAGGGTGGGCTTCCTTCTTGTATGAGAATTACCAGTAAAAGACAGTCCTATCACTACTCCGTGCTGCAGAAGATATGCTTCTCTGGCATATCTGTGGCAGCCAGGAGGGTAACAGGCTGCAAGATCCAGGGGTCAGCTCATTTTGTTTGCAGCATTTCCTTTTTCATCCACGTCAGCTCTGTGGGGCAGCACTCAGAGTGCCTGTGAAGCTCTTCTTTCCTCAAAATGGGGCAGGCAGGCAGAAAAACAGCAAAGCAAGGCAGACTGTGAGCAAAGGAGGGGGGTGTTAAAAAAAAAAAAAAAGCCCTTTCTCATTTGATATTGAAAATGTTAAATGGCTCCAATTGTCGGAGTACCTCAATTCTCTTAAAGCATAAGGTCGTGGTGAATGTCAGCTGGGGAACCAGCTTCATCCAGGAACAGCAAAAGGTCTCATGAGAGATGAGATGGGGGCCCCCTGTTGTCAAGGGCCTCATTACCAATCCTCCACCCCACTGTCAATGAACCCATTGCCAAGGACACCCCCACAACCAAGGGGTTCATGACTAAGGACCCCCCTCAATTGTCAAGAGACTCATTGCCAAAGGCTCCCCTGTTCCCAAGGAATCCATTCCCAAGCATCCTCACCACTGCTAAGGGCTCCCTACTACTAAGGGCACCCCTTCCTTGTCAAGGGCCTCCTCTCATTGCCAAAGGATCCATCATCAAGGGCCTCCCTACTGCTAAAGGACATCCCCTTGCCAAGGGACCCTCTTACTGCCATGGGACCCATTGTCAATAGCACTCCCATATCCAAGGACTCCTTTCTGGTGCCAAGAAACCCGCTGCCAAGGGATTCCCCATTACCAAGAGATGCATTACCAAGTGTCCTACCTACAGCTAATACCTCCCCTCCCATTGCCTAGGGATCCCCTTATTTCCAAGGGGGTTTCAATGACCAAGGTCACTCCTATGGCAAAAGGATCCATTGCCTATTACTCAATACTGAGCTAAACTGTGAAGGGACTTCCTAACTGCTAACTCCCCCTGCCAACACTGTCAAGGGACCCCTCTTCTGCCCAACAACCCCCTATTACCAAGGGCCCCCCTTCATTGCCAAGGGACCTCCCATATCTCCAAAGAACCCATTACCAAGGGATCCCTTTACTACCACAGAACCCCCCCGGACTCATGGGACCCATTGCCAAGACTCCCCCCCCCTATTTCCAAGGGATCCATTAACAAGTCCCTCCCCCTACTTCTAAGGGACCCCCCCAGTGCCCTGACACCCCCTTATTTCCAAGGACTTCCCCACTGCCTAGGGACCGACGGCCCTCCTATTGCAAAAAAACCCCATTGCTGAGGGTCCCCT
>JAOWBP010000001.1:969674-987239 GCA_028571105.1 Tragopan temminckii
CTTTCCCCTTCACCTCCTTTTCCCCCTCCTTTCTTTCCCTCCTCTTCCCTGAAAGGAAATTTCTGCTGCTCCTGTGCGTTTTTCTGTGGGAACAATATTCTTCCTGTTTCTGCTTTTTTGGGAGAAAAGTGATTTTCTTGTGTATTTTTCCGAGGGAAAAGGAGATTTCGTTTCTTTTTTTTTTTTCCTGAGGGGAAGAGAATTCCTGATTATATTATTGGGAAAACACAATTCCATGTTTTTTTGTGTGCATTTTTTTTCCTTGAAGGAAAGGAAATTTCACCTTTTTCATGTTGTTGTTTTTTTTCTTCTGAAGGGAAAAGAAAACTTCTCTTTTTTATTATCTATCCATTTATTTATTTTGCTTTACCTGAGGAAAAAGGAAATTTCTGGTGTTTCTACAGAAGGGCCAATTTCTGCTCTTTTCTTTCTCCCCCCTTTTGAATCCCCTCCTGATGAAAAAATGAAAATTCTACTTTTTTCCTCCCTAAGGAACAAGAGCATTTCTCTTTATTCTGAGGCACAGCCTTCAGAACCCTCCAGTGTTGCTGAGAAAGAGGGAAGTGCTATTCGGAGTCAACTCTTTATGAGGGTAGATAATAGCAAGACAAGGGGAAATGGTTTTAAGATGAAGGAGGGAAAATTTAGGCTGGATGTCAGGGGGAAGTTCTTTACTATGAGAGTGGTGAGGTGCTGGAACAGCTGGCCAGAGAGGCTGTGGATGCCCCGTCCATCCCTGGAGGTGTTCAGGGCCAAGTTGGATGGAGCCCTGGGCAGCCTGGTCTGGTATCAAATGTGGAGGTTGGTAGCCCTGCCTGCGGCAGGAGGGTTGGAGCTTCATGATCCTTGAGGTCCCTTTCAACCCAAGCCATTCTGTGGTTCTGCTGAGGGGAGAGAAATGTCCGCTTCAGAACAGCTGTAACTTTGCCTTTTCCCTCTTCTTTTTCCAGGCACAGAGCATGGCAGAGTGGCCAAGGCTGCTGACCTTGGCTCGCCAAGGAAAGTTGAACCTTCTGGAGGCTGCACTGAGGGATGGAGCTTCCACCAACCTACACTGTGACCGCTCTGGGGACACACTGCTGCATGTGGCTGCTCGTCACGGCCACCTCCACCTTCTGGTCCTGCTGCTGGAGACACTGGGCATGGATGTGGAGGTGGCCAATGGGGACTACAAGAGACCCCTCCACGAAGCAGCCTCCATGGGGCACAGGGAGTGTGTCTCCTACCTCCTGGCCAAGGGAGCCAGCGTGGATTGTCTGAAAAGGGCTGATTGGTAGGTGGGCTTTGTCCAAACCCTTCTGAGAGCAAAAGGCAGCGGAGATGGAGAACGTTTTGAAGGGCAAAATGTGTGAGGAGCACCTGAGGATAATTCAGCAAGACCAGGTGCCGTGTCCTGCAGTTTGGCCACAACAACCCCAGGCAATGCTACAGGCTTGGGGCAGAGTGGCTGGAAGACTGCATAGAGGAAATGGACCTGGGGGTATTGGTCAACACTTGGCTGAACATGAGTCAGTAGTGTGCCCAGGTGGCCAAGAAGGCCAGTGGCATCCTGGCTTGTATCAGAAATAATGTTATCAGCAGCAGCAGAGAAGTGATCATCCCCCTGTACTCAGCACTGATAGAGCCATACCTTGAGTACTGTGTTCAGTTTTGGGCCCCTTAATACAAGAAGGACATTGAGGCCCTGAAGCATGTCCAGAAAAGGGCAACGAAGCTGTGAGGGATCTGGAGCACAGATGGGGAGCAGCTGAGGGAGCTGGGATTGTTTAGTCTAGAGAAGAGGAAACTCAGGGGTGACCTTATTACTCTGTGCAACTCCCTGAAGGGAGGTTGTGGCAAGATAGGGGTCGGCCTCTTCTCCCATGGAACTGGGATGAGATGGAATGGCCTCAGATTGTGCCAGGGGAGATTCAGCTTGGATGTTAGGAAATAATTCTTCTCCAGAAGAGTGGTCAGGCACTGGAACAGGCTGCCCAGAGAGGTGGTGGAGTCCTAAACCTGGAGGTGTTCAAGAAATGTTTAGATGTTGTACTGAGGGACACTGTTTAATGGGGAAATATTGGTGGTTGGACTGGATGATCTTGGAGGTCTTTTCCAACCGTGGTGATTCTATGATTCTATGGTTTGTTCAACCCAAAGAGGAGACTGGGGGGAGAACTCATGGCAGCCCATAGCTTCATAGACTCATAGAATTATTAAGGTTGGAAAAGACCTCTAAGATCACCAAGTCCAAGGCATCCCCACCATGCCCACTAATCATGTTCCTCAGTGTTGCATCTCCACGTTCCTTGAACACATCCAGGAATAGTGACTCTACCACCTCCCTGGGCAGCCTCTTCCAATACCACTCTTTTTGTGAAGAATTTTTTTCCTAATATCCAACACAAATTCTGTGCCTGGGAAGCATTTGGAGCTAGAATTTGGATCCACAGTCATCATAGAATGGACCATAATGATCATCTAGTTTCAACCCCCCTGCTACGTGCAGGGCTGTCAACCACTAGACCAGGCCAAGGGATCCTTATGGGTCCTTTCCAGGTTGGGATATTCTGTGATTGTACAAATCTGAGGGCATGAGCCAAATTTAATTCCAGCTCTCTCGTTGTTCTCCCCCTGTTTATCACGGAGGTAATAAGTTAGTATTCATTAGCAGATCCAATTTAAAAGCTTTGATCTCCTTCAGTTTGTTTCACTTCTTTGTGTGATAGGACTCAGTGGCAGAGATTCACTGTATCTCTTTCCTCTGGAACTGAAATAAGAAGCCAGAAACATTAAAAAACAAAACAAAACAAAAAACTTTGCTCCTGTTTCCTTCCAGCAAACAGAGCATTTTGGAAAAGATGTGCTACTGATAAAATAACAGCATCACGACCCAAAAAAGAGCTAGTTTCTTCAAGGCTTTTATTTTTTGCCTGCTTTGTAGGAAACATATCATCAAATGGTGAGTGAATGAGCACTGGGGGTAGAAAACAAGGTCTATTCCACAGGCGTGCAGCAGGCCTGGTTCAAATAGAGTGCTACATCCCTGTCAAACTCTGCTCTTGGGGAAAGAATTCCTTCTAGCACCTTGCAGAAGAAAGCAGAGATTTCCCCCTAGCACGAATGAAAGGTGAGCAATGCATTTTTGAAGCTGCAGTAACACAAAAGCAAAGGCAGCTTCCCAGTCCTCCTAATTAGAGGCTGTGCCAGCACCAAGCTGACATCAGGGGGAGCAGAGGAAGGCAGACATCTCAGAACTGTGTGCAAGCCTGGTTTTCTCTGATAGGTTCACAGCACCACGGATTAAATACGGGGCACTGCATACATCCTGGCACATGTCCTAGCCCTCAAAATCTCATCTGCATTGAAAATATGTGCTGGTCTGAAGAGCTGTGTGGAAGTAGAGCTGCAGGAAGCAATGAGCTTCAGGCTCAGCTCTACCCATGCCAGGCATTTATCTCATCTCTTCTTAAAAATCTCCATCAATGGAGATTTTTATCTCTCCTCTCAGCACTCTCTTCACATCCTTAAAACTGGAAGCATTTGTCCTCATGTCAAAGCTAAATCTTTCACTGTAGTTTAGGTGCTTTGTTTTTTGGGCTGTTCTTGTGAATGGGGAAATGTATTTCTTTTTGTCTCTCAGCTGATACGTGTCAGTTGGTGCTGGTGAGCTGTTCATCATTTTTGGGACAGCTCAAGATTTCTATCCAATCTGTGCAAGCACCTAGAGTTTGATGATGGGGTGAAGTTTTTGGATCAATAAAATGGTGAATGTGGCTCCCATTTGCAACAGTTAAACCTTTATGATCCCTAACACCGTGTTGGTTAGATAATGTGGTAATTAAAGAAAACAAATTGCTTCTGCTGAGATCAGTAAAATGAGTCATTGACATAGAGCCAAATGCTGGAGATGAAGGTTCACTGCCTTAAGTAACCCATGCCTTGCCTTGAGGGTAAGCCCTCAGCTGACACCCATCTCTGTGCTCCTTCAGGTTGGCTGTAGAGCCCACAACCTCTCTGGTCCTTGCAAGGGGGAATGGAGAAGGAGATGAGGAATTTCTATCCAAAAAGGAAAAATTAGAGGTTGAACCTTTCCAGGCAGGAGTTGGTGTTGTTAATCTGTAATGCATGGGTTCCTGCTGTGAAAACATTATCACTTGTGGGTGTGGGGTTGAAAGCAGGGCAAGGTGGGCTGTTGTCCGTGTGCAGGTTGTACCTGCTGACCTTGCTTGCCAGAAACCCCACGCAATCTGTGTGAAGGACACCCCCAAAACTATGGGATGGAGAAAATGCTGTTCTGCTGGGGAGCTTGAAGAAATGTTCCTCCATAACAAAGGTTGTTCCCAGGCACATGAAACAGGACAAAGTTCTGAAAATCTTCCCTCTCAAAAAATTCCTTGGCATCAGAAGTTTTTCAGAGCGGCATTTGCTGGTGCACTCACGCTAGGAAAAGTGTTGTTGTCCATGGTTTGCTACCTACAACCACAGCTGACCCTCTGGATGACAGGGGTAGGACTGACCAGGATAGGAAACACTGCTTTTAATCATCTCTTTTCTTTCAGGACTCCCCTAATGATGGCTTGCACCAGGCAGAACCTGGAGGTGATCAAAGAGCTCGTGGAGCACGGAGCCAACCCGCTGCTGAAGAACAAGGATGGCTGGAACTGCTTCCACATTGCAAGCAGGGAGGGCCATCTCCAGGTCCTCCAGTACCTGCTGGCTGTGTCCCCGAGCAGCTGGGACACAGAGAGCACCATCAGGAGAACACCACTGCACACAGCAGGTCAGGAGAGTCCTGTCCCCAGTGCCAATGAGGTTGGAGGGTCCTCAGTTCCCATTGCACTGAATTTTATCTGTGTGCTTTTCCCAATTTGGTTCACAGTCTCACCAGTTTTTGTAAGGGATGCATCTCTCAAACCAATCCATCCTTGTCCAAATGCTCAGTGGATTAAGCCTTTGTGGTAAATCTGAAGAGCAGTAGGGTTGGTAGGCACAGCACCCAGTAGAATTGCATTGCAGGTTGTTATTCTTGTACTCCTCTTAAGAAGGAAGAGCGTTGAGCGGGCAGAAATACAGACTGCTTTCTGCATAGGTACTCTGTGCTGGGAGAACACTGAGGCTGTCTGCTGTACCCAGTTCCCCTTTTAAACCCTTTTCAGTAGCTTAAAAGGGAGATATATAGGACCGATAAAGGGAGTGACCTGGTCTGAAGAACTTCAGACGTTATCTGTAGGCAGGGTAGGAGGCAGAAAGACACAGTTATCTGAATGGCAACCCAGAGGCAGTTTGTGTTTGGTTTCTGGCTTTTGGACTTTCCTTCCATTGTTGTTAAGAACTGGATGCCTAACTGATGAATGTCACATGGTGTACCTCAGTTAAGTCCTTTGTGTTTTAGTAAGTTAGATGGCCTCAAAATCTGTTAATGCAGAATTAAGTTTGTCCTGCCACATCTTGTTTTGCTTGCAGAGTAGCAGGTCTTCTTACCCACAAACATATGCAAGGTCAGCCATACAGATAACACTTGTGTTTCCAGGGCAGAAATCCCATTAACTCTGCCCTCAAGAGATGCAGTGGGATGATGAAGGGGGTCAGGGAAGGGAAAGGTGTGTAGGAGCACGCTGGAATGATGGTGTGGGGCAGCCGTGGGCCAGCAGGATGGTGGCTTACCTGAAACTGTAACATGCTGTGTTCGTGAGTGGGGATTTGGCTTTGTTTCCTGTGGCTCATCCATGCCACTGTGGGAGATCTGAGCATGGGGAGCCACTGCTTAAAGCCACGGCCACCTAAATTCATATCCCAAAGACTGTAATAGGGATTGACTCTCCGGAAAGACCCGAGGTATAGGGAGGAGACCTCTGCTGTGCTGTAATTAATCTGTTGGGTATGTCACCCTTTTGGCTGTCATTCTTATTACTTCTTCAGCCCTCAGCAGTCGCCTGTCCACCACGCTGTGCTCATCGACAGTGACAGTGCCAGCCTACAGGCACTGACTGCTCCATAGTCCTTGTGCTTGACCTGAGAGTGAAAAATAGCTGATGTGCTGTTTGATGCTTCATGCTGAGCGGTGAGGAGCAGTTTGCGTGAGTGAGAAATGGGTAATCCTTGCTTATCTGTGTGTTCTGCTCTCCCTGTGTAATCCCAAGTCTTCTGTCCTTATGCCTGCATCAGCAGGCTGGGCTCACAGCCCCTCTCGGCCTTTAGGTGGATGGCCAGAATATGGGGATGGAGGAATGGGTATAATAATATGGGTGAGGAATTTCCTGCGGAACACCTTGAACTTGAATTATCTTTTCCTGCCTCATAACACTTGGGATATGGGGCTACAGGCAGCAGCAGTGTGCTCTACCTCGAGTTATCTCTACCCCACCATGTTTGACTTTCCCCATGGCAAAGCCTTCAACACATTTTGTGTTGATTTCCAGTCATTACACTGATATATCCACTTCAGACTGAGCCACAGTGGAACAGCAGCTGCTGCAGAAGCAGTGGGGCAGCAGGAAAGGCTGGATCTGTTAAACCACCTTTGCCCCCAGCATCACTTTAACTCAGGACCACGCTGGAGGCTGCTGCTCATTGCATGCACTGCTCAGTGCTGGTGCCAGCATGCAGACGCAGCTCCCAAGGCGAGGGCATGGGCGAGGGGCCAGAGGCGATGCTGGAGCTGCTGGGGGAGATCATGTCAGATGAGCTGCCTTCTCCATGAGTTTACATCCTTGGGTGTGGATATGAGCTCATTAATCCGTGACCAGGCCAGCTGCCTTCCTGGCACCATTATCCCTGGGTAGATGATAGGTAATATTCTCCCCTTGCCATTTTTTCTTTTTTAGACTGATTCTTCAAGCGTTGCTTCTTCATATATCCATAGCCTAAGGCAAGAGAGGGGGGGAGGTGTAATTAGAGGAAGTGGAGTGCTACAGCAGATCCAAGCACAGCAGCTTTCTCGTGTCTCTGTTGCTGTTCAAGGATATAATTGTGTTGCTTGGGTGGCTTTTTCTTTTTTCAGACCAGCTTGGCTTTTTTTAAAGCCTGTGTTTCAAAAATCTTTTTCACAGCGTGGTTCTGCCTGAATTTACATCAGCCCAGGTGAAGGGGTGCTGTGTGGGAAGGGAGCAGGAAAACACAGCCAACATCAGGGAGGGGGGAATGGTGGTTGGGCTTTCAAAGAGCATCTATTGTGCAGCCACATCTGAAGGTTATTGCTGTTAACACATTCACTGGGGGCTGCTCTTCTATGGCATGGATAAACAGCCTGATGTCGCAGCCCTGAGCTTGGCTCCATCATTTATTCTTTATTTCATTTGTTTTGCACAACGACCTGCCAGAATACGAAAACCCACACATACACGCGCACAAAAAAAGCCTGATTAAGGCTGTCTGTACATTGCTGTAATATGAAGTTTATTAAAAAAAAAAAAAAAGAAGCTATTTCAGTGCGTGATGTTCGCATCCTCCCCCACTGCTGTTGTTTTCCCTCGGAGATGCTGTCTAGTCGAGGATGCTTCATTAGGATGATGAAATGGGAGGGATGGTTGGTCTGAGTGGCTGAGGAAGGGTGGAAATGCCATCCAGCTCTTCACCATCTCTTTGTGTTGGTTTTGCATCTCATAGATTTCACTTCAGGGATTAAGGAATACCGGCAGGAAGAGATCTTTGTGTCAGCTTAATTGTGTGTACTCTCTCACGCATGCAGTCTGCAAGTAGAAGCAAACGGGGCTGATATGCATACTTTTCCCCTGTTTTACTATAGGATCAGGAGAAGAGAAGACTCGAGACCCAGAGGCAATGTTTTAATTACAAAAATAAAAGCAGAAGCTTTGAATACGAAGCCTCTCAGACCTCCTCCCTGTCTCATGAATAAGCCAAAAGGGTCCAAAACCTGATTATGTTTCACCGTAGGCGGACAGCGACATGGAAACATAAATTACCCTTTGCTTCCTCTCTCTCTTGCAGCAATGCACGGCTGTTTTGATGCTGTGGAGCTGTTCCTGGAGCGGTAAGCAAGCTTTCTCCCAGTGCTACATCTCCTCTCTCCCCCGCCTCCATCCAACCACCAGCACACAAAGGGCGTTTATTCCATCCGGGAAGCTCAGCTGCACAGCTGCTCTGCATGCGATCCCGAGGCTGTCTCTGTTTCTTCCTGGCTTTTCACGACTGGTGTTGGGCCTTGCAGGCAAACAGCAGCTCCGGATGGGCTCAGATGGCCTCAGACCTCACTGTGACATAAGCCCTGGTTATATAACTCAGCTCTTCCTCTGTGCTGATTCATTCCTGTTGCTTCCAGTGTGGCCATATGATAACAAGGAAAGAGTTTTCTGCCCAGCTTGGTCTTTGTGCATCTCCTCCAGGCTTTATTTCCAGGCTTCAGTTCCTGAGAGACTGCTGTGAAGTGGCTTTAAATCAGCCTATGCCCAGTCATCCTGATCCTTTTGCCTTCCTAAACAGTGCTGCCTGCTGCAAGAGCTGGAGCAGCTTTCCCCAGGCATTACAGCCACAGGGACTTACTCATCCCAGCCTTGTTAATTCATGTTCATGCTTGGCCCAGCATAAATGTAGCCCTGTGATTTGAGCCAGGCTTTCAATTTTAATTCGCTCTTCTCTCATTTCAATGGAGCTTTAGCCTGACTGAGACCTGTGGGCATTGATTTTGTACGTGACGTTGTGTGAAGCTAAGATTTCCTCCTCTGCAAGGTCTGGGTGCACCTTAGTCCTTCCAGCATCATCTCTTTGGGGAGCAAGGGAAGTGAAAATGATATGTAAAGCCTGAATGAGCTGCACCAGCTGAGTACCACATCTCTGACCCTAAAATCCCTAGCTGGCCTGCATCTCAGACTGTAAAACACCAAGGCAGGTTTATGCATGGTGTGCAGACAGGCTCTATGTATCTTCTTATTTATCCACTGGTGATCTGCTGCCCCACCAGTGCAAAGCAACTGAGATGGTGAGAATTTTGCAGCTGCCACCAACTCTGTCCTGGCTTTTGTCTTCTCTCTCAGGTGCCAGTACAAACCTGACAGCAGGGACAATTGTGGAGTCACACCCTTTATGGATGCTATCCAAAACGGGCATGTCAACATTGCTCGACTGCTCCTGGAAAAACACCAGGTAGGTGCCAAAAACTTCTGCTCTCTTGTCCGGTGATCTGAGCTAAAGCTGTGAGGACAGGTGATCAGTTTGTAACCAAATCGTAACAAAGCAATTCAGGCAAACTTCCCGTGGAAATGAATGAGATTTTGCCTGAAGGAGTGGGCTCGTGTAGGAGATCTCACCCTGTGACTGGGAAATGTCCCCTGGCTGGTGAAGGGGAAAGGAGGGACAATGGCAGGGAAGGACAGGACTTGCCCACTGCTGCAGGGACAGCAGTGTTGAAGCCAAAACTTACTCTTGGGAGTGCCAGGGCTCAGTATGAAGACTTCTCTGGCCACACTGAGGGTGGATAAACCAAAGGCACATTGCTGAACCAGCAGGAGCTCAGCTCTGATGTCCCTCTCTTGAGACAGCTGCTGCTCCCATCTTTGTCTCCCAGTAATCTCCTATTTCCTCCGGCGTACAAGGCATAATAGGGATGTCATTAGAGCCAATTGTGCGTGGTAGGAACCAGACCACTGCATTATTTATTGACTGCTGAGTTAATGTGAGATGGTTGGAGACCACCTAATGGCTGATTCTCACGGAGGTGGAGCTGTTCCTCTCTTCTCACCCCTTCTGCTATTGCATGGCCTTTCTTCTGCACCAATTCCAAGGCTTGGACTCTATGCGAATTGCTGGCCTGGCAGAAAGCTAGCATGGTACAAACAGTGAATCTGCCTGTGCCACACTGAATTGGCGTGGTGGAATTGGCCAGCTGAGCTCCCAGCTTGGCATAGGGTGGGCCAGAAGCACATAAAGGGAATGTGGGATCCCAATTCTCTAGCTATTCATGAGCTGCATGCAGCAGGACAGGGCTGCAGAAACAGTTTGGTGCTCGAAATATGTTCAAGTGCTTGTTAACTTCAGGAGATGTTCCTGCTCTTGTGTTTGTGTATCAAACAGTATTACAGTATGAAATGTTTGCTTACATTTTTTCAGTCTCACACTTCAGACGATGAGGATGAGATTGTTGATTTCATTTCCTCTTTCTGGTGCCCTGGCTTACAGCCATGAAACCAGCACTGGAAACATTAATGGCAGTATAAAATGGTAGTAAAACTTTCTAGGTCAGACCATGAGACTGCAAGAGGATGTATTATATCCTTTTAGACAAGTATGCTGTGTACTACCCCTATTACCCATCTTGGTTTTGTGTCTCTGTGGTTGCATTGAGAGACTCACAGAAAAGATTTCTTGAAGTCCTCCATCCATCTCTCTCCTTCGAATCTACATCCAAATTCTTCTCCTCTACTACAGAGGCTGGAGATGGGTTGTTTTTTGCTGCTTTGGCTTGTTTCTTCTATTTTGATACTACTCTTGCTTGTCACTTAAGCTCAGCAGGGAGCTGGCTCTGGTCTGCAAATGACAGTGCTACCAAACCTGATGTCACTCGGTGCTGGTGACATCCCCTGTGTTCATTGTTGCCACTGTGGCTGTGGCAGGCAGATTCTGCTTGTCCTTCGAAGTTTGGCCAGGCTGTTCATTGCTTTCCCTTTCCCCCCTTCCCTTTGTTTCAGGCTTGTCCCACAGCTGTGGATGTTCTGGGTGCTCAGCCTCTGCATCGGGCAGCAGTCACAGCACAGGATGAAGCCATCCAATTCCTTGTCTCTGAGCTGGGTGTCGATGTCAATGGGAGAGCAACAGCTCTACAGCTGACAGCACTGCACTACGCAGCCAAGGTTTGTCCTTATCCCTCTGTTTCCTCTGCAAAGCCTTTGACAGTTGGTGCACTACCATCAGGCATCTAAAACAGGCTGGCTTAGGTGTTCGCCACTGATGAAGGATTTACATTCCTAGCTCATCCTCTGTCATTGTCTGTTTGCTTCTAGCCAGCCCCATACCCTATTCAGTGTTTTTCAGACCCTTATTAAGTGTGGCCAGCTGTCTGTACGGTGGTGGATGTCTGACTTGTTTTGTTCACCACAAATCCTGACAGTATCTGACTGTGCTGAGGGTGGGTGAACCCCCCTGCATGGAACGTGTCTGAGTGGCACTGAGTGACAGCAGAGGTGGGTTGCAATAGGACAGTTTCCTTTACCATTCATACAGTTGGTCGTGCTGTGGGTAAGACTTGACCCACATCTCTGGTGGGAGTCATTCTTCCAAACTATCACCTTTGGACCAAAATGTAGTGCCTGGAGGGAGTCCACTCTGCCGGTTAATGGGAGATGTGGATGTGAACAGTTCATGAGAGGTGATGGGTCTTCACCAGCATCATCTCTCACCTGACAGGATAGGATTGGTGAGACACTGCTCAGATTTCTTTCTCCTCTTTCTTCAGTCCTGCTGGTTTGGAACCTGGTGGATCAGAAGTTGGTCTCCATGCCAGCAGCTTGCTGAACAGAAAAAGCCTCATGTGCTGCGAGAAACTTTTGTTTGTCCCAGGAGGTCAGATTCTGGCCTTCCTGTAGCCAGAAATGGGAAAAGAGATGTAGAAAGGTGGAGGGAGCTCCCAGTGCTTATCAGTGTCCTTCATACAACAGTTGTTTGGAATTCCAGTCGGAATTGTTTGAGCTTTCTCCTCCTCTTGTCTCATGCCTGTGAAGAGAGTAAGGCTGTGGGTCCTGCAGTGCTCCCTGGGCATGCGGAGCAGATCCCCAAAGCCTCTCTGCTGACCAGGATTCCCCTTGAGGGCCTGCTGTCTCACTTCTGCTTTGTGCTGCTGACTGCCTGCGCTCCGAAGGAAACATCCCTGCTCAGAGCCCAGCATGTCAAACCTCATGAGCTTTAACACAGCGCTCAGAGCCTTGTAGTGGGAATGAAGCAGCATCCCTGTGCCCCGTTCCTACAAAAGCATCAATGACACTCACTGAGAGTGCTGGCAACTGCATTCTCCTCCAGCAGGACCCAGCCGTGGCATTTATTGGCTCCCACAAAGGAAGCTTTTCTCCCATGCTCTAAGAAACCATGTTGAAAGCCCTTTTGGTTGCCAAGGGTACGTTTAACAGCAAGGCTATTGGGGAAAATAATGTGCCTTGGAGAAGATCCCAGCTCTGTCTTGGTGAGTGGCTGATTGGGGAGCAATTTGATGGGCTTCTTATCCTTCCTGAGGCTCAGTGTCACTTTGTATTTACAGCATCATTTGTTTGGCTAGTGGTGTTTTGGTGTTTTTTTTTTCTTTTTTTTTTTTTTTTACCCTTATTACTTTGCATTTATAAATACACGAAAATCAAATTATGCTTTCAACTCAATTTGCTGCCAAGGCTGTGGCAGCAAAAGCAGCTCCTGGCTTTGCTGTCTTTGCCACTGAGAGGGCCTGTGCACGCAGCAGGGAAACGGGAATGTGATGCTACTGAGTTGTATGATAATGGGGGAAAGAGTGGGTGGTAGGGATAAAAATAAGGGCCTTCCACTCTCATGCCACATTACAAAGGCTAATTCATTGCATGGAAGAAGGAAATACAAAATCAGGCGCGTTATTTAGAGAGGATTTATTTCGGGCCAAGCTTGTGCAGCCAGGAGGGGTGTGAGGGCTGCATTGCATTTCCCCCTGCAGCATTTACATTTGGCTGCTGGCAGAGGCATGGTAGAGAGCACCATGGGTCGTGCTGGTGTTTAAGGGTGGTGTTGTGCATCTCCCAAGGCATTACAGATGCTGGAGCAATCCTTTAGGAAGTGCAGATGTCTGAAGGTAATGCAGATAGAAGCACAGCAGAGCACATCAGCAGCACGTTCTTCTCTCTGAGCTGAAATACACCTCAAGAAGAGCAGCTGTAGTAATTTTACAGCATTGGGACTACAGCAGTTCTATGATGACGTTGTCCTTTTAACAAGCAGCCAGCTGTCTACTTTAATAAAGTATTAAAGGTAAGTCAGGGATCCTAGGGCTCTGTGGCCAGCAGAAGTTAAAAGCATTTTAATTGAGTTACTCAATGGGAGGAGAGGAAAAGACAGAATCTGTTGACAAATCAGTGCACTAATTTGCTATTAAGAAACATCTTTAGGTCTTGTCACCCGGTCCTAAATCAGAGGTCATTTGTGCATTAACTCCTTTGTAGCCATCAGCAAAAGCAAAACTGCCCTGGTCTTCCTCCCAGTCCTTGGCTGTAACGCCATCACCAGAGATATCTCTGCACTGTAGCATCATCTTAAATACTTGCAATGCTTTTAATTTGAAGTTGTGAGGAAAAAATTGCAGAGAGGATTATGCTCCTGGGATGCCTCTTGCTTTCTTCTTTTGGCCTCTGGGTCAAAATTGCTGGCAAGGGCTTTGCAGAAAGGCTGAGCAAAGGCCAAGCTGAGAGTCCTGTAGCAGTAATGTGGCCATGTGTGTGGGCAGTCCCTGGCTAATGGAACGGATTTGCACAGCTACAAGCATACAACAGAGATTTCCAGCTGCTCTAAGATCCTCTGGATCTTGCAACAGCTCCTGGTGGTCCCAGATTTGACCGTGGCAGATTGACTTTGCATCTGTGCCTTTGCAGGTGCCTGGAGATTGCTTGTAGCCTTCTTTCTTTTCAGTCCTGTGTCGTTTCTTCTAAATGCAAAGGAACTGTGCTGGTTTTGCTGAACAAATAACCCACGTGCCTGTGCTCACCACTGCAGGAAGGACACACGTGCACCATCCAGACGCTGCTGTCCCTGGGTGCCAACATCCATGCAAAGGATGGGAAGAACCGTTCTGGTAAGCATGCTGAGCTATGTGTTCACACACTGTGTTGCAGCGAGACTGTGCTTTAGGAACAGGAGCCTCTAAAGCAGCCCGTGCTGCATCTGCTCATACAAGGAGATGCCAGGTGCATGGATGCAAATGGCTCTTGGAGCAGCACAGCGTATGAACCCTGTACTTTTTAAAAAAATTTTGGCAACTTTCATTTAGTAGCTCTCCTCTTGCTGGACTTTCTGATGTCTAATGGTGTTTTGGAGCCTGTGTTGGGGCTTTTCCCCTGTGTGGACACGCTCATTTGGCTTTCTTTTTACGCAGCTGCTTATTTTGCATGAAGCTTTCAGGAGTTTTGATACCCTTCATCAAACATGGTTGAAATTAGGCAGCTCAAAACTCTTAGGGTGGGCAGACAAACATGATTGCACAATCTCTAAAGCCTTATCAAACTGCCTGGGAATGGCTTATGAGCAAATAGTAACAGAGAGCTTGAAAGTAAACAGAGTTGCTATAGTAGTACCAGTGAGAGTATGAAGCATCTCTTGCATCAGCATCTCTCTGGTTTCAACCATTGCTAAAATTGGCAACTTCCCCAGCCTTCAGGTTTGCTTAATGACACGCTTCAGTGGTGAGATTGAACAGTCTTGCAACTCTCAATCTCTCCCCTCACTCCCTCAAGTGAGTAAATTTGAGTTTTGCTGAGCTTGTCCAGCCCTGGGACCTTTGTGATGTTCTCCTCATACCCTGCATTCCTTTGCTGCATTTGTGTCAATGTATACTGGGGTGTTTCCCACCCTAATCTGCTCCTGCAAAGTGTTCTACATGAATTATCCTGCTCCACCCCTATGGACAACAACAGCAGGAGCTAATGACCCTCAGCATCGAAGATACTCACCCTATGCAGGTTTAGATCAGGAGAATAAGACTGTCCCACCCTATAACAGGGCTATAGGACTGCCTAACTGTGCTGGAGCTGAGCTGGATCAGCTGGAAGGCTTGTTGGGATAAGCAGGCTCTGTGAGCTGTGCTGTTTCAGCCTCCTCCTGTGGGATGCTCTTTGCTGTATGCAGTACAGGGAAACCTTCCTGATTTACTCCTCAGCCCTGGGGTGAACTTTATGGGCTGGGGCATCCTGCCAGGACTCGAGTCACATCCAGCATCTTTTCAAGCCATTCTCTCATGTATCACTGTTAAATCCACCCCAAATACAGAGCAGTAAGACACCCACAGCTAACATGGGCCCATGGGCCTTCTGCTCTGCTGCACAGCCTTTCCCTCCTGATATAGGCACCTTTTTTCCATGACTCAAAATGATCCAAGTCGGCTTAAATCCTCCCAGTCTGTTTGCAGACCTGTTTTGCTTTGGCTCAGCCAGCTTAGTACCACTTGATGGGTTGGAGAGACAGCCTGCAAGGAGGAGATGGGGGGGGGTCATAGCATTTCTACCAGCGTGGCTGGGCTTGGAAAAAGAAGTATCCCATGCATTTATGGATTCAGTCATCCCACTGGGAAGGCTGTGGCAGCTGAGCCATTGTACAGCTGCTTGGTTGAAGTTATCTTTCGGTGCATTTCCTCTGATAATTCGGTTTCCTTCACTGAGGATCCAACATTTGCTTCTGAATTGGGCTGAAGCTGAAGCCAGCATGCAGTCTCAGTTCCTTTTTGACATCCTGTCTCTCCCACAGCCCTGCATGCAGCATGTGCTGGGCAGCATGCAGCTGCTGCACAGATCCTGCTCAGCACAGGGCTGCAGGACAGCGAGGACAGCACGGGCACACTGGCACAGCAGCTTGCAAGGAAGCCAGATGTCATCCAGGTTTTCCAAAAAACAAGTGTCGACTCATGAGACCAGCTGGGAAAAAGAGAAACCCACTTCGTTTCGGCTTGGTATGTTTGTAATTGCTTAATGAGTGTTTATATTGATGTTTAACACAGTGGATTTTTGCTCAGAGACTCAGCAGAGGAATCAAACTTAGCACTTGGAAAGTGAATTAAGGGGAAAGCATGTTGTAAATACAGTTATTTCAATGAGAGAATGAATATGTTGGGTGTGGGCTGTTGTGCTCCTGTTCTGATCCCATCTTTGTAAGTTCACGGATGCTCTTCTTTCACTTCCAAATTTCAGGGCTGAGCTACGCCTCTTCCTGTGCGACAGCAAATACATCCTAACAGCTGCAGCTTCCCAAAGGAAAACCATCAAAGGAAGGTGCCCATGGGCTGCTGCTGGATGATCTCTGGGCACCTGCAGGGCTTGAACCCATTGGAGCCTGCCCAGCTCTCAGTACAGCCAGACATCCTGAAGGAGAAGAAACCTGCATCATTTTTACAGCCCTTAATGTAGCTGCTCTCCACAAATCTGTTAAGTTGCTGTGTTTAAAAGCCCCTGAGAGAACACGGTGCAGCAAAACTGAGCTCTGAGTGCCTCCCTTCGTCAGGGCTAAGCTGCTGTGTGGATGAGTGCAGGGAGACTTCAAGCTGCATCAGCCTCATACTTGGCCCAAGCCTGATCCCAAAGCCTGCTGACATCAATAGAAAGACCTAAGCCTTGTGGGGATCAGAGTGAAAAAGACTTATTAGTTATTCCAAAAATGCCAAGCAAGGCTTCCTCACCAGCAGTGAAAAAACTGCTCCTTGAAGTGCGAGGGGCAGTGGCTTAATATGTAATGTAGCCAGTAAGTCAGGAATACACATAAAGGTAAGAGCTGTTGGAGCTGTTTGGTTTCTTTGTATCTGTATGGAATAAGGAGCTCTCTCTTGCATGGAAACCTACCGCAGTCCTACTTGTAATGTCAAGTTGTAGCAAACAATGCTGTTCCCCAGTTTAAGGGACAGCAGATGGTAAAAAGGAGAGGCCTATAAGCAGGCTGGGTTTTGCTCTGCCCCAAGCCCTGCTGCTCACATCATGGCTTGACGTTCAGCTCATGTTTTCCCAGGAGGATTTAAGATGATGCTGAGCTCTGAGCGAGAAAATCCCCACTCTGCATTCCCTGGAACAGAATTTGCTGTGATGATACTGAGCTGGATAACAGCACTGTGCTCCTATGGGACCTTTTAAATCGGAGCACAAACTGGGGTGCTTTTAAGGACCAGCATGGACCTTCTGTTAGCAGTGGTTTTTAACCACAACTTTCTTTCTCCATCTGTGAAATGAAGGAGATTCTTCGCCACCGAGGAGGAAAAGAAATGAGTGCTGGAAGGTTCTAACAGTGCAATGGAAGCAGTGCCAGCCCCTTACCAAGTGGATTTATTCCTCTAAAGATCCCGAATGCTTCTAGAAATCTGCCCTTCCCAAAGCAAATAGTAATTCTGCAGCCTGTAACTGCTTCATTCCCATTTTCTGTGATGTTAGCAAGCCATGAAATAGCTATTTTCCCCTAATATTCCTCCTAGTGAGCTCAGCTTGCTTGTGAATCTGAGCTTTTAGGAGAAAGCAAGTGAGAATATTTTCATATGCCTTTCATAGCAAACACCTGGAAATTAGAAAAGGGAACTTGTGTTATCTTGCTTTATTTGTGAGGTGCTTTACGCAGATGTGGACATGAGTGCTGCGTGCAGACATATGCCTGTGCACCATTGCATGCTTGTGTTTGTGTGTGCCCATTGCACTGATGCACAGTGGGTGCCTGCCTGTTGCAGTGTGCATCGGTGCAATGCACCCATGCATGCAAGCAGGCAGGCAACCATTGCATTGAAGCACGCGTGCCTGCCTTTGTGCACTGCACTGATGCACGTTGCCCGTAGGCAGGCTTCCATTGCACTCATGCACGTTGCAGGCGCTCTTGTCCAGGTGGAGGCCGGTAACGAGCGGTGTCCCCCAGGGGTCTGTCTTGGGACCGGTGCTCTTTAACATCTTTATC
>JAOWBP010000001.1:1003889-1015974 GCA_028571105.1 Tragopan temminckii
GTAACAGTCATGGGGAAAGCCAGAGCTCATAGTATTGCTTCTACCCCTCAAGTAAACCACATTTTGTTTTCCTATTTCTTTGTCAGCTGCACTAATTGCTTAAAACCACCACAATAACTTAAAAACTGTAACATTAACATAACCTCCGTCCTACGCCCAACTCGATGGCAGGAAGCAAATCTGCAAGAGGATTTGCACTGAGCCATCTTTAAATAATTCCTATATACAGAACTGAAGCCACCCTTCCCCTATCACTGTGTGCTTTGGGGCTGTCCTTTGGAGGGGCTGGAAGACCCCAAGCAGTGCTGTAGGGCCCGGAGAGGAGCTGCCCCATAGCACAGCTTTGTCACCTGCAAGACAGAGATGTTGGCACGTGTTCTTGCTGTGTGCCAACTCCCTGCCAGCCCCCAGGAGCTGCTCCTTCATCCCATCCCTGCGCCTCAATCTGAAGCCTGGGGGGGTCGATCTGAAGCTCCCTCTTACCAGCAGCTTCTCCTAAATGGGGCAGCCACTTTCTGTGCCATCCCCAGGAAGGTGCTGATGTCGGCCACGAGGATCCCTTTGTTTTCAAAGACGTCTCTGCTGACGCTGGGCTTTTCTGCAAAAAGAGTGGCACTGTAACGCAGACGTGCAAATGAGATTCTTCTGAAAGCTGCAGAGAATACCCCCAGATCCCACTGCAGTTATTTTGTTTTGCAGATTAATGGGAGAGCTTCCCAGCCTCAGCCAAGTGTGACACAGAGTCATCCCCGGGCTCAGGACAACTGCCAAAATTGAGCAGACCTCCCCCCAAAAATCTTCTTGTTTTGCCTGTTACTGCACTGACTCACAGTGCAGAGCTGCTTACCAATACCTCAAATCAGCCATTGCAGCAGCAATGAGAGCTGAATGAGGCAGTATTTGTCGGGGGGTGCCTGGAGCCTGCCCTCACCTGTGAGATACACCGCAAACCTGGCGCCGACGTGATGGACCTGCAGGTTCAACAAGCACTTCATGTACTCTGATCTGGGGGACGAGCTGGAATCACACGCGTGGTAGTGCAGCACCTCAATGAGGTCTTGGCATGACTTCAGGATCAAGTTCTTCCTATGGGCGTTGGCGTCCACCCTGCAGGGAGAGGGGCACAGCTCGAGTCCTCGCCAAAACGTGCTGCCCAAAGCTTTGAGACACCTCCCTGCCATAACTCAGCAGGCTGAAAACCAGGTCTTAAAAACTACCGTGTGCTATTGCTATGTGCTCAAGGTGGAAAGGATCAGAGTTCTCCCCGTTTGTTGCAGCATTTTCTGCTCAGTGAGAACAAACCAGCTCACGTGCCAAAGAGAGGGGGAGCTGCCTTATGGGGATGCAGCAGGGTGCACAGGGCGACTGCCAGAGCTCTACCTCATCTGGGATCATGTGCAAGGCACAGCATTTCAGGCCAGCTCCTCTCCAGGTCCCAGTCCTGCTGCTCCCTCATAGAGATAAAAAAAATCCATTGTTTTTTACCTGCGACTGCGCAAATACCGACTTCTGGCAATGGCACACTTACTGATAAGGGGAGTTCTCATGTAAAAACCTTCATGTTCATCTTGTGAGAATGGCCAAAGCCCAGCTGGAGGCACCTAACCCTGTGTGCCCACGTGCCTACATCCTTGCCCTATTGCCAAGGATACTGAGGACAAAAGATCTGCTGCTACACGGCTGTTACCTGACGTTTTCTCGGAGCTTTTTGCTCTCTTTGTAGTGGAGGAACCACTTCCACCTCCCGCTTCTGTTCAGCTTCTCCAGGACCTTCACCACCTCTTTCAGTTGCCCTGGGGAGACAGCAAGAGTGAGCGAGGGTCCTGTTGGAAGCTGGGCACCGTGGGGCCCTCAGGGCTTTGCCATGGTGAGCTGGGGGCTCACAGCCTCTTTGGGATACCATCCCAGCATTTGAAAACATACTGCTGCAGATTTATCCCCCTAATATTGAACAGGGCAAAGTGTGAGACTTGTTCTACCACTGCACATCTCCAGGAGCACGAAGCATGTTTTTTCATCCCAGTGAAAAGCTGAAGAGACCAACAAGGTCTCCCTGTTGCCCTCCTTGTCCAGGCTGGATGTCACTACACATCCCCTGCTCCACCCTGATGGTTTTGGTGGCCAGTACTTAGATCTTTTTGGGAACCATGATATGGATCCATTTATCCAGATGGGGCCCCGAGCACTGATCAGAGGGTAAAAATTGCACCCTTTTAGCAAACAGAGGATGCCTGTGGTAAGTTTTTGGAAGCAAATAGTTGGTAAATCTGCAGATGGAGCCAGGAGCTGAACCTGCTCATCATCTGCATCCAAACGAGGGACTCACCCAATGTCACTGTTTCCAACACCTCACTGTCCGACACCATGAAGCCACCAGTATGGAACAGCTCCTGGTACGTCTGATCTGTTATGTCTTCGGGGCTGTCCACTCCAGCAAACACCACGTTGGGACAGTGCTTCAGCCTCAGCAAACACGGGACCTGCTCAAGGCAGAATGCTTTTGTGAAAACAGCATGTGGTCCAAGAGAACATTGACAGCCCACCTCATCCTCTGTCTGCACCACCCTTATGCTCATGTCTCCACAGCCCAGCTCTACAATCATGGGGAGCTACAGGCAGATCAATCTGCTGCACATTCCCTGCAGCTCATGAGCCAAAGCCCATATGAAGGGCTCTGTTCCCATAAATAAGTCCATTTTGGCTCATTTGTGCTGGGCAGCTCCAGGCCTCAGCCTCAGCCCTCACCTTGTGGATGTGTGAGGAGATGTCCTCGTTCCTGATGATGACGAGCAGCCAGTTGGTGTCCCGGTGTTTCGTTTTGCAGAAGCTCAGAGGTTCAATCTCCACGTGGCCATCTTTCTTCAGCAACGTCTGAAAGAGAAATTGTTACGTGTTTGTAGAAGAAACATCTTCACAACTGTGCAAGAGCCAGCTGTGATGGTTCCTGATTGTAGAGCATGAGAGCTTCTCAGGCTGAATATTAGGAAAAAATTCTTAGAAAGAGTGGTGAGGCACTGGAACAGGCTGCCCATGGAGGAGTCACTGTCCCTGAAAGTGTTAAAGGAATGTGGAGATGTGGCACTTGGGGACATGGTCGGTGGGCACAGTGGGGATGGGGTTGGACTTGGTGATCTTATAGGTCTTTTCCAACCTTAATGATTTTATGATTCTCTTTAGGGACATGCTTTAGTGGGCACGGTGATGATGGGCTGATGTTGGACTTGATCCTAAAGGTCTTTTCCAACCTCAGTGGTTCTTCTTCTGCCCTTGGCTTTGACCCCAAAGCCTCCCATCCCCATCCTACCATTACCTTCACTCTTGCAAAGAAGGGTTCCTCTCCTGTCTCCACCAGGTAGAACATCCCAGGCTGCCTGCACGCCTCCTCGGCCACGCTGCGCAAGCGGAACTGTAGCGTGCTGCACAGCTCTGTGATCACATCCTCGAAGGCAGCAGTCCTCCTGGGGAGGGATGCGCAGCACTGAGTGCTGACGGTCTCCCCGTGTGCCAAACCCTTCCCTCTGCTCTCACCCTCTGTGTCAACCCTACTCAGCATCACCCTATTGAACTCTGCGTACTCATCGAGGATAACCGAGATGTCCCCACGGGAGTCCTTCAGTTTATTCTCATATTTGAGCTTGTTGAGATGGAAAGGAGCTGCACAGCTCCGGTTTGGGGAGCTGGCTCTGCTCCTCTGCCACCAGCAGGTGTCCCACGATGGAGTGCAATGGGAGGGGTCCCTGCGGTGGCTGCATTGCTGGTGGGACCTGAGGCCATGTGGCCATGTGTCCGAGGGCAGGATTGTCACCTGCAAAGGGCTCCTGCTTCGCAGGGAGTGAGGGGCAGGAGCTCCTCGCACAGATGATGGCTGGGGAGAGCAGTCTCTAGGAAAAATGGAGGTAGAAAGGGGTGGTGTCCCACTCCTTAGGATCTGTTTTAGCTTATAATGGAAACGGAGGTGCTCCATGTCCAAAGTATGCTGGGTGATTTCTTCAAAACCCCTCCACGTCCCCATCAGTGACTCCAGCAAATGAGCCTGCCCCTGTGAGCTTCCCATCCTGCCTGGGCATTTTGTGGTGACCGTGAAGTTCAGGTAATCCCTGGAGATCCCCCAGCTGTCTGTAATATTGACATAGGGTGGCATGTGCCTGCTGCTGGCATTCCATTGGCTGGTGGGCCACCAGCAGCCCTCCTCAGTGCTCAGAGATCCCCACTCCTCACTGCATCCATCCGAGCACCCCGAGCTCATGGAGGATGAGGAATCGCAGTCAGTCCTTGTGGCACCCATGGACCTTGAGCAGTGGCAACCCCTGGGTGTAAAAAGGGGGTGAGCAGTGCGTCCCAAGTGCTTCTCCCAGTTTGAGTCACTGGAGGAGGACCTGTAGGATGGATCTTCCCAGCCCAAACCCACACATTTTTCTGTGCTGGGGAAGCGTTTTGCCTTCAGGAGAGCATCCAAAATGTCCCCGGTGTCACTAACCTCTAAGCTCTCTCTAGAGTCTGCACACAGCAGCGATGTTGGCATTGACAGAACAGGGATTTCTCCCTCTTCCAACTCTTCATCAGCACAGTTCGGATCAGCCAACACAGTGGAGTCACCTTGGCTGCACAAAGACCCAGACTCTCCCATGGGCATGAACTCCCCTGCTCCAAATGATGCAGGGGTGGCAGGAGGGATGCTGCTTCCTCCCTCACACTCCTCAGGGCTCCCGGGGCAGGCACACCTGCTGTCAGTATCTGATGGTAGCTGTCCCATGCAGCCGGAGCTTGGGGCAGCATCTGGAGCACGAGCTGGACTCATTTTGGGGTCCATGCCAAAGACTGGGTCTGGCTCAGTCTTGTGGCCATGCAGAGGAGAACAAGGCCTCGATCCTGGCTCTCCAAGTGTGAGCATATCCAGAGGAGTGCTCTCTGCAGGCTCTGCATGGCACAGCCCCAAGTCCTTCTTCACTCCTTCCGCACATCCAGGATTCAAGGAGCCATCCAGTGCTGGTTTCTCAGCGGCCACGCTCTGCTCTACAGCAGCCACTGTCTTGCAGGGCTTTCCATGTGGGCACAGGTCAGGTTCCTGCTCACTTTGCTCTAATAAGCAGCAATGAGGGTCTGCAGCAGTACCGTGAGGAGAAGGGTCCTGATGGGGGGAAGGCAGGGATGGGCTGTTTGGAGAGCTCTGCTGGTGGTGGGCCACAGTGAGAGGTGATATATCACCAACAGGCTCCTCCTCTCTCACTGAGGAGAAAGAATCTAACAGGTCACAAAGAGAGGTCTTCAGCTCCTGTGGTGCATCAACTGCGCTCGTTTCATTGCTCCTAGGGGGCTTCTCTGCATCGAGGCACACATCAGTGCTTGCCTCAGTGTCAGAACCACCTGTCCAGGCTGCACAGCTGAAGGCAAAGGCCTGGCCATCACATGCTCCTGAGGGCTCATCCAGCACATCTGTGTGGTTGGCAGGACTGCCATGCTGTCCTTCCTCCAAAACCTCGTTCTGGTCTGGGTGTGACTCACCAGCACTCAGCAATGTGAGCTCAGTGCTAACATCACCTGCACACCTTTGGGAAAGTCTCCCTCCTGGGCCACTCCTTGGTGGAGTCTGGAGGAGTGCCTGGAGGAGAGCTGTGGCCACCTGGTCCTCTGGAGCAGCCCCCACATCAGTTCCTCCATCAAAGCAGGAGTCAGGGAACTGGTTTAGGAATGGTCCCTGGCCTCGCGGTGACTCATGGCCAGCTGTGCAGGCAGCTTTGCTCCCAGCAAGCACCCGTGTTTCTGCAGAGGGCGCACAATCCTCATCTTTCTGCTCCAAATCTTCCCTGAGCATCTCACTGGCAGATCGGCAGCTGCTTGTAATGGTAACCCCACGGACAAGGCTCAGAATGGGGGACAATGGCAGCACCGACACGGGACTGTCTGCGTGTGCCAAACCAACACCATTTGTCTCTGCATTTGGGGTGGCCACAGTCCCCCAGGGCTCTTGCACTGCACCCAGGCTGAGGGCTGCATCACCAGAAAGTCCTTGAGATCCAGTCCCAGTCCCACTCGATGGCACTGGCATTGATCCGTTCTCACAGGGTAACACAGAGGCAGTGGGGATGGACATAGGGCCATCTCCAGGAACGCCAAAGTCCTTTGGAGGTGCTGAATTCACCAGCTCTACATCACCTCTTTCTGAAAATGCTAAATCAACAGGTCTTGCGATCATGCTTTCATTTTCAGAGTCTTCTTTCTCTCTTTTTTCCTCCTCCACCTCTTCCTCCTCTTTTTCTGTATGTCCTATGGGGTCTTGTGATTCCCTCTCTTCTTCACCAAGTCCAGTGGGGTTTGAGTGAGTTTTGAGACTTGCTTCTGGGGGCATCGAATCACAGCAATGTTGTGGTCCATCGCTGGTGGCCCAGCTGCTGTCCATACTATGTCCAGCATTTTCCATGTTCCCCCTTTCTTCAGAAGGACTGGGGCCACCACCACCTGAGCACACTGCCCATCTGTTCTCTGGCTGCTCTCCACCTCCATGCTGAGCACACAGGGCATCACTCTGGGGAGCTGGGCTGAAATCCAGAGTTTGGCTGTGTGGGTTTTCCCTGCCCAGCACAGCCTGGGTCTCACCAGCATCACCAAGCTCATTAGAAGGGCTGGGGATCATCCCAGTATCCATCAGTTCCTCCTTGAGTGGTTCAACCTGAAACAACATAACCCAGAGGTTAACCTTCAAGACAGGAACCGAGAAACCCTATGCACAAGGATATAGACACTTTACAAACTCAGACTTTGTCAGTACAGCCACCCCAATAGCATCTGTGGAGACAAGTTTGCCTCCCAAATAAGTCCAGGTTGAATCTTTACCCCACAGGAGTCACTAGCACATCCACAGATAGCCAGGGAAAGGATTTGAAGCTTTTTGTCCCAATAAGGATCAATCACAAGCTGGAAAATGCCCAGAGGAAACAGGCAGGCTTTTGAAACCCCATCTTGGGGTAGTTGTGGTTTTCCTTCTCCCTCATTTAAGTGTAGATTTCTAGTAGAGACCTTTAGATTGATAAAAAAAACTGAGCCATGCTGGATCTCTAGTGACTGAGGGTTTGTTTGCTCATTAGTCTTCTCTCCAGGGTCTGGAGAAGTCCAGTGATCAAGACTTTGCTCAGACCCTGGAGAGAAGATGCTTGTGTTTATGTGGCGTTGACAAAACTGCTATTTGCTTGCTCCAATTCTTTGGGATTCCTGCACATTGTGTTCCTGTTCTCTCAGTCAGTGATGGATACAGCTTCTCTCAGAGCCCAGGGATACCAGCTCAGTCTGTGAACTGGAATTGAGGCCTGAAAGTTTATTTTTTTTAAGAACTCTGAGCATGTGTGCATAGGGCAGCAAACTGTTGAGTGACTTTCATGTATCATGCTTCAGGGAGCCGAACTACCTCGCTCCAAGAGAGCTCAAAGGCACACCTGCTCCATTCCTCCCACAAGAACCTACTTGCACAAAATGCATCGTGTGCCCCGCAGGCTCATAGCACCCACACCCCAAGCTCTTACTGCAGTGACAGTTGAGACGTCATGTACACACTCCTCAGTTCTGTATTTTCCAGCCAGGTTGCTCTGATCTACATGTTCAGTGAGGGAAGGGTTCTCTGAGCTCGTGGAGGAAGGCTCCTCCTCCCCTGAAAAGGACGATACAGTACTATCGACAACACCAGCAGTCCCATCAGCATCAGTTTGAGAGTCTGCAGGGCTCTCCTCTGGGTGGAAACAGCCCTGGCAGCGTGTGCTGGGATCCAGAGAGCTGCTAGGAGTCTGGTCAGGGTCTGATCGTGAATCTGCAGGGCACGTCTCCAACTCAAAGCAATCATCACTGTCTTCACTCAGCTCAAAAAAGTCTCCGGTGCTGTTTAGTGAGACGTATTTCTTGGGGTTGCTGTGCTCCACCACTTTCCTCGTGCTGCTCAGGAGTTTGCTGGGCTTGCTGTAAAACAGAGCTACCCACATGTGAAGTATCAGCTTCATCTCTTCCACGTCATCGGGCAGATCAGAGTCCCAAGGCCTGGAAGAGAAAGCAAACACAGCCCGAAGTCATGGAATCATTTGAGTTGGAAGGGACCCTTAAATGTCATCTAGTCCAACTCCCCTGCAATGAGCACAGACATCTATACGCCCTCCTCTTCCCTCTGCTTGACAAAGGTAACTCATCTCCAGTGCTAAACCTCAGTGCAGAGGGGCTGTACGTGCTCAGCTGCATCACCTGATGTGGTTTCCAACTTGAAAATAAGAGAAACTCACAGCTGCAAACAGGCACAACTCCAGGTACCCATTCTATCTGTAGAGGCACAGAGCTTCGACACAAAAAAACGGGGCATCTCAGCATGGAGAAAAGGGCAATCATCATACAAAGCAAAGCAAAAAAAAAAAAAAGCATAGAAAACTCATTCCCAAAGTGCTCTAGCAAGAGATGTCCCCTGTAGATAGCCTTCTGGGCTTGACTTACCCATGCAAGGCACGGATGACTGTTTTCTCCAGGGCATCATTGGTGTACCTGCTGTCCAAATGGAAGAGATACTCCTCCTCCCAATGGCACGTCACCTTCATGGACTCACCACAGTGACTGACCGTGTGGGATTTGGCAAAGTCCTCCTTTAGCCTTGGAGGCTGTAGGTTGCTCCTGCACCTTGCCATCGTGGCCTCAAAGGGGCTCTGTGGGCAGATGCTGTTCTGGTGGCGGAAGGGCAGGACCTTCCCAACCAGGGGTGCTGCTCGGGAGCTCCTGGTCCCATTTCTGGAGGGCACTGACCCAGGGTAGGGGACACCTCTGTGTTTCTTTGAGTGCTCAGGCATCAACGAGGCGTAGGAGTGCTCGGAAGAGATGAAGGAATGTTTGTTCACCTCAGTGGCCTCCTGTGTTGTCTCCCTTAGAGGCAGCACACATGTTTGTTGGCTGCTCTTGCTGTTAACCCCAAGGCTTTTCTCTCCAGGAATAGGGGTTGAGTCTTTTAATTCTGTTTTTCCAATAGGGGGAAGCTTCTGGTTCGGAGGTGCTTTACTAGACGAGACAGCTGCCTTTGCAAGCTTGTCTACCCTGTGGTATTCGTGGTCGGAAGCACTGCGTGAGGACTTGGGCTTACGATGACTCTGCTGCTCCTTGGCAGAATCAGTGGATGAACTGCAGGACAAAGAGATCATCCTGCTGTCCATGGGGTTAAAGGGAGGAATACAGGAACCTAGAGCCAGGTCTGCCAGCAAGTTCAAGGCATGGGACTCGTAGTCACTGCCCTTCATGTCGAAAGCATGGCCAGCGATGCTGCTGGGATAAATCTCACCCATCTGGCTGTCTGCTGAGTGGCTTTGGGAAGAAACTTCGCTTGGGAGGATGGAGAATGGATCCTTCCACTCTGCATTAAAAAAAAAATAGAGTAAGTGGAGGTCACAGAGAGGGGGTTCAAAATGAATAGCATTTAGACAGATGCTGTGGCATCTAGCACCTCTCCAATATCTCCACATTAAGGACCTGTTTGTCAGGAAAAGGATGCTTCTCCAACACATGCTTTGCACGTTCATAAAAACCCCAAAACCTCCATGGTATGAAGGTGGTGGGTGCTGCAGAAGGATCCAGAGTTGGGATCCTGACTTCACGAAATGGGTAATTCTCAGAAATCAATGGCATGGGATCCAGAGGTAAGAATTGTGGTAGAGTTTTATGTGTAATATCCTCAGGAAATGCACAGTGGGACACATCAATCGAGTGTTTTTCACTGCTAAACACTCTTGTTTTGCATTTTTGGCAGATTCTGGTGTTCAGCTTTTATGAGTTACATACAGTGATGTGGGCAGACTCCTCTGAATGAACCAAACTCAACAGCAGGACCCACCCTACACACTGCCCACGCCAGAGAACTGGCTAGAACTGCTCCAGGAACCTCCACGTGACAGCAGAACTAATGAAAACTGCCACGTATCAGGAAGTCTGACAGCATGTGGCAATAGCAGACTGAGAAAATTGGATAAACTGAGCCAAAGTGGTAAAACCAGTCTTGAAAGCCTCCATGAAGAGGGAAAATAAAGACCAGAGACAGATCTGAAAAGACATCAAAGTGTGAGTGTAAGAAAACATGACAAATTAGCAGAAAGTCTCTCTCCTGTTCCATCATTTATTTTGGCAGCCTAATACTGGTTCTCAGTTTAAAAGCAGACTCCCAGCCAGCACCTGCAGACGTTGCACTTTGGGACTATCCACGCTGCCTCCTAAATCCACTGCAGTCTGTCTGCAAAGGTTTAACAGTCCCACTCTGGTTTTGCAGTGTAACAGACCTGACCCCAATCCAGACCTTAAGTATCAAAAGGCCCTTTAGCAGCTGCTGAATGTGCTGTTACCACTACCTGGTCATGGCCTGACGTGATGTTGGATGTCTCTGTTTTTAAGGTAAATATCTCCATAAGGAGCAGCATTCTTACCGCTTTCTGCTGGCTTTTTGGTGTGAGGTTTTGATGGCCTGTTAGCCACGCTTTTTATCACCTGACTCTTCACTGGCTTTGCAGTGCTTTCAGTAACAGGAGCCTTTTTCACATCCGAATTCTTCAGCATCTTTGGTCTCTTTGTTTCTGAGCCAGAATTGCTGGGAGCTGAGGTTCTCTTCTGGACAGGTTCAGACTGTGTTTTGTGCACAAATTCTGCAGACAACACCTCTGCACCTGGGACAAAGAAAAGGGAGGGCATGCAAGGACTTATTCCAGATCCATCAGCTCTGAGCACCTGGGAGGAACACGAGGAGACATGGCTCCTAATAAAGCCACCTATCCAAGCTGGATACCCCGGAGAAGCAGAAGGAAGTCAGCCCCAATTATCTAGCACTTACCTCTTTTCCTTCTGTGAGGAAACTGTAAATGGGCTAATTTAAGCATAGGCTCGTTGGAATTGGCTGTAAGCCCTGTTTTTTTAGGAAAAGAGAACGTGATGTTGACTTTCTTCTTGGTTGCTTTCCTTTTCCTACTGCTATCCCCCACAGGATGCATTTGCATCTTGAGGGGTGACCATTTCTTCCTGGTGCTTGTCACAGCAGTTCCGCTGGATTTCCTCTTGTTCTGCTTCACCCACAGCTTGCTAGATGCACTAACATCTTTTGTGGGCCCTTTGCTCTGGTCCATCCCCAGAGCAGCCTTTGGGTTTCCACCTTTTATGTCAGGAGGGATAGGGTCTGGTGGTACAGCTAAAGAGAAGTCCACTTTATGAGCAGTCTCTGAGTTGCTGCAAAGAGACTGAGCAGCACCAGCCAAGCATCCTAAGGCGGCCGACATTTCCAGAGTGTAGCTGCTGGGATTTGAGAAGTAATGCTGCAGCTGGGAGAAAGACTGCTCAGAGTGTCCTCTGCAGGATTTAATACCTTCATCCTTGGCTGGTGACAGGTAAGAAGAACAGGGAGCTTCAGCGTTTTGGCTGGAAGCTTGCTGTGTATTTTCTTCAAGCTTTGCATATTCCTGGAAGTGCTGTTCGATGCACACGTTGGTACTGAGCACGTCCCCCCACGAAGAATTGGTGGCTTTCTGCAAGGCATAGCGAAGTCCAGGCAAAACAGAGGCTATTTTCAAAGAGATGTCACTAGCTTTCCTTTCACATTTTGGATTACGTCCTTCAACTGAAAAAAAAAAGAAAAGAATTTTACTTATATTAATAAAGGATTACGTTCCCCAAATCATTTTACTATTACATGATAAGAGAACATGAAAGGCATGAGCAAATCCCCAAAGCCAACCCACAAAAAGCTTGCCAGGGAGCAACATCCTGGTTCAGTGGGTGCTTTGCAAGGTACAAAAGAATGGCATATGGGAACCAAAAGTGGATAAACTGAGGATGAAAGACCCCTGGTGTATTCACGAGCTCCCTTCTGCAAGGTCACACATAGCAGTCTCGTCCCCTTACTCCAGCAATTTTTGGGAAGTCTTAACATTTAGGACACTCAGACCTCTGAAAATAATGAAATGAAAACTCTCCTTGCCTGCTCCACCCCCTCCCCCCCCCCCCCCCGGTGCCTCTGTACAACAGAAATAAGGTTTTGGATGTGGGTGATAACAGCCTACTCAGTCTAGATATGCTAACAAAACCAAACCAGGAAAAGCCTTCC
>JAOWBP010000001.1:1016074-1034851 GCA_028571105.1 Tragopan temminckii
CTGTACAACAGAAATAAGGTTTTGGATGTGGGTGATAACAACCTACTCAGTCTAGATATGCTAACAAAATCAAACCAGGAAAAGCCTTCCTCCAACACCAAGACTACTTCATTGAATGAGATGAGTATTGGTCGTAGATGATTCCTCCATACAGGGAACTGAACTCTTCATAGAGAAGTCTGCTGTCTTCATGGGGCTTGGGTGAGGGATGTCACTAGGAAACTATCCAGCCTGGAACAGCTGTCAGACCACAACTCCTTACTGCTTTTCCATATAGGGAGAGAAGAAGCACCTACAAGTGGGTCAAGGGCCATCAAAAGGGACTTCAAGACCTTAGGATGATGGCTAAAGGAATCGAATGCACAGATCATCTATTCTTCTCTGCCTCCTGTAGTGGGTAAAGGCACAGAAACAAACCAAAGGATCTTAGCTTTAAGTAACTGGCTTTGTGACTGCAGCTGTTGCCAGAACTTTGGATTTTTTGACAATCAATTAGCCTACGCGGTACTGGGTTTGTGGGCATCAGATGGGGTTTGTCTTTCTCAAAGGGGGAGAAGGGTCCTTGGGGAAAAGCTAATGGGGCTCATTGGGAGGGCTTTGAACTTGGTCTGAAAGGAGATTGGGGGGGACAGTGAGCATTCTCATGGTAAGGTGTTTCCCTGGGAAACAGTCGTCATGGGCAAAGATGAGGAACAGAGCTGGCACATCTTTAAGAAGGCTTTCCATCCCCATGTGTAGCAAGTCAGGAAAGCAAGGCAAGAGACCAGCATGGCTGAACTGGGACCTGCTGGTCAAACTGAAGAGCAAGAAGAAAATGCACAGGCAGTGGGAACAGGGACAGGTACCGTGGGAATACTGTAAGGAAGCTGCTAGGTGGTGTAGGGATAGGGTCAGGAAAGCCAAGGCCCACCTTGAACTGAACTTGGCAAGGGATGCCAAGAACAAGTAAGGCTTCTACAGGAACCTCAAGCAGAAAAGGAAAGTCCAAGAGGGCGTACCCCCCCAGTGAGGGATACAGGCAGGCTGGTAACAACAGACAAGGAGAAGGTTGAGGTGCTCAACAACTTTTTTGCCTTGGTCTTCTCTGATAACTGCTCTCCACACAGTCCTCAAACATTTGGTTTGGTAGGAGGGGATAAGGGAAGCAATGTCCCTCTCACTATGAGTGAAGGTCAGGTTTGTGACCACCTAAGGAACCTGAACATCCACAAGTCTATGGGTTCTGATGAGACGTGTCTTAGAGTCCTGAGGGAATTGGTTGTTGTGGTCATTGAGCCACTCTCTATGATATTTAGAAAGTTGTGGCAATCAGGTGAAGAAGTCCCTGGTGACTGGAAAAAAGGCAACATTGCACCCATTTTTAGAAAGGGTGAAAAGGATGACCCTGGGAGCTACCAACCTGTCAGCCTCACCTCTGCACTGGGGAATATTATGGAGCAGATCCTCCTGGAAGCTATGCTAAGGCACATGGAAGGCAGGGACAGACTCTTTAGAAAGGTCTGCAGTGACAGAACAAGGGGAAATGGTTTCAAGCTCAAAAAGGGTAGATTTGGGTTAGATACGAGGAAAAAATTGTTTACAGTGAGGGTGGTGAGGCACTGGCATAGCTTGCCCAGAGATGCAGTGGATGCCCCATCCCTGGAGACTTTCAAGGCCAGGCTGGATCAGGCCCTGGGCAATCTGATCTAGCTGTGGTGTCCCTGTGCATTGCAGGGAGCTGGACTAGATGGCCTTCAGAGATCCCTTCCAATTCTAAGTATTCTATGATTCATCCGCTGCAAGACTGCAGCCAGTCCAATGCTTTGCAGGCTTGGCCCATCTGCATATTAAAATCCAACTCATGTTTCTTTTGGCTGCAGGGCCAAGCTGACAGCCCCAGCATCCTTCCCCATCATTTCCCCTTGCAGCAAGACTAAATCCAGGCACGCCTGAGGCAGGCAGGAGCTTCTCTCACTCTCTGAGATGCATGGTTTTCTTCACCTATTGGCCTTGTGCTGCCTTGCACTGGCAAGGCTGCTTCTTGTTATCAGCAAGCCCAGGCATCCCTATGAGTCTGGCTGGGGAACACGGCAGCACGTCTGCACAGTGAGTGTTATGCTGCCCTACATTCCTCCTGTCGGCTGTCTGGACAGGAAGAACACAGCTTCAGAGGCTGCTGGTTTTGAAATGGAAAACATTATTCATGCTTCAAGTTAGAGCTGAGCGACTTTAAACATGTGCGTGTGCTTCATTCCCTTTTCTCTTTGTCCCTGTCACCTTCAGTTCCCATTCTTTTCTGTCTCCCATACCTTCCTGTAACTTATCATCACAGAGAGGAGAAGCTATAAAGTAAAATCTCAGTCCCAGAGGACAGGAACAGCTGGCTGGAGTTATGCAATTCACAGGAAAAAATGGGACAGCACGTGCAGAAGCCTTACTGGCACTAGAGTGAAAACATCTGGAAGCCATCAGCGTTCAGACCGTGTCACATAACAACATGGAGCGTTTGCTCAACATTATTCTCTCCTTCTGCCTTTTCACTTCACTGTTCTCTGGCTGCCCATGCTTCCATCATCAGCCCTAAACGTCTGCTGCAGTCCCAAACCCTCCTACCAACATCCTGTGCCATCTCTGCTTCAAGATGCTTTGTATGCCTGGTCCCGTCCCACCTCCTTCCACAAGAACCCTCTTCAAGACAAACACCTCTAGGCCTCATTCTTCCTTCTCTCAGCATTAAGTTCTTGCCAAAAATGAAACCCCTTTGCTCCAGAGGGTATTTTCTCCCTGTTATGGGGTTCAATATCTGAGTGGTCAGTTCTCTCCTCCAGCCTGGTCTCCACATTTTCCCCCTATCACCTCACCCAGCTTGATGCCCTTGCTTCAAGCTTTGCAGCAAAAACCTCCTGATCCCACAGCTGTCCTGGTCTGAAAATCCAAACTACCACCTCTGGGTGTGTGCATTACTTTCTTACAGCCAGAAAAGTTGCCACGCTAACACAGTCACCAGCAACACATGTTTAAAATCTGCACTCCTCATTGCCAAGTTACCATCATGTCTTCATCAGACCTGCAAGCCCATTTCATATGCAGATCTTAAAAGTTTACAGTTGGAGGTTAAACAACTTTTTGGTGCCAGTGCTCAAATGGGCAGGAAGGTCCTGTTGATTTTTCTGCTGATTTCATCTTCAAAGGTGATAGCAATGTCCTGGCAATGCCAGTTGTCACACACATGTATAAACTGCAATAGCAGTGTGTGCTGGCATGAAAGGTCTCTTGGCTCATCCCTAGGGTGACTCAACAAAAAGCAAGCCAGGATTTATGCAGAGTGAAAGGCCCCTGTTAATATCTTGCTTGGGGATCTGCATTTCCACGTAGTGCAGTATAAAGCCAATAGACACTGAGAGAACTTGAGATTGCCCCTGCTCAGCAGAACCCATTTCACTTGATATATCATCGGAAAATGATATACTTATTTTTTAGGGCAGGCTTTCTTCCTGCTGCTTATTAAACTACATTAGTTCTGTGCAGGGTCCAGCAAGTGCCATATGTTGTTTTACTCCCCGAGCAGAGCTCCAGAGCACCTTTATGGATGTAAGTCAGACTCCCATGCACCACATAAGTCAGTGCAGAGAGCAGATGCTGCTGAAAACTGATTGAGAGGAAAAAAAGCAATTTTTTTTCACACACATCAACTTGCTGTAAAGGGACAAGGATGTGTCGTGAAGGATTGAAACATGGGGACCTGGCCTAGATAGCAATAAAGCTAAGCAGATGGGATTCAGCTCTCCTCTTTTAACACCCTTTGCACTAAAGCTGTAGGTGGTGTTGAGCAGAGAAATCAGCTCTTCAAGAGGAATGTGTCTGTGAGGACCCTCTGGTGAGGATCCTGCACCCAAAATGTAGCATCTGAAACCAGCAATGGGAACCTCCTACCTCTCAGACACACTGATCGGGATGAGGAGAACAGAAACAGGGCCAGGAGGCTGACAGGCTCCTTGGGGTCAAATCCTGTGAAATGAAGTGATAGATTTTGGTTAGACTGAGGGTGTCCATTCTCTGTCTCCAAACCAGGGCAGGTCATTCAAGCCCAAGCATTAGTTTCTTTGTCTCCATGCATTACCATCATCTTGTGCCAATGCAGAGGATGTCAGGAGGATTAGAACTCCGTGATCTCGTAAATATTTGATGATTGCCTGTAACAGACAAATACAGAGTTAGAGCAATCTTTCCCTTTCCCTCCAAGTGTATTTTAACTCACAACATGACTGTCAGCAAGCCCTGATTGCTGGTGAACATGTGCCAACCACCAGCTCGTTCCCTGCTGAGGACACTGCCATGCCACTTGAGTCACAGGGATCTGGAACCCAAAGTCTTCCATTTAAGGTTGTTATTCTTCTCAAAGTCCTTCCATCTGTTACTTAAAATGAGATATATGCTTAACCAAGCTGATTGCAATTAATAAACAAGGTCAATGGTTTTAGTCCCTTCAGTTCAGAAGTTTCTGGGCCTCTCAGCAGCACAATGGGAGGGTTTTCCCAGAAGGAAAAGCAAAGTTGGACACGAGCATCAGACAGCACAACCCACAGTTCCAGCTAAAAGCTGAAGCTCTGTCCAAGCAGCTTGCTTGTTAGCAGCATCAGTATGAAGGAAAAAAAAAAAAAAAAGCAAAGAAACAAACAAAATTACATCTGCTGAGCCCAGGAGACTGCTGTGACTGTCTCAGAAGCGGATGATTGTATGTCTGAAAAATACACATGTGCTTATGAAGGCTTTCCTTGTAGCTGGGTGTTGCCTCATTGCAGAGCTTGGTTTGGGCCACCCTTTCTTCCACAGGGACACCCGTTCGGATCTCTTTTTTCTGTGCAGACACATCTTTTAAGGGAACTTACAGGAAATGAGTAATTCTATGGTTTCTAACGCTCTGCGAAACCTCACTGATCCCATTCAGTGCATTCAGACATAACAGAGGATTGGAACGATGCCCAACCCTCACTCTTCCCCATAACAACCGAGCAACTTTGGAAATGCTGAACAATTTCAGTGTATTATTCACTATTCAGAACAGTAGCTCCTTGCTTCTATTGTCTCCAGCCAGCAGAGCAGAACAGATAAAAAGCCAAAATGTCGGCTGGTTCAATGAAACAGCTGTTGTTTCTCACCAATGGGGTGATTTGCACGTCATCTGCCACCTGACACGAAGCTGGGAGGTCACCCTGCACCTATATGTGTAAGATTGTCCTCAGGCAACCCCACTTCTTCCCAGCCACTCTTTCATTTTCACTTGCAAGCCTACTATCATGAACCATGAAAAGGGAAAAGAAACAGAGGGCATTTTTCACCTGGGCTTCCAGGAGCTGCTGCCAAAGCAGATTCACCCATGGCCTTCAACAGTATGTTGGGAAGGAAGAAGCAGACAAGAGTGGGCTGTGAATGTTTCCTCACTGAAATATGGGAGGTGGTTTAATCCAGTTTGACAGCAGTGTGAAGGTGGGGAAGCTTTAGAGAAATGTTCCTGTTGGCTTTCATTGCCAAAGTCCTTACAGCCACAACTGAACCATCTCATCTCCCCTGACTCCTCTAAAGCTCAGCTCTGTGAGGTTTGGCAGGATGCACTTTTTAACCCTAAGTGATTGCAGACAATGAATCAGAGCAAATGGGCATTACTGAACTCAGTAAGAAAGGCACTTGGGTCTCCATGCAGATTAAAATCTCTCTCATCGGTGAGAATATGAGAAGAAAACAGGAACAGCATAGACAAACATCAAATGAACTTCAGTGCAAATGGGTCTGTGCCACAACTAGAAGTCCTCCTGATAGGATCATAGAATATGATAAGTTGGACGGCCCCATAAGGATCACAGGATCCAACTGGGGCCAACCAAAAATCAGATCATAAAGGAATCATAGATGTTGTACAGCTCAGGGCTCCCAGCATGTGAAGGACCATTAACGTAGTCTATCCCATCCCCTCTTTTTTCTTCTCATGTTGTCACCAATAAGAGGCATAATTTGCCTCTTACCAATATTTTATGGAGTTTGAGCACTTATACCAATGGGAGCACAGCCAGCCGTGTGTTTGTAGCTGTGAATTTACAACCCTGAATCTACAGGGAGCGTCAGATGTGACAAAGCAACCAGAAGCAGCAAAGCCAACCCAGCCCCATAGTCCAGCAGATGCAACTGCTATGCACCTCAGGGGTTTGACTCTTGAAGTCAAAAGGAGATGTGAAGATCACACTGGGAACAGAAAGACCTCAGTGTGCTGGAAAACTCTTATCAGATAACACTTAACTTAGCAATGATGGAAGGGAAATTATCTGTTAAAGCAAAGATGAATCTCAATATCTTCAGAAGCCCATGAAGCTTCAGCAGTGCATCTGTATCTAGTTGAACAGGGATTGTTTTTTCTGCCATGGGGGATAAAGGCAGGCACGTGACAGCTTGTGTCTTTTGTTTTGTGATTATCATTCTAGCACTGTGGGACTTAGCTTCTGCTTTCCAATAAAATTCCCTTGCACTCTGGTACTTGCAATGCACAGACAACTCAATAAAATAATCTCATCTGACACAAACACAGCCAAAGAAGAGGTCAGCTGGTATATATAAACGTTCCTCCCCAAACGTTTTACAATACTTACCAAGTCCCTTTTCCTTAGATTTTCTAACAGCTGATCCATTTTATGTTGATCCTTATTGGAAATTTCCACTTCATACAGACTGAAGTAAACGCCCTGAAAGCAAACTGCAGATAAAAGAGAGAGAACTTGATACAAGAGGCATTACTTCAGCATCAACTCAAAACAAAACAGCGCTCCCATAGCAGTGATGGGATGTGAAATTGATGGCAATACTGGTTTGGGGGGGGTTTGTTTTTCTTCAAATGCTGTGATCAAGATTTCCTAAGCTGGTCTATACAGTTAAGTTATAGTGAGTTTCCTCTTCAGCTCACGATTCAGAGATGTTTCCTGTCTTATCTGTGTAGGTAACAAAAACAGTTTAACTGGTGCTGTGTGCTTCAATATATACAGGAAGCCTTTTGGAGGTAAAGATCTCATTCTAAAGTGCTGCTGTAGTGCATCCTTATTCTGTCTGCACTCTCATCCCAAGGGGAGTTTAACAAAAGCAAGGTCTCAGTCTCACCCTACTCCTTCTTTATGAATCTCGTAGCAAAATTCTTCAGTTTAAATGAGTATTTCCTCTCTTTCATCAACCAATTGTAAAAATGTAGCTCCACAGCACCTTAATCAAGCATTGCTGTGGCCTCCCCTACTTCTGCTTCCTCCCATGTCCTGGCACTGCCCTGTGTAGATCTGCACTGTAAGCTGAATGCTAGACCTCAAAGGAGCCTCATCAGTTCCATGATCAGGCTCAGCAGAGGTGATACACTCATTGGAGGAAGCACTGCAGCAGCCTACATTTATTTTGGTGCAAGATTCCATGAAAATTCACATGGATGTTCTGCAAATTATACCCAGAGCTCTCAGTGTGCAACCTGCAGCATCTGTGTCAGTAACTGTGTGTCTGCTGCAGTCACAGCCACTCGCAGCCATCAGGAGCTCAAAATCCCAGGGCTGAGAGTTGCCAGGATCATCAAAACCTCAACCCAAAAAGCAAACAACACATGAATCACAAAGATGCAGGCACAGGCAATCTCCTTCTGTGCCCTCTGCCAAGCAGAGCAAAGTGCTTGACTACAGACACCACACTGGCAGGTTTTTACACTCACCTTCATTCTCAATGTAATTCCTTTTCCCAAATGCAGCTTCTGGAAGCTTTTTCTTCAAGTCAGACAAACCCATGACATGGTTAACGTCCAGGTTGTGAGGACTACGGGGAGAAAGGAGCAGAGGGTCAGAACATATGCATAAAAGGCTCTCAGGATTAGCCACAACAAAAATCCCAGGTTGCCCCATCACTAAGAACCAGAGAAAGCAGCTCTGGAGAAGCTGGAGATGCAGCTTACTTAGCATTTAGCTGGTTGGAGGATTTTGCCTGAAAACACCTCCAAACAGCGACGATTCTGTCACTGGCTGTCTCAAGTTGCTGACTGCTGGTTAGCCTCTGACTACTGAAGATTTTTAGTATTTCATTTTTTTGAACGTTAGTTGCCTCAATACTTGGTTTACTTGCCAATCTGCAAACATAAGTGGCTGACTGTATCTGCACTGTCAGAAAGCCCATTTCTCACAAGGCAAAAAAGTCCCACACAGGAATTATTCTTTTAGAATAAACACCCCAAGATGGTCTACATAGCAAAACACTGACAAAATATAACTGTTTCCAGCTGTAGGGCCTGATCTTGTGTCCTCCTCCAGCTGCTACTGTGACACTGCTGGTTGCCCAACACCCCTTCCTGACACTGAGAATTCCCCCTATACATATGGTGGGTGGGTAAGGCTGCAAGAAGTTGCTGATCAACAAAGGAATAGAGCAGGAGACACCGAATTGGCTTTCGCTGGCACATGGATGCTGGAAGTCAACCTGTCTGCTATGAACCCAAAAGTGATCCCAAAATCATCAGCAAAAGTGGCTGCAATGCTACACGCTCTGCAGAAAGAAGAGGAAAGGGCAACTTACAGCTGTGCTGGAATCGTGGAGCTGTACGGGGTCCTTAGGGCAATATTGCACAAGAGCTGGCCCTGGATGGAGAGCTGTCCCCTCCATGGGCAGTACAGTCCTAAAAGCAGAAAGGAGAATGTCTTAGGGAAAGGAAGAAAGGAGAGCAAACAGAATGATTCATTTATTAAAATAAAACAACAATGATCAGATGCTCTTACCTTTGCGGTTAGGCTCGGGTCTAGAGAAAAGGGAGAAAAAGAGGAATATTTAGCAACAAAGAAGGGAAAACAGCCCACAAAAGCAATGCAGTACTTCAGAATAACAGCAAGCTGCTTACAGGCTCTCTCTAGCCAAGATGGGCATTTCCTTTGGCTCCCTGTACTGGCAGGCAATGACTATGTATGGGCAGATCTGCCTGGGGCGCTCCGCAGTGCTGCCATCGGACACTTCATACACATAGTACTGGGGTGAGAAGGGAAAGAGAAGAAAATAAATGTTAAGGAATGAGCAAGGCACCTCAGCCAGTGCTGCTTTTCCCTGCTGCCCCAAACCCCATACCTGGTTCTGCTCAAAGGCTTGGCAGGGGCTGCTCTTTGATGATATGATGCTCCTGCTCATGGCAACGTGACAATCATAGCCAGGAGATGGGCAGGTGTAGCTGGTTGTGTAATTCTCAGATACCACCTTGACCTTTCCCTGTGTGAAAAAATTAAACAGACAAACCACTGACAAATAAAAATCGAGAAATACGTCTTAAAAGATCCCTGAATCCTTCTTTTTTCCCCCCCAAAAACTGCTCCTGGCAGCCAGATACTCCCTACTGTGAGGGGTTTGAAAGCATTTGAATCTTCCCAAATAGGAGGACTCCTCTGAGCTTGTCATGGCAGACAAACAAGTGCTAAGGAGAGGCAACAGGAGTAATGTGTTGTCATTGCAGGAGCTCAAGGGAAAGGGAGAGAGGGGCCATTCCCCAGCCCCGTGGAAGAAGAGAATGGAGCTACGATCTGAACCTCCCTAAGACTTCTGCCTTGAACCCCAAAATACATGACAGTCCAGGGAAAGAAGTGAAAAAACACTGTTGGGAATTTGGAAGGTCCTCTGCATCCCTGCAAACCATCAGCCAAAAGCAGTCTGATAACCTTTGCTTTCTAATCTGACACATCCCATGGTCAAAAATCCCCAACAGCTCTCAACAGAGCTGATTTTACACCCTGCTTCATCACACTTATAAGCATCAACACGTCCTTAAAAACTGCCCGCACTGTACAGTGATTTCCAAAAACTATTCCACTTAAAAGGAGACATGCATTTTACCTTAATTAGCTTACAAATGACAATAAAGCCTGATTTTCCGTGATACCAAGGTCTTGGATGAAGGCAGTCTGCATACTTGGAAATATACACCCCTGCAAAGACAAAGCAATGCAAGATTACAAGAATTGTCTGTTTTTCCTGCAACACACGACAGTGCATGAAAATGAATTAAGCAAGGACTTGTCTCTTCCAGGAACCTGTGACAAAGGTCTCTACAAAGAGACATGCTGTAATATTCATCTCAGTCCATCAGGACTCAGATATACACACAGATAAATAACCACTTCCAGTCTTGCTTGGTTTGGCACTTACTGCTATGGACAATTCCATAATTAGGTGTCTTGGCCTGCAAAGATTTCCAGGACTAGCACTGGGAGACATTCTGCTCCTGGCAGAAGGATTTCGTTGAGTATTGTGTCCTGCACTGTGTGCCTTAAGACCTCAGGCCTTTGGGCAAGGAACAGGCACAGGCTGTAAAGGGCTTTGGCACAACACAACCTGCTCTAGTTATTAACAGAACTGCTGGCAAAAAGCTCAGCAAGTGGACTTTGTAGAGCAGAGGGAGGGTTGCCAAAAAGTCATGTTGGTGGATATGAGTGTTTATTAGCAAAAGAGAAAAAGTCTGAATTGCAGTGGAGAGATAATACATTTTCTGGGGTATATCCCATCCTCATCTTGGTGAAGGGGTAAAAGGAAGACCCTGTTGCTTCTTTGATCCAAACAAGTGCAATTTACCTGGTAAGAAACAAGTAGTTCCTACTGAGTAAATAGAAAGGCAACACCAAGGGTTTATCTGGGCTTGTGCTTTTAAATGAGGCAGTGCTCCCAGAGCAGTGAGCTAAATGGAAATCTTACCTTTTGCTGGGTCACCAAGCATGGAAATGGAACTGCTGTTCACGCGGAGGCCAGTCTGACACACCTCTTTTGCCTTCAAAAGAAGAAACAGTCTGTTTTGCTGTCTGTTTTCAAAGGTAAAGGACACAGCAACTAAATCTGCAGTGCAACAGCCAGCAGAATACTTGTAGTGGGCAAACATTTACGTGCTGAAATTCAACTAGAGATCACTGCAGACCCAAAATACCTACAGCATGAACACAACTAAACCAGCTGAAATCAACAAGAAGAAAATGTGTTGTTTTGGGTGCTAACCAATGAGTTGTACTTGTAAAGGATTGCTGCTCCATGGAAACAGAAGGATTTTCTACATTTGCAGGGCAGAGAAAATTCTTTAGAAAGTGTGGAAGAATTTCGACACCTCCAGAAACCAATGCAAGCATTTCAAAGTCCAGTCTTATCTGCACAGAAAATTTGTTGAAAGATAACTGCAACGGGCTGGCATGAATGCAAACAACAGCTTTTACTCCATGCTCACACCTGCTGGGGCACAATTACTTCCTTGGGAGTGTCACAACAGCACTGATTTCATTCACTTTCAAAGTGGATTCATCAAAGCATGAGAAGACCAAACATACACTGAGCAAAGAGTGACAGCCTATTTAAACTCTTTATGGGTGAGAAATGAAAACAAATCTTAAATTTTACACGTATATGGCATTCGGGGACATGCTTCAGGGGGCAGGTTGGTGATGTGGTGATGGTTAGACTAGATGTTCTTAATGGTCTTTCCCAACCTTAATGATTCTAGGATTCTCTATGGGACAATGCTCACTCCCAAACTTAGACTGAATGTGGTTTATTTTGATGTGGTTTGATCCAAATCAAACTAAACTACATTCAGGCTACTCTCATTCTGAACAGAACTATCACTACAAGGATTTACCATGGTGTCATTAAAGCATGTTACAAGCGAATTCTCCCTAGACTACCTGAGCATCCTTGTGTAGGCAAACTCTTCACACAAAAATCAAACACATCCTCTTGAAAAAACAGGCAGGAAAAATATTTCCCAGAAATGGTCAGGCTCTCTCTCTCTTATAGCAAAACCAAGGGAATTTGCTGAAAACCACCTGGTAAATCCTGTCTTCAATCTTCCTGTCTCTTCTAATTGTATGTGAAGGGTTTTACTTGCCTGTACTTGACTGTAAATCCACTGGAACAAAGGCAGATTCCTTAAAGTTCTCTACAGAGGGCAAAGGAGACCTCAGACAGTAGCCAACTGGAGAGACCCACATTAGGATCCATCTCTAGAAAGTCCCAGGAGCTACTTTCAGAATCTGCTTTGGACCATTTATGCAACAGTAACTGCACTGATAAGTGAGGTACAAAGAGCCAGGACCTTTTGTCAACAGAGCTGCTGGGCTTTGCTGGGAAGGAGCACACGTGTCAGCACTTGGCATCGACCTTCTAAGCTGAATAAACATTTGAGGTTACCTCTTCTTCGTTGTCAAACAGGAGAAATGCAAAGGTCTCCTCAAGCTCCTCTTGGCTGTATCCAGCAGCTTCCTTTGCTTGGACAAAAGCTTTGAGCTGCAGAAGACACAAGGACACTTTGTTCTAGTCCATTTGCACCAGAACCAAGAACTGAGCGGTACAGGGAACATGAGCACAGCATGTCCCACATACCTCCCTCCAGCTGCGGTCACATCAGCTGCTTGTCCAGCTCATGTACCCATTCCCACCATGAGTGCCCCAAACCATACAGCTGGGAATATCCAGCATTATTCCACTGTGCTCCTTTCACCACACTTTGTCAGGCTACTGGAGAGCTTTTTCCCTGAGCAACACATGGGCTTGTCAAGCACCACATTTAGTGGCCAGCTGTGGCCATCAGATGACAAACCGTCTCAGCTATGGAACAGATACCAACACAAGAGGGGTTGCTTGGAGAAAACTTTCTCCACTGACCAGGGAAGCCAAAACTATTTGATTAGAGGGCAGATGTATCATGCAATTACAGCTCAGAGGGTTTGGCTCCAGCCAGATTATGTCACCTCTATTTCTTTTGTCTAACAAAGCAGCATGTGTTCCCAGTGCTGACAGCAGAGAACTGCAACCATGCTGCGTTTGCACTGTAATAAAAGAAGACATGGAAGGATAAGATTTTTGTAATGGTGTTCTACGGTAAGAAAACAATGGTCTCATCAGTGCTTTGGCTTATTTTGACTTTAGAACTCACAAGAAAACCATCAAATGACTTAATTCCTGCCCTCCTTGTGTTTTATCCAGCTCTGTAGTGACTTTCCTAGATGGTCCTGTGTGGAGCTAGGAGTTGGACTCGATGACCTTTGAGTCCCTTCTAACTCAGGATATTCAATGGCCTCCAAGCTCTATTTAGTTCATGACAACAAGCAGACCAGCCAGCTCCAGCTTTCAGAGGAGACAGCCTATTCCATGCCAAGAAAACTATAGGAAGGCATTTAAAAGTGGTTTCATAAATGTTGGAAAAAGGGAAACATGGGGTTAAAACTAGTGCTTACTTAGGCATAATGGCAGAAATACCACTGTGGGCATCTGCCTTACTGTGAATCAGCAGAACTATGCATGATATGCAAAGCCATTAAAGCTCTCCTTCGAAGCATCAAACCAGCATTTCAACCTGTGCCTGAAGGCCTGCTCCAGGAGTCCTGCTGAATACTTGGCAGTGCTGGATGAATTGACCTTTTGTTCCTAATCAGAATGGGAAGGAAGAAGAAGAAAGCAAAGGCTCTCTAGTTGGGAGCTGCAAATGGGGCTGTACAATGTATGCTGGTAAGAAACACTGCCCTTTTCTGAGCTTCCAGCAACACCCTGCTCCCCCAACAGCCTTACCTCATTCAGAAAAACATCATTTTCCACCAGAATTGCTTGGCTGTACCAAAAACCATCCTGAGATGTAGAGTCCAAGTAGGAATTCTGCAGCACTGAAACCGCTGTCTGCAAAAGGGAACTTGACTCTCTGAACTCTGGATATAAACCTGGTGAAAGAATCAGGATTATTACATTTGGAAAAGACCTCTAAGATCATCATAAGAAATAAAGCCAAAAGCAGGTGCCATGTATTAATTCTGGACGTTCCCAGATATCAGCACAGGGCCTCAGCAGAGCTGGGTGGCAGCGTGACTCATTTAACAAGCCTACATCTCCATGGGGCTGATCTATCTGCAGCACCCAAGGGGACTTTTTAGCAGTTTCCCTCCAGCCACACAGCACCAGGACTTTGTCTGAAAGCTAACTGCCCTCAGCCAGGAGGAATAAGAGTTCCCAGTTTGCCATCAAACCCTTCAAATTTTTCTTTTGCAACAGAAAAAAAAGGCAAATTTTTCACAGCTGCCAGAAGCAAAACCTGATGGTAAATTAACTTTACGATCTCTGAACAAGTCAGAGTTTTCTCTTCTGCTAAGAAGTTACTGAGGTTTCCTGGTCCACGGTCAGATCAGCTTCTCAGGGCTATCAGTTTAACCCTAAAAGCTTTCAGGTCTTAAAGAACATGGTTCTCTCACTTCAAAGCCTCAACTGGCAGTTCTCCCAAAGCCCACATTCTCTCCAAACGTCTCCTAAGGAAAAAAAACTTCAGTAAAACACTTCCCAAGAGCATCCCACCAACAGGAGATCCACATCCCAATCAACAAATCAAATAGGAACGCGTAGACAAACGAAAGCACTGCAGTTTTTACGCTCTTGCAGCTGTTCAAATCCAAATGTTAAATAAAACAGCCATGCAGAAATACAGGAAATCCTGGGCTTGGTCTCTATTGCACATTTAGAAAGCTTTATTACTGGTGATGATTCATGATCTACGGGATTTCAAACCTCAAGCTGATTTTGCAATACAGACGCATCAAAAAGGCTTATTTCTCACAAGCCCATGAACTTTAAACATAAAAAGCAATCACCTATGAGAAAAGAAATGTGGAAACTCCAAACCTGATGCAAAGAGCAAGTTTTGCATGCTGGTTCCCCTTTAAGAAGAACTTCACAGCCATTTTTGAAGATAAGTTCTCATTTTAGCTTCTGCAGCGGAAAGGCCCCTGTTGCTTTGGCAATAAGATGGCATCAGCTGTTGCCCTGAAACCTTCTTGGGGTTTGACTCCTATTTTTAAAGGGTACATTTTGATCTGCTTCTTCATTTCCTCCTAACTCAGGGGAAAAAAAAAAAAAAAAGACAGAAACACTGCCTATGTGATAAATCTTGCTATTTCTCTCAGCCTTTGCTCACTTTTTCCTCACTTGCCTTTTGATTTGCTCTGTCACCTTCTTGCATCTTCAAGGCAGCAGTCAGGACAGTCAGGCTCCTCCACGTGAAGCAGATCAGGGAGTTATGTCCCAGCTCTGCTCAAAAACTTGAACAGAACACAATGTCCCCTTCTGCTTCCTGTCCTGAGCACCACAATAACACTCGTGTCCAGAGCCACACAATATTCTGCTCCTCCTACTTTGCAGCTCTACATCACTGACAAGTTTGGGAGGTTCTAACTCAAACAATTGCTCCTTCTGTTCCTTTCCAGTTCAGCTGCAGAGTAAAAACAAAAGTCCCCCCAAAAGTTGCCTCAGTCATACATAAATAGGCGAGATGGAACAGGCAGAGCGTGGCACTGAATCCCACAGCTCACCTTGACCTCCGTGTCCCCTTTCAGATGTAAAGAGGCTCCTTCAGCTCCGTGCTTACAGAAAGACCAGCAAAACCCTGGCTGCATCGCGTGCAGTCCTTGTGCTGAGGTTGGCAGGCTCTGAGTAGGGGAAAGTGAAAGTGCCTACACCAGAAGCAAAAGTGAAAGTGCTCGCTTTCCCTCAGAGCAGCTTGGATGTGCCACCATCACCCCTCGGCATCTTAAGGGGAAAGGGGAATGATTTCTCACAGATGGTCAGTGGGATGGATGGAGAATGGCTGGATGGACAAAGGACAGATGATGGAGATGATCGATAGACGTATAGATGGAGAAGCCCAGCATGGCTTGACACCAACAGAGCCCAGATGAACCTACAGTGAGTGTTATCTACGCCCAAAAAAATCCTCAGGATAAAATTTCACAGTCCTGGTGATTTCCAACCCTGAGAGAGCAGTCACCTTCACAGTTCATAACACTCCCAGGAGTTGCATGCTGCTGTTCCTCTTCCAGATTCTGTGCTGGATGTCAGTCAGCAGGGCCAGCTGAGGCCAAGCAGCTCAGCCCTTGCAATAGCAGGATCCTCATCCAAATGACCTCTGGATGGCCTCACCACGTGGAGACTTCCAAAGCCAGCCCAGGAGGAAACCCACGCTTTTTGAACCACTTACCAGTACAGGCTTGTACTAGACAACAAACTTTGCTTTTCTTTTTTCTTTTCTTTAATCTTAATGTTTTAGTAGTGCTTGCTGCATGTATTTGAATGCTGTCAGATCTCCAAAATCCACGTGGTCAGTGCAGGCTGAACACAGCCACACTGCTTGCCTATGGGTGTGCATCCTGCTCCGCACAGCCCCTTCCCACAGCCCTTCTCCACCTCATCTCTTCCATTTTTGGGTTGTAGTGCCATCATTAGTGTGAGCTGTAACAGCAGGCCTTGCTGCCAGCATCAGATCTGGCATCACATGCCACTTCATATCACTGGAAAGTCCATGTACTGCAAGATGAGACTCCTTAAGACCACCCCCCTCCTCCTGACATCCACTTGCTCTCTTCTTTTTTCATCTCCCACTCTGATTTTGCTGCTCACCTCCAGCACGTGGTAACTATTATGACAATTACATGAACTGTCCCTTTAAATTCTGCTCTAATTATAAAACACACATTATTACCTGCTTGATCAGCTCTTCACCTTTTCATAATGAGCCTTGGTTCATCAGTGTTGCAGCACTACCGCACAGAAGCCTCTTTACTCATTCAGTGTAAGCCCAAAACAGAGCCAAATTAAGGCAGACTATTTGCAAACTGATCAACCAAAACAGACCCCAGAGACTGCAGTGTGGTCCCTGGTATGGAGGAGGTGTCCTGAGCCCACGAGGACCAGGTCCAGGCGGTGCAGGATGGTTAGAATGGCACTGAAGCAGAAAGTGATTTGGTTTATTTAAGCCTCTCAGGGTTTTCTTGTGTTTTAATGTGTGCTCTTCAAAGCTTTTCAATCTCAAGACACAATCTACTACACCAGACAAGCACCTTGTTCCCACTGTTCCTGCTGCATCAGCCACATTTGCAGCTTTGCTGCTTCTTTTTCTTTCACTTTCTTGCTTTCTTCCTTCCTACTCCTCACACCCAAGGACGGTTACAACCTCACATTTCTAGGTTGGAAAGGTGGGGTTCCGATAACATTCAGCATTTTCCAAAGGTCACACCACAGGATGCTACAGATGGGTTCTACAATCCCCTCAGATTTGTGGGAAAAAATGAATCTATTAAACACTAAGATACCAGCTCTTCCTCAGGAAGCCCTCAAGCCACAAACCTTCACTGGCAGCACAAGTATTCGGGAGAAAGAAACCAACTCTCTGCATTGTATGCTGTATTCTCAGAAAGAGAGTGGCTAGCTTGCACAGAAGAGCCTTCCAACTATAGAGCTGCGCTATCTTTTGCAGTTTCCTGGTTTGATGGACCTAAAAAAACTCACAGTGGTTGCTGATAAGCTGGAAAAAAAACAAACAAAAAAAAACAAAAAAAAAAAACAGGTGCTGGGCTGTATTTAAAATTCCCTCTAGAAACGCAGGGAAATGCAGTTATCCAGGTAGACAATATTTACTTATATCACCTTTTAGGAGTCCGATGATGCAGGGCACCCTCTCAGAAGAGACACCACTCAGCCCAGAGGATCAACAACCTTTCTAGAACTCGATTTTTTTTTTTTACCCTGGAGGGTGATAAGGCCTTGGGACAGGTCACAGAGACATGGGAGTGCCCACCCTTGGATGGGCAAAGCCAGAGATGCCCCATTCTGACATTGGTGACAATCATCCCAGAGCAGGGATCCTGCTCTGGAGAAACTTTCCAAGTAATATTTATTTGATTTTTGAACCTCCTTCCTGTTACCTTCAGCTGCTCACATAATTGAAGATGTGGTTATTGCAGGCTTTCCCTCCTTAATTCATCACACAGTTGTTGCTGTCTTCCATCTTCACAGATGCTCCTCAAAGCCTCCTCTTTCTGCAGCTCTCTTCTATTGGGTTGCCACTTTGTGGAGTCACTCGTCTGCAGGTTGACTCTGTGTTGACTCTTCCCAAATCTAGCACTATCATAACCATTTTAGCATTCAGACAACTAAGAAGTCCCTTTCTTTACAAAGCCAGTAGCCACGATGGCCTAAGACAATCAGACCCAATGCTGAGGGAGAGCTGTAAAAGTGTGCACAGCAACTCAAGACCCACTGATGGCAAAGGTTTACCTTTGCTACATGAAGTTTCACCACATGCTTTCCATCTGGGAAAAGGGAAAAAAAAAAAAGAAAAAGGATTGTGGCTGGACAAATTGAGCAGATCATTGGGCAGACCTGCCTGAAAAGCTCCAATCAGCCAGTCCTTTTGTGATTGAGAAAGCCTGAAACAGGGTTGAATCCATTCTTCAGTTTGTTTCATGGCATTCCTTTTGCTCTTACTACAGAAGCTCTTCTTTTAGCGTTGACTTTCTTTCATTTTCTTGCTCTGCTTGATGCAGTGACAGAGCTCTACCGCATATTCTCTGTGAACTCCTTGGCTATGGAAATTACCAAGACACACTTACAGTTTCCAGCAGAAACAGAAATGAAGCCAAACAATAAAATCTACCCACACACATGCCAATTTTAGATAACCACGAGAACTATCAAATCGTTATCTCATCATCAGAAAGACAAAAAGCCAAACAATGCCAAAACAGCATTTACCAAAAATTATAACTATTTCACTTTCGTGTCTCAAAGTGATTTTAACCAATATCCATGCTTCAGTCTGGTAGAGTTATACAAGTCCCCATTCATCGCAGGAGAGTTGGACTAAATGGCTTTCAAGGGTCCCTTCCAACTCAAATGATTCTATGATTTGTCCCCGTGCTCCTTCCCTTTGCCTGGGGTAAAGCTATGAAGAAAATCACCAAATAACAGCAG
>JAOWBP010000001.1:1121089-1132782 GCA_028571105.1 Tragopan temminckii
TGTTGGGTTTGAAAACTGCATTTCCAGAAGCCTGTGATGCTCCAGGAGAAATTTTAATTTTGATCTTTGCTCCATGCTTCATGTTCAGGGCTATAACATATTTTGCTCAAAGGAGGGCTTTTGTCTACTGGGCTTTCTCCTCCCTGCTCTCAGCAAGGAGTAATAGGGACTACACCAACCAAAATGGATAGCCTGTCTCATTTTGGAAAGACTTTTTGGATTAAGTAGGGAATCAGTGACCCATGTGTTAAAGACTTGTGGTTCTCAAACAAGAAAACTTAATTAAATGAAGATTAAAGCATGCTTCATTGACAGCAATCTTTTTCAGGATTCAAAGCATTGAGTTATTTTTCAGAATTTTATACACTTGGCAACATTGCTCATTTAAGCACTTACACTACTTTGAAAGTAGTCATCTTGAGGATTTGAAGCAGCTTAGACATTTATGATGCAATAAAACCTTAGGCCATAAATTGCACGTGATTAAGGTGTGTGTCACCATCAGTATTTACAGCCATTAAAAAAATTACTGTATTTTCATCTCGAAAAACCTAGAAAATAAATGCCATAACACTACAGGAAAATTGCCCTTGCGTTCCAGGTAGTCAGCAAGCATAAAGATAAATAGCACATGTGGTTCACAGTCACAACAGGAACTCTGCCAAGTGACACAGTCAGTGTGTGAAAGCTCTTCCATAAGGCTTAGAAGATATCCTAGCTGCTGCTGTAAGCCTCGAGTGATGTGTTTCCCAACTGTCACACACCATGCAGAATTAATTCCTTTTAGAATATAAAATTAAGTAAATTAAGTTGGATAGTCCAAAACACTCTGCTCTTCCATTCTCACTTTCTACAGACATTACAGTTGGGCCTCGTTTGTTTGTTGCCTCATCCTATGAGCTGGCCAATGTGAAAAAAAAGGAACAGTTCTAATAACAATGCAGCCCTTGCGTGTGTTATTACAATGCATTCCATCTTTCAGAAAATAAAAGAAAAAAATGTTTTGCTTTTACATCTTCAAACCAGTTGTTTGCATGGGCTCAACGACAGCATTTATCATTGTCAGAGATTTAGGGCCATTAGAGAAGCCCACAAACTGCGAGTAATCAGAAATGTCAATCATGTGTTGGCTTTGTCTGCTGCGATGGGAAGGATGCTTGCTCAAAACTTTGCACAGCAGGGGAGCAGGTCTTCAACCCCAATGTTACAATGTCCTTTTGACGCTGCTGTGAATTTATTTTCAACGTCACCCAACCAATCCTTTCCCAAAAAAGAGTGGAGATGCTTCCAGAAATGAGAAGATTTCATACCGCCAAGAACAGTGGAATTGTAGAATCATAGAGGATCCCAAGTTGGAAGGAATCCATAAGGATGATTGAGTTCAACTCTAGACAGTCTAATGTGTCTACATGTCTACACAACGTTCAGATTAATCTTAATAATTCAAATTAATGGTGAAACTTAATTCTTCCAAATCTCTTGATGCAAAGCTTCAGCTTTCCATCCCAACTAAAGGCAGTGTTGCTAGCTCTGAAATTGAACACAAAGGGAAGCACGAATGCTGAGTTCTTAGATGGCTTATGAGCTTTCCTTGATCTTGGAGTTGAACTCAGTGATCCTTACGGTTCGCTTCCAGCTCAGGATATTCTGTGATCCTTTGATTTTCTACCTCTACCTTCCTGTGGAGTCAAGGCCTCTCTCAAATGACTCTCACTGAGGGAGGTGTTCAAGAAAAGGGTAGATGAAGCACTGAGGGATGTGGTTTAGTGGGCATGGTGGGGATGGGTCAGTGGTTGGATTAAATGATCTCAGTGGTCTTTTCCAACTTTAATGATTCTATTAGGGTCAATGATTAGTGAATCCATGCTGAACTGGGGCAGTTTCACAGTATTAACAGTATCATCCTAGTGAACAATAAGGAATCTGGCTCAGGTCTTCATTTGTTTTAAACCAAGAGCTTGCAAGACTGGCAGTTGGGTCAGCCATTAAGAGCTGCTACGATACTCTGCAGAACCAGATAAAGTCACATCATTGGCAGGGGAAAAGACACAACCTTTCATCAAGGAATGTGCACATGCTCTTGCTGGATGAGATGGTTTCAGCTTTACAGCCAGGGGAATGCAGGAATTTGGTTACTTGGAGTCCTGCAGAACAAATTGAAAGTAAAAGTGCCCATGAGCTGATGCTAATGTTGGACAACATTCAAGGGCACGAGACGAATTGATGGCAGGGAAATGCATTGAGGGTTGTTGAGTATGTGGAAACCACACATGGTTTGGAAAGTCCCTGAGCTGAATTAAAATCAGCAAGGAGACTACAGGGGATGTTATATGCATTTTCCATGCCCTCTGCACATCTCTAAGCAGCTGCTCGTGGGTATGGCTAGGAGCAGGGCACAGAGAGACAGACCTTTGCCTCTCTGAAACTCATTAAAGATTAAAAGTCCATCTTTCTCCAATCTAAGTTAGAAGAATGCTTTTCCTTAAAGCATTTGCTTTGTTACTTTTAATGCAATTAAAGGAGGAAAGAAGAGAAGAAATAACCCTTTGCAACTGGAAAATAAATAAGAATATATTCTTGCTACAGCCCAACTCCACCACAAAGAAGCCCCTACCCCACAGCTGGTTGCTATCTGCTTTAGGGAATGCACAGCTGTGCAGACACAAATAGAGGGTGCTTTCTCCACCCTGGGTTATGGGAATAGCTCCGAGGCAGAACTGGTTGGGGGAATTCTGCTGGAAGCGTGCTCTGCTGAAATATGCAGTTCCACTCCAATTGAGCTGTCTCACAGAATGGGGATGGGTCTGCCAGGGTTTTATTTGGAAAGAAAAATGAGGGGATAGGGAGGGGAGAACCTGGAACGTCAAAACAACCCATCGTGATAGCTTTGAAATGAAGGTTTTCAGTTTTAACCACTTTTTACTGTACATTTTTGCATTACAATGGAGAATGCTGAGATTTCCTACTGATACCGAATGCTTTTCTTGACAGTTTGTTTTTGCAGTAAGAGTTATTCTTTTTTTAAAGGTATATCTGAAGGGATCCCCTTGCATCCAATTTGCTCCTTTTGTCTTGCATTGCAAGGGTGTGTTTGCAGATGGTGTTGGCCAGGAGTAGGATAAGTGAAAGAAGTGGTGTTGTATCCCTCAAGCAGAAAAGCAGGGAAGCAGCAGTGTAAAACCAAACAGTGCGTGAACAGAGGCACACACAGTCAAATGCTAGAGATATCCAGGCTAATGCTTGGATAAATCATCTCTGCTTATCAGTAACAGATGCCTGAGTGAGGTTGGGGCCTCACTGCATGATAGATAAAGGACAACTGCTATCGGGAGCAGCACTTCAGCTTCAGCCCTGGCAAACCTAAAATAGGGTAACTGTGGCTTGAGGCCTTTTTTAAAGCCTGGAGGGAGAAGCACAGTGTCCAGAGGGCTAGGTGACCCAGCAGTAAATGGGAGCCATTTGGGAGGCTCTTCATTTGCTCACTGGATACGGTGCTGAAGACCATGCAGTAAAAATTGCATGGCCACCAAATCTCCTCAAGTTCTCAAATGTCTCGTGAGACGTGCCTACCAGCCACTGTCTGAGCTTTGTGGAATACTGGTGTAGGATGAGTTCCTTCCCTATTGAAAGCTTGGTAGTGGGTATACTGGTATTCGGTGGTCATGGTTTTAGTGTCTTTATGTCTCTGGATGACATTGGAGAAAGATAGAGAGCTGCTGGAGAATGGGATCTGGCAGTTCAGGCTAATGGAAAGGATGGAGATCTTTAGGACTATTGTTCTGAATATTTTTGGCCAGCCTTAAATTCACTTGAAAAGACAACAGCCGCCTTCAGAGGGATGAGGGTGTGGAAAGTTGGCAGCTTTCACTCCCCTGCAAAAGGCATAATGAGAGCCAGTGACTGAAAGCTGATGCTAGGCAAGTGCACGTGTAGAATGGAGCAAACTGAAGTAGGTGAACAATTAAAGACAGGAGCAAATTACTCCTAAAATGGTGGATTTTGGAGCTAAGTAAATCTCTCTTTTTTTTTTCAGTTTAGCTAATTAATCAGAAAACACACACACACACACACACACAAACCACACATTTGGCTCAGCCTGCAGCAAAATGAAGGTTTTTTTTACCCTTCCTGACGATTCAAGTGCTTGTCCAGAGTGTGGCCACAGTTTTTTCTTCCACCTGAGGACTCCCTCTCTTTTGGGACAGCACTTGCATCCTCATAGGTAAAGATTTGCTCCATAGAGACACACAGCAGCTGGTGCCTGACTGTGTGGTGGGGACAGCAATAGGAGGACCAGGAGGCAATATTTAGGACACTGGAGTGGGAAAAAAGAGGCAGCAGCTGTGAGGTCTGGCTATAAAAAGGCTGAGAGCTGCTGCAATGGGTCTACAGGGGGGTTGGCCTCTGTCCTTCTCATTGATGCTGTTCTAAATACGTCCCAGAGCTGAGATTGCAGGCAGGTTGTCACCACCAGACTATAGTACTACTCTCCTTTACTTTTCATTTCCTTAGAAAGACAGAATTTAGCCACCCAAAATGTGGACATGGAGTCATGAGCAGTTTTGGGTTGACCCCATCATCTATCGAATGAATACTCTGTGCTCTGAGCTGCTGGAGCTCCTCATTTTCTTGTTTCTTATTGAGAAATAGATGGCTCTTGAAAAGAGAAGATCTTGTCTGACTGGCATGCTTGGTGCACACGTTTTGGGAGCTGCTCACAAACGAATAGCTTCTCTGTCCTCAGAGGCCGCTTTTATTCCCAGCAGAGGTTTGGAGGCCACAACGCTGACAAATGTGTTTGCATGATGCTGTATCTAACAAAAGAACCCAGCCTGACCCAATTAGGTCTGAATTCTCCCACTTCCAAAACAGGCACAACCGTGCACTCGACCTGCTTAACTCGATTTCTCTAAACCTTTGGCATAGCCCTGAGCAAGAATAGGGTAAAGCTCCCATTTGTCCTCAGAGACACAGGCTGGGCTAAACACACCAGTGCTGAGCAGAGCTGTTCCGTCCATGCCTCCCGAAACTCATCTCTTTGCCCATCAAAACTGCAGCCTTGTGCTCATTTATTTTTATTTTTATTTTTGTTTTGGAAGAGTGGGAGGATAAATATCCTACACTTCAGGCTCCGCTGAGCCCATATATGATGTTGACATTAGAAAGTTATCTTATTGCTGATGATGTACTAGCCTGGTCTAGTATTAGATATGCAGTTTGGTGGCCCTGCATGCAGCAGGGGAGTTGGAGCTTGATGATCATTGAGGTCCCTTCCAACCCAAGCCATTCTATTACTCCATGATTCTATGATTCTGTTTCTATAATCATCAGATGCATGTATATAGATAATGAAAGGGTGATTTTTACTTCCTACAAATACCTTGCACTCATCTTGGGGATTTAGGGATTCGGGTTGCGTGGGGACTTGTGCAGGAGAATTCTGAATATATTCAAGGAAGAAAATTCCTCCGTCTTTAGGTCCCTGTTCTAATGCCTGACCACCTTCAGGATACAGTGAAAGGATTCTGCCTTTTTCAGCAATGAACGAGCTGTTCTCTAACCCTTTCTTTATATGTCCTGTCCTCCAAACCTGACCAGTTCGATTTTGCTGCAGTATACTAATGGAAACATTGGAGAGCATCTCACAAAACAGAGAGAAACTCACCACCCTTGGCTGCATTCATGTCTATTGCTGTCTGGAACATGATTATCCTGCCTGACCCCAAGAGCTGCCAACTTATTGCAACAGTGGCTTAACCAAAGCAGGTTCAGGAACCTTTTAATGGCAGAATGAAGAGGTAAATAAAGATGTCCCTATGCATGTGCAGGATACAGTCAAGGGCAAAATGAACACTTTGTGGCTAGCAGATGGGACAAACGGGGGATCTAAGCCTGAACCTTAATGCCACGAAGGTACAAAAATCAGTGGATTTCCATGGAGGTCAGTGGAGATATGGAACAAAGACCAAAATGGCAGGACTGGGTCTAAAACCAAACAAGATACGACATATCACCAACACTGCTCTGAATAATGGCAAAGGGAAGATTGTTTCTTCTGGAAAAACTAAATTACATGGGGGCACTCAAACTTCCCCAGTTTTCTTCTTTCTAGCCAGACTTTGGCATCCATCACCCAACTCTGTGATGCCTTTGGGTTCTGGGTCTCCAGCACTGTTGGGCTCTGGATCTTTGTCACCCAGATCTGTGATGCCAGCAGGTTTGAAACTCTGGCACCACTGGGCTCTGGATCTTTTACACCCAGCTTTGTGATGCCTTTGGGGTCTGGATCTCCATCACCCGAATCTGAGGTTGAAAATAGCTGATCCTTAAGATCCCTTCCAGCCCAAACATCCTTTGATTCTATAATTTTTCTTTTTTAGTTTTATTTTTTTCCAGTTGAGGTAGTTTAGAAAACAAAAAACAACTCACGCTGCACTGTGCCCAAGGCAGCTTAATCACAGAAATCACACCATCCAGACACTAACAGATCATTTATCCTTTGCTCTTTCTGGGAATGCACAGGAAAAGGATCTCTGCTCCTTTAAGCTAGCAGAAAGCTTCTTTATATTCAGGTGGAGTCAAGCCTTCCTGGGCTATAAAGTTGCAGGGAGAGGCAGGGGTAGCAGCTGTTTTGCTTAGATCTTAGCAAGTCTCCAGTCTCATCATGGTAAGAGCATGCCTTACATTTGTATTAGCCTAAACTTAAAATACCGACTGTTTGTTTTCCAAGTGTGCCGAGCTGAACAGCTTGCTTGCTCTTTTCTCTCGCCTTTCTCTCGTGGATGTTAATTCCAAGCAGCTTTGTTTAATTGCCAATTACCTTCTGGTTTATTGATTCAGTGTTTGCTCCTTATAAGGGAAAAGTAAGGGATGTGCAGAGCAGCTCTTTCGGTGGCCTCTTGCTGCTTTTTTTTTTCTTTGCTCTGAGTTTGCAGCTCCTGAGGTGGGGTCTGTAGGGTTGTGCCTGGCTCTTTAATGCAAGTTGGGTTTTACTTTTTTTTGAGGTGGTGGGGACCAGCATATCTTGAGATGCAGCTATACGATATGCTAAAATTGAAAGTTTGACACTGTTGGCCCCATTCCCGAGTTGAACACTTTGTCTCTCACACTGCTGTAGGGAACTTGTACAACTTGCAGAGACCTTTAGGGTTTTTTTCCTTAGGAGTGAGCTGCCATGTTGCCTTTGTCTTCTAGAAACCCTTCCGATTAGATATTAAATGAATGAAATCCCCCCCTCCCCCTTCTATTTTCTTCTTTTCTCTGTTTGAATCTTTGCTCTTAGGAGTTTGCAGCTGTAAAACTGAGGTGGACTGATATGGTTACTTAAAAAAACTGCGACTCCAAACAGCACTGGCTGAAACTTTTAGTGAGGAATGACACAACTGTCACTTTGTGAATGCAAAAGGGCAACTTGTTGGAAAATCTGATGGTGTCCTTTTGCGTGTTGCAAGTAGAAAACTTCAAAGTAGCACCCAGCGAGGTAGCTTTTGAACTTTTCCTTTTATCTGCTGATTTTCAGGAGTCTGTCTTGGTTACAAAACAGTTAAAAATTTACGTGGGATTTCCAAAGGGAAAATCAGCTGGACAACAATAAGTTGCTTATAGCCAGAGTCTGTAAAATGCAATTTATCTGGATGCTAAAATTGGAAGTCTAGGCTCTCAAAAAAAACCTTCCAGCATATGGGAGTGGGGATTAAAAAAACCCAAACCTGTAAATATGTCTTTTTTTTTTTTTTTTTCTCCTTCCAATGGGCTTTCTTTCTTTTTTTCCTCCTGTCTCTCTGTTCCCTATGCTGAAAATGCCAGTGCCCCTTGAAGCAGGTGCTGGGACAGCAAGCTGGGAGAGGACAGAGAGCAGAGCAGCTGTCCCAGCGGGTCTTGGTGACCCTTGCAAAGTGTGGCGACGAGCTATTGCAACCATCTTGTTGGGAGGGATGGGCAAATGGCAGCCAGCATTTCCCAAATAGTGCAAATATCAACTGAGAGAGGGAGGGCTTAAAGACAGCCCCCACACCCAGCCTAGACTTGGATTAGATTGTTCTCCCAGCTGTGGGCAAAGGGTTTGCTGTCTCTGCAACAAGCATTCATCCAGTTGGTGTCCAACCTTATGGCAGTTGACCTGGATGCATGGTGGCCATCAGTTTTGCTTGAGAGCTGAGAAATCTCTTGGCACATCCATGGAGTCAAAGAGGGGAGAAGTTGCATTGCATCTGTCTCCTGATGACTCTTGCAATTGAGTAATTGACTCTTGCCATGAGTAATGGGTCCCCGGGGCTGTCTAGCATTAGGGTAGTGCCTTTGAGGGCAGTCATGTCTGCGAGTGTGCATACACAAGGTGTCCTCTCCATCAACACCAGGAAAAACTGTACTGTTGGCCATTTCTGGTTGGGCTCACCATCTCCCTTCAGTGGGAATCCCTGTGCTATGGTGGATGCAACTGGGAGCTGAGATGGGAGCTGTTGTTGCTGCTGCAGCACTTTGATCTTGGGGTGGTGGAAACAGCAAAGATGCCAATTACTGAGGGAAGCGTACAACCATCAAAAGTATCTCGAAGATGTCAATGCCTCCACCACCCTGGAAGTTGCTGGGATGCTCCTGGAGGCTGACCTGGTTACATCAGGACTCTGAGCCTCTCCCCAGGTGCTGGCTTGCCTTTGTTCTTGCCCTGGGTGACTGCTGGTTTTCTCTGGCTTCGTTTCCTGGTGTGACTCCATGCTTGGCTTCTCCCTGCTTGTTGAAGAGCTCTTTAGCTCAGGGAGCCTGGAGCTGTTGTCCTTGGGTCCCCATTGCCCTGGGACCCAGTGGATCCACTGCTCTGTAGTGAAACCAGTTGAGCACTGAGCAAGATAGAGCCAGCAGTGCTCAGCTTCTTCCTGCCTTGGCATGAAGCCCATCACCTCCTTCCTTCCTTTTCCCTTGGGCTGGGAGAGTCCTTCCTAGGGATGCTATGTGTCCAACAGCCCTACAGAACACAGTCTGATCCTTGCTCCAAGTCATGGCAGTGGGCGGAAGCCACCTGTTTCCCTCATCATCTGCAGCAGCAAATGGCTCAAACAAGAACCACAGGGGCTAATGCTAGACCACAGGATGTCTTAAAAATCACCTTAACAAGCCATTTCCCCTTGCAGAGGGAGTGCATTTCCATCCACATCGGGCAGGCTGGCGTGCAGATGGGCAATGCCTGCTGGGAGCTGTATTGCCTTGAGCATGGGATCCAGGCAGATGGGACCATTCCTGGCTCCAAGCTGGTGAAACCTGTGGAGCCGCAGTCTGAGCAAGTGGATTCTTCTTTTGAGACCTTCTTCTGTGAGACAGCATCTGGGAAGCATGTGCCTCGGGCAGTGTTCATAGACTTGGAACCCACTGTCATTGGTAATAATGGGTCAAGTGGGTGTTGTGGCACCGTAAAATGTGAATCCTGGGCAGGGATTGCATTTCCAAATGGACCTGGAAATAACAAATCCGTTACTCCTCATACTTGTCTTCACCTGGAATGGGTTGCCCAGAGATCTGGTGGGTGCCTTGTCCCTGAGACATTCAAGATCAGGCTGGTGCAGGCTCTGAGCAACCTGATCTAGCTGTAGATGTCCCTGTTCATTGCATGGGAGTTGGATTAGATGGCCTTTAGTTATCTTCTCCAACTCAAACAATTCTATGAATCTCTCTTTTTAAGAGACCTGCATCTTAATTCTCAGCAGATGTAGAGAGGTGTGGGTTTGTCAACCTCAGTAGCTGTGGGCTGAATTGCACTATCCTATGACTTATTTGGCACATCTGGTTTTAAGACTACCTCTGAAGCTTCTTTGAGCAGATGGGTATTCTAAATTTCATGCTTCTGTGTATTTTGCTACAGCAGTATTTCTGCTTCCCTTCCATCCCCAGCTCTGTTAGTGATCTCAGAGGGTTTGATTCAATTTGGCATTTTGATTTAATTCGGAATACCTTCCTAGATATTCTTACTCCTCTAGATCCTGGTGGAAATGACCTGGTGGAAATTGCATCCACTTCAGACTGCGTATCCAACCTGCCTCTGCCTTCTAGGCTTCTCCTGTGGGTGAATGTGTCTGCTCCTATCTTAACATCTAAGATGTGACTCATTATTTTATTTAATGGAAGGAATGTAGACTTTGTTTTGGTTCCACTTAATTTTAGGCATCCAATCAAGGCACTAAATTGGGAACCAAGTCAGTGAGCCAACAGAATATGAAATGTATCCAGCATTTTGACTAAGTGGGTCTAAACAACCTCTGGGGGTGTCTCACAACCTCATTGACTGGATGGAGCCTGGAAAAATTACTTCTAATGCCTGTCTCCATTAGATGCCTGAAGCTGGGAGGGATGGATCTGGCATGAATGTGTTTTGCTGTACCACACCGATGTCCAGAACCTGTAACTGTGCTGCTCTCCATGACTGCTTCTCCCTATAGACGAGATCCGAACTGGCACCTACCACGGACTCTTCCACCCAGAGCAGCTCATCAGTGGCAAGGAGGATGCTGCCAACAACTATGCCCGTGGCCACTACACCATTGGGAAGGAGATTATAGACACTGTCCTCAGCAGAATTCGCAAAATGGTAAGAGGAAAAGAGACTTTCTCTTAAAACAGCACACCATGGTCAATGCCATTTAGACTTTAGAGTAGTAGACTTAGATAAAGGGCTTTTTTTCTTCTGAGCTCAAGAGTTGCTGATGGCTGGATTAGGTTACCTTCGTGGTCTTTCCAAACTTAATGATTCTATGGTCTTATGAGTGAGACTCAGTAAAGTGAGGAGCCATCTGATCATGTAAGCCTACGCTTAACACTGCACATCATACATGTTTTGGGGGCTGGAAAGAGAAAACATTAGGTGTAAGAGAGAAAAGAGAAGGACTTCTGACCAGAGGGATTGTATGATTGCAGAGATTAATTCTGCAATGGACAATTGGTAGCCAGGCTGGGAAGACCAAACTCCATGTTTGATAAGTGTGAGGCAAGTTTCTAACACTGCACTTGGATTCCAGTTGCTGAAATGTTTTTAAGATCTCTTCTAGGGGTCCAGGACCGATAGGCTGCCTCCTTTCTCCTCTCAGATGCTTAGATGTAAATTGAGCATTGATGCATTGTGATCAACTGAGTAACTTGGTCAGAGTTACTGTTTGACAATGTGGATATTCTGCATCTACTTAAAGATGTAGGGCAGGGTGTAGTAGAATGAAAAAATGAGTGAATTCACTCTAGGGATTGAAAGTGCTCTAGATGGAACTTGGTTTTCATAGAATCATTAAAGTTGGAAAAGACAACTAAGATCATCTAGTCCAATCATTGACCCATCACAACCATGCACAACAATCCATGTCCCTCAGTGTGATATCTACCCTCTTCCTGAGAACCAATAGGTGTGCTGACTCCACCACTTCCCTGAGCAACCTGCTCCCTTTCCTGACCACGCTTACTGAAAACAATTTTTTCCTAATGTCCAACAAGAACTTCCCCTGGCACAACTCAAGGCCATTGCCTACATTTACTATTGTTTAGCTACTTATCTTCTGGTGAGAAGGTGCTCCAAGTAGAATTTATTGCTGTGTTATTTGGAATAATCCTTAAGAGAGAGGTTAATATGCATTGTTCCACTGTAGGCTGACCAGTGCAGCGGCCTCCAGGGGTTCCTGGTCTTCCACAGCTTTGGGGGAGGCACAGGCTCGGGCTTCACC
>JAOWBP010000001.1:1151792-1168697 GCA_028571105.1 Tragopan temminckii
GTGGATGATGAGTGCTTTATGAATGGTGTGTGGGTGCCTCTGCCCCCTGCCTATCAGAAGGAGATGTCACCATCACACGTCTCAGTAGGGCAGAGGAGAACCACTGGGGGGCATTTTGCTTTTTACAGTCTGGAGATCAATGGGGGAACTCTTTCTTCTAGCATGAGGTGTGGGTCTGGCATCCCATGGACCCAAAGGTGGGGAAGAACTTTTACCCCCCAAATTAAAGCCTCTTGCACCTCTCTGACACAAGGACCTCATGGCTCTGATCATCTCCAGGAGTTTCAGACCTTCAGGTCAAAATGGAAGCCCTGCCATTGCCAGAACTTTGTAACCTGGGGTACGTGGGGAAGGGGTTATAGGATAGGGAGCAGTATGATGTTAAATTAGATTACCTGACCCATCTTAAAGCCCACTTCCTTTCAGAGGTGGTGGGGCCTTAAATTCATTTAGGTGCATCACTAAAGCTGCTTTCACAATAGTGATCGGTGTTCACCTTTTCAATTTGTCTGTCCCTTGTGATGGGGTGGATGTCCTTCCACACTAATGTTTTCTTGGGGGCTGAGTGTGTGATGAAGGGAGAACATATCAGCTTGCAGTTTTTATCCATTGCAATCACTCCAGGTTGTGCCCATGGGTTGTGCCCATGCTCCAAGTTGTTGGAAATGTGGTGATCAGCTCTTCTTGGTTGGTGGCAATGGGGACATTGTGGAAAGGCTGCCTCTATGCCAGGAGGTCTTGTGGGACCCTGAGGAGGTGTTTGACAGTACCATCTCTCACCTGAGCTCTTTGACGTCTGCAGCTTTGCATGGGAGGGTGACAAGCAAGAGTCTATCAGGGTTAAGCACATCCCTGGTTAATAAATTGCTTTCTTTCAGGTTAGAGATGGATCATCCCCATGACTATAAAGTTGTTGGGTGAAAAGCAATCAAAGCCACACTGAGGACACTCTACACTGGAAGGAAATGGGGTATACACATGGGTCTTGTTCAGAAGCCAATCAAGTCAATCCTGTAGCACTAATAACCCATAGAATTCTGTGCTATTGTGTTTTTTTTTTCTTAGTTTTTTTTCTTCTTCTTTCTTTTTTTTTTTTTTTAAATGATGAAAACTACCTAAGAATTGAACCAAAGCATGGTGATGAATGCACGTATCATCCAGCAGATACTGGTGGAGCCATGTAGTGAAAGCCATCTCCATCTCCCATACTGCCAGCAGACGATGGGGCATATTTCTGTGGCTATTTACCCGTAAAATGCTTCACTGTTGGGCAAGGAGGCAAATCTGCACGCTAGACATGGAGACTTCAGGGTGATTTTATTAGAGGAAAATAGAAAAGAGAAGACAGTTCTTAAGGAAGAGAGATGAAAGAAGTCAAGCTGTCTGGTTCATCTCTATTGGACTGTTTTAGCTGTCACTGTCTGGCTACTGTGGCTCACCGATCCTTGCATTGCTCTTTGCTTTTTGCGGAGCTCAGAGGGAAGATTTTCCTGTACAATCTGAAAATATCAGAGCACAGAAATGAACCTCAGGAAAGGGCACTCTCAGGAGCTCGCAGGTGGCCCAAACTCCCCAAAGTTTCTCCAAAGAATTACCTAACTTTGAAAAATGACAGCTTTGTCATGAGCGTCCTCGCAGGTCTCCCTTTGTGCGTCTGTCTCTCCAGGAGCAGGACACTTTCCCACCTCTCCACAGCCTCTCTCACTCTTGCCAAGCTCAATTTCCTTCTGTGAATCATCGTTTAAGTCTAAACGTGGGCAGCTGGAGAGGATCTTATTAAAATTTCATCACCACAAACGTTCCACTACTGGGAAAAATAAGACACAGTGTCTCATGGTCATAGCACACCAGAAGCAAAACTCACATCCCAGATACCCATACAAAAGTTTTGGCTTGCTCAGAGAGGTAAAGGCAATGTGATGCACAGTCCTGGATTTACACCAGGATTGCATAGAGGAGGGGGACATGGATGCTCTGTAGGTCCATTGATGGGCGAAAAAGGATTTTCTGAGTTGCTTTGTCCCATGTTTAATAACCTCTGGGACTCAGTTTGCACTCTCAGGGCTGCGGATGTTGGACACTCAAGACTGCCTATTCTCCATCTCACTCTAACCCAATGGCAAAGGACTCTTCCTCTTCCACAAAGCCCACTTCTGATGGGATTCTCTGCTCCATGACACAGTTTTGGGAGTGGATTTTGCCCCTGCTGACAGCTTGGCAGCTCCAAAAGGGATGTAGAGATCATGTCAATGGCTTGGAAAGTCCCACGACTTTAAGGTAGGACCTTGGTAATGTGAGTCAAATTTTTGTTGACCAAACCACTTTTTCAAGAACTACCAAGCTTTACCACTAACAGCTTTTTGGGCATGAAATAGATCTTGGTTCTTGACGATTTCCTTCTAAATGAAGAAAAAAAATAGCACTGGAGAAGAAATATTAATCTGAAACCTTCCACATAGCCTTCATCAGTGGTTTTTGTTTGCTATCTCTGTGTCACATTTCCTACCTGTTCTCCAAATAGGCATTTCATATAATAGAATCACAGAATCATTAAGGTTGGAAAAGACCACTTAGATCATCTAGTCCAACCATCAGTCCATCACCACCATGCCCATTAAACCATGTCCTGTGCACCATGTGCATGGCATGTGCCTGTAGCTATGTGGATATCACACCTCCAGTAGAAATAAAGATCTGAAATGAAGAAAAAGTGCAAGAAATATAATGGCTGCATTTCTAATGTTGGGTTATATTGCTTCTCCAGCAATTTTTTGCTGCAGGAGTCAAGGCCAAAGGCTGGCCACTTGGTTTCAAGAGCCACGTGGAGGTACTCAAGGTGGCTTTAAGGGCAAAGTGGGACATATGTGGGGGACACGGAGACTTGGTGGTGGAGCTCAGAGTGTTGTGTAGGAAACGCCCAAGACAGGAGATGGGTGAACCAAACCCTGAGAGATCAGAAAGGATATTCCTTGGTGGTTCCTGGGGTGTCTTGTCAATCACCAGTTCCTGAACAAGGAGTGTTTCTCCTTGGTTTTGCTCCTAACCCACGCAGTAATGATGCTGGAGGTGAATCCATCCCAGTTTTTGCTCTTACTCACCCCAGCTCAGGGCTGTCTGCTCAGCATCAAAAGATTTTGAGGATTTTTCAGTATTTTTCCTCCCTCTCCACAGTGTCACAGCCATTGGGTTGCCATTCCACCCTTGCTACGGGCAGAGGATGGTGCTCACCAACAGGACTCTTACCTTCACCAGCAGCGCTGCCAAGTGGCTGCGTGCACCAAAGCAGTGGCATAGTGATTGCTGTTACTCCAAAAGGCAATGGATATCACCCAAAAGTCACCTCCACCACACAGACCAGATGAGGAGGATGGATGTTTTTGCAAGATGCACCTTGCTGATGCTTGGGTCCAGCCCTGCATTAACTCCATGCCCAACTGCATCTCCAGAGCCTAAATTAATCTCGCTCTAAAAATACTGGGTAATTAATTTACCTCGCTGGATGTAATTCAGGCTGGTGACACAGTGGTGAACTTGTTTGTTGCTTTTGACTCTGGTAGGAGTGAAGACGGGGACTTTTGTCAGCTCCCTCCCAAGCAACCTGTCTGCTTTCATCTGCCAGCAAGGCCAGAGGATGCTGGATGATGCTCGGGGCTTGGCTGTCAGCACTGTGGCTGTTTCAAGGACTGTATCATTATTGAATTACTCAATTACTCCAGTCCAGCCTCTTCATTTCTCACGATCCATTTTCTTTTGTCAAGGTTGCTAAGGAACTACCTGCTGACTTTGGATGCCTCGATCAGGCAAGTTTCTCTTCCCTGCACCTCCTTGCAAGGCTTTGCTGGCCAGATGTGCCAGACAGAGCTGAAATCCCAATGCTAAGAGGCTGAGTGTGCTTGAGCTATCGGTGCACGTATGGCCATATATCCCATGGGCTCAGCTCCACAGCTGCAAAAGCAACAGTGGGGCCACCCATGCTCTGAAATCACCCAGCACTTTGCAAACTCCACGGGGATTACTGAAGCTGGCTTTATGTTAATTAAAACCCAAACGTGCACCTCTCCTCCTATGCTTGGGTCTCATAGCAATGCTCTTCGCTTTTTATGGCCATTCTCCAACATGTGATGTTCAGGAATCTTCTGGCTTCGCCCCGTTTGGAGCAGTCCCAACTCCCTGCACCTGGAAAGCCAACGGCTTGCCAGCAAATCACTCGGCCCTAAAAGTCTCCCCGACCCCACAATTAAATCATTTCAAGAAACTCAATTAGAGTGACGTGACATTTCCAAGGAAACACCGAGGAGGCATTCCGGTAATATTTTGGCCCTGCCAAAATGGTTCAGATGGCAAATCAATAATAAACATTTAAGGTTAGATGTATTTAAAAAAATAAAAATCAAGTTATCAATTTCCCATTATGCCTAAGCTCGCAGAGCACTGATGGGAAATTCAAGCTGCATTTAATACACCCAGCAGGGGACTGAACAGCTTGATCTTACACACTTGCCTACAGTACTGGTTTCCACTCCCCAACTCTTCCAAGCTGCTTTGAAGACTGGATTAAATCCCCCATCTGCCTGGTGAGCTGCTGCTTTGGCCTGTATTGTCAGCATGGTTTATGGTGAAGGGTCCTGAGCAAAATCAGCCCCACGAGGCTCTGCCCCTCTCCTTAACCGTGAAACCAGGTGGCTAAATCATAGAATCATGGAATGATTTGGGTTGGAAGGGACCTTTAAGATCACCTAGTTCTAACCCCCCTGCTGTAGGCAGGGACACCTCTGTCTAGACCAGGTTGCTCAAAGCCCCATCCAGCCTGGCCAATCCGATCACCAAACTTAACTCTCTCCTGGCCAAGCACGGAACTCAAAGCCACCAAGAAATTCTGCACGTGAGGACTTGAAGCCCTAATTAAGCTGATGGCAGTAGACTTAAGAGCAAAAATGTTGTCCCGTTCCTTCAGTGTCCTGGGAATAATGAGGCAGAAAGAGAAATTCTGGGAATTCTTTGTGTTCTCAGGTAGGTACCAGATCTCGTGTCCATGGTCCCACATCCATGGTCCCAGGTCCATTGGCTCACCCACAGCTGCCTCCTGACCATCATTGTGCTGCTGATTCACAGCCATAAAAATTATCTTCATGCAATTACCACTGCTTATCTTCTCCTCAGACTTGATGTCAGCATAACATGCCTGCCAAGTGCTTTGCTGGCCCACAGAAATACACCCTCCTCTTCTCCAATTCCCTGGTAAAACTGATAGGTGGACAAAGAAATCTGGGCCTGGGGCCGCTGGGGGAGCAGCCGAGGGATGGAGGAAATCTTCCTGCCTTGTTTTTGATCTGCCCATATAAATATTTTTTGTTCCAATCCAGCTGTGGGCTGGTTTGCATCAGGAAGGATCATTCCATGTCCCTGTTCATTGCAGGGGAGTTGGACCAGATGGCCTTTAAGAGTCCCTTCCAACTCGAATGATTCTATGATTCTATGACTCAGGGCATGGGATGTTGCAGCCAGAGACATCCCAGCTCAGGTCAATGTGGATGAGCCATTATGGAGGTGCTCTTCCTGTGTCCGAGTCCCTTTTCTCCATCTCTTTTAAGGCTCTGAAATGTTCGCTCTGCTAAACTGCGGCGTCTCAACCCATTGTTCCCCTTGGCAAGTTTCCACCTAAAGATAAATTTTCCTACCTGTGCATGGTGACTGTTCTTTCTCAGTCCAATGTCTCCTGGGCTGCAGCACCTGCACAGCCGGGCACCCCAGAAACATCACTTTATGCTGTGGCCTCACCTGGAAACACAGCAAAGCTTTAATTTGGATGAGGCTGCAGCCAATATTTTGCTCAGCCAGGAACATTTTGTTTCTACTCTGAGAGATTTTTTTTTTTTTTTTTTTTTTTTTTTTTGCTGTGATGCAGTGTCTGAATGTTTTTTGTCTTACCGAAGTACAGGAGAGATTGGAAATGTTGGTCTGAAAATGTCACTTCTCTTGTTTCCAGCATTTACCAAATTCTATTTATTTATTTGTTTGTTTGTCTGATTATTTATTTATTTATTTATTTATTTATTTATTTTCATGGCAGAAGGAATGAAAACCCCAGATTTTTCTGCTAAACTCTCCTCGGAACCTGGGCCATTATGGGCGAGGGAAATCCTGCTATCCTACCTGTAGCAATGAGGCAACCCTGCTCAGCCAGGGAAATCTGAGCTCAACTTTTTAATAAACACTTCTGATAATTTCCTAATTGTTTCCCCCAGTTTCTCTCCACCATAAATCCTCATTTAACCACTACATTCCCACCAAGGCTGTTTGGAGGGAGAAAGGCAATCCACAGTGCAGTTCTTGAAGACATGGTGCAAGGAGAGGTGTTTTTTTCACCACATTTCCTACCTTGATGCATCATGACAGTGCTTTTTTCACTCTTGTAGAAGACAGAATCTTTCACTTCTGTGGTTGCTTTGGCAAATTATGAGTATTTGAGGACACAGGGGAGACTTTCACGCTGTTGAATCTCCTTTGGCCCTTCCAGGAGTCCATGCTGTCCCATGATATGCACTTGGAGAAGATGTTATTGGACAGGACCCCTCTAATCTGGGCCCACGGGGCCACCAAAACCCAAAGGCTTACCCTCTCACTTGATCTCCACATCTCTCCTTGAAGACTTGGAGGTGGCATTTGTAGGGAGAAGTCCATTTGCTTTCTTATCATACAATCTGGGGCAGAGAAATTGGACTTGCTGAAGACCAAGGGGAGTTTGTCTGGTTATCTGTCACAGGGATGGGGCTCAATCTGCCCATTGATTGGACATGGGGCAATGGAAACTTCCAATTTCTATCTGCTTTTCTTAAAAGGGTCACTGGTCCCGAGTTGAATTATGAGCAAGAAACGATACTCAGCAGCATTAACACACTTTTATTTTACAAAAATAAACTCATGGGTAGGCGTCACCTGGATTTGCACAGTCATGCTGCAGGGCAAAGAGCACAGTTGTGAGCCTCTGGACTTTCCTGAGCACTCAGATGATTCCCTCCCCTCATAACACTTTGTTTCCTGATCATAATTACAATTATTCCAACGTCTTTTTTTTTTTCCCAACATTGCTTCTTCTTCATGTTAAACGGTTTGTCTTGCATGTTGAGTCTCCAAGATGTCCCAGAGAAACTTCTTGCAGCTTCATTTATCTTTGATTTACGCATGGCAACTGCAGCTGATCACCTCCCTCTGACTGGTGTTGGAAAGCAAGGAAAGAGAAAACAAAGGGGTTGTTGGAGGTTGGATGTAGAATGGTCTTTATCTTGAACCTCCCATGTCTGGAGATGCTTAGGAGGTCTCTGACATCATGGGATGTCCATGCCTGATCATTCTGTGACATGCTAGACATTGATACAGCAAATATCCTGATCCTGATCGGCTTTGGGAACTCTTCAGGGTCAGTGAGGAGAAATCATAAAATCATTGTAAAATCATTTGAGTTGGAAGGAACCCTTAAAGGTCATATAATCCAACCCCCCTGCAATGAACAGGGACACCTACAGCTTGATCAGGTTGCTCAGAGATCTGAGCCTGACCTTGAATATTTCCAAGGATGGGGCATCTACCACATCTCTGGGCAACCCCTTCCAGTGCTTCACTACCCTTATGGTGGTCCATGGAGGACACAGACCTGGCCTGGGTTTGTAGGACTATCACTCCACAGTGGCTGCTTCTCTCTATAAAGGGAGATATGGAGCTGAAGATATCTACAGCTACTTCAGGGAGCCTCTATGCTCATTTAATGCTCGTGCCCCAGGCTTGAAGCATTGGGCATGAAGAGGCTCTTCCTTACTCAGGGATTTAAAACACTGAGAGTGACTTCCCCAGGTGTGGTGCACTGCAAAGAGACAGATCACTAAATGTGAGCACTAGCCAGGCTAAGTGGGTGCCAACTAGCAGATGAACCTCATCAGAATTATTATTGTTATTATTTGTTTTGGAGAACTAATACATTTCTTCTGCTGCCCAGAAGGGTTTCTTCCATTTAAAGAAAAGGCTGAGAGAGGAGCACCTTCCTAGGAAAGCATTTCAGCTGCAGCTCGTGTATTGCTTGGCAGTGGTAGAATTTGCATTACTGTCAAGGCCAGGAGGAGCTAATTTCATACAATCACAGAATAGCTTATGTTGGAGGGGACCTTAATGATTGTCTCGTTCCAACTTACCCGCCATGGACAGGGTTGCCAGCCATCAGATCAGGCTGTTCAGGATCCCCCTCCAACCTGGCCTTGAATGCCCCCATGGCAAGCTTCTGCCTTGAAAACATCCCTTTTCCCTATAGGTCAAAGAACAGCTTCTCCTCCTTCTCCCCTTTTCATCTGACCTCACCACCATCCTCCCATGCTGCTCCAAATCATCCTTCTATCATCCTGGCTTATTAAAAGAAGCAGAGTAGCAGAGTTGCCCTCGTCCTGCTGTGGCTTGCAGCCTGGTCCTTGGTGGCACACCATAAGGCAATGGAGGTGGACAGATCCTGGATGCGTTTTCCTGCTTCCTCCTAGGAGGAGGATCAGAGAGCCTAGTGGATTTCTCACCTGCTGAGGTTTTGCACCGCCGTTCGCACTTCCTTTTGGTTTCAAAGCGGTTGCTGTTCCCTTGGCATCCCCCAAAGATGAAGGGTCGACAGGCTTTTGCTGCTGGGTGGAAGTACCAGCGCAGGGTGTAGTGTCGACAGGAGCCCTCGTCCATTGGCTGTAGGCAGGGGGCTGCAGGGAGACACCCCACAACCATTCACATGTGGGATTTAGGTGGGAAAAGACCATCTTGGACAAACACATGGGGCTGGTGGAATGGCTCCCATTGTCCCATGGTCATCGCAATGAGCTTGGAAGAGCAAAAGGGGCAGCAAGGACCAAGGGTGGATTCCCATAGTGGGACGAGCACAGAGCTCCTCATTGTAGGGTTGGTTGCTTTCGGAAACACTGCAGAGGAGACTTTCACCATGTGTTTTGTCTTGTATGGTTGGACAACACAGCATGGGCTGAAAACACCTCCAAGTTTGTTCACTACCAGAACAAATGTAGCTACTTTAAGCCAAGTGTGAAGCTGAGATTTGAACCTCTGCTTGCTGGCGTGTGTAGCTCTTTCAGCCCCACATCCCCTTGATCTCAGAGCCAAAAAGCACTTCCCACCCGGGAAGTGACTTCCCTAAATGTCACTTAATTCAGTTTATTTCACCTGGTAATTGATGGTGAGCTTCTCGGCGCTTGTACAGAGGAAGACCTGTTATTGGCTGCACACTGGAAGCTGCTGGGGAAGCAAATGGAAATCACACATAATAAGGGCACGCAAACAAATTAGCCATCATTTAAATATTGATCATTGGAGCCTTACATGGCTTTATGCTGGCTAACAAGTTCCCTTAATAAATGTCATGGAGCTATTGGTGAGGCAGGGGGAGGAACTGGCAGCAATAAAATTCTTAATGGTATTAAACAACTCAGTCAAAAAGGTTGGGTGTTAGTCAGAGAAAATGGAAGTATTTGTGGTTGCTTGCAGGAGATAAATGTCAGGCTGGAGTTTTGTAAATCTGGAAGCTTTGAAAAGCCAGGGGCGATTGTAATCTGGCAGTAATAACCCTCCGACTGCAGAATCCTGTTAACATTTCCAGCGCCTATCGGCACTCATCACTTAGTGGAGCGATTTATGGGCCCTCCTGCCTCAGACCCAGGCTTTAATGGGATTGTCGGCTGGCGACGGCGGCAGCTGTGATTCAATAACATGTGGTACGCTCTGCCGATCTCAAACCGCCCCGATCCCAAATGCTGCCTTGATATAAAGTGAGTTTAAAGCCAGATGGATGACGTCTCCCAAGTGCAACACAGATATTAGGTGAGAGTTTGAGTGATGGGCAAGAGGAAAGCAGAGATGGTTGAGGCCAGCTTCAGGTTTAGCTGGATATGTGGGGATTATTTGTTCCTTACCGGATTACATGGGGAAAAAAATGAGATAATCATCACTAGGTTTGACTTAAAACTCTTCCCAAAGCTCAGGAAAGTACCATCACGTGTAATAAAGGTGAAGGTATATAAAATGTAGGTCAACAACCTGTGTAGGCTGCCACTTGTTTTGAGGTTTGAAAGTATTCGAGTCACACTTTTTAAATATATTCCAAAGCAGCAGAATTGATTGCCCAACTCATTTGTCTTTTGGAATGTATCTTGCCCTGTGAATACCTATCTCTCTGAGCTGAAGCAGTGACTGTCCCCCTGCCCATACCAATGGCTGCTTCTTCCATACAACTCAACCCTCCTCCTCCTGTTGACAAAATATGAGCAGTCATGGTGTAAACATCTGAATTTTTGATTTGCTGAACTGGAAGAAATGAGACTCAACTCTCCCTCCTCTTGAATTCTGCACTTTCTTGCGGTGTGTTTGGACTTTGAGTACTGAGCGAAGAAAACACTTCATAAGCAAGCCCATAAACCCCCTATTCCTGTCCACCAGCATTTCTTCACAGTGTTTTCACTCTCTATCTTCCAAAGATCAAGACTAAAAGGCAAATGTCGCAGATGAAGTCAGAAGGACCATGGGTGAATGTGGAATGGTCTGAAGATGTGATGGATGTGTGGGAAGGTGGTTCATATGGGTCACATTTGGTGCAGGTAATTTCCATCTTGCTGCCAAAATTCAGAGCAGAAATGCTCAGAAACTCCTAAAATTATTGATATCAAAGTCTTTGTTCACCTCCATTGAGTGTGCAGGGCACAGGGATGCCCATAGATCCCCGAAAAGCCACCCATGAATTATTAGCCCATGGGAATAGAAGGAGGTATGAGACTTGTATTTGCTGAAGGGATCTGATTGGTCATCAGGTCTGCATGATATTGAGCAAAGATGTTCCTCATTCTAATGCTCATTACAATGGTTCACAGAAAAAAAGGGTAGATGATCTGAAATTAAGCTGAAACTGCCCTATCCTGTCCTTTCCCTAAGAGATGGTCAGTCTTAGCCAAGCATTAATGGATCTCTTGGTATCCAACAGATCCATCTCCTGGGCTTTTCTGCCAGGACACCATCCCAGTTAATGCCAGGGTGGTCCTGGAGCAAACTGGGGATTCATCCTATCAGCTGTGCCTGCAGACCAGGCCATAACATCCTTCCAGCCCTATACAGACAGGACTGTACTGCATGCATCTGCAGAGCAGGATCTTGGTTGTTCTGTCTCCCCCTCTCTCTTGACCAACATAAAGGGTGAGAAACAGAGCCAGTTGTTTTTCCAATAGGTGCAATCATGAGTTTTACCCATTAATGTGTTCATGAGGCCCTGGGCAGAAATAGTCTGTAATAGCTTGAGCGTTTGGTCTCAGAGATGCAATTTTTGGCTGGTAGAAAGCCTTACTAGAAGTTGCAAAGGATATGAGGGGGACAGCATCAGCCTGAAAATGTTGGCTGCTTTCTTCCAGCACTTAAAAATATGTTCTTTGGTAGGTGGTGATCACCAATGGTGCCACGTGTGTTTGGCATTTCCCTCACCCACACACTGGATTGTTGGATGATCTCACCTCTGAGCCACAGAGAAACACGGGGAATCTCATGTAGGAGCCCTTGTTGGAAATCCTGTATCTGTGTCCTTTCTACCACAGAGGAAAGGAATCCAGCACTGGGTTCATTCGGTGCTCTGGGAGAGGTGAAGACATCATCTCCCATGATAGAAAAGACCAAAAGCAATCAGCCAGGCAGCTGTGCTTACCTGTCGTAAGAGAAGGTGTCTCCAGAAAGGACTCTGATGATGTCATCCATGTGGTCATGCTCTGGGTTTTGTTAGAAATTTCTTTCCAGTTTTCACCATCCCTTCCAGGGTGTTTTTGAGGCTGAAGATACCCTTGGAGCTGCCTCTTGAGTTCAATTGCTTCCAGGCCTGTGGATTTAATTGCTGGGTCATTGATGATGAAATCTGGCACCACAGTTTGACAGCTGAGCTCTCTTGCTTAGAAAAATAATTATAGTTCAACAAAATGACTACTGGTATGGGAGAAAAGTCACAACTCAATGTTGCACCTTCAAAAACTCACAGACCACAGGTATGGTGCCAGGCTAGGAAACCATTTTCCAAATCATATACACTGTAGAGATGTGCAAGAACTTATGGATAGATCATACTGTCTCCTGTCTTCCCAAGGAAGGCTGGGATATACTAAACTTATTCAGAATAAAGGTTGTTTTTAAAGGAAGCTGTTCCCAAAGAGTGTGGTGGAACTCACTGGTCCTCTATGGCTGTGTTCACAGCATCACTTGGGATGGAGTTCTGATCAAAGCTATAATTAAAGGTCTGTGGGACCTGTAGCATCTTCATGACACGTTGAGCTGTGCCAGTCTTCTTGTTGGATGGGCAGCATGTTAGCAGGGCAGATCTTTTATGAGTTTTGGCTTTACGTATGGACAGGGTTGGAAGTTACAGGGTGGTAGATCTGATGGAGCCTGGCTGTGCAAAGTTGACCCAGAAACATGTTTTAAAGCAATGTGGACCAGCAAACTGAATCCATTCCGTATCAACTCTGTAGCATGTCCACTGTGGTTTTGATCTGGCTTTGCAAACTTACTGCTATTTCTAAAAAGATGCCTTGAACATGAGTTGGAGACAGGACGATGTGCTTCTGGCTGAGCATCTGGATAACACACAGAGCCCTTGGGTAACATCCGAGTTATGAATGCAAAACATTTCAGCAAAGGTTTTTTTGTAGGAGCACGGAGGCTTCTGTGTCCAAGAGCATTCAGCACGCAGGATTCATTTGCCCTGATTTATTACAGCAGCAAGTAGAGGCCAATGCAAGGGCAGGATCCCAGGGATGGGGCCACGGATAATACCAGGGAGAAACCTCTACCCTGATAGCTTTGCTTTCTAAATACTGAGCAGGAGAGGGGGAAGCAGAGTTTGGAAAGGACTATATTGTTCCTAATGTAATTGGGAATGTCCCATGCCAAGGGAGTCCCCAGCTGCTCCGTGCGTCTGCAATTACATTGGCTCAGTACAACCAGAGCAAGGTTGCTGCCAAGCAGCTCAGCTATTTGCTTCTTGACCCATCTGTCTGTTTAGTAAGTCCCTGGCTTTGTGAAATGCTCTGCTTTATATACTATGAAACAGTGTGCTATGAAGGCTAAAACAACAACAACAACAACCACCAATTATGGAGGAAAAATCAAAGCAAATCCATTCCTGGAGAAGATACATTCATTTTAGAGGCAAGTTGCTGCTCATCCTTTGATCATGCCTGTTTCAAGCACTGAACAGGTAGGAAAAGACTAACTGCACTGTCTGCAAGGAGAGTGTCTGGTGTCACCCAAGTCAGTAATGTCCTCATGTTACAAAGCCCAAAAACATCCCATGATGACATACAGAGTGTAAGATACATCCACGCATACCTTTTCTGGGGTTGGATGCATCACCTTGGGCACTGCCCACCCAGAAAGTGACTCTTCTACGTGTTGTTTAATTCAGCAGAGAGGATAAGCCCTTGGCCAAATGTTGGAGTTGGACTCCATGATCCCTATAGGTGCATTCCAACTTGGGATATTCTAAGATTCTATGATTCTGAACGTGGGGTCTCCTGTATATCAGCAGATTAACCATCCAGATGACATGGACCATAAGAAATAGGTCTCCAAAGCAGGAGATAGAATGCTGTATTCTGTCTTGCAGCACAGGGTGGAAGTTGGTGACCTCTTGGTTTCTCTCTTAACCCTGTTTCTTTATATTTCCCTCAAGAAATAGCCCTCCTAAAAGCTGGGACCTAAAAACATTCGGTGATCCAGGGTCATTTTCCATGTTGAAACTCAGACAAAGACATTTAATGACATCTTTTCACTCAGTCTAGGGGTAAGGAGAAACATCCTTTAAGCCAGTGCACATTCCCATGTATTGCCATATGGATATCAGCAGACTTACCCCTTTCCACAAGCATTCTCCCTGGCTCATCTCCACAATCTGCAAACAGAAGACAGGGCAGAGTTTGTTTGCTGCTTCTTTTTTTCTTTTTTGGCCATTGGAGAGATTTTTTTTTTAATGAAATGATTACTGTTATAGGCAGCACGTGCTTTCATGGGTTATATTTGACTTCTACCCCTTAAAACATTCAAATGCTTCCTAAGGTCAGAAATAAGTGTGACTCCGTCTTAATCATCTTGGCAAGTGCAGTGGTGACCTCCAATCCCCTTTGGCCATAGGAATGCTCGAGAGAGTTGGGCAGCCCTGCTGGACCTTTGCAGGACGTGGAAGCAACAACCACAAAAGCCAAAAACCTTTGTGATTTGGGAGTTTGGGGTTTAAAAAATCCCCGAGGATGGTTTTCCCCACTGTTTTTTTTGTTACCCTTCTGGTTCTGGTTGACAGATATGGAACAGGCTGCCCAGGGAGGTGGTGGAGTCACGTCCCTGGAGGTGTTCAGAATATGAGGAGATTTGGCACTGAGGGACATGGTTAGTGGGCAATATTGGTGGACATTTAGACTGGATGATCTTAGAGGTCTTTTCCAGCCTTAACGATTCTATGGTTCTGCTTTCACTGAAGAGGTGTCAAGAAGTGCCATGAAGCAGAGAGGAATTAAAGTGTTGTTATCAAGCAAAATGCAGCTCCAAACTTTCCCCCGTGACCCAGAACCTTTCACCAATCAGCGAGGAAATGGAGATGAGCGGGGAGGAAAGCTTTGCTGACAAAACCACCGGGGAAGAAATATGAAGACAGTGGGTTTAAAGGGAAAGAATTAAGAGTGTGACTAGGAGGTCAGGGCTACAGCAGAGACTCTGCAGCCCAAAAGCCCACACTCATCTCCAAGTGTAGCGAGGTGACGCGTCTCTGCTCACTGCTAATGGGGTGATATTTGCTGTGTCGAGCAAGCATGTGCTGCCACTCAAATTACTCCAATTTAGTCGCTGCCAGCAGTTAGAGTGATGGCCCCGAGCAGCTCGCCAGCTGACTTACTGCATTGGCCTCTCATTTCGCTCCTGACCACCTCCTTCACCTCTTCCTCCTGTGCCGCAGGGAGAAAGAAGTTATTAATAGAGATTTTCTACCCCTGCTCCATCTTCCTCAGCTTTTTCTTTCCCATTCTGCTGGTGCAAACTCGCCTGGAGCGCTCTTTGCAGTTTTGGGTGCCACAATAGAATAAAAACATAAAACGATTGGAGAGCACCCAAAGGAGGGATATGAAGGTGAGGAAGGCTCTGGAGGGCAAGATGTGTGAGGAGTGGCTGAGGTCCCTTGGTTTGTTTGGCCCAGAGCAGAAGAGGATGAGGGGAGACCTCATGGCTGCCTACAATCACCTCATGGTGGCCTACAACTCCTTAATGGTGGCCCTACAGCCTTCTCATGTTAAGAAAAGGTTCTGCATCAGAGGGTGGTGGGCATGGGGCAAGCTCCCAAGGGTAGTGGGCCCAGCACCTAGCTGTTAGAGCTCAAGGAGTGCTTGGACACCACTCTCAGACATAGGGTTTAGGTGGTGTGGAGTCAGGGTTGGGCTCAGTAATGTTTGTGGGTCCCTTCCAAGTGGGGATATTCTATGATTATGTCCCAGCCGGATTTCTTTTCATAGAATCACAGAATCATTAAGGTTGGAAAAGACCATTGAGATCATCTAGTGCAACCATCAACCCGTTTTTACGATAAGGGTATTGAGGCACCGGAACGTGCTGCCAAGAAGTGTGTGGATGCCCCATACTTGGAGACATTCAAGGTCAGGCTGGACCATGCTGTGAGCACCTGATCGAGCTGTAGATGTCTCTTTTCACTGCAGGTGAGTTGGACTAGATGTCCTTTTAAAGTCCCTTCCAGCTCATATGATTCTGTGAGTTTAAGTTGAGCATCCTCCATGTCCAGTGGTAGGCATCCTAATGCAACTTTGTATGATATGGTCACTGTCTTTTAAGAATGACAAATCTTGGGGCATTTCCTGTGTAGAAAGCTTATCTTAACTCAGTATCCCATTCATAGGACACCCTTGCCATTAACACCTATTCTAAAACTAATACTGCCAGGCATCTACACACTGAAAAGATGCAAATACAGTGTGGATTCAATCCTATCTGCCAAGCATGAGTTTGAAACATCATGGTAAGGATGGAAGAGGAGAAATATGCCCCAAGCTCTGGGTCATTGTTTGCACTCTCAGCGTGCTGCCTAGCACATTGCTCCTGCCTGAGCCTGTGCAGATCTGACATGTCTGGGTAAAGGCCAACACTCTCATTTCCTGGATATTCTCTGCATGAATTTATTTCTCATCATTTCCCTCCTCCCTTATGCCTCTTAGGGGCATTTTGCCCTATTTTCTCTATTCAGCCCTGTGTAACACGATGTCATCTTAGACTAAAGTACTCACAGAAAGACCAGGATCTCCCTTTTCTCCTTTCTGACCAGCTGGACCATTTTCACCCTGTTAAAAACACTTAAGTCATTACAAAAGCTCAGTAAATTGAACATTAAACGCTCCAAGAATAAGTGCACCTTAGAGAAGAAAGGATGCTCTAGAAATGGAGATGGGGAAAAATGCTCACGTGTTTTCCCATAAATTTAAGGGTTATCAGTAAGCAGGAAGGAATGGTCTCATCCACATGCAGGGAAAGAGAGTGTATATCAGAGGACTGGTGCAGGCTCCCTCACCAGGACACAAGGATGGCTCATCCTCATACTGACCATTACTCCTTTTTGCCCATCCATGCCTGGAGGACCTCTGAGGCAGAGCTGAGGTCTTCCTCTTCTCCCTCGTGGACCCTAGAGAAGATGAGAACAGCTCCATTAGCAGTACTGGAACAACCTCTGGAGATCCTTCATGACACAACTTGGGGTATTTCCCCTAAAGCTCAACGTGGGTATCAGTAGAAGAAGGTACTCAGAGCCCTCTGGATCTCCAAACAGATCAGATGTGATGAGACAGAGCCCTGGACTTTGCACCATCC
>JAOWBP010000001.1:1168797-1191704 GCA_028571105.1 Tragopan temminckii
AAGAAGGTACTCAGAGCCCTCTGGATCTCCAAACAGATCAGATGTGATGAGACAGAGCCCTGGACTTTGCACCATCCTCCCCATGTGGGCAACCACAAGGATCTCCTTATAGCCACAATCTTCAGAAAGGGCAAATGCTACGGGGCAGAAGTTTTCTTTCTCCAGCTCTTTGTTCAGCACTAATTTAAGAAGCAGAGTCTCAGCAGGAGGAGAAGGACTTGCAGAATAAGATAATACCCTCTCACATTAGAAACAGTTCAAACTCAGGGACTTTCTCTTTTTATTTAGGGAAAAGACAAGGAGAAGTGTGGGCGTGGAAAGCAGCATCTCACAGTCTCTCGTTAATCAGTGTCTAAACGAAAGTCATTTATTATCTCATACATGGCTTTCTGGGCATGCAGTGCTTGTAAATGCTAATCTAAAAACTTCCAGCCTTTTTAAACATACATGAAGGGCTCTCATACTTTCGGCTCCTTCCTCGTGTGATTCTTTCGATAAATTTTTCATGACAAGGTGCAGCCTGGGGAGTGAGGAAGGAAAGAACAACGGTCTGGGGCTGGATTTGGTCCATACTTCAGTGTTCTAGAAGGGGAGTTTCTACACCTTGCCCACCCTAGGAGCAGTTCTCCCAATAATCACCCATGGTTTCATGATGAAACATGGCTTAGGATCCAGCTGTAGACACTGAGCAATGCTGGAGTCCCAAAGCTTCCTCTGTACTCAGATTGCTCTGAGTCAAGCCCTTATTTGATGTCACAGGACACAATACAGATGATCAACCTGATTATCACTGCAACACAGTTGGCTCCACCACCTTCCTTAATTCTTTCCTAGGACTTAAACCCCAGCATTGGGTATTCCTTGTGTTCTGGTTACAAACTTTCTCAACACATGACATTCCAGTTGGAGTTGGAAGGCTCTAGAGTTGGAAGGGACTCTAGGCTCTAGAATTGGAAGGGACTTCTAAAGGCCATCTGGTCCAACTCCCCTGCAATGAATAGGGACATCTAAAGCTCAGTCAGGTGCTCAGACCCCCATCCAGCCTGACCTTGGATGCCTCCAGGGACAAGGCATCCACCATATCAGTGGGCAGCCTGTGACAGTGCTTCACTACCCTTACTGTAAGAATGGTAGTGAATCTAGTTGACCTAATGAGGTCCAGACTCATTTGGACTTCATACAGAATTGGGTCTGAACAACCCCAAATTCTACCTTTGACAGCAGGAACATTTTTCACTGATGTACCTTCACCAGCACAGACCTGTAATGTCAGATGTAGCTGCACATCAACTAAGTTCTTTGTGCTTTTGAACGCGTTTGTAATTTGGCACAGGACCATGACGCAATGGCCATGAGAGTTTGGATTATTTGGCTGGAATAAATCTGCCGTACATAAAAGATTAAAGCCAGAGTTCCTACTTCTTTTCCTCATCTCCAAACTACAGCGCAATCTACTTCCCATCTGGCAGCAAACTCAAGTATTTTTTTGCATTTGGGGATATGGTTTAGTGGGCATGGTGGTGTTGGGTTGATGGCTGGTCTTGATGACACTTGATGTCTTTTCTGGCCTTAATGATTCTATGATTTTGCAGACAGTATGTATACATGTGTTCTCTACATACACGCACACAGACAGATTCAATCCTTAGACTTCCTTTCGTAAGGACAAATCACTCAGTGGTGTGACATATCACACCAAGTGAGGCCAGTACGAGTTAAAACAAGGCTCTCTCTGAGATGGCTTATTTGACATAGTTCATCTTTCAGGTAGTCACCCAACTTCAGCTCTTCTTTTGTTCTCTGTTCTTACATATCAACGTATATATTCTTTCATTCAAGCCTAAAACTCAGCCAGTTCCATCACTTGAAAAAGGTATTATTACTTCCAGTCCTCTTCCACTTGAAAAGTTTTTTGTTACTTAATGGATGCTATCTAAGGGTGGATGATTAGCATTAATCTCTAGTATTGTCCCTCTGCATTGTGTTGGCAGCAGCAAGACACCCTTCATTACCATAGAATCTGGAGGCAGCATGTTCCTACTCATAAACAGCATTAGCATGTCTCATTTCCAAGTCTTTTTGTTACATTCAAAAGATGCCTAGCATGTCTTGCATGCAAAGACACCTGTAAGAGTGGGCTTCAAACAGGGTATGAAAGCCACTTGCTCCTTCTGAAGCCTGGGCATTCTGCTCCCTAGATAATTAGCAACAGGAGGGGTGCACTTGATGCTAACTTGAAATTAGCAACCTTCCTTCCTTCATTGAGAGGCCATGTCTTGCACTGCAGATAGGAAAAGAAGAGAGGAAAGGAAAAAATACTTATGGGGAAAAATACACCAAGAGATGAAGTATGTTGACCAAGATCCCACAGAAAGATAGCAGATGTTGCAGCCATCCTCTCTCAGTTTGGGAGACCTCAGGTGCCAGTTTGTAAGTGGAGGATATGTACAGAATCATAGAATCATTAAGGTTAGAAAAGACCTCTAAGATCAAGTCCAACCATCGACCCACTCCCACCATGCCCACTAAACCATGTCCTCAAGTGCCACATCTCCACGGTTCTTGAACACCTCCAGGGACAGTAACTCCACCACATCCCTGGGCAGCCTGTATACATGGTGATGTGGGGGGATCCATCTGGGGTTCTGTGTCACATGAGGATGTGAGATGCAACCCCTTGGATGGCAACTGAAGAAGAGACTTCTAGCAGAGCTCTCCAAGGAAGATAAATACATGAGGTCTAGGGCAGCATCGTATCTCCTCCTGCTCTTGGGGAAGCATGGCTGTGTGCAGATCCTTGTTGGAGTTGCTCTATAAGTGTTGGTATATGGGTTTCTAGATAGCACAGGTGTCATGGCATTAAGAATCACAGAATCATAGAATTGCTCAGGTTGGAAAAGACCTTAAAGATCATCAAGTCCAACCACAACCTAACCATACTACCCTAACTCTAACAACCCTCTGCTAAATCATGTTCCTTGTTGCTCACCTGTGGTCCTGGTTTGCCCTGGGGCCCTTGAGGTCCATCTGGTCCTGCAGCTCCGGCTTTTCCAGGCCATCCCATTTGTCCTTTGAAGCCTCCCAAACCAGGAATTCCCTTTGACCCCTAAGAATCAGCAGGAGAGAGCAGTTCAGAGATTTTATCAAGCACAGGTGGTTTTAGAGACAGGCAAAACAGATATTATCCAAATATTTTCATGGGCCTTGGCTATACAGTGAGACCCTTCAGTTTTGCTTTCCATTTCTACTCTTCCAGAAAGCACCTAATTGCTTGGTGACATGGATGTCCCTCCCCTCTAGGATGATGCCCAACAACTTCTAATGCCCAACTTTCTTTAAATATGTAAGAAGATTCCTTTAGTCTGTCTTTTCCCATATCCATGTCCAGAGCACCTAGGAGGCAGCAGTGTTATCCATTTTCTCTCCTCTGCAGCATGTCCAGCACCCTGTGTATGGTAGTGTTAAAATCATAGAACTACAGAATATCCCAAGCTGGAAGGGACCCATAAGGATCATCCAGTCCAAGTCATTGAGTTGAATAAACTCTGACAACTCATCCCACTTCAAATGTCCGGATGGCTTTTCCTCATGCTAAGCATGCACCCTCCTGGGGTTTTATGCATCAGCAGGAGGTGAATTTAGGAAGACCTCCTCCTCCTGACCTTTCCACCTGCAATCCCAGCCTTAATGCTCCAGACAGTTGACATTTGACCGCTGAAAAGGGTACCTGTGATGCATAAAGTGCATAATATTGTTAACTTGACCTGATGGATGTGGGATTCATTCTTTTATAAATGGCAGCTCGATGCAGTGTGGCAAGCACTAACCTTTTCTCCTTTCTCCCCAGGAATCCCAAAGGCACCGTCATCACCTGGTGCTCCTTGTTCACCCTGGAGGGAGTCAAGATAAAATTACTGCCGATGCAGACTTGGCATGGTTGCAATTTTCTGAACAAACCGCCTCTTCTTCACATTACAGTATTATTTATTAAGTGTAACCCATCAGAATCTCAGCCTGTGCACTAGTGGTACTCAAAGAGACTGAAAGTAATCATGCTAAAAAGCCCCATTACTTATCATGTGCATTAGTGCATGAGAAGCATCTGGGCTGGGATGGATGAAGTTGGCTGAGTTGAGTGAAGAGGTCCCTAACCCCAGATGTCCAAGAATTTTCACCCAAATGTCAGGCTATAGGATTAGACACAGAATAGCCCTGTTTGTGCTGTCAAAAAGAAATAAGCACATTACACAGGTTGTTTCCCAAGGGTTTTAGGTAACTTCCCACTTGCAGTGCAATTTAGGTATTCACCTTTGGTCCATATGGTCCATCTGATCCTGGGATTCCTGGCTTTCCAGGACTGCCAATTTCTCCCTGTGGATGCAAAATCAATGAATGGGACGTAAGCAAACACAACCTCTAAAACACTGGGAAAACTAGCTCCAAAATGGCAAGGTGAGTAAATGGTGCTGTGGAGGGTATGGAAATAATGACACTTTTGGTAGGAGAAACCCTAAATACAGGAAAATTCCTACTTCAGACTGATGCAGACTTTAGACTGGCCTGACTTCATAACCACTTACATGAAAGTAGGTGGGAAGTTCACTGAACAGTACTTAATTTACCCAATAGGCCAAGGCAGATGAAGGAAAATATTAAGAATAAAAATATATCCCCTTGGTTCAGTTGTCAAGTGCTCCCTTACATCTTACTGAGCTCTTCAAAATCCTTCATAAAAAGACCATTAAGGGCCATTATCCCTGTTTATAGAGAAAGGACCGCTGGTGCTGGCAATCAGAGCAATGTGCCTGGCAGTAATTGCAAATTAAGTCCAGGCAGTTGCTAAGCCACAGACCAGAAGGATATTTCGGAGGGAGTTCAGATTGTAAAAAAAAAAAAATATGTGTCAATCCCCAGACTGTGACCACATATCTCTATGCTGAGGCCTGCAGCTTCAAGCCATAGAATCATAGAATCATTAAGGTTGGAAAAGAACACTAAGATCATCTGGTCCAGCCATCAATCTATTGCCACTATAGAGAGGGTCTTCTGGATGAGCTAGCATGGTTTCTTCAAGCATGGTGTTACCCTCATAATGAGTAAGAAATAGGAATCACTGCTGGAAACGGGGCTACCAGAGCAGGAGATAGAGCTAGGCTGAGCTCACCTTGATGCCCTTGGCTCCTGGAGCACCAATGCGTCCTGGCAGCCCACGTAAGCCCTGGGGAGAGAGCAAATCATGGCAAGTCATCGATGTTGTAACAAGGTGAAGGCAAGTAGGAGGAAAACTGTGCACTTGGTTAGCTCTAATGCAAGAATATCCCTGACCCACAGAATCCTTCCCCACAAACTCCATCCAGCCTGGAGTCTGAGTTCTCCTCTCTGCCTGTCCCAACCTTTGTTTCACAGGATGACAGAGTTGCTGAGGTTGGAAGGGACCTCTGGATGTCATTTTATCCAACCATTCTGCTCAAACAAGGCCATAAAGTGATGGCTGTCCAGGACAACATCCAGACAGCTTTTTGAATATGGAGATTTCATAGGATCTCACCCAGCCCCTACCTTTGTTCCTTTCCGCCCAATGTCCCCAGTGATCCCAGGATCACCTTTTTCTCCCTGAAAATAAAATAAAATAAAATAAACATATAATACGCATCTTGACAGGTTAAGAATGCCACCCTGGTGATAGCATCACTTTGCATTTATATTGTTCTTTTAACCACTGGGGACTCCTGGAAAATTTGCAGATCATAGATTCATAGAATCACTGGATGATTTGGGTTGGAAGGGACCTTTAAAGATCATCTACTTCAACACTCCTGCCACGAGTAGGGACATCTTTCACTAGATCAGGTTGCTTAAAACCCTGTCCAACGTGACTTCCAATGATGGGAAATCCACAGCTTTTCTGGTCAACATATTCCAGGGTCTCTCCACTCTCATTATTGAAAATTTCTCTCTCATATCCAATCTAAATCTATACTTTTTTTCTATTTAAAATCTTTCCCCCTTGTCCTGTCACCATAGGCCCTAGTAAAAAGTCTTCCTCTGTCTTCTTTATAACCCCCTGATACATGTTGAAAGACTGGAAGAAGTTCTCCCTGGAGACTTCTTTCCTCCAGGCTAAAAGATCCCAACTCTCAAGGAACAAAGGAAAACTCATGGTGAATTACATGGAAGAAGTTGAACTCCACCACTAGAGATACACACATAAATTCTCTACTGGCATCTAGAGAAGTCTCTTAAAACCTGGGCCAGGATGTGCATTAGAGCCCTCCCTAGGAAGTTTAGGCAGATATTTCATCTCTCTTTTGGAAAGAGTCGCCCTGAACTCTTATTTCTAATTCCAGTAATGGGAAACACAGGGCGTGGGAGGAGAAATGAGCTCAGGTTTGAGAAAGACCAGGAGCCTCTTTCTGCCTTGCAAACTAACCATGTCCTTTCTTGCTACTCACTGGCTTCCCCTTCTGTCCCTGAAGACCTCTGTCACCTTTGGCTCCCTTGATTCCATTCCTCCCATCGAGGCCTGCTGTACCCTGCCAAAGAGGAGAACAATGAATTTCTGTGTTAGCTTTTGCAAGGAGACCACAGAGTACAGTCATCAGGGTGGCAGTTCAATAGTAAGAGTCTGATTAGAACGTTCCAACAGTTGGAGATCAGAAGCCATCCTAATACTAGCACTGAAAGATGAGGCTTGGGTTAACAACCATTGACGACCACTAGCAAGTGCAACCCAGAAGTTGGCTTTTTTACAATCACAGGTTGGGAAACTGAGGCACACAGAGGTTAAAGAGGGGTTCTGGGGAAGAAAATTGGGATGGTGATGATTGCAGTTGGAAATAGGAGCAGAAACACTAAGCAGGCAGCATTCCACTGTGTGAGTTGCTTTGTTGGGTTGCCCACAATCCTGGGCACTGGGTCAGCAGCTCAGTTTCAGACCCATTCAGTCAAGGGAAGAAGTGATAGGTGGTGAAATTCAATTTGTGAACAACCACTCTTCTTGCTGAGTGCAGATTCATGCATGGGGTTGTTCACTGTTTCAGTGCAGAGAACATCTCCCATCTGGGTTTAAAAGAGATTCTCATCCAGCCCAAACACATGGGAAATATAGGACAGAGTCATTCCTCCATGAAAACACCACAGCATTGCAATCTGGAGGTCTGTGAGCCATTCTGCAGCTTAACTCAGCCTGGGACATACAATACTTCATCAAGTCTTTCTTTATATTTTGGAGTAAAGGCAGTATTTGAGAACACACAACATGCTCCTCCATGGCTCTGTTGATCACGTCTGGATTGGGTAAAGTCCATGTTCCTCGAGCCCTGCTTGCATGATCAGGCCTGAATATCTCATGCATGCTGTTTATTTACTGGTAACTATTTATTGAAACAATCAATATGAAGCTCTTGCTGAGGAAGTAAATGGACTATAAAAAGCACAACTAATTAGAATTCCTGTTTGCTAGGACAGATTGCATGTTTGGAGGGTAATAAACCTTTTGGTTCAATGGTTAAATCTCAAGAGCCCAGGATACCTTCAATTGCCTGGCATTTTTCAGATTGCTCTAGGTACAGATCCATCTGGCTAGGGATTTATATATATATACACCTGTACCCAAGGGGATGGGCTAAGGCTTATTCTTGAATACTGCCTGATCCTGAAGGAACTTGACACTAGTTAGCAACTTCCCAATTAGCTCTAATAGCCCTCTCAGCAGCTGAATTTATTCATCCATAGGGGTTTCTGTGTCAAAGTGAGACCTTTCTGTCTTTTCCTGTGCTTCCCCCACCTTCCTGTCTCCAGCTCATAGCTCTCTTGTGAGCCTTAGACTGCAAGGTGCTTCTTGTCTTCAGCAAGGGAGCCCAGATGACTTTAGGAAGAGTAAAGCTCAGAGTACGTGCTGTTAAGTAGAAGGGTAAATGGTCTTAGGTGTGCCTACTCATTGCTCCAGAAAATCATAGAATCATCAAGGTTGGAAAAGACCTCTAAGATAATCAGATCCAACCATCAACCCACCCCCACCATGCCCAATAAGCCATGTCCCTCAGTGCCAAATCTCCTCACATCTTGAACACCTCCAGGGATGGTGACTCCCCCACTTCCTTGGCCGTCCTGTTCCAATGCATTATCACACTTTCAGAGAAGGAATTGCCCCTTATAACCAACCTGAACCTCCCCGTCTGAAAACAGTCAAGAAGGAAGAGGATTTAAAAACGAGAACGAGAGGAAAATGTTCATGCACTGAACAAGGGAAACAAGCTGAATGGAAATTTGTTCCCTGAGATTTACATTCTGTGTTTTGCCAGGGCAAATAAAGGCCGGGCAATAAAAGCTAGTAAAATGGCAGTTTAAAGGCAATTACTGGTGGACTACTGGAAATGGCTTTTGCTGTTTGGTTCTGTTATTAAAGTGTTGCTGGAACAGGCTTCATTTAACTGTAAAGACACCAGGTTGCACGAAGGCACGGCAACGCAGAAGCTTAGTCATAAGTCCTGACGCAAAGATGACTTTGAGCTGAGGTTCTCTGCACAAATTCCTGCAAAGATTTGGGCTGGAGCCAGGGAGGAGCCTGCGTGATCACCAGGCTCAACGTTTCCATTCAGATGAGCTGGGAAATTAGCTGGGTCACCCTTGGAAAGCGTCAAATCCATCTGCAGGAATGCATTGCAACCCGAAAAAATCAATCCGAAGCAGCAGGGAAGACACATCAAAGGACTAATGCATTTCCAAACCACGATATGGGCAAGGCATGTTCAATCCAGGCATGGGGAGGGCAGTGCTTGCAGTGCAGACTCAAGTGATGGCAAATAATTGTATGCATTTTGGTGCATTGGCTAAACACAGTGAAGAATATGCAGCTGTTCTTTCCGTTTTGATAAAGGAGTTTGAAGACAGGTTTCAAGATTGCAAAAATAATAATAATAATAATAATAATAAATTTACATTTATGACATCATTTTCAGTTCATATCAATACAAGACCTGCAGGTCTTGGAACACACAGAGTTGCAATCAGACAGGCAACTAAAAAAATTTGATCATGTCTCTTTAACCCTTTCGTTATCCCTCTCTTACAAAACATCCCTCGCTTCACAGTCACACCTTATTCATGTGCATACTGCCAAAAAGCAGCGGCATTTGTGAACAATTGTCAAGGATGAAGCGCAGGAAAAGTAAAATTTCATCAGAAAATCCCTGATGAACACCTTGAGAGCGTTCTAAGAATTGCAGCCACTTCCACTGAACCAGACTGATTCACAAAATCAAGGTCAAATATTCCACCAGTTGTATGTTTTTGTCCCCCTCTTTTTTTTAACACTTTAAGAAAAATATTTAAAATTAAAATGTTTTGTTACTCATCTGCTAATGATAACACATAATTTAACTAGGGTTGCTCCGAAAGTAATGCCTCCTGTTTTATTATGTTGGCCCATAACGTCAGAGGCGGATGTTGGTGGTATGGTAGTAGAAGTTGAACCTTCCCACCAGTATCCTCTCACATTTTTGTTGCTGTGTGACAGATGGCAGCAGAGGGGCACAGTCTGACAGAATGTCACCTGACGTGGAAGTGTGTGTGAAGCAAAGGTGTGTCACTGAATTCATCCGTGTGGAAAAAGTTGCACCCATTGGTATTCACTGACACTTGCTGAATGTTTATGGAAACCAAACAGTGGATGTTGCACAGTGAGTCAGTGGGTGGTGCATTTAAACAGCGGCAGGAATGGGTCATCTCTGCTGGTGCAGATTTTTATGAGCATAACATGCGAGCTCTTGCCTATCACTGGTGAAAATACATAGCTGCTGGTGGTGACTACGTTGAAAAATAGTGGTTCATAGCTGAGAATTTGCGCTATCAAAGAGTGTTATTCTGCCCTTTGTATCTGTTGTAGTCTCCATGGAAATAATTAGGAGGCATTACTTTCGGAGCAACCTATGTGCATGGGACCCATGGCCCAAGCAAGCCAAAAGTTTGGAGACTCATGGCATAGGCTGTTACCTTTGCTAAAATGTTTCCCACCTCCTGGGCTTCAATATTTAATGGGATGATACATCTGAAGTAGCTGAGCATCTCAAGGTGAGAGTTCCAACTGTGTTTTTATCCCTTCCCTGCTGTGTCTTGTGTCTAGAGGCCCATTTATTTGGGCAGAGATTTCCACCTGTGGCTAGAAGGTCTGGCTGACCAAGTTCCTGATTACCTTGGACTTTCCAGAAATGCTCATGGCACCCTCTTTGGCCAAAATCACCTCAGATAATGGCTTTTCCCACTCTAAGTGGGAAGTCAGAGGCACCTCTTGTCAAGCCCAGGATGGACATCCACACCTCACCTTTCTAGCTTGAAACCACCCACTGGCCAGCAGGCAGGAGAATTGGCTTTCCAAATGGATTTACCTGTTAGGCTTTCAAATAGGTTCATGCAGCTGGTGGAGGGAGGTAGGGCTCTCATGTTGGTTTCCTGAATAGCTCTTCAATAGCTCTATCTGCTTCAAGAGCTCCAGTGCTTTTATGTTGCCTGATAAAGTCAAATTCATGTTGGGTATTATCAAACCTAGCATAATCTTGAGTTAGAGGGCCTTGGCTGTAATGTAATGAAGTGGTTCTCTGCACAAATTCCTGCAAAGATTTGGGCTGGAGCCAGGGAGGAGCCTGCGTCAGCAGCCATTTGGCTTCCTCAGATATAGGGCAAGGATCCAAGGACTGCTGGGCAGCTAGAGAGCCCAGTTCTCAAGAGGACATGAAGAACATCTCTGAGACTCTATTTGTAAAGCTAGTGAGGAGGACTGCAAGCCAGGATGGAGAGGGCCTAAGAACACTCATAACTGTAGACTTTGGAAACACAAGGTAGGGAGTAATAGCAAGAGATGGGGAGAAGAGTATTCATAATACAGCTTTAGGGAGAATAATGGGTTAATCTGCCAGAATTCTAATGCGTGAAAGACAAGGTACATAGAAGAGGGGTTGAAAGCCTTAATACATGATCAAGATTGCACTTTAATAGGCATAACACAGACTAGAATATTAACATCAAAGGGTGAAGCAGGGCAGGAATATAAATGTAAGTGTGTAGTGCTTTAAGAAAAGAGGGAAAAGGAAGTGTCTTGAATACCAAGAATGCACTCATTTGCCTTGAGATCCAGTTGTAAAATCATCTAAATCCATTGAAATTCTCTGGGCAATGATTATAGGGAGGGGATACAAATGTTGTCACTTGGTTGGGAAGTCCTATAGACCACCAAATCAAAAAGGTAATTGAATGAGACTTATTACAGGCTGGTTTACAAGAGTGATTTGTGGCCGTGCTGGAACTTTTGTCTCCCCAGATATCAGCCAGGAGGAAATTCAGTAGGATGGAAAGCAACTGGCAAGTTTTTGCAGTGACTTGGTGGTAATTTGTAGATACGATGGATGGAATTAGAGGGAGCTGAAGGAAAATGAAGACAGCGAGATACTATCATTGAGGCTTTGCATAAAGGAGATTGGGTACAGGCATAGTAGACCAAGTCATGTCTGCCTTGAAGAAGAGGGAAAAAGAAGACTAGAGCAATGATAGATGAAATAGCCTAAACCCCCCTCTCCCTTAACATGGGAGAAAACAATCAAAGGATCCGTGAACACTTGGAAGACAAAGTGAGATACTGTCAACCTGGTTGTGTGGAGAACAAGTCACACCAGGATGTCATGTCCTACCACGGGTGTCTGAAATAGATGATATGAGTCATGGTCTGAGAGTACCCTAAAGCTCTCTATTAAATAGTCTCAGTCCAGCGTGCTCAGATGCGGAAAGCGAACACTGCAGACATTTAACCTGAGGTCAGATGAATTTCATCCAGGCTGTCGTATATCATGGCTCCTCTGTCACGGCCCTGGCTTTGATGCGAGTGTTGCAATTTTAGAAATTTAATGAAAAAACAAAATCAAGCATAGTGTTCTTAGTCCAGCTTCAAGCACAGCAGGGGTAGCGTTCCCCGCGCCAGCAAAATCACCAAATATTTTCCAAAGAAGGATTACTTAGCTCTCCTTGGATAATGATCAACAAGATGCCAATTTCTGGCCATTAATTATGTCATGAATTGATCCTTATGAGTGCTGGTAGAAAATTGCACATCTCCCAGCCACAAGTAGACTGCTGCTGGTCAGGATGGTGGATTACCACTGGAATTCAATTGGGCTTCCTTTGATGCTCTACAAACATCTTTATTCACTCCCTGCACTACCAAATTTTAATGCTAACATTTGTCACCTATGGATTCAGGTACTCATAGTGAAGCAGTTTCTAAAATGTACTCTACATGTGGTGATCAGAGAATCATAGAGTGGCTTGGTTTGGAAGGGACCCCAAAGATCACCCATTTCCAACCCCCAGTAATGAGGGGTGCAGCATACTGATGTCTTATGTCATCCTCATTGCTCTGGTAAAGTGTTCATCAGCTGCTTGCAGTCAAGCAGAGGTTGAAATACTTAATTGAATGAGGGCATTTTTCTCAGTAAGCAATTACCAGTTTGGATCACGAGCTCATAAATACTACACAACCATCACCAGTAATCAGCTGAGCAACGTCATCTGTTCATGTCTGGAAATGCCCCTGGAAATGCTAAAGGCATTAAAAATAATAAGTAGATGAGTATTTCATGTGCATTCATATTGCATGTTTGTGATGCAAAATACAACGTCCTGTTACAACTTACCTTTGGCTTTGGTCCCTCTTGCCCAAGGCTGATTTTCCAGCAAAACCTCTCTGAACGTGGGCTTTGTGGAAAAGCACTGAGCCAACATCACCTCACCTCCCCCACGACCCATTCATGTGGCCATAGGTGGAAGTGCCAGCCCAGCTATGTGCCCAAAGACAGAGAAACATGCTCCAACTCACAGCAGAGCCCAGCAGGCCTGGTTCTCCTGGCTCCCCCTGAAAGGAAAGCGATGATGAGTAACAATGGGAAAGTGCTGCACTTCCTCTGGAATTGGGGATTGCCATAGGACATACCTACAGCAGATGGAAGGGGCAGACAGGATCCCTTAAACATCTCAGATGGGCAACTGAAGGGAGCCGTACGTCTCCATGGAGTATAATTTAGACAGGAATTCATACCTTGCATGTAAATGCTGACATTTCAGCAAATCATTACTATCATAGCACAGGGAAGATGTCAGAGCACTCTGCTGCTTTAGAAAAAGGGAAGAATCTCTTGGGCTCTCCTGGCTACTTCTGCTTTTTGGTAGCTCCACAACATTTAAATCAGTGATTTGAAAGAAGGAATCATACTATCAATCATAGAATCATAGAATGGTTTAGCTTGGAAGGAACCTTAGGGATCATGCAGCTCCAACCCCCCTGCTGTGGGCTGGCTGCCCCAAACCAGATCAGGCAGCCCAGAGTTCCTTCCAACCTGGCCTTGAATGCCTCCAAGGATGCAACACCCACACCTTCTTTGGGCAAAGAATTATATGGTGAAAAAGAAATGTATATAAAATCCTGTCAAAGGATTTTATATATCAGTTCATGTGTGATTTTACAGTTTAGTCCCTAGAGAGGATACCTTAAAATAGGTGTTGGGTGTACTCACTTTCTGTCCCACTGGTCCTCTTGTTCCAAAAAGCCCCATGGCTCCCTTGGAGCCAGCTTCACCTCTGATTCCCTAAAATTATAGAATACCTGTCAAATACATTCTAAGTACATCGTGCTCTTGAAGCATCCCCTCCTAAGAGAGAACCCTATGAAGATGGAAGAGTGAAGGACCGTAAGAATCATTTCTATAACAGGCTTCACCTCCAAGGATCCCAAAGATCTTTATGGCAGCCAGAGCCAGGGAAGGAAGCCACCAGCTGCAGAAACCTCATAGCTCAGTCCTGAAACGGAATTAGTGCCCAGTGATGGGGACTGAAGGAAAATAAGCAGAGAAGGGTCTGAAATATTTTAAAGAAGTTGCCTCTTTGTTAATGGTGAAGTACAAAACCCTGGTTGAATGTCTAGTGGTGGAGTAGTGGTGCTCCGTCTAAAGACACTTAGATATTCAGCCAAAAGGTGCTGTTTCTTTAGGAGATACTTACATATTATTATTATTATTATTATTTAATAAGAGAGCACTCTGACAGATACTGTGTGTGAGACTTCATCTGACAAAAACACAAGTATCACCCATGGGACCTTCTGTACATTGCTTTTACAGTCACTGGGGATCTAATCAGGGATGCTGCTGTTGTAGACACTTATATTTATTCTGCACCGTGTCAGACTTTTAGAACAAAACCCATTAACATGATACAAAAATAGGGATGACTGGTGCAAGGAGATTTAATTCATGACTCAGTCTGAGAGTGGGAGAGTTATGTGATTCCTTCCAGTGGAGTGATGGGTTGAGACCTGACACCTCCACATGTGCCAAGGCTCGAGTCCAACCCCAGCCCATCCCCACCATATCCCTCAGTGCCACATCTCCACATTTCTTGAACACCTCCAGGGACAGTGACTCCATTGTCTGTGACAATGCATTACCACTTTTTCTGAGCTTCAGGGTTTCAGGCAGCATGTCCAGCTCTAGGAGAGAAATGGGATTCTTCCAGTGTTACGTGTCTCTGTCACATTGGGAGGTTCATACCTTTTCTCCTGCAGGCCCATCCTCTCCCTTCTCGCCTTTGTCTCCATCAAAACCTGGCAGGCCTTGTTCACCCTGAATGATAGGACAGATATTAGTGGGGTTGTGCCTCTCTCAGGGAAGGACCCATCTCTCAGTCAGTGGCTTTGGACCAAAGCACTGGTTTGCAATGGATACCCAAGCTGTTCCCCGTGCTGAATCACAACAATAGTAAAACTTACAGAATAACCTGAGTTGGAAACGACTTATAAGGGTCATCAACTTACAGGATCTCCTTTACTGCCTTTGTAGCCTTGGGGTCCAAAACCAGTCATGGTCTCACCCTAGAGAAAGGAGACACAGAAGAGATGTAGATAACAAGTGGTACCTGAATTCATGGCTCCCATTGGATAGGACCACACTTGCTATGATGGGAAAAACAGCAAAAGGGTAACAAACATCTGCAATGAAGGCGAACATTTTCCAAACTGTGGTCCATATGGAAGGTATGGGTGAACTGTAATAAGCAAGTTTAATTTATTCTCAACTAAAAGCTAGGTGATGAATATGCATAGAAGATGACAAGTTCTGAATTTTGACAGTGATCTCTTGCTCAAGAAGATGTTGGGGCCCAATGGCATAGCCACAGTCTAGATGTCACAACTAGAAGTGGAGCTGTGCATGGGAAGGTGGAACCCTGAGGTTCAGTTCCCAATCTGAAGCCATCAGTGATAGGACAGGTCCATATCTGACCTGGTGGCTTGGCTCCTTCGTCACCATATGTCACTTGGGATGTCAAGGTTTGTATCTCCTCCCACGTGCAGGACCTGGTTGTAGGCTCACGGTGCCCTGATTTATGGCCGTGCAGTTGGAGCTGAGGTTGGCGAGTGGTACTTATGGCACCCATCAGAGCTAGCTTTTTTTACATTAGAAACATTGATTCTGCAAGCCAGGGCACTGTGACCAGCTGACAAGTACATGCTTCTAATATGCTTCCCCAAAAGGATTCCAGAGAGTGCCATTAGCATCCTTGGGGCACCCTGAAACTCTACACAGCAATAAGAAGGACAGGTGCAGATGCAGCAAGGCATGGGTTTTGGAGGCAGGACAGACCCAGTATGGAGGGTGATCTATTACAGACACAGAAAGGAGCACATTTCCCCTTTGGAAGATTTTTACATCTGATTTGGATGCTGAGTGCAGCCTGCAGTTAGTATTTCACTATTGTAGTTAGCAGTGTACAGCACTGATTAATTCATTTTTTCCCCTCCTGGAAGATAAATTAATCCCTTACAGGCTGGTAATTCTCTTTGCTAGCCCCTTTTAGCAACTGTAGCCTATTTGAAACAGCCTCCCTTTATACCAGCTCTCTTCAATGTTGCAAATATCCATCCCTTTTCAGGGAGACTGTGCTTTGTTGCTAGACTCTTAACAAACATCCATGAATCAACATCCCCCAGAATTTGACCATCTTTTGCAACTTATACAGTGATCACTATCAGATCCTGCTCCAAGTCTGTCTTCATATACTTCCTGCTTTCCTGCTTTTGGGTGTCTGTAATGGAGATGGCATGGGGCTCGATCAATTTTGCAGACAAAAGGGAGCATAAAGATTCTGTAGTTTAATCCAAGGCACAGCACAGGCCCTGAAAAGCACACAGTTCCACTTGTATTGATGGAGAGAGAGTTATAAAGTAAGTCAAACTGTAACCATGGGGAATGAATCCAAGCCAATCATCCCTCTCCCTCAGTTCTATCTCATACGCCTCTTTGTATTTTATTAAGGTATTCTTTGGAAAATGCATTACACATTCCTTCGACTCGGGAAGTGTTTTGGGGCCTCCTCACGAAGCAGATTAGGAGTTGATTTGTCTCTGGAGCAAGCCCCTTTTGAAAGCAGCCTCCTCAGAGACAAATTGGCCCTGATCATTTAATGCCGCATGACTCAAAGGCGAAATCATCATGTAGGTTTTCGAAAACTCATTTTCTTACAAGCCACCTCAGTAAGGGAGGAAGTTAACAAAACACTAGACAGAAATTCAGCATTTTCTGTTCACTTTCTGCACTTGGGGTTATTTTGCATTACCTGCCACGAGCCAGACTGGGGTATGCTTTGGGGTGAGCTGGTTAACAAAAGTCAGTGGAACTTTTCTTTCTTCCCTTACATCATAGGAAGCGTTTTTGTGCCCAGAAAACAGCTGCTGAAATGACTTCTTTTTTGCTCCTATCGACAATGGCTGTTGTAGGATCCCATTAAAACTATGGTGCAAGCTCCACTCTGAACATTGCATAGAGTGCAAGCAAGAGGACAGCAAAGTGGACTGAACCCACTGGAAAATCCCATGAAGGAAGGAGGCATCTAAATCTTGCATTCTACTTCATGGGGGTATAATGTAGAGAGAATGGACCCAAACTCTCGAGCGTACATAGTGAAGGGACCAGCTATAAATAAGGAAACATCCATTAGATAGAAGGAAAACACATACCAGTATTTCTTATCATTTATGTCTCTACTTTGTCTGATCACTGAACTGTTCAAATAACTGCCCATCTGCTCCCAGGTAATGATAAAACCCTAACAGCCTTTTACCCCATCTGCCCCAAAAAGTCACAATCTGGAACGTTCTTACTCTTTCTCCCTTGGGTCCCAGAAGTCCCCGATCACCCTGAAAGCAAGCAAGAAATAAAGACAGTGAGTGATTCCCTTTTTACTCACTCTTTCTGTGCTATTCAGTCCACTGATTTGCACACCAAGCCCATCTATATCACAGCTGGGAGTCAGCTCCCTTGGGCACTCCGCCAAAGCTTACCATGAGAGATTGTGCACAACTAAAATATATTGTGCTGACCAAAAATAAAGACCTGGGACTGACGTGTTTTGGCTGTCTTCATGCTCAGCATGCCCACAGTGCAGAGCTATCATTGGATTTCCACCTTCTAATGGGGCATGGCAGCTCTGGTAACATGTCAGTACTACACCTAGGGTGGGAAGGCATCCTGTATTTTATAGGATTTCCCAAATTTCAATCTCAAAGCTTGGATTTTGCACTAAAAGTGTATGAAATACTAACTGTTCCACAAGGTTTTATCTAGGAGGTGGGATATGAAGCTAAAGGGCAGGATTTGGTACTGATGGCATCTCATACCCTTCTCCAGTGCTCACAACTGGCAAAGTGACAGCAGATGAAAGAGACTGGAAGGGCCAGGTGGGGATAAGAGAGCAAAGACAGACTGTAAAACTGCACTCAGTTGCTTTTGAGTAGCAGCACTATATGTGGTTGTCTTCATTCCAGTGTCTGCACATCCTACATTTGGACAAGATTTACTCTTCCCATTGCTGCACTTTCCAACTTTCCAAGGCTTGCAAAAGGGAAATGACAGAAGGAGAGCAAAGGGATTTCTGCTCATGGATGTAAAATGAATGGGCATATGTTGTCTGGAAAGTAGTCTTTGTTCTGCAGGTGAGATGCTCCTCAGCCCAGCCCTGCACATTGAGGAATCAAATGGAATACGACAGGAATTCCTTTCTGTCCAAACTCCCAAATTTCTTCCCTTTCCACCATCCTAAAAAATATTTTAAAAAGAGGTGTGCAGAAAGATAACATGCACCCTGATCCCAGCCCAGACCTTACAGGGGACTACTTGTCACTTCAGACTTCCATACGCTGATTAAAGTCCCCTCCCAATCTGTCCCAGAAAGATTCCCCACAGTGGTGCCCTTCTCTTCAGGAGCTGCATAGGACAAGGTGACAGTGACTGTTGCTTACTCTTTCGCCTTTCACACCCGGGAGACCTTTTAGACCCTGCAAGGACACAAAACAAGATGTGAGGATAAATACAAGTGAGGGAAGATATTAGGAAAGGAAGAGCAGTCTCCATTCTAAGACAGAGCTGCCTCCAAGATGAGGCTTCAGCATAGAGAAGCTGCTGGTGGAAGGGGTGCAGAAGCTAGATTGGCCAACTTGCCCTATTTTGCAAGCCTCACGTGGAGACTTTTGTATGCTTAACATCAACAAGACACAGCCACAATCTCTCAGAGAGCATGGGATTGCTCCCATAGGCCCCTCTAGGTGGAGGTGACAGGATCTCCAGACGTCCCTCATCACAGGTGGGCAGGGACAGGATAGACTGGGATGGCACATGGCCAAGTGGCCAAGAGGGTAAAGCAATTATGCTTGGCATGACAGCTTACTTCTCACATATGACTAAAGGTTTTATAGTCAACCGTTCCAACACAACATGAGAATTTGGGTTCCCCAAGTTTCTATTTCCCACTGGAAGCATCAAACTATTTAATTTTTTTTAATTGCTCATGGGGATTTTTTCCAGCCCTGAAGCTGTCTGTACTATAAACATCAAGCAGCCCTAAAATTGTCCATACTGTGAAATCAGTTCAGTGCTACATTAACACTCACCATCATACCAATGGGGCCCTGGACTCCCATGATGCCCTCGTCACCCTGTTAGGAAAGAGAGGTGTAGTGGATGACCATCAGCAGACACATGCAACATGCACAGTCCCAGATCCACAATCCATCCCATGGGGGACAATAGGAGTTGAGAATGCAGAAGCCTAGATCTGTAAATGGAGTTCACTTATATGTCTACATGCATTAGGTGTCCTATGGTTCTGGATTAAAGGATTTAAAGGGCTCCATACCACACACACGCCACTGAAGTTGGACAATGCTGTATTAAGAAAATACTCTGGTCAGCTTCAAGCTTCAGCTTCTCCTCAGCTTTCAAGAGAAACACATCTGTAGGATGGTCTGAACCTGATTCAGCATGATATTAATCGCTCTATAAAGGTGCCTCTTCTCTGTTTCTATAGGAAGGCTGATTGGAATGGCTTAGAAGAAGCAACCTAAGGTTGGGTGACCTAGTGTGTCCCTTCTCAAGCAGTATTTACATGTGACAAAAGCATGGACAGCAAAGGTCTGAGATGTTCCCGGTGTCCCAGGAGAATTCTCCACCTTAATCAGAGGCTCAGTAGCTTTTTACGTGCATTCATATCTTGATTTCAGTAGGACTCACCACAACAAAAAGGTAATCAGAAATTCATCTGGAACCCACATCGCTGGCTTTCAGAAGGAAGATACCACCAGTCAGCTGCTCAACTCATGCCTTTGGAGGCCAGCGTGGGGCTTATCTTCATACCTAGCTCTTGCTTCCAAATGCCAGAGAACTTAACGTTTCTTCAAGTGTGCTATTGACTCTTTTTAAACCTTACTACAAGGGATAGCTGGTGGATCTGTGAAGCACTTCAATGACTTCACTGAGTAGAACCCACAAGACCTAGACTTGGGCATCATCCTGCAAGGCCAAATCTCTCCTATCTGGTCAACATAGCCTGAAATTCTGTGATTCTCTCCAGATCTATGCTGGAGTCAGAAGAGCAGAAACAATATTTCATCATTCCATTCAGATAATAAAGCTTGAGTGAGGTTTACCCCAGACCTTTCACAGCTGTTGACATTCTCATTAACTGTTTTGTCTCAGAGGCCTCATTGAAACATTCTGCTGGCAGATGGGGAATTTGTCTAAATGGATTGCACTATAAAATCAGTTTATTCATGGAACAGCCACAGACGGAGCAAATTGAAACATGGCCCTTGATTATGACTCAAGAGGGTCTCCCTGGGGTCTTTGCCAGAAGGGGACCAAAACTTCTCAGCAGCCTGAGGAAAAGTGAGCATTGCTTCCCCAGGGATGACAGAGGATCAGGAGGGAAGGGGGGAACAAGAGTAAGAAAGCTGGGGGTGGATTTCTGAAGGAATGAGTTTGCAGGTAGCATCCCTCAAGCATACAAAATGAGGTCCTTCCTCACTGAGACATGCAGATGTATGAATGTAGATGTTACCACTGAAGCTTCCATCTAGCCAGCAAGGGCACAGACATGTTGATCAATGCAACACACAGTGTTTGAGGGTGTTTAATTGCAGAGGGGATTCTAATTGCAATCTGTGGAGAGAATCTGGTCAGTGCCAATTCCAGCTGGGTGTAGGAGTTTATCACCTCCAAATCTGGTCAGTGAAAAATTAAAGCAGGCTCTGTAATCAGCATTTTTGGCATCTTCTATGATGGGTGAGCAGACGGGTGGTATAAAGTCGCCTCCAAAGGAGGTTAGCTTGCAACAAGCAAAGCAAGGAACATTTACAGAGAACCTACTTGAGAACCAGGCAATCCTCGGGGACCTCTTGGACCAACAGCTCCAATCCCAGTTTCTCCCTGCAGGTCAGAAAGAAAGAGGTCTAATTTGGAGGAAGGACACCATATGCCATGACTATTGCTCAGTTTGACCATAGAATCATAGAATCATTAAAGTTGGAAAAGATCTCTAAGATCATCTAGTGCAACTGTCTACCTACCACAATCCTGCCCTCTAAACCATGTTGTCCCTAAGCACCACATCTCCAAATATCTTGAACACCTCCAGCAATAATGACTCCACCACCTCCCTGGGCAGCCTGTTCCAGAGCCTGACCACTTTCTTAGAGAAGATTTTTCTAATCTCCAACATTGTGGTTGGACTCCATGATCTTTAAGGTCTTTTCCAATCTCAGTGATTCTATGATTTTATGATTCTACGAAATGATTTAAAAGTTACAGAAAGAGTCAGGGGACTCCTTTCCATTGACTTTCTGCAGCTCTCTCTGGAAGATGCCCCAACAAACTGGAGGAAGAAGGGCATGAAGGTGAGAGGGGGTGAAGCATCTAGATGGGATCAAGGATAAGGAGCCAGGAGATGACAGTGGGCTGTCCCATTACTACCCAAGGATCTAAGCTATTTGTGCCCTTCCTGGAAAGCTGGCACTCACCTTGTTGCCTTTGGGCCCAGGTGTGCCAGGAATCCCCTATAGGATGAAAAAAAAAAACCACAACAAACTTTGTTTTGCAAGTCCCTGATGCTCTCCCATCCTAATAAAAAGATAAAAGCACACTCAGCCCAGATACCAGGGCCTCAGCCTCTCTCCCCAGCCAAGTTTCTACAGTCTCTCAGAAGACAAAGGGGGTGATGTATAAAAGTCACCTCTTTTCCTGGGGATCCTGATGGTCCTGCAGGCCCAGCAAGTCCATTCCGGCCTCTCTTCCCACTCTCACCCTTGAAAACAAAATCCTTTAAGGAGGAGAACACCAAAAGGCAAAGGTCCCACTTCTCCCAAGCCAGCCTGAAAGCAGGAGTGTGTCCCTAGGTGCTCCTAGGAGGAATAGTCTTTGAAATGCTCCCAGTGTGGGGGCATCATTGAAGAGAGGTGGATTTCAATGGACTGGTGTAGGCAGTATCAAGGGGATTGTTCTCACCTTGGGTTGGACAACACAACATGCACAGTGCCCTCACACCACCTGCCTTCTGTCCTGGTGTCCCAGGTAGACCTGGAGCCCCTCTGTCTCCCTGTGAGCCAGGAATGCCAGCGTTGCCACGAATGCCTTGAATGCCCTGGGCTCCTGGAGGTCCTGGAGTCCCTGGCTCACCCTGTTGAATGAATAAGAAGGAATTTAGATTTGAGGTGAGATTAATAGCCCTCCAGAAGTCCTGAAGAAAGCCCAGTGGTGTATCCTTGAATTCACATAAGAACTGGGGGTACTCCAGTAAGAGATGTTCATAGGGATGCAGTAGGGGCTGTGCCATGGCTTAGTAAATGCAGAAGACCATGGACAGACATTTTTATCCTCTGGACCTGACTTGATCTGAAGTGGTCACTTGGAGGACACAGAGCACTTCCTCCATCCCAAACCCTGTTACTGTCTTTGCAAGTTGGGTCTAGCTTCAGTGCCGTTACCATCTTCAGTATCTTTCCCATCTCAATCACCACTGTGCCCCACACCTAGCAGTGGGATGATCAGCAAAGACAATGGAATGTAACACCCACAAAAATACAGGTGAGATCCTATCTAGAGGAGAAGAAAGATTTACCTTAAATCCTGGGGGCCCAGCCTGACCAACAGGGCCTCTGAACCCAATTCCTGGTTCTCCCTGTGAAGAGAAGAAGGTCAGGAAAAAGCAAGACCACTCTTTGCACTATGGGAACATCAAAAAGCACAAACTGGAAAACAAGAGGTTCCACGTCAGGAAGCGCTCCTTTCCTGTGTGGATGGTGGAGCACTGAAACACGTTGCCCAGATAGTCCTGTATCTTCTGACATTACCCTTTTATGATGTGTGCCCTGTCTATATGAGCCATCAGGAGTCCCTACATAGGAGGGATAAATGCTGGGTCCCCCGTGAGTGTCCCATCCCAGCTGTGCTGAGCCCACATCTCAGGAGGTTGTCTGGACTCCTCAACTTGAGATGGGAGGTTAGATATTGGGAAGGTAGAAGAGTCATGGTGGGAGAAGAGACACC
>JAOWBP010000001.1:1196544-1210271 GCA_028571105.1 Tragopan temminckii
GGAAAGGAAAGGAAAGGAAAGGAAAGGAAAGGAAAGGAAAGGAAAGGAAAGGAAAGGAAAGGAAAGGAAAGGAGAAAAGCAAAAAGCAGAAGGAAAAAAGCTGATGTAATGAGGTCTGGAAAGAGAAAAACAGAAACAAAATGAGGAGGAAGAAATAGTTCTGCAAAGAAAGAGAGAAACAGCAAAGAGCATGAAGATAACAGGTTAAAAAAAAAGAAAAAAAAAAAAAAAGAGACTGTAGGTATATCCGTATGGAGAAAACAAGGGGCATTTATCTGTATTAACTCTGGAAACGAGTGAGTTGAGGCTGGGAGATGGAGGGGATTGACCTGTCCAATCCCATAATGCCAAAGAATTGGTTCACCCACGGAAAGAGTCACCACCCACCTCTTCTTGCACGGGCATGTGTACCACGGCTCATCCTGTCTCTATATCAGTTAATTTGCTTCCCCCATTAACTCCTGCCAGTCAGAAATTGCATTTCTGAGATGAAGCTTCTTGGGCTATTACAGACTGCTTCTCTCCGGGGCCCTGTGAACCTTTTAACAGGTAAAATTCGTGATTGCAGCTGCTGCTGACGGGAAAACAAGCGGATCTTACTTTGCTCTCTTTGCATTGTGAGGATCTGTGCTGTGGGGAGAAAAAGACTGCTCCTGGCTCCCTGCCTATGGACCATGGTTTTTTCTCTACTTGATGACAGAGGGGATAAATGGGGCAGGTGGTAAACCCAAAGTGCTAACTTTTGGATAAAGACCATCTCAACGTCGGTCTCGAGTGATAAATGAGCCCCTGGTGATAAACGATTGTGGTTCTGCTTCTCATGTAGGGGATGTAATCCCAGATGTAGGGATTAGTTGAACTACTGACGCCCCTAATTACTGAAGACAGCACTACATTTGGCCTCAAACCTCTCTTCCTTCCCAGTGCCATGGCCATAGTGTTTGCACACACAGATGCATTCAGTTCCCTTAAAACAGACCAATAGGGCTCCTTCCCTTTTCATTAAGGTGGAAGATGCTCTGTCTGATTGATTAAGACCAAATGCATGAAACTGTGATGAGGTTGCTCATGAGAAACATCCAGCATAACTCAAGTCCACAATTTCAGATTTGGGATGGTCTAATTCATAGACTGTGGGTGCAGGTCCATAGGGTCTGAGCTCTGTCTACTTTTGAGAATGGGGCACCACAAAGCTCCTACCTCAGCCAGGCTTCTACATCCATTAGAAATGAAGAGTCACTGTCCTGGGAGGTGTACAAGGAAAGGATAGATGTGGTACTGGTTTAGTGGACATGGTGGTGATGGGCTGATGGTTGGACTTGTTGATTTTAGACATCTTTCCAACCTTAATGTGATCTTATGATTCTCTGTCTGCTGGAAAGAGGCTCTGCATGCTCCTGACTGCATGCACTGTGGCTGCAGCTGAAGGATGCTCATTGCTCAGGCTGCAGCTTGCACACAAACACACGTGTGAATGCTCCTGTTTGTGTGTTTGTGCTGGGAGCCCTCTCCTGGCTGCTGCAACTATTGTGAGTCTATGAGGAGGTAATTTGCAATAGGAGAGGAGGCAACTTTCCAGCAGACTATTCAAATCAGAGCAAGATTTCCTCTTGACAGAGCCTCTCCACTTTAAGCTACCTCCCACATTACTATTCCTAGAAGTATCGGATGCTGTTCATAACAGAAACAGTGCTTGCAGCTGTAAGCAAACACTCAAGGGATTTTTCTTTTCGGGCTGTAGGCATCCTGTCTCCAAATGTTTTATACTGTCCCACATGACATCCTGGTCATCAAATGGGAGAAGAATGGACGTGATGGATGGACTCTGGATAAGGAATTGGCTGGATGATTGCACTCAGAGAACTGCAGTCAGTGGCTCACATGGGAAGACATTATATTGAAATCATAGAATCATTAAGGTTGGAAAAGACCTCTAAGATCATCCAGTCCAACCACCAACCCATCCCCACTATACCCACTAAACCATGACCCTCAATGCCACATTTCCACACTTCTTGAACACCTCCAAGGATGGTGACTCCACCACTCCCTGGGCAGCCTGGTCCAATGTCTGACCACTCTCTTGGAAAAGGAATTTTTCCCAGTATCCAACCTGAGATGTGTTAAAACAGCACCAGATGACTGCCTTTGTCCTCTCTTCATCACTGAGGTTGGTGTCACTTAGTACATGGTATTGGGGTACAGTCTACCAGCATGACCCACTGCTCTCTTAATTACAGCGATGTGAAATCAAAAAGATGTTGGGTTTGGTAGATGGAAGCTGAGCATGACGTGGGCTCTTGGAAGAAAATGCATATCTGGGAGAGCAGAAATAAAGAGTGAATTTGGATGCTAGGACCCAGACAACCATATCTTTGCAGAACACCAATGTATTGCTCATCAGCTCACCTGTGATAACTGCTATCAGCCTCAATGTACGCTATAACTTTGCTGCAAATGGTATAACACAATTTAGAGGGTATGTGAACATGGACTTTTAAAGCAGCTGTACCTCCTGACTGTGGAAGAAGCCTGTCTCTTTGTTACTGTCCCTCAGTAATTCATCTCTTCAGTTTTTTAATTGACAAATGTCTCACAGATCTTGAAAAAGAGCTGTGTCACCGTACAACATGTTTCCTCTGGGACAGTCACTTTGTCTCAGTTGACCCACAAAGTTTGTTAAATTCCAATCTCCTCTTGTTAAAATTGTCATTTTTTTTCCCCCCAAAATGTGTAATTAACCTCCAAGAAAATTTATCAAGGGTCCTAGGGGATTCCCTGACCATATATGAAGGACACGGTTGGCCTACAGCATCCTGCCCAGACCCCATGTCCAAGCAGTGGTCTTCTCTGTGCATGTGTTTGGGGGCTGTTCCAGGGCTCAGAGCATTGGGTGTAAGATGAACATCCCAGTCTCCTCCAGTCTATCACTGATCTCCACAGTGGTTCTAGTATGACCTAGTGCTGCTGGGGAATACCTACAAAGCTGTTGTCCTCTTGTGGTTGTCCTTCCACTCTTTCCTCCAGGGATCCGAGAAGCTCTATGGACAGGTTTCCTTCCAGATCACCTTCTGGATGTGGAGAGGGCACAGAGAAGCTCTGCAGAAGGTAATGGATGAATGACAGCATAGTCTTAATGATTACCAGAGTGGAACATGAAAAGCAAAGTTTCAGGCACTGAAACTGATTCATGCAGAAATCCTTATCCTTTTACTAAATTAACTTTTCACTGCAGTAAAATAGAGGAAGAATCCACAATACTGCAAAGGATTTGTCTAATCAAGTTCTTCAAAATGTAATCCCTTTGCATCTATTTAATCAGCACAAGTAGGAATGTAATTAAAAGTCACTGAACAGGCATTTACATACACTGCTGAGAGAGATATTCGTCCCTTTTGAGTCTCCCTCCCTCCTTCTGTCCTCAGACTCCAGTGATTCAGGAGTGTTCCCCAGGGGTTGGTGCTCAGAGACAGAACCATCAACAGATGGACCCTGTGGAGACCAAAAAAAGTTACTGCTTTTCTAAGACCTAATCCACAACACACTGCTTTACCCACACTGGCATTCATTAGAGGCCCAGGACAAACCTGGAGAACCAAGTTGCCAAGGTCTCTCTTGCACCTCACTTGGGAAATGATGCTGGGCTGTGGCATCCAACAAAGATCCCCAGGGGGTCAGGGGGCTGCTCAGGGGCTCAGAGGTGAATGTTTTGCCTCTTCTCACCTTAAACCCCCAAACAAAGTCCTTAGAAAGAAGTGTTCAGCTCCTTCCCACCCTGTCCTGGACAAACAGTCCAAGCCATCTAATTATACCCTAAACCCCCCATTCACAGTGGCAGAGATAGTGACAACATTTATGAAAAACCCTGATCATTAAGATGAACAAAACTCCCTTATTGTCATAGCTTTGGTGTCTTTGCTCCCCAAATCTGGCTCCAGGCTTGCTGGTGTTTGTCCATTTTTGGTTTTTTTGAACCTCTGATGCAAACAAACCTACTGGTGAGCGCTTCATTCCCCCCCAAGGCCCTAAAATGTTGTCATCCTGACTGCTGTGATCTGGAAAAGCAAGATCACAGTAAGATCCTGGAGCAGAGTGAGGATGAGCCTGCCTTACCCTAAGTGCCTGAGCAACTGGTCATCATTGAACCAACCACAGAGGAAGACAAATTCACCATGAGCTGGCTCCAAACACTTCCACATCTCTTGTGCTTCAGTTACAAGCAACATTTCCTAACTAACAAGGGTTTATGATGAGTCACTTCTTGACTGTCATAAGAGAGGATTAGAAAAGCCTCACCACAGCTACCAGTGATGTTTTCCAGACTATCCTTTATAAGACTGTCTACTACGGGCAAATTAAGACCCAGGACTTCTCCTGCAGCTGTGAGAGGTAGCCTGGATACAGCTCTCTATATGTATTCCTGGATGTGTACTGCAACATACAGGAACTTGGGTCCAGGATGGAGATGAGCCATAACATCACTAGTAAATTCCTAATTTCCATAACAACAAATTACCTGTTACTTGCAATTGCCAATGCTGTAAGCAATTAGATTATCTCCAGCAATTAGCATGGTTAGTTGAGCAAATGAGAGCTATGAAGTCATGGCAGGGACAAGAAGGAGCTGTATTTGGGTGAAGCGGAAGGGAGGATGAGGGATGAGCAGAATGCATCACTGGAGCATGGACTGGAAGCTCTGGCATGCATCAGATGTGTGAGCTCTTAATGTTATTCCTGCAGCAAACTGAATGGGCAAGAGCACAAATCTATGACTATACTTCATGAACTCTGCTGCTTGTTCTCACCTTAGGGAGTCCTTCAGACACCAGCACCCTAAATGGAGTGTCCACTGCCAGACTCTGTGCTTCTTCTGTCACCCCAGTGCTGGTCAGGACATCATGAGAAGTATCAGCAGTCAATGAACCCTGTAACATCAAAAAAAAACCAACATGGCTTTGTGTGGCCATGACAAACTTGAGCTCCTAGGAACCACAAATACAAAAATATGGATTCTGATGACTTATTTCTGCCCATCACCCTGGCACTCCAGCAGTCTCTGTCCCACCTGCTGGTCTTCCTCTACCAAGATGGAGAGAGTAATAAGCAGTCCCTGCTCACCATTTCATAGAATCATGGAATCATAGCATCAGTTCCAGCACAGACCACTGAGGGACAACACCTGTCATTGATCTCATCTGGACGTTGAGCCACTGACCTCTATTCTCCTTCCAATTTGGAGAGAAGGATGTTATGGGGTACTGTGTCAAATGCTCTACTGAAGTCCAGATAGATGACATCAGTGGCTCTTCCCTTGTCCATTGCTGCAGTTATACCATCATAGAAGGCCAGGTTGGTCAGGAAGGACCTGCCCTTTGTGAAGCCATACTAGTTGTCCTGTATCACCCCTCTGTCTTACATGTGCCTTAGCATAGCTTCCAGGAGGATCTGCTCCATGATCTTCCCCGGCACAGGGATGATTCTGCCAGGTTGGCGGTTCCCTGAGTTGTCCATTCTACCCTTCTTAAAAATGGGTGCAGAATGGCCTTTTTTTCCAGTCACCAATGCTCTCAGGACTCTAGGATGCATCTCAGTGTGACCTCAACCTTTCCTACCCAGGTTGTTCTGTGTCCTTTACTTTTGACTTGTAAGGGTCCCTTCCAACTCAAATTATTCTATGGTTTGATGATGATTTGAAGCCAACCTTGTGGTCATTTCTCACGTTTTCAGCTGCTTTGCTCTCCTTGCATAACTCCAATCCAACAAACCCCAGTGGTTGATCAATTCTTTCATTTCCACTGAAAACTGTGTGTTTTGCAATCTCATCAGCTTAACTGGCAGATCCAAAATCCTGGTGTAAGCCATTAGACTCTTCCAGACTAACATGCCTGCAAGTCACTATAAGCTGGATGACTGAGGTGACCCTGAAGCCTTCATTGTCTCATTTCCTTCTGGGTCTGTGCATCCCCTGAAGATGACAAATACTCACGCCATGTTCGGGTGTGTATGGAAGTGTCTGCTTTCTCCTGGAGGTCTTGGAGCTGCCCAAGTGCTGCATCAGCCAATCCAGCCCCTCCTGCAGGATCGCATTGGAGAGGTCCTTCAACAATGCCAGCTGCAACCAACAGAGCCCATAGTTGTTTACTGTCACTCTCCCATCACCAAGAAACAACAGTGCTATAGCCAACCCGGAATGATGACTGATGTGTTTCCAAGAGGGTAACAGAGCATTTGGCCCTGACTGCCAGCAGTTGATTTAAATGTAAGTGCTTATGGCTTGGGCATCTAGGAATTGATTGATGGAAGTTATGCAGCGGCTCTCTCCATTCTAAATAAATCTCCCTACACTTGATTAGATAAGTCAGATCCTCATCTCCCTTATCCAGGGCTTACAATAAGGAGCTGAGGGCGATGAGCTCATCTATAAGGTGTAGTTAATGGGATGCTAAAAGCTGGAGCTCATCACAATTACTGAGCTTGTTGGCTGCCATGAGACTGGAATGACACCATGGCTGTATTACACACTAAGAAGTGTGTACATTGTGATTTGGGTTATCAGCAAAGGAGAAACCCCGACTTTATGCTAAGATAGACAATATGACTAACATGTACAACAGGGCCCTGTGGCTCTCCTCTTCTTGGGTGTGCAGATGCAGAACTGAAGTACACTTCATACAAGCTAAGCCAAATGGTAGCACCAAACTCTAAGTGGGTATTTTCTAAGATCTCAATTTCACATGGGCCTTAAAGCCCCTGTTCACCCCATAATGGAGCAGGAGCAAAGCTGTCCAAGAAGAAGTTACATACACATGGTAAGTTGTAAAGTGAAATCTAATAACCCTGACTTCTTGTGAGTGCCAGTGATGGACTAGGAGGTGCACATGTCATCTCCAGAAGGCCACAGAGGATAGATGGAAAAGTTATTACAGTCATCTCATCAGAAGGAAAGTCAGAGCATTACCTACCTTGATACCATTTGCTTCAAAAAGTCTCTCCAGATCCTGAAAGAAGAAAAAAGTGTAAGAAAACAACCAAAGCTTTGACTCAAAGAGCAGCAGAAATGTCCTCCTCTGAGCAGGAGCCTGACTCCAGTGCTCTGGGAAACATTGGGTGTAAGAAAATGGCATTTCTCAAAGGACTGAATACAGTGATAACTTTCCTCTCCAACCTGGGGAGCTAGTCCTGCAGGTGCTGATGGCTAAGCCTGGAGCATTCATAAGATCTCCTCTGACATCCTGAACACAGGCAGAGGGAAGGTCTTTCCAACATTAGTATCTTCTGTAGTTTTTATTTTCCTTACCTTCATTTCCACTCCTTTTCCTGGTGGACCAGGCTCTCCCTTCAAATGAACAAGAACAAGTCATTAATTATGATTGGCATCAAGAATGAGCAGAAGTCACAGAAATCTGGCCCTTGCTTTGCTGCTATCCTGCTCCACGACCCCAAACAAATCCCCTTTTGTTGGCTCACAGAAGGATTTAAATCCCACCCTGATAAATTCGCTCCTTCCTTTCCCACCAGACACAGCTAGTGGTTGTGTTTTGTAGAGCAGGGATGGACCAGAGCATTACCAAAAGAAGTTCTTGGACTGGAGCTCTGCACCATCCCCTTGACTGGGGGAATGTGTTCTGTACCGAATTAGCCATGTTTCCCACCAGAGCTATGCAATTCTTTATTAAAAGGAGGGAGAGAGACCTGAAAACTGGTCCTCAGCCACTCATAATATGTAAACAGTGAAATCTGGATGGTCCTTCACTGCCACCAATGCTGCCACTACAATAGCAATTGTTTGGAGGTGGCAGCAAGGCAGAGGATGGGCAAGTTGCTCCCAGGGTTGGTGGTCCCTTTTAGAGGTGGCTGTGGTCCTGGTGGCCCTTCACACTACCGCATTTGGTCCGGGTCAAATATCTCTGATAGGTTTAAGTGTGGACTCCCATATGCAAGTCTCAAGGACAGGTTGTCTTTGGGGCTGTCTGTGTCTCCTTGCCCAACGTGATGTGGGTCTTCAGGGGAGTGATCCTGGGCTGCTGACGTGGATGAAATGCCAGATAAGCTGTAGCAGCTTTGGATGTCCTCTGGTAGCGGAAGGAGCTCTGATGAGACCGGGAGCTGAGCTGCCTCTCTGATGGGCTTCATTTCACTGAAATCTGGTTTCTGCATTGACAGATTCCGGTGGAATGAAGGGCATCAGAAAGGCCCTAGTAGTATATCCCATCCAGTTTCTGAACATCTTCCTGCCTAAAACTGTATATTTACCAAATGGAGTTGTAGAACTACAGCATCGCCGTGATCACAAGTTTACAAGCCCAGCTCATGACTTCTGCTTTGAAAAACCCAACATTCTGGGGAGTGAGAAGAGATGTGAGATAGGTGTTCTTCCCTTCTGGCCAACCCAACCCAATGGCACCAATGCAAAGATGCTTCCACACATCCGAGCACATACCTTTGGGCCTGGAGGACCTCTTTCACCTTTCAAACCATCCTTCCCTCGATCTCCCTGTAAGCCAGCAGGAACATGTTATTTCTTCATCCCCTCTAAAATTCACAGTGATCATTGCACATTACGGTGTTTCCCATGTACTGGCCTCAGACTAACAACATCCAAGTCTTCGTCCACACGGACCAACCAACCTTTTCTTCCAACTATCTTATTGACTCACATAATTAAGGAAAAATTGGGAGTATCTCTGCACTTCACTCAAAATACACTATTTAGGTCCTTGAGAGGAGTTCCCATGCCTAAGACCTTTTCTATTGATTCTTTTCCCTGATAATGACTTTGGTTAATAACCTTACTGCCCCTCACTGATGCTTTCATCTATGCTGGATCCATTCTATTGTGACCCATCCCAGCACTAGATAAAATCTCCTCTTACCCACTCAGAAGCAGAGCTATTGCTATAGCAAGGGAGCTTCTGTAACAGCAATATACTTGTTGTGCTAGAAAAAACACCGGAGTCATTCTGGCATCCAAGTCATCTTATTCCCTTTAAGCCGAACAGTCAGGCTGACAGTGGCAGAACCTGAATGTATTCCCCTAATTAGTGAGTTAACTCTTGTTTGCCCTGCAAAAACACAAGAGTCTTGGAAGGAGAGTTGATGTTCACATTTTGTTGGGATCTTCAAAAGGGATACACTAATTTTGAAGTAGCTTTGCTGTTAAAGTGGGAACAGCAAGAATTTGCTTATGGAGATTGAGAGTTTCAGGATGTGTTTGCAGACTTTGTCTTATAAAACTAATGAAGCTACACAACATCTGAGAAATGCAAAATAATCACATACTCAGCTTCAAGACAAATATTTTTAAGCAAAATACCTTTTCCCCTTTCAGAGTGATGGTATTCTCCAGAGAAGACATCTGCAAAAGATGGAAGAAACCTGGTGAAGGAAGATGTCTCATCTTCACGTGCCTTTTATCCCAGATAAACCATAGGCACAAAGCCAGCAGCTTTCTCTCAACCAGCAACGTGAACGTGTTGTGTTTGGACTCAAAACAAAAGGGAGCCAGTGTATCCTCCTTCTGCTCATGAAGATTCAAGGTGGTTGTGATGTTGGTATCTGCATCTATGCTTCCAAAAGCCAAGCTCATAGCCAGGTTTTATTCTCTTCTGTGTCATGAGCTTCTTGCATGACCAATGATAAATGATTTGGAGTGACATTCATCTGACCACACGTGCAGAGGAACTAGCTGTACTGCTTTGTATCTTCCGATAAGCCTAAGAGGGAAATTGCTCTACAGTACATACTATATGTTCTGGCAGTGTGTTCCCCATGGTACCCAGGATTCATGATAAATCTCAACACAGAATCATAGCATCATTATAGTTGGAAAGACCAATAAGATCATCTGGTCCAACCATCAGCATATCCCTTTCCTGATCAAATGCATAAGTCAACAGAAGAAGGCAATGCTCACAATGTTTCCAGGAGTCCCAGGCAGCCCAGGCATACCCTGTGAAGATACAACACCCCCATAAAAAGAGTGAGTGGTAAATTCAGCATTTTAGCCACCAAACAGACATTCTATCATGCAAATTTATAAATGAGAATGTGCAAACCTACAGATTCACCCTTGTCTCCCTTCTCTCCAGTAATTCCCTAGGAAGGGGAGAGAGAGGCAGGGTGAGAACAAGCTGTGGTAGGGGAGGGGAGTCTCAGCACCTTCTAGCTGGCACAGCCTTCAATAGATTAACAAACCCTTCCTTGAGCAGCTAAGCTAATAAAATCTGGAATTCACCCTCACTCCTGCAGAGGAACTCTGATATTTAATAAGGGGTGTGATTGTAGTCTCTTCCTCAGCAGGTAGGCTCATTAGGGACTTTCTCTCTCCCATTCAGTTGCTCAGAGTTTGTAGAAACATCACATCCTTAAGATCTCTGTCCCTTTGTTAGCAAGTGTTTTCCTAAGCTGTCAGAGGGAGATCAGACAGAACATAGGTGCAACTGCCCTTTTAGGATTTGCCTTACATCCTTTCCAGGTTCTCCTGGGTCGCCTTTTATCCCCTGCTCTCCAGGTCGTCCTGGGAGTCCAAGTGGACCCTAATGAGAAAGGGTTCAGAGAAACAATCAGAAATAGAACACATCCAGCAGTTCCAAAAAGTGAAGCAAACAAGAAAAATGCTCACCTAGGCAGAAAATTATGATAATAACAATTATTACCCTCATTCCTCTCTCTCCTGGTTCTCCTGGGGCACCGGCTTCTCCCTAAAAAAAGAGAAGTAGAAGCTTTAAAAAGCCTTCTTCGTTCAAGCCTGAACCTTCACTGGTGGTACTAATTTTACTGCACTTTCACATGGAGAAAACATTTTAGAGGGTAAGAACCAAGCCCTACTACTATTCCAACAGCCCTAAACCAGCTAAGGTCTCCTCTTTGGTATTAATGCTTATAAAGTTGGTACCAAGACAGCCCTATGGTGATCTGAATTATATTTAACTAGGGTTGATGTTTTAGATCTACCCTAGCATTGGAGTAAATGGAGTTGAAGATATATGGTAACATCAGACTACTCGTATCTATGGAGGAAATGGGGTAATTTCCACCAGACCCCACTATGAGTTGTTGTAATCTGCTTTCTGCTGCTGAGCATAAAGAACTATCTCCCAAAGAAAACATGACTTGATTCTTTCTGGCCTTTCTTTTTTATCCTTTAGCTTTAGAAGATGAAAAACCAAAGCTGAAACAAAATAAAGTCATAGGAAATATAATGAGTATTCTTCATAGTCTCATGTAATTCAAGGGCAAGGCAACAGAAAAATAAAATAAGTAGGAGTTAGTTTCAAAACAAACCAAAGGGACTGGTTTTGCAGATGCTGCTCAACTAACTCACACTTAACTAACTGGAGAAGGGATGCTGGGCTACAAGGAATTTCACCCTGAGTACTACCATTCTCCTACACTGCTGTACCCACTGCAGTCATGAGTGAGGCTGTTGTCTTTGGCAACATAACACCAGAAGAGTTGGACATCCCACTGATTACCTTCATCCCAGAGGTGCCTTTCTTCCCTGGTTCTCCCTAAAACACAATGCAAAAATACTAGGTTACATTTAGACTTGTAACCATTTTTTTTTTCCACTATAATTTCCATTTTTTTTTTTTCTTCTCAAGTCTTCTCTTGGTGATCCTATTCCACTTGATGCTCAGGCATCAACTAAGCCCTTTGGACTAAATGAAAGTCTTCAGTGACCACTGGTAGGAGAGGTTTACCTGAACCCAGCCATGAAGCTCTTGGGAAATGCCACCTTGATTGACTGAAAAAGGGATCTATTGTACTGTAAAAACAAAAGATTCAGGGCTCATGTGACTGCACACCATGGTCGTTCCTTGCATTTAACACTGATTCAATGACAAAAGCTCACCATGTTGAATAGCAAGTCAACTATGGTGCCATGTGCTCACTTCACTTTGACCAAAGGTAAAGAAACTTCACCCCAAAACGGAGTCTGAAAAAAACCCTAAAAAGGATCCATCTTCTTGTTTGCTGTGAAAAGACAGAGCAAATAAGAAGGTGTATCCCTTGATGAACAACCCATCATGCCTAATTCGAGGCAGCCTGCCTAGACTCATGTTGTTGGCCACTGTTGGGCTGAGACTTGTCTCTTCCCCAGCCAGACTTATATAAGATGTGTGTTTCTGACTGGTCCCATGTTGTCTCTTGTTCTTAATTCTGCAAGGGCGTAACCTAGGGTTGTTGGCTTGGCACAGAGCGTATCAGCACAACCATCCACCTGGACTTGTAGCTTCTACTTACATCTTTACCTCTTAGGCCGGTCTCGCCTGGTTTCCCAGGTAATCCTGGTTCACCTTTCTCTCCCTTCGGACCTACTTCCCCCTAAAGAAGGCAAGGCAATGGTTATGTTCCTCTTGTGTATTTCATAGCGCTCTCATTTTAGACATCATGGGACAGGCTCATGGCACAATGGCCATGCAATTGCTTCCACACTGCTGGCTGAAGTTTGGGCTCAGAGCATCTACCCAGCACTGGGAAAGGCTGTGTTCTGCTTTTTTGCTTAGCAGGCTCGGATGGAAACATCCATCTTAAAATTGGTCCATTCAGACCCCACAAGCAGCCACTGCTCACAAATCCTACAGTCTTTGTAGAATTTATGTTCCTTTCCATGTCATCTTGTCATTGTTTACCTCTGCAAGGCTCTGTGCATCACATGGAGACTCCAGCAAAGCAGGATCTGCTCAAACTTTTCAGCTTTTGAATGCCCCTCACATCTTGACTCTACCCCCACAGCAAAGATAAAACTTCACTGACTCAAGTTATGTTGAGTGACACAGACATCAGTCACGAAACGGTGCTGCAATCACTGCATCATATACTCACCTTGTAACCTGGTCTTCCAGACAAGCCTACGTTTCCCTGCAGAAATAGACACTATTAGTCACATGGTCAGAATGACAGAGGTAGGAAAATTTCAGATAAGGGTCCTTTGCCATATCTGAAGGGTCAGCATCAGACTTAATGCTGCAAAGCCGCTCCTTGATTGAAGGTACTAGCAGATGGAAAAGATTAGTATGATGCAGAGAAGGAGAAACCATATGGTGTCCCAAGAGGAGAGGGGCTGCTGCAAGCACACATTGTCTAGATGCATCTGTCTTCACCACTTCTAAAACCACTGACTTTGATAGAGGGGTGGGGATCTCAAAGATTCTGAATTTTACAAGTCATTGCTGGAGTAAAGCAGAATGGACAATTAATATTCTCACAGGAGGAGACACAAACTCAACCCTCACTAGATATTAGTGAACACAAGTGGGAACCACCAGATTCTTGCACCTTTGACACATAAGTCAGGAAGATAAAGGTCAAGTTTCCTTTCATAGAATCATAGAATAATTAAGGCTGGAAAAGATCACTAGGAACCTCTAGTCCAACCATCACCAAGCCCATCACCATCATGCTCACTAAACCATGTCAGGACACAAAGCCATTGGAAATTGGGCTTCCTTGGTTTTGTTCCCCACAGAGTTCCCAGATGATCTTTGACTTTCCATGCTTTCTTCCAGAACCAGGAGTGTTCTGCACTGCCTTCCACAGTTGGGTGCAGACTGCTCTGTAACACGTGATCATCATGGGAGCACCATGGGAGCATGAGAGTGACAGCTCAGCCTGTCATTATCAGTGTGGTATTAATTTGATGATGACTGGCCTTGTGAGTGACAGCCATTGAGCTCATATGCATGGAGGTGATTGAGAAATTGTTTCTGATTTGTCTCCTTAGC
>JAOWBP010000001.1:1223002-1248024 GCA_028571105.1 Tragopan temminckii
AGGTCATTGATGAAGATGTTGAACAAGACCGGACCCAGCACTGACCCCTGAGGAACACCGCTGGTTACAGGCCTCCAGCCAGACCCTGCACCACCAACAACGACCCTCTGCGCTCTGCCAGTCAGCCAGTTCTGTAGTTGACCCTGTTTGACATTGGGAGTTGGGCTAGATGGCCATTAATTAAGGTCCCTTCCAACTCAAATGATTCTATGACTCAATGATCACTCAGTAAATCTCCTTGAGCTAGATAATACAACCAGTGGCATTGCAATAGAAGTGATATTTCTTACTCTGTATTTCTTATAGATAAAAAAAAAAAAAAAGGCACAAAAACACCTGGTTCACAGACAACACATATGTTACAATTCAGATGCTTAAGCATGGGCAAGGTACTATTTTGTACTCTAGGGCACCAGAAATTTTGGCACAGGCTGGTAGATACAGCACGGGCCTGATGGGAAATACAATTCTGGCAGCTCATGGGTGGGTGGGAGCAGCATCTCCCCTAACGGTGTGCATCACTCCTCAGTCAAACCTTCATCCTCCACTGACAGCAAAGAGAGTTCAGCTACTCAGTTCATGTGATACCAGCCTAAATTGAGGTGGCTTCACCGCCCCAGAATTATTTGTTAAATTAGGGTAAATTCATCACATGCCTAAACCTTCAAGGCTACCTACAAGGAAAGAGTGCAAGAAGCTTCTCATTTCCTTTTCAACTGAAAGCTGCATAGGTCCTCATTTCAAAGGGGTTGTTCACATATAACATTAATTAATCACAAATGACCCCAAATAAAATATCTATGGAGTTCTCCCACTGGCTTTGCTTGGTCATGGTTTTAATACTGTGGGCTGCATTTTGCCCTTGAGAAGTTTCATACAATGGATTGAGAATCTGGATTTCTTCTCATCAGTGGTCTGGATGTGGGATGAAATAGGATCCTGGAAAGGCACCCAAAGGCTGATACATCACTGGGCTCCATAAACTAGACAGTATTTCAGTAGGCTTGGGATTTGCTTTATTCCTAATGACTTGGTCTTAGAAAAATAACCAAGCAATGGGAATATCTCCATATGAACAGGGATTCAGGCTGAGATTTAGAAGACTTATGTTCTGGTCTTTGTTAGATGCGTGTTTTTAGTCAAAACCTCTCTGAATCTCAACATGAGTGAGCAGACTGCTGTCACTGCAGAGGTAAGCAATGGGTAAAGACTTGGACGGAAACCACCTTCAGTAAACAGAATAACAAATGCTTGCCTGTGTGCCTTCAGGCCCAATCTTAGGGAAATAGGAAATGATCCGGAAGAGGAAATCCTTCACTTTGTTGAAATTACTCCAGCCAATACTTGAGGACTCATCCACCAGGAACCCAATGTCTGCTTTGAACTTGCCACAGACTGCAGAGAGAAGAGAGAATCTCTGTAAGCTGTGGGGTCCTAGAGTGTATGGAACAATGAAACAAATGCCAGCTCAAGTATATTCTGTGATGCCAAGTGTTGGTGAGCAAGCCTTCACCCCACAGGATGATGCTGAGAGCTTAATTGCATCTTATATGGTTTGTGTCTTCAATTTCTCCGACACTGGCCACTCTCACTACATACTGAATGAAGACTAGGATTTTGGCTCCTGAGATCAGAGGAAAACATCATTCCTGGTGGTTTGACCCAGTTCTACATCCTCCTGAAATCACACACAGATACACACTCACTTGGCCCAGGGAGAGCTGTCAGCGGTGCAGAAGCTGTGGTAGACGACAGGAGGGTGTTTGGGGTTGGTTGTAATGTAGTGCTGGCTAATGGAAGAGGAGTGGTCCTCACACTGCTTGGAGATGGGGATCTCATCGTAGCCAGTTTTGCAGAAGTCATGGGAGAGACTGGTGGAGGTGAATCACCATGAGGTCCAGCTGTCAGCCAACACAGAATCATAGAATCATTAAGGTTGGAAAGGACACTCAGATCATCTAGTCCATCGATCAACCCATCACTGTCAACATCTTAGTTATGATGGTATTACCTTGCAAAGCAACAGAATTTTAGGAAAACAAAACAAAACAAACAAAGAAACAAACAAAAAACAGAAAAAAAAAAAAAAAGAAATTAACTTCAGTTACCTAGGAAAAACTACAGAACGACCTTCCTGACTCCGTACCTGTTTGCCCAATGAGTGTTGTCTCTGGTCCCTCTCTATCTCCAAAGACTGGTCTTATGGAAAACAAATACGTCTCCTCAGAGCTCAGTCCTGTCACTCGATACGATCTCAAAGCTGCTGATAGCACTTCCAGGGAAAGATCAGAAGCTGAAAAAAAGGAAGAAACATCCATTATAGTTTGCAAAGGCTGGTGTGTAAAAGCAGGATTCTTTGTTAATGAATGGAAAGCTTGCTGAGAAATAAGCTTAACTTGAGAAATGTTTTTGCGTACCACAGATAGTTCTAGTTTAAAACGGTGGGAAAAAATCTGTGTAAAAGTCATACCAATGTTCTGACATTCTTAAAGCGTCTTATTTTTGGAAATGCTGAATGATGAGTTTTGACAGTGATGAAAATGAAATTTGTACCTTTTCAGTCTGAAATAACATTTTTCCTTAAAAGAACAATGGTTAGTTTCTAGGGAAATAAATTAAGTAGTTGCAAATAAGCTGTTTCATTTACATTAAATTACATTTACACTGTGGATGTGCCGCTATCTAGCACTAAAACCCTTTGTTTCATGTTTGGTTCTTCACATAATGAGAAAGTGCAAGGTTACCACACTGTGGCACAAGCAGGAGTTGGTAGTAGACTGAGGTAGGAAATACCTTTGATCACACCCAGGGTAGAAGGTTGATTTGGTAAGCTTATGGAGGAAGAGGTCTACAAGCACTAGAGAAGGACAATGGTTTCTCTGGAGACAGTTTTCAAAGAATGAATGCAAAACATTGATTGACTAGAAGCAAACCTTGATTGAATAGAAGCAAACTTGAATAGAAGCAAACTTCATGGCTTTGGTAGTACTCATGAGATGAGAGAAAGAAGAGAGAGGAAGGCAACATGGTGAAGAGTTGATGGTGATCTTTTCCAATATTAATGAGTCTGTGATTCTACAACATCTAGCTGAATCTCTCCAAGGTCCCTCCTATCAGAGAGGGCAGGGAGACTGGGTATGAATGGAGCCCCATCAAGGTGAATGGGATTTGTTTTATGTAGCACCAGAGATGGAGACTTACAACTGTGATGACCTCCAGCTGAGTGGAAGGGGATCCAACCTCTTACAGAGCAGGATTGTTAGAGTAGGCAGGTAGGGAGGAGGGCATTAAATGAGCCCAACTTGAGGGAAAGGAAAAGGGGTAATGAATGAGCATTCATTTAGAAAAAAATTCAAGTTGCTGAGAAGAAAAGTAATAAAGGCACCAAGAGGAAAAAAAGGCAGAATTCTTAATAGTCTTTCAATACTTGCATAATTAAACAAGAGAAATTCGAATTACTCATGAGCATAAATTTAATCTCATTGGTACTATTGAAACTCAGTGGCAAGATTCATGGGATTGTGATGTTAAATCAATAATTATAAACCTATTTCAGAAGGATCGATCGAGTGAGGGCACAGTGGGACTGTCAGATGTGGTATTATCCATTTCTGAGCCCCTGACAGCTCTGTAACCAATGATTTTTGAATACTTACAGATCGATACTTTAACAGCACAGCACAGGGGAGGAACAGTTACATTGGATCACTTAAATCACCCTAGAGAGCTGAATGTTCTGTTCCCTAATCATTTATCCATAATATGTAGAGAAAAAAAAATGATGTTATCGCAGGAGACTTCATCCTGAGTGACATATGCTGCAAGCCTTAGGCTGCCAATACTAAAATGTCCTCGGAATTAAAAAAAAATTAAAGTTGATGACCTGGTAACTCATAAAGCACTGCAGGGAGCACAGGGGAATTTTGTCAGATCTGTTTTCTTTATTGACTTGTGAAGATTAACTGATTCCTAGCAAAAAAAAAAAAAGAAAAAAAAGCTAGTGGCTGAAGCAATGACAGGAAAATTGCTATATCAAAAGAGGCTTAAGCCTACTCCTGAAAAAGTAACAAACCTGGTTCTTTCAAATGGCAAACCCATTAGAGCCAAATCAATCGGGGAAAAGAAAAACCCAAACAAATATACACTAAAAATTATGAGCAATGATTAGGAAAGTTTTGAAAGATCTTTACTGTATAGGAAAGCTTTTGAACAGAACGGAATTAAGGCTGTATGGAAAACAAAACCAATCACTTCTTGGTTAATTGTAACTATTCCCGATGGCCTCACTTTGCACCAGGGGAAGTACAGGTTGAGTGTTAGGAAAAGATTTCTTCTCAGAAAGAGTGGCGAGGCATTGAACAGAATGCCCAGGGAAATGATGGAGTTACTGTCCCTGGAAGTGTTCAAGAAATATGGAGATGTGGCACTGAGGGACATGGTTAGTGTGAATGGTGGGGATGGGCTGATAGTGGAACTGGATGATACAACCTTCATGATACTATGACTCTGTGGACAAGCAGAGATTCCAGAGGAAGAGACTATTTTGCTAACTAACAGGCTTTTTTTTCTAAGTAATTTTCACTTCATTTTCTTTCTATGAGGATTTTGCAGTGGAAACACGGGTTATCTTGTGAACCTCCTCAGTGAGCCAGTCATGTTCTTTTTGCCCTCTTTTCCACCCAAATGAAGCTGAGATGAAGGCACGTGATGTATGGAATTCTACAGGGTCAACCCTCTGCTCTCCCATCCAGATATGGTCAGGAGAAGCTACAGCACCAGTGCTATCAGTAACAGCATCATTTAATCCTGGTCAAACTGAGTAGCACTTGGAGATAAAAGTCATGACACTGGAATGAACTGGCAGACACTTAGAACCATAGAACTGTTTGAGTTGGAAGAATCTTTAAAGTTTACCTAGTCCAACTCCCCTGCAATGAACAGGGACATCTACAGTATCATCCCCCAGTTTGTATTGATAGTGGGAGTTGCCACAGCCCAGGTGCAAGGCCTTGCACTTGGCTTTGTTGAACCTCATAAGGGCCACCTGGGCACGCTGCTTGTGCCTGCCTAGGGCTCTCTGGATGGCAATTAAAGCTGCTGATGGAAAGAAATTTCTCCTATATTACCTGCCACTTTCATCTTCTGATGCACCAGCTGTCTCTAAGACCAAGTACTGAATTGAATAGGCCACAAGCCAAGCCAAACTTGTCCATGCTCCATCCTCAGATCCTCTTAGTTAGGGCAGCTCATGCCAGATGGGTCCAAATTACAAGCCATCCTTCCTTTCTCAATCACACAAATATTACCTGAGGAAAAGCGCCATGTTAGTAGGTACGTGGATACTCCAGGAACAGCAGCCCAAGTCAGCAAAACACTAGTCTCTGCAGCTTCCTGCATAGTGAACTCAGTCACTTTGGGTAAATCCACTGTTGGAAAGAAAAAGAAAGCAAGCTTATCATAGAAGCATAGAATCATTAAAGTTGGAAAGACCTCTAAGATCATCAAGTCCAACTGACAACCCATCACCACCATGCCCACTATATCTACGTCAGGGTGCAGTGAAGGGTATGCTAGAAAACACCTCTTCATCTGTGATGAGTTTCAGAGACCATTAAGGTTGGAAAAAACCTCTAAGATTATCTAGTCCAACTGTCCACCTACCATCAATACTGACCATTAAATCATTCCCTAAATGGGAACTGATATAATTTTATCAACTAGTTGTCATATCTTCAGCCTGGATGCTGGGTTTTTCTCCCAGCCAAATCATCAAGTTTAAGTAGTTGAGGTGGGAAATTAACTTTATGCCTGTTCACTTGTGCCAGATGCTTTTTCTCCTTGAAGCCTCCATGACTGTTTTACACACCTGTTCTTCTCCACCCCTGGATTTTCAAATCTCCCTATTCTGCAGCATCAGTCACATTACATGATGCCATGAAGTCATGAATGATATTTACATTTACCTGCTGAGAATGGTGAAGATATTTCCCATCAATGTTGCCCAACGAAATTTCTCGTTGCCCAATCCCATCTCCCATACAATCCCTGGCACTGCCCTGGTGACATTTATTCCCCCACCTGCTGGTTTCCATACTCACAAGTTTTGGCTGTGAGGAGTGTGGGCTTTCCCTCCTGTGCTCCAATCACTGCAGACACACCAATGGTATAGGTGGTGCTCTCCTTCAGCTTGGGGATGGTGAACGAGTTGCTCTCGGCTCCAATTAACTGTGAGATTTCCAAGCCACCTAGCCACAGTTGCAGCGACACCACAAAACAAATAAACAAACAAATAAATAAATCCATGATACTACATAGAAAGAGCAGGATGATTGCTATTAACAATTATTATTACAGTCGTTTTCCTCCCTGGCCTGGCATCATATACCCTGCTGGAAGGGAATCCCTTCCCTGACTTCTTGAATACAACTACACTTAAATCCAGCTGATCTCTAGATTACAGACGAAAACTTGGCCAACTTTCAGGCCTTCAACCTGTCCCTGGAGATATTATAGCCCCCATCCACCCTGATGATCTGTGGGAAAAGGACTGAGATAAGCTTCTGTTTTCTGGTGATCTTTGTTCTTTGTCCTCACACTGTACCTAAGGGAGCAGGATGCTTACTGCTGAATGGCACCCAGGATATCTTATAGTGAGTTGCCTCTGGAAGCCTTCTCCAAGACAGCCTCAAACTATTAACAGCAGTGTTGGTAATCCTCAGATCTTGGATGGTGTGGATGGGGCTGGAGTCTGCGAGAGATGCTGCAAAATAGAAAAGTGTAAAAATTTATGCACTAAGGGCAGTTTAATAAGAAAGAAATAAGGGGAAATAATTAAAAAAAAAAAAAAAGTAAAACAATTTTTTAAGAGTAAGTGATACACAACACAGTTCCTCACCACTCCCTGACTGATATTCAACCAGTCCCTGAGGAATGGTGGACTCTTTGGCCAACTCCCTCAGTTTTACTGTTCAGCATGATGCCATATGGTACGGGATGTCCCTTTGGCCACTTTGGGTCAGTTGTCCTGTCTCTGTCCCCTCACAGCCCCTTGCTAGCAGGAGAGTGTGAGGAGCTGAAAATTTCTTGATTTAGTGTAAGCACTGCTCTGCAACAACTAAAACACTAGTGTGCTATCAAAGTTTTCTCATTCTAAATCCAAAACGCAGCATCAAATCAGCTACTGGGAAGAAAAATTAACTCCATCCCAGCCAAAACTGGGTCAGATGTTGAAAGTAATGAAGTGCTTGTTGTTTCAAGTCATGGCACTGAAGAAAAATTCAGTAATTATGAATTATAACCCCCTAGTCATTGACTGCATTTTGGAAGAAATGGCAAGAGGGGAGGTTCAGATTCAGGTTGGATACTAGGAAAAATTTCTTCAAGCATGGGAACAGACTGCCCAGGGAAGATGTTGGGTCACCACCATCCCTGGAGTTGTTCAAGAAATGTGTAGTTATGACACTTAGGGACACGGTTGGTGGGCGTGGTGAGGATGAGTTGATGGTTGGACTGGATGATCTCAGAGTTCCTTTCCAACCTCAGTGATTCTATGACTCTATCCAGAGATACCAGTCTGTATGTACTAAAAGAATCCATGAAGCAGAGCACTGTGCAGTTAAACCGAGGGGTCTCATCCATATTTTTATTGCCAGCACCAAACTCTGGTTGCACATCACAGCGACGTGAGGGGAGGAACAAGAGGATAGATCATTCAGAGGCACATTCAAACACTCATGTGAAAAATACACTGAAAGAAGCAAAACCACATGGATCCAGCCCCAGTGTCCCAACGCAGAGGGCTGTTCCATAAGGACGTACCTGTGCGGTGAGTCAGAATCACTTCTGGCCCTTCAGTCTTGCTGAAGACAGCCCTAATGCTGACTTTATACAGGGTGTCAGGCAGCAGGTGGTCAATCTGGTGAGCCAACAACCTGCTGCCCAGGTACTGAGTCTTGGCCACCTGTTTTTCTGTAAAAGAAGGGATGTTTCTTGTAGCTCATCAGTGAGGCTGGTGGCATCCCCTTCAAAGGAAACAGCCTTTCTTTGCTGTACTGCAATTCCAGAGCTTTGGGGATTAACTTCATAAATAGAAGAGCGTGAACACAAAGAGGGAAAGATCTATCAGCAAAGGGTGCTGGCTGAAGACTGTTTCTTAGCAGTGAGATCTCCTTCCTGCTCCAGGCAGTGGATCAGGACTTTGGAAAGGTATCTTCCATGGCCATTGACACAGGTCTTTGACAGGAATAAGTATGCGCACCCTTTTTCTGCTCACCATTGCTGGCTCCCACAGGTCTCCAAGTGATTTTGAATTTGGTGGCAGCCAACACGGTGCTCCATGCCAGAGACAGGCTTGAGTTGGTGTAGGATGTCACCTTGAAATTGGAGATGTAGCCGAGAGGAGCTGCAAGATTAAGTTGACGTTAAACAGTGCCCTGATTGCTGCCCCGAAGGGCTCCATGTTGGCAGTATAGTAAAGCCAAAATTGGAGAATGTTTAAAAGTGCCATCTTTGCCTATCCCTGGTGCCTCATTGTTCTCACTTGGAGGGAAACTGGTCTGAACACTCTAAGGCCTTACATGTACATCCTATTGCCCTTAGCCCCAAAGCATATGTTTTGTTCACATGTCCGTGAACCCAAAAGAGGCAGCATGGGGATTCAGGCAGCTATGGGATCCTATCTGCAGGACTGAAACATCCACCTGGAGCTCCCATGGATGCTGTGAATATGAGTGTTTGCCTACGTCAACCTTTCAACACGATGTTCAGGCCATTATCTCCATACTAGATTCTAGTCCTCCACCTTTCAACCTCTTTGATGATAAACCTGGAACCTCTCTTCAGTAGACATACACCAAGTTGAACCATCTACCCAAGGAATGCGTGCTATGGTAGTTACTTGAACACTCTGCCCATACTCACATGTCCTGGCTGTGGTTGTGATCCCTGGTCCTTCCACTGAGCCGAAGAGCACATAGAGGGAAATCACATACTCAGTGTCATGGGCCAGGTTGAGGAGCTGGTAGGTTGTGATTGACTTGTTGAGGGCCAGCTGCCGAGGTCGGTCTTTCCCAAAGAATTCTTTGCAAAAGAGAGAAAAAGAAATAGAAGAGGATAAAGACTTAAATCTGGGGAGTAGCTTTGTCATATACTAGGACAGGCACCATGTTTTCCCCATCTTTGACTCAGCTGAAGATGTGTTGTAGGATGCCTGTGTTTGTTGGAACAAGAAAATATTCCTTTGATTGTTTATTAAGGAATCTGAATGACCAAAGCAACTGAACTCACCAAGAGGATCCAAAAGAACCGAACCAACTCTCACACCCAAGGCCCCAGCTAACATAATGTGGGTCACTGGATGCACCTACGTGTTCTCTGCCTCTCCCCAGCCCTCCAGGGAGTTGCAGAGCCTCTGCACTGCTGATATGACTCAGCTCATCCCCAAGGACCAAGCAAGGTGATGTAGAACCCTTGTACCCATTGGGATATGAATTGGGATGGGGTCAGGTTGCAGAGACCCTATCTGCCAGCACTGCAAGACAGGCCCTGGAATAATTTCTGGTTTCAGCTCATGCCCTGAAGTAGCTCAGGCCAGTTAATGAGCTGGACTTGTTCCTACGTCCACAACTCCTGAGGTTCCCAGAGCCTTATCTCCTGTGCTACAGGAGGAGGTGTGGGTGATTCAGGCTGGAGGACAGTGGAATCTTACCTGGTGTAGGACCCCAAGCCACTCGGTACCCAGTGGCCCCAGCAACCGGGTCCCAGGAGACCAGAGCACCATTGGTGGATATCTCACTCACATTCAACATCTGCACAGTGCTTGAAGCCACTGCAAGAAAGATTTGCCTGTTTAGTTCAGGATCCCATAGCTTCTAAGTGAACCCCCAAAAGCTACTATCAGAGTAGAGTAGAGTAGAGTAGAGTAGAGTAGAGTAGAGTAGAGTAAAATAGAATAGAATAGAATAGAATAGAATAGAATAGAATAGAATAGAATAGAATAGAATAGAATAGAATCACTGAAGTTGGAAAAGACCTCTAAGATCATTAAGTCCAACCATCAACCCATTGCCATCATACCCACCAAACGATGTCCCCAGGTGTCACACCTCCACAGCTTCTTTTTACAGCAGATAACAGGCAAGATGGTGACCACAAATGACACCAACCTATCTCACCCCAATCTATGTCCTCTTGGGCTTCCTCCCCTGCCTACACCCCTGCTGTGGGGCACTCACCTGTGGTTGCTTTTCTGCTCACCACTGGTCCCTCAACATCTCCAAAGATGGGATTGATGGTGACAGTGTATTCTGTGCCAGGCTGCAGCCCCTGGATCATGTAGTAGCTGTAGGTGCTGCTGAGGTTCACATCCTGGATGCTGCCATCTGCAAATGGAAATGATGGTTGATGAATGGGTCAGGCCAAGGAGGACCACCCAGCTGGGATCCTACAAACGATCACTTGAGGATGATATGGTTGCATGAGATTGAATGGCATTTGTCTTTCTAGCTTGCACCTGTGCCCATGAGGTCCTCAAACCAACGACAGTAGGGACAAGGCACAATAAACACAAGTCTTTGTTGAGGAGATGATGGAAATAACCCACACCACTCAGTAACCACCAACAGATCAAGGCGGTTTGGGGCTTTTCAGGTCAAAGAAATCAGGTAGCAACAGAAAAATCATAAAAAACATTAAGATTGAAAAAGATCACTCAGATCATCAAGTCTAACTGTACACCCATCCCCACCATGTCCACCATGCCCTCATTGCCACAACTACCCTTTTCCTGAACGCCTCAAGGAACGGTGACTCCATCAGCTCCCTGGACAGCCTGTTCCAAATGAATGTGTATGGGGCACAGAGCAGTCCTCTAACAGGGTCCACGCTCTGCCCAGCCCTGGGTGACTCGGTGTTGGAGCCATCCTTCCTTCCCTGCTGGATATGGGAGACAACTAACGCTACAAAAGACATTTTCTCCATTGTTTTTGTATCCCTGCTACAGACTAGAATCCTCTCAGCAGAACTTCTCAGCCTCACTCTAGAGGGAGGCATGAACAGAGAAGAGTTAATACCTAATCCCTGCAGGTCGCAGCTCGTTTTCGGAGATGCTGGCAACACGATGGGACTGAGGGAGGGGTGAGCGGGGGGATGCCATTTCCAGTTTGGTCACTGGAGGGTGCCATGTCCCCATTTTCTGTTTCCATCAGCATCCTGCGCCCCATCCCCCTCTCCCAACCCATACACCACGGACGGTATAAGGAGTTGGTTTATTTTTGTCTATTCTCTGTTAAAGAAGAAAAATCAACATCCTCCAGCACCTGGGATGGCTGAAAGGGGACAGTCAGCGTTGATCCCAGTGTCACTGTAATGCGTGACCCTGGGATGGGATGGAGCGTGGGAGGAGAACAGTGGTGATGGTGGGATTTTTGTCACCCCTGGATTTGGGGTGAGCTGGTATGGAGTGAAAGAGGTGCTCAGATACTATAAACCCAGCACAGAAGCGATGTGATCACACTTTGGCCGAACACCTCTTGCTCATTCCCCTTGAGAAAAGGTGGAAGGCTGAGTGTGCTCTGTCTGGCTTATAAATCAAAGACTGGATAAAGAGCTGAGTTTTGGGGTGTGCTTGGATTTCTTTTTTAGAGAACTATTCTTTACAAAGCAATAAAAGCAGTGTTATACCTTCCCTGGAAGGACTTTTCCCTTCTGATTATCTTAGAACTGTTCTCCATCTAATCCCCTCCATCTCCAGTGGGAAATCTCTTCTTATTTCATAAGCCATAGGAAGGAATGCTGTTTTTTTTTTTTTTTTTTTTTTCAAAGCTTGTGATGGAGTCCAGGTGTCCTGACACGCATCTCATCTTTGAACCACAAAATCATCCATCTCTCAAGGCCAAAATATGCCATCAAGCCTGAATTTCTAACTCAGGCTCCCCCACACCAGCAGTGAAGCTATGTTTGGGTTCAGGGCATGGAGAGGCTCCAGCTGCAAGTGCAGATCTGTCTTCAAACACCAAAATCTGCCTGAGAGAGAGGGTACAATATGGGATGCTGGCAGATTAAGTCAGATCTTGGTGCAACAGACCCAAAAAACCTGGGTTGTGGAATCATTTGAGTCGGAAGGGACCTTTAAAGCTCATCTAGTCCAACTGTCCTGCAGTGAACAGGGACACCTACAGCTAGCCTTTGCTGATTGTTGCATGCTCAGCAGAAAACTTGTCAGTGCATCCAGTGCCTCTCCACCTCCCTGACCACCAGTGCTTGCACCCCATTCCCATGCTTTTACCTGCTGATGCCCAGGTGAGCCTGTAGCCCGTTGCTCCCCGGACTGGGCTCCACCGCGCCTGGAGTGTATCAGTGGTCTCATTCTGCAGCAAGATGCTCTTCACAGGCAGGAGCTTCACTGGAAGGACAGGGAACAACTATTTCAAAGTGCATACTGACCACCAGAGGACTTGGTTGGCTGCCCTCCTTGTACTGTTGTCTCTCAAGTGGAGAGGGATTTCCGAGGGCTCTGGCTTTGTCTGGAAGGATGAAAGCATCTTGTGAAAATAGTGATGAGAAAACCCAAACCTATGGCCATTGCTTTTCAGGACTGATCCTTCACAGGCATCAACATTGCTTTCTGCAGCATGGGCACATAACAGATCTCCCTCCTTTCCTCTTGACCGGTGTGGTGGTGTTCAAGGGTGGCCACATCCATGCACGTGATGAGGGAAGAGCATGGCTCATGGATGGACTTAGGAAGGACCTGCTGAGCAATGCTCTTTTGGTGCACACATGCCATGCCCAACAGCAGGGTGCTTATCAACAGCAAAGTGCCCAAGGCAAGAAGGAGTCAAGGAGTCAAACCTCTTACATGTTCTCCCCATGGCAGTCACGGGCTGGCTTGGACCCTGGGGATACACTGCATAGATGCTGATGCTGTACTCTCTATCCTCCTGCAAGTTATCTAGCACATGGGAGGAGACATCACCCTGCAGAACCCGCTCGTAGGTCATTCCAGGTCTGTTGGCTGAAAAACCAAGGAGAAGAGTGATGGTGAAGCCTTCCCAGTGCCTGAAGTCTACACCCCATTGCAATGTACTCAAGACACAGCAAAAAGCATGCCTTGACTTATGAAATTTTGCTAAGCCTTAGGTCTGTAGTTAAGACTTGATGCTTCTGTGCTGTCCCCAGCCCTGCAAATCGCACAGAAGTGAATGTTGGCTGTACCAAAGGCTTGAACTCATCCCACATCCAGACCAAAGCGGGCACTTGAGTATGAAAAATATCCAGGGTGATAGTGCAAATGGTACAATGCATCCGCATCATCATCTCCATCTCTTCTTTCAAAAGTCTCTTGTCCTCCATTCTAGAGGAACTATACTGCCTGGAAGAAGCTAACTTGGCTTTATTCTGGAGTGATATCACTCTTTTCTTGAATGAAAAGGCACCTTTCCTGCCCTCAGGTCACTGCTCTTTTCAAAGCGAGCTCCAAGGAAACCAAACTCACCTCCGGGGATGTAGACTTTGTAGCCTTCCAGCTTGCCCAGGGGAGGAGTCCAAGCAACCTTCAAGCTAAAAAGCCCTTCTTCAATCACACGGAAATTAGTGACTGGAGGCACTGGTGCTATGGGGTACAAAAATTGATGGAACGGTGCTTTAATAGAGAGCCACATCAAAGACACCTGGAAAAGCTTTTGACTTCAAAGACAAAGAGACATAACAGTGAGCAGCAACATTTCTCCCTGTTCTGTCAGCCATATCCTCAAAAGTAAACTTTCCCCTTGATCACACCCTTGTCCACTTGAAAAATGAGCATAAAAACCCCATGACAGAGTGCCTGGGGGCTTCCTCTTTGAATGGTTTTGGAAACTGTGAAGTATCTACCCACAGGGCATTGTCTCCTGAGCAGAGAAAACTCCGCAGTGGTTTCAGGCAGGCTGAGCAAGAGCACATGAATCAAACGTTGCTTGTGCCTATGGATGCGACTCTTACAAAGAGGAGCCCATTTTGATCCAGCCAGCCATGGCAGGCAGATTTATAGCTCCTGCCTCTGCCTTCACGTTGGGGGATAATAAGAGAAGAGATCAAATGACTTTATTCCAACCCATAGAGCCATTCCATCTTATTTGTGGCAAGTACATATGAGTCAACCTTATTGAGGCTCTTTATTTATTCATCCTGTCAGAGATCTTCCCTCAAGAAGACAAACAATTTAGACATTGCGGGGATAGGGAGAAGAAGTAAAAGAAAAGGAAAAAGGAATCATTCTTTTCAAAACCCCTTGGGCAAAGCAGGCTTGGTTCTTCATGCAAAACAGAGAGAGAAGTACAACTACTGTACTCTTTTAGCCTTTACATCATCTGAAAGTAGTGGAGAGATTTCTGGGTCAAAACTTGTTCAATTTATCACTTCTGACCCAATGTCTTGCACTCTAGGGTTTGACCAAGAGTAAATTTACTTTTTTGTTTCCAAGAACCTCATCGTGATAGCCAGCAATATGACAGCAAAGGAATGTGGCATGGCAGACTGTAATCCAGAAGATGTCCAGATCATTTCATGGGACAGAGATCACTACTTGGGACATTTCCTAAGGCCCATGATCTTGCTCCCTTGGTGTTCTCCTTAAGTGAAGTGAAATTCTAAGTGGTACACAATGCCAACCCAAAGTTTTTGGACCATCTGTTTCCAAACCAAGATATTTAGAACATATATCTCTCCATAAAACTCATGTTTCTAAACACATGGTGTCCAGAAGCTCCACGTACATTAGAGTTGCAGTAACTGAACCCCAGCCTGGATTCATTAAATTCCACATCACATCAGATGATATGAGCTATCCAGTGGGCTGTACACATGGTACATGGTTGGGTTACTCTGCATCTGCTCATAGTGCTTCACTCCACACCAGGGACATTCCTATAGATGTTTCTCCTACTCCTACATCCCCCACTCCTTGGATGTATGGCTCTGAGGTGGTTTCTTTTCCTGTGCCCACGTGAACAAGAAGATGTGATGGTTTCAGAAGAGACACTCACTGGTTTTCCCCTTGACAGCTGCTGACTCCCCGAGGGCATCTGTATAGATGGCTCTCACTGTGAAGACGTACTTGGTGTTGGGTTTCAGATCAGTCACCAGCACAGTGCATTTGTCACCATCCACCAAAATCTGTCACACAGGCGGACAAGGGATAACATTACATCTCTGTGAGGGTAGAAGATTCCCACATTCACAGAAGATTAGAAGCACAAGGCTTTTCCTCTAGTGCAAGGTGCTTCCACGAGCAGGATCAGTGCACTGCAATCCTTGAAAGATACCCAGGCTCTCAAGGGATATGTCACTGACACAGGATAATGCCAAAGCTGGATCCCATGGGGTAGAAACTCCATGAAAACAGGAACATTCGCAATGGTGAGGGTGTTTCCCAATCCTCACCTTAAAGAAAATGGAGGAAAACTCACTATTTTTGACAAAGAGAGTTTCTTTGAAGCTCATATAGGGAAATTTCAATATAGCCTGAGGGCGAAAGAAATAAACATAACTTCTGTGTTTTTACAATGTTCTTATGAGATTCTGAAGCAGTCAAGGATGATCATTCTTGTTAAATGCAATCTGAATAATTAATACAATTAATAATCTTAACTTTAATATTTTATGCTTTCATAGGTTTGTTCTATTATTAGAAATGAAAGCTTTCAGGCATACATTTTCTATCCTTCAGTCCTGCTTTGTTCAGTGACCAAGCTGTCCCAGAGTGAGCTGGTACACAGCATCATCCTTCTCACAAAGATATGGGAAAATAAAAACGTGCAGAAGCCTTGCCAAGATTTAAGGATGACAACAAGAGGAATAGGAGCTGCTATGGACTTATTTGAGAGGTCAAGTCACAGAGGTAAGGAAAGAAAGGAGTGGTTCCCATTGACTTGTTCTTATCGATCCCAACAGAGTTAGTGACAGCTTGTGTCATATCCTCCTTCCTTTTTTCCTTCCCTGCCTCACTCCCTCAGAAAATCCATCTCACCAGAGTAGTAATGCCATCATGCACAAACAATTGACACATCTGCAAATTTGATGGTCCCCCTGTGGACCTTCACTTCAGACAAGCAGTTTCAGCAATTTATTGGGATGCACTCAGCTATGACCTGGATGGCTGAGTGACATGGTGCCATCTCCCAGTTGGGCTGTGCCATCAACAGCCTCAGGAGAGGATTAATCTCTAACACAGTGAGCACAACTGGGGCTCTACAAGATGGGAATGCAAGTCTACCTGCTGCTGATCCTCCAAAACTGGCTGTCCTGAAGGCAACAAGGGATACACGTGGACACGGTACCCCATCACCCTCCCTGTAGCTGGCATCCACGTGAACCTCAGTGAGCTGTGGCTGTGCTCACTGACATGCAGATCCCGGGGGCCGATGATCTTCTCAGCTGCAAAAGAAGATAAAAAGGGTCTTTTGTTTGGACCATGATGGCACCGGTGTTGGATGTGTGAAGGTCTTTCACTGGGGGAGTCAGCAAATTCAGTGCAGAGAAAGAATTTGGTGTTGGACTTTATCCACAAAGTTCTCCCAAGCTCTGCTCTACGCTTTTTTAACTTATCTTTTTTGTGAGTTTGGGTTTCACGAGAACAATAAGAACTCGTTGCCACCACCTCTGGACTTGCTGCAACATCTGCGTCTTTTGGGAGAGATCTAGATCTCTCTTGGGATCTTCGCATCTTCGGTAAGGATGAAAATAATACCCAAGGCTATGCTATCAGAATTCACCATGATAAGCCCATCATGAAAATCCCAAGGTGCAGAACTTCTGCCCCAAAATATTGCTACTCTATTGTCGAAAGACAGTAAGAACTTCAGCATTCGGTATCACAGAATCATTAAGGTTGAAAAGACCACTAAGATCATCCAGTCCAACCATCAGCTCATCACCACCATGTCCACTAAACCGTACCTTCAGTGCCACATCTCCATGTTTCTTGAATGCCTTCAGGGACAATGACTCCACCACCTCCCTGGGCAGCCTGTTCCAATGCATTACCACTCCTTTTGAGAAGCAACTTTTGCTAATATCCAACCTGAGACTAACCACGGTAATGCAGACACAAGCAATATACATAGGACCACTGCTCCTGAGCAACTGATGCTCCACTGAGCTGGTTGCTCCTCCAGGGTCAGCCAACCCATAGAGTTCCATTGAGATGAATGAGAATATGGGAGACCCATCTTCATGGTGTGGTTGGCACATCTATGGACTAGGAATTGGCTGTTTGGGGCAGGATAAAAGGAGAACCCCAACAAACCTTGCACAGGTTGTTTGATGGGCCGTGGGGGCTCCGAGGCAGTGAAACAGAGCCTTCGTGAGAGTTTTTGGGCTGCATTGTGGAGCAGGTGAAAGTCATCAACATAAATCACATGCTCTGCTGTGGGTTCCGAAGCTATTTTGTTCAGTTCATGCTTGTCAGCATCTTTAATTCCTATAGGAAGAAAAGAAAAGAGAAAGGAGGACCCCAGAGACTCACAGTGGAGTAGGTCAAGCATTAGTAAAAGTCTTTGAAGAATGAATGGGACAAATGTACTGGAATGGAATGAAGCCAAAATCTGGGTGGGGGGTTGTGGAGCAGGTGTGGCCTCTTGCACAAGGCAAAAGAAGCTAAGTCTGTTTTCGGAGTCATATTAGAGACTGCCCAAGGGGACCTGGCCACTAATGGGATGCTTTGGGTGGACAGTGAAAGGAAGGAGGGTAGGATCTGCCCTCATTCTCCCCATTAATACAGAGGCATTTCTGTCCTTCTGACAGACAATCAGACAAAGAGACTTTGAGGAGGCTATGTGAAATTTTTTGAGTTTTCCAGTGGCTGAATTAAAAAAAAAACAACAAAGAAATCAACCATAATTTTATGCTTCCATCGGTCCAAATTAACCTGGCTACTTTCCATAATAAAACACCACCAACTATTTTTTCTCCCCAAACTGCCTGGCAAAGAGATTTGACTTGTAATAAGTGGCTGTATTTGGCTCTTGGAAAGGGGTTAAAATTTTTCCTTGCCTATGGAATTATTCTGATGGACAACTTAACGCAGCTAAAGTCAGTCTCTAAATCCCATTAAGAGAAACCTTCAAAAGTAAAAAAAAAAAACCATTTCATTTTTGAAAATGCCGCATCAAAACATTTTGACTTTAATGGAACTACTTATTGAACTCCTCCTGAATTTGCAAGTTGTTATGACAGATGCAAAACCACAGATATCAACTGAATAAATCAGCAATCGACAACAACAAAGTCCAAGCGCAGCGCAGGTGTGATTTTCCTGTTCATGCAGTAGTTGCTAGTGGCTGTGCCAGGCGATGGATGCAGTCTTTGGAGGTGGGTGATGTTACACATCTGTAGCCTCCCCTGGTGTGTAGATAGTGTGCTTGTGCACACTGTATTTGGTAGCTTAGCATGTCTACAATCTAGCTGTAAATATCTCTGTTCGTTGTAGGGGAGCTGAACTAGAGGATCTTTAAAGGTTCCTTCCAACTCGAACCTATGATTCTATGTCCATACATACCAACAGCAAACACGGTCACTCCTGCATCCTGCAGGACATGGGCTTTGTCTTCAACCAAATCACTGGATTTCCCACTCGTGATCAAAACAACTACCTACAAGAATTGGAATCAGAGCTAGAGAATGAAAGAGCACAATACAAGGAGTTCAAAGAGTCAACTGTAGGATTTCCAAACCAACATCCCAGACCTCGGTTGAGATTTAGCCCACGTGAGTTAGGAAGGAAGGAGAACACAGATGCTTGAGAAATAATGCAGTCAGTCCTTTGAAAATCTGGGCTTGCCTCTCTTTCTATCTCAGACCTGAAGCTGAATGAGCTCATTAAGTGAGGAACCTCAAAAGCAAAAGAAAAAACCCCACAAAAAAACAGATAGGGTGAATGCAACCCAACTGGCTCATTCGTGCCTGTGGGTGAAACATAAGTCTGATCCCTACTGAGTGTTACATCAGAGCAATGGTAGCAGAAGGCTGCTTACCTTTGCCGCATCCTCTCGCAGTGTGTCTGGGCGAGACATGGTGTGAGCTGCAAATGCCAGGGCAGACCCCACTTTCAAGCTGCTGCCTTTGATTGAAATTTCCTGAATTGCCACCAGCATTTCTTCGATGGTCACATAGTCTGTTAGTTCAATACACATCCTGGGAATGAGAAATGGGGGAATATGGGTGAATAAAGGGCAAGAAAATGTTATAACAGCAAGGATGCATCATTAATGGTAATAGCCAACAGTGACATTGACACTTAGATGGTTACACAAGGCTCATAGGTAGTCAGAATCCTCTTTACAATGGTCAGGGGAGCCTTAAAACAGTATCTAAGACTAGAGAGCAGGGAGTTTCTTGTGTCTGCATTAAGTATCACCCTCCCTACATGAGAAGAGTTCCCCATGGCCAAATGCCTCTATACTCTGATGACCTTGTTTGGGGTTGAACTCCTGCTTTGTTCTTGCAGCGGTTCAACCAAGTAGCAAGAGCTCTTTATTAAGAGAAATAGTTTCTTAGCAAAAATTGTCCCCATCTAGAGCTGTAGGGCTATAGGAACCCGTGTGCTGGTGGTAGAGGATGCACTGACCCACCTTGGTTTCTCTCCATAGAGTGCCACTGCCAGCCGGATGCCTCCTTTGCCCATCACCACATTCTCAAAGGAGCGGGCCATGCTGCTGATGAAGTCCTTGAGCAGTCGGGAGCTCTCTCTCCCTGCACCCTGGGAATGCCCCACGAGGAACAGGACATCGGCCACCTCTGCTGTCCTGCACACTGAAGGAGAAGAAGGGCAGGAAAGCCCATCTCATGAGTTGGACTCAATGATCCTTATGTGTCCCTTCCAACTTGGGACATTCTATGATTCTGTGATCTCACCACACAATGCGGCAGCCAGGAAAAAAACCCTTCACGTGAACACCTGAAATGTTACAACTAAGAGAGAGACCCTGATGATCTTGTCATCAAGGTCTCCAGAGACACTGTAAGTCATCCAATGCACCTGTAAGGCCACCTAGAAGAACCAGGTCTTCTAGACTTGCATGCATAGAGCCTGGGACACCCCATGCATTCAGATCTGCAATGCGCTCCTCTTGCTAAACTTCCAGCACAAAAAAAAAAAAGTCATTTGGAAAGAATGAACAATTTGAGTGTTTTTTCTGTACAGGCCAGAACTATCCAATGGCAGCTGGCAGGGAAGGGCAGGTGTATGGGGAAATCTGTTTAATGAACATCAAGGCACTGTTTAGTCTTTTTAAATTTAATTTCACTTTCTTTAGGCATTCAATAAATACATTTCATGGACACAAATCTGGTGACTTTTAGGGATGCTTAAATTAATGACGGCTTTAAGAGGGAAATTCAAAATTTCTATTTTCTTTGGCACTTCTCTCTATTGCAGATAGATGCTGAGTTATTACTGTAGGACTGCTAAAAAGTAGAGCGTTCTGACTGCTGGAGGAAGGCTTCCACAGCAGGACTGGGGTCAACCTCTTCACATTTTTTTTTTCATTTTGTTTCACTGATGCTTTGGACTTTATCCAACCACTGCCTTGACTTTCAGCTGGGGACCCAACCCACACTCACCCAGGTTGGAGCATTTGCTGGGGAGAAGTGCTAGGTGGGTTTTCCTCACTCTCTCACTATAGAAAGCCCATTTTAGCTCATCCCCTGCAATTTGCCCAAGTTTTACCCCATTCCTGAGAGCAGGTTTCCTGTAGCAATTAGAAGGATGCAGGTTTTGTGCTCTTCTTCATTTCTACTTGTCCCTGATCAATCCCTTTGGCCACACAGCAGGAAAAGAACATCATTTGATGGCTGCAGACAGATATCTGTCCAAAGCTCTTTGTTGCCCAGGGTTTTTCATTTCTTCATTTTTCTTTGTGCCTCCTGATTCTGAGCTCTTTATAACTTAACAATTCTGTTTACTACAGAAAAAAAATAATGACTGGCTCTTTTTGGTTTAACTTACCCAGCTGGAATTACAAAGCACTTTCCCCTGACAAAAATGGCAGACAATTATTCCAATTTTCCTTTCTAGAGCTCTTTTTTAAGATCTTCTTTCCTTTCTCCATAAGTGCCTTTCAGCTGAGATGTCAAGGTTGTGTTGGAGGCAGCTCAGCCATTAACAGCAGATCACCATAAGCTTCTTTTTGGATCAACCCCTCTCCCAAAGCCTGAACCTTGATGTCCCTACTATCCCAGAAGACTCTAAGGGAAAGCAATGCCAATCCTTGGCTTCCTCACAGCTTTCCATGTTATCCATAACCTGTGTTATCACGAGAAAACCCCAACAAAAGCTGAACAAGACTGAGAACACTTTCCAAAATCTCTCCCAGAATCACCCACCTCTTGGGGTTCTGTGTATAGAAATTTCCTGGATGAGCTGCATCTTTGTAACCCATCTGGAAATCTTGCTCAGAATGCTGTTGGTATCAGAGGGCTATCTACCTCTATATCCCAAAATCCCAAAGAGAATCCTCCATCTGTGACTTGTCCATGAGAGTCTTGCTCACCCTACACAATGCTCCCACCCTGGTTTGCATTCAGGGATAACGAGGAAAAAGACAACGGTGAGTTGCAGGAGTTCCGTGGGATTAAAAAGAGAAGGACGGTGCCCTGTTCTCTACAAAGGGGCAACCAGAGTCCATTCTGTGAGATACTCATCCAGAGGGGGCTGGCTTGGCAGTGAAACACAAATGCATTCACTACTTGGATCAGGTATATCTGAAGCTGTCACTGGAAACATGTTATGTTAAGCATATTTGGATTGGTACCTTCTGGAGAAAATACCAACACAGACAGCTATATTAATCACCAGGGAATATGATTTTATTTGAAATTTTCCATGCACCTCCAAAATTACCACATTTCATCAATCACAGGTTTGCCAGAGACATCTGTAAACATTGATTTATTGCACTGTTCCCAGCTTCAAATTAAATAGCATTGTAGTCGAGTATATTGGCTTAATTGACGGACAGGAACTTAATCAAGTTAATTTTGTCTTTGATGCCAAAGCTTCCATTAACTCCTTGTTGAATTTACTGAATTTACTCCAAGTGAATTTACACTTTCAAAGCTTGAGGGCTTGTTCCTGCAGAAGGATTCAAAGAGAATCCCCACGGCACTCCTGGAAGCTTGCAAGGAGCCCTCCCTTCCCACAGGACCCTGAAGCTACAGAGATAGGCTTGATTATTCTGTAAGTGTTTGAAGCTCTTCTCCAGGATCCCTTTGACTCCTGTCTTTCAGATCTGGTTATTCCTCATCAAAAACTCTGGGTTTGCACAGACAGTGGGGAGCCAGGGAGGAAGTAAGACAATGTTATCATAGAATCACTTGAGCTGGAAGGGACTATTAAGGTCAACTAGTCCAACTCCCTTGCAATGAACAGGGATATCTACAGCTAGATTGAGGTGCTCAGTCTTAACTCTAAAGAGCAGCAGGAGGCTTCAAGGCTACCTTGAGGTCCTCTGCCTCATGTCCTCTGGTTGGTGGCTTGTACCAGCTTTCAGAGATCACTGTTGGCCAGCCACTCCCAACCAAAAAGAAGGACCCTAACGCAGAAGTCAAAGGCACTAGCACTACAGCTGCACCCCTGTAATCACATTAGCAAAAACAGTTGCTTGGAAAACACTTTTTTTCTCCTCAATGTGTCTCATCATCACCTCCAGGGGTCACATTCACCTGCTTACCACATACCTTCGTGAACAGCCATGGCTCTGTAATGTGCCATGGCCACTGCCAGGGCAAGGATCTTGGCATACATTTTCTTTTCCCTTTGGAAGAGACCACACAATTCCTGGAGTCAACACCCAGCCTGGAAGTTCATTCATCTGCAGGAGAAAAGAGGCTTTAAAACATGCTGTCTGAGTGAGATGCTCCTACCTGCTTGCAGTGGTAAGGGAAGCCTTCCTCCATCTACCAGGGTTCATCTTGACTTATGGAATCAGCCTTAAAATCCTTAAATTTCTCCACCACTTTGCAGAGCTCTGCTTTGTTTTCCCAGCACCATCAGCAATGAAGCCTAAAGGTGAATATTACTGCTGCAGTAGAAGAGAGAAGCATCTGCTGCCTCAGTCACATGGGGAGCAAAGATCTGTCCATGAGCATCATTGCAGACATCAACCACCCACACTTTATCGGCCTGTTTTGCAAACATCCTCCAGGTCTCTAAATCCCACCCCTGGAAATCCATCCTATCATCACGGAGCAGTCAAAGAGGGCTGAAAGCTGTGGATACTGCTCACAGGCAGGTCAGCAAAGTCCCCAAACAAATGCTCATTAGGGCTACAGACGCTTCCCTTGGCAAAGCAGTGACTTATTTCTATGACGTAATAACTACAGCATTGCAAGAAGGGGTTTTATTCCTTTCTTTAGCGGGCAACAAATATTTGTTCTCCTGTTCTGAGTCTCACCTGCATGTCTGGGGCTGAGCAGACTTCAAAGGGAGACACGGACTACTTCCAGGGTGGAAATTACAGACGTGGGAAAAAGACAAGCTTGATGACTTCATCTAGCTTTTTGCCATGGATGGAAATTTTCTTACAGCTAACAACATTCAGCTTCAAAATTCCACTGCATTATAGAGGGAAACTCTTGTTTCCCTTTTGGAAAACAAGACTGAGTGTGGGGTAGTCCAACCTAAATAAATCCCCATGTAAGATGAAGGTCAAATGTCCACAGAACCTTAAAGAATCAAGAGGGCTGTTGTCACTTTGTCTATCATGTACACCAGTCTTTTAGACCATCAGGACTGAAGTGCCCCCAGTGTGTTTTCTGCCTTTTAATTTCCCTCTCTATTCTAATTGCTGTCTGTACTTGGAGATCTTTGCCATGCAGCGGTTGACTTGTGCTGCATCCTCCCTTCCTACCTCCAGTGCAGTTGCTGTGGAAATGACTTCAGGGTGAAAGCAACAGCAAAAATAATACAATCACCACAAATTGCAGGCTTTTAAAACATTCAAATAAATGCTTAACAACAGGATCAAGCATCTAGGAAATCAAGTATTGGAGCCAAGGCCTGAGACAACTGTTTTATCCCAGATCTTCTGCAAGAGTCACATTATAAGTTTTGGTGAGTTCACCCCACCACTTCTCAGCATCCTTCTTGCAATGCTAACCTGACAGCATCCCCTTTTCCCTTCCTGTTTATTTAATTCTCAGCTATGCAGTGCAGGGTCTGTTCTGGACCATGAGTGAACCCAGCATGGAGCACAAGAACACTCACCAACACCTTGACACGGACATTGAGCCATTGACCACAGCCCTCTGGCTGTAACCATCCAACCAAGTCCTTATTCACCAAATAGTCCACCCTTAGAACCCACATTTCTCCAACATAGAGGTAAGGATGTGATGTGGGACCATGTCAAAGGCCTTGCATGAGTCTGGGTATATGACATCAGCTGCCCTTCCTTTATCCACTGATGCCATCGCTCCATCATAGAAACATAAACCAGGTGAAAGATAATTTAGATTGTAAATACATCACTTTTTTTTCCTGGGAATATATGTATTTAAAATAACATCAGAAATGCCACATATATGCACCAAGATAGCAAACATATCTACTTCATGAGCACATATCTGGCTGAGACTGAAGCCTGCCCTCATGCACTTGCTGGTCTGTATGGGGTAGGCATCCAGAAAAGCTTAAATGGTAACATACATCTCTCTACCTCCTTGTAATTCCAAGAAAATGTTGTTCTGTTCTTAAAAACTTTCGTGGCAGAGTGCTGAGCCACAGGGAAGGGGTCCATAACGCCATGGTGATGGGAGCGATACACAGCCAAAGGGACAAAGAACAGAACTAAAAGCACATCTAAATGATCAGCAATTGCTGTCCATGGTCACACATACACAGGAAAAAAAAAAGCCTAAGCAGCAATAAATAAATCTGAGCTTTTGCAGTCCTCATGTGCTATGCCAAAGCACAATTTTAAACATCTGATATGCAATTCTTTCTTTCTTTTTTTTTTTTTCTCCTCAATATTGTTTAATGCTTCAGCACT
>JAOWBP010000001.1:1282071-1294865 GCA_028571105.1 Tragopan temminckii
TGGGATACAGCTGAGCTCTGCATGGCCTTCCTCACCTTGATGGAGGCAGAGAAAGGAGGGCTGATGTTTGGGATACAGCTGAGCTCTGCATGGCCTTCCTCACCTTGATGGAGGCAGAGAAAGGAGGGCTGATGTTTGGGATACATCTGAGTTCTGCATCACCTTCCTCACCCTGAGGGAGGAAGGCTGCTGCAGCTTGGAGGAAGCAATGGTCTGTTGGTTTGGTTTCCAGGTCAAGTCTGCTAGCAAAAGTGCTAGATCTGACTGGAAAAAGTAAGGATTGAATTGGTTGTGTCTGCCTTCATACTTAGTCAGCATGGAGTGGCATCCCCTGACTGACTCTTGGCCATGTGCACTATAATAGTGCCCAAGCTTTAGAACTAATAAGCCTTAAAGCCTGTCCTTACTTCCTCCCCACTCATCATTGTCCCAGACTATTAGAGAAAAGGGACTGGGAAAATTAACCCAGTGCTCCAGTAGTAGGGTTAACTGCTTCAAAGTGGAAGACCAGTAACACAGGGTTGCACAATCACTCAGCAGTCACTGGATAAATCAAGAGGCAGTTCTTGGAGGGAGAGACCTTGCATAACAAAATACACCCTTTCTCTCGAGGATTGCTCTAATCTGTGCTACAACATCACTGAGGGAGAAGGAATGACCCTTCCTCCCCACCCCCCCAAGATAAAAAGAGCTTGAGATTGGGGTTTTTCCATTTGCTTGCCACTAGACTTGTGTTTCCTCCAGCCATTTGGCCCTGCTCATAGGCTCAAATATATCTAGGAAAAGCAGCTTTTTGGCAAGTAAGCTTCTCTTGAGCCTTGCCTCATACCCACTGTAGAAATTCCCCTGTTCCTAACAGTTCCTGTGTCCTCCCTTCCCCTGTTCACCTTCAGTCCCCAAACTGGGGCAGTACTCCTTGTTTCTTTGGGTCTTGTTGTTGTCTGAAGGGAAGAGGCCTTGAAAATGAACTTGCCTATAACAAAGGAGATCTTGGAGCTCAACAACAGAAAAATGCAGTAACCAGAGTCTAGTGGGGATTGACAAAGGTGACTGAAAGAAATTTGCTTGGGATTCATGTGGAAAGAGTAAAGGAATGAGGACTGCTTAGTCTAAAGATGCCGAAGGACGGACAGAAGACTTGAAATGCATGGAAAATGGCTGTGGAGAAGAGGAGACAGAACAAGAAATAATGGGCTGGACAAGAAATAATGAAAGTGATGTAAAGCAGGCCAAACAAACAGGTTTCCTCCCTCTCAATGTGGTGAAGTGGGTCCCTAAGAGGGAGGGCAGGGAAACTCCTTGTTGGATGTTTTCAAGAGCATGTTAAGCAATCTGCTCCCTGAAGAAAAGGGGCTTGAGTAGAGCAAAAAACACTTCAATCCTTCCCATCTCCTGCATTCAGAGCCTTTTCTGCTGGCGTCCTTTCCCCGTTGATGCTGTGGGGCTGTCCTTGAGCCATACAGGCTTGCTTAGAAAGCCCATGATATGCATGTGACCTTCTGAAGTCGTGTCCTTGGGAGGTATCTTCCCTGTAAAGATGTTTGAAGCACTGCTTGTTAGATCTCAACAGGGTTTCTCCCCTTGTCATCCACCATCTGCTGAGGCTGCTGGATGCTGATAGCCCGGGCAGTTCAATCCTAGGAAGCATCATAGACTGACAATGCTTTGCTTCTGAAGGTCTCTCAATCAGTTGTCTACAGCTGAAGAATTTCTTTGGTTGATACACGCAGACTACTTGCTGTTTCTTTTAAGTCTATCAGCGTGCTAGGATTGTGAGTCAAGCATATGGGTGGATACAGCCCGAGTTTGTTTATTTTGGGCTTGTTTTTTTTTTATTTGCCTTTTTATTATCTGTCAACACATAACCCTCTGCCAACGTTGTATTGGTAATGTAAGGTGATATGTACAGCAAGCAGCTGGATGCAAGGATCTGTGAGTTGGGAGGAAACAAAAGCTAGTGCTTGAAAACAGTCTTGGCTTATTTACTCTTGCTTTATGTTTTCCTGCAGAGATATGGTTTATAATCCTATAGCCTGGCCTCTGTCTGTGATTCAGTCTCTCTTCTTTTCCCTCATGCAACCTGGCTTCTGTCTCAGGTTCACTCTGTTTTCTGTTCCCTCGTGTAACTTCTGAACCTCTTAACCACAGGGGTTGGAGTTGCGTGGATTATTAATTTCTGAAAAATGTGGAAGTTGGCAGGTGGGTAGAGGGGAGGCACTCAGACTGGTGCCATGAAACATACAGGGAGAAGATGGCCTTTCCAGGAGCCGTTTGGTGGTAGGATATTTACGTGAACAAGCTGCCTGCTGGTGCAGCAGAGACTTGGCAGCATGCATTCCCTCCATTAAGTCCTTGGCCTCAGCTTCTGTCTTGCAGCAGAGGAAGGAGAAGTCCTCCCTGTGTCTCCTGCTGCAAATAACAACAAGCTTTCTGATCATCTGACATCTCATAGCCTCTCAACAGCTGACAGCGTGCCTGCTGGGAAATCCTTTCCTGTTCCATGTAAGCTTCTTAGGAAGAAGGCAGAGCCTGCAGCAGGCACACCCACCAGGGGTGCTCAGCTACCAGGGTCTCTTCTTTGAGGTCAGAAACCATTTTGTGCCTTTCAGTACCTTGTGTGTTTGAAAACTTCAGTGCAAAGCACATCACATTAGCAAATTCACTGTCTTGCTTACTGTTCTGTGGCATTTAGTGCTGTCACCTTTTTGGGCTCCAGTGATGAGCTGTTGTAGGCTCCTTACCTACAGCAAATGCAGCAGGGCAGGAAGCTGAAGTTTGCTGAGTGAGTTAAAAGCAGCTCCAAGCTGATGTTTGTGTGTTGTGGGGATGGGGTACATGCAGAACCAAGGCCATAAAGCCTTGCTGTGCTGACGTGAGCCTGACCTCAGCTTCTCCTTCCCATGGTGGAAATAGGGATTATGAGAAATCTTGCTGCCTTCCTTGCAGTCACAGTCATCGTTTCACCTGGCCTGTAGCACACACAGCTGCATGCATATAGTGAGAGAGCCCTGTCAAAACCACTTCCCCATGAGAATGGAGACCCTGCTTCAGTATGGTTATGTCAGTGCTTGGTGTTGTGCATTCACACCCTATACACTATGCAGGCCCAGATCAGAGCAATTTCTTCTTTCACTTCCTGACCTATCTCACTGTGTCTGCCATGAAGGGAGTGGTTGCTTCCTTCATCTTTGGAAATGGAAGGGGAAGGGATTGCTGTACATTCATCTACACAAATACAGGTGAGTCAGTGCCTGCAGGGAAGCATTTAACAAAAGCAATATGAGAATCTGGGCAGATAAAACACTGGAGTCCCTCCAGGTTCATGTTCACTGTGAGATTGTGAGCTGCTAGCCAGATTTTATTACATCTCGGTGCACTGTGCTCTGTGACATTGCTCTTTATGCTTGTCTTTCTTCTCCACACCTGCAGGCAGTTTCCAGGATGTGGGAACATAGTGACATTCTCCCAGTTCCTATTTATTGCAGTGGAAGGCTTTATCTTTGAAGCCAACTTCGGGAGGAAGCGGCCAGCCATACCAATGAGGTACAGTGGACCTGAATGTTTTCACTTGTTGCAAATTGACTGGCTATGTTATCTCAAGAAGTGTTTAATAAAATGGCTTATCCGTTTATCCTGTCCAAATCCTATCCATTCTGCAGCATTTGCAAAGCCTCATTGAGAACCTGTCATGCCTGGTAAAATACGAACTCCTTTTTTATCCAGAATACTTAATAGGAAATTGCTGTCAGATATGCACCTGTCTGAGAAACAGGGCAATATTTTGTACATTTAAGAATCTGCTGTGGTTGAAGAGCTCACTGTCTCTTTGGGGCTTCGTGCAGTGGATGTGGAAGGGAGAGCTTTACTGGAAATCTAGCTGGATTCACTTTCACTTTTCTGCACTGTTACTTAATTTGTCCCAAGTATAGCCTGGCATATTCATGCTCTTCTCTCTGGCACTCTGTTGTTGATGTGACATGGGGAAGTTTTGTGGGGTTCCTTAGCAGACTGCCTCACCTGCAGCAGAATGCTGTGCTCACCACTTGGGACAAAGATCCTCATGCTAAATGCAAGTGCCATTTATGGCTGCATGGCAGCAAGGAGCTCCCTAGCTTAGGTGTGGGACCATGGAAGTGTTCAGCCTAGGTTTGAATGATTTCTTCTTTTGTTCAGGGTAGTGATGCCTGCCAGCAGAAATCAAATTCCTCAAATCAAGCCCTGTCTTAAACCATAGTCCTTTGGTGAAAGGGGTCTGGAGGAAGTCCATGCTAAGAGATTCCAGCTAGGGTATCCTCAGCTCCCCTTTGCTTCTGCAGTTGACACAAGGGAGCTGGTGTAGATCAGCCCGCTTCCAATTTCACTTTCTTGCTGCATCCAAGTTGTACCGATCTCTTTGTTCTTGTCACAGACCAAGAGTTAGGTGGGTTTCTGCTCAGCTCCAGGCCTCTCTTTGTACCACTTGTCTCTTCTCAAGGTGCGTCCCAGCGTGCACAGCACGGGCTGATTTTGCTGACCACCACTTTGTGTTTGTGTTCCAGGTACTACCTCATCATGGTGGCCATGTTCTTCACTGTCAGTGTGGTGAATAACTATGCTTTGAACTTAAATATTGCCATGCCACTGCACATGATCTTCAGATCAGTGAGTACTGCCATGCTGTCCTTTCCTCATGTGACATCTCTCCGCATCACCTCTGCAAGCACTCTCTCTGGTGCATGTGTTCTTCCACCATTTTTTTTGTTCCCCTGAGGACAACAAAATCCTGTGCAAAAACAATTCCAGCTTAATTATAGGGAGAGCAACCTTGCTGTGATGGCTCAGCTCTAAGTCTTACTTTCTTAATGTTAACCATTAAATGTCCCTAGACAGATGAAGAAACTGAAGCTGGAGCATACTTTATCTTTTCTGAGGTGATGAGGAAGTGAGAGTGACAAAACCAAGCCCAGGCTCTGTCTGTCAGACTTGCGTGGGCTCACTTGCTGGCCAGAGGGACTCAGCTTTCCTTTCCACCTCATAATTAAACAAAATGGTTCGTGTTCTAGAGTAGGTGCCTTTGTTAAATGCCTTAGGTCAGAGAAGATGGATTTGGCCATATGTACTGTTCCTCCTTGGGCCTCTGCTTTGGAAGATGCTATTAAAATGTATCTTCACTTAAGTGTTTGCACGTGAGTGTCTGGCTAAAAATATCTATTAAAACCAAAGAAAATAGAGCCCTGGTTGCTGGGAATAACAAAATCTGCTGGGCACATCTGCTGGGTGGAGGCTTTTCTTCCACAACTTGTCATAGCATTGAGATACGTGCAATCAAGAGGCATTAAAAAGAAGAAAAACAGACAGTGCTGTAGGACTCCTGTCCTGCATTAACCATGAGAGATTTGTGTATTGCAGCCCTGCAGTCAATCTCTGCAGCTGCACTCCTGTTTCCAATTAAAAACACAGTGGTTTGGCTACGTGCTGCTCTGTAGCACAGGGGGTGTTGGAAGTGGGCCAAGAAAGGGAAAGTCCACGGGCCAGGAGACATTAGGAGCCTGTTTGCATCCTTGTTCCCAAAACACTTGGCTTGATTTCTCCCTTTCTGATAGTTGAAGTGAGACTCCCTTTACCCTGTCAGGCTCCCTGATCCCGTTCTGCCATTTCGCTTGATGTTTTCATGGTAGTTGTACTGAGCTCAAGGTTATTTGTCTGAGGCAGGTGCCCCAGTGCAAGGAATTCTATCATGCTGACCTTCTGTTTTGTTTTTCTCTTTCTGTCTTTTCCTTTCCCCAGGGCTCTCTCATAGCAAGCATGGCTCTAGGTATCATCATTTTGAAAAAAAGGTAAATCACAAGCACTTTTCTTACTATCTTACACCATCATGCAATGCACTGCCGTTGACTTAATCCTGACTGATGTTAAGTGCCTTCCCCTTTCCTCGTAAATATCCTTGTTTTACTGATAGTGAAGATAAGGCACAGGGTATGCCTGGACTAAAGGTCCTTTTTAACACTCGCACTGCCCCTCACTCCTTCACTTAAGGCAAGTGTAGACTGGAGGAGGGTTTTTAAACATGGCTGCAGACCACTGTTAGCTCTTTTCTTTCCTATTCCATCTCACATTTACTTCTTTTCTACTTGGTATATTGACTGTGGCTGGGATGGAATTAACTTTCTTCATAGCAGACCGTAAGAGTTCTGTGTTTTGGCTTTCTGACTAAGACAGTGTTGATAACACACCAACGTGTCCAGGCTTCTTCTTTTTTATGAACTCTGCCCCTCTGCTCAGTAAGTTGGCCTTCTGTCCCCAGCAATGTCCAGCATTAGGTAAAGGGTTTGTGCCCGTTTGTGCCAAGTCTGTAACAGTGTAATAGAACAAAATACAAAGCAAAGGGGAAATAGATGTACCATGTGAATCTGAGCTGGATCACTGACATTTCTCTTCTCTCCTGTGCAGATACAGTTTGTCGAAATACACGTCCATAGCCCTGGTTTCCATGGGGATCTTTACCTGCACTTTCATGTCTGCAAAGCAAGTGGTAAGGATTGGAAAGGGCCTGAAGCCACAGCTGTGAAACTTTTTGACAAGAGGAGCTGCCCTGGGCACCTTCATCAGTAATTCCCTTTGCCTGGGTGTTCATGGAGAGGCAAGATGTCTCCTAGATCTGCTCCCTGAAATGATTTGTTCCTCATTTTTCAGTGGGCCAGAGGGAAGGAAAACACCTGCATATGGCTTCATTACAGATGCCTTACCCTGTGTTACTCAGGTTGCTTTTTGCTGAGAATAATCCATTATTTTTTTGCCACACAGGTAACAGCTAGGAGCTATTTTCTCTTGCCCTTACTGTGACGTGTTACAGTTAGGAGCAAGAAAATCCTTAACAAAAAAGAGCCATTTTATTTCTTTGCTCTCTTTATCCTGGAAGAGCCTGTTAGGATTCACAGTTTTCCAAATCTGTTGTCATCCAACATGACTTTCTCTGACCCTTGAATTGAAGTACATATGCTTGGAGAACAGGAGGGAGGGGAGAAAATCCATGGGTAGCACCAGTTTGGGCTTTATTTGGGTCAGCATTCACAGCCTGATCTTGTCAGCTGAAGACAGAAGAGTGGTGTAAAGTGACAGTCAAGTGAAAACCTGTTTCACTTCATCCAGCTCTGAGAGACTGGATAGCTGTCAAGCACAAAGAATGCCATCATTTCATAGCTACTTATCCTCTCTGGGTGTCTGAGGAAGGTCTGTGCTTTACAGCCTTGCTCTGAATTAATCCAGATTAACTTTTAATAGGTGTAGGGTTTTGGAAACAATGACATATGGTATGCAGAGTTATGGAAAATGTGTGTAATCTAATTTGCCCTAAACCATAACAGAAGAGTTTAGACAAATCATGCCACCAAGTGTTTTACCATCAGCTAACAGCACGTACAGGTCTGGTTCCTTCAATGCCTTGACCATAAGCCAGTTTTAGTACCTAACCAGGACTTGGCCAGAGCCCTTGTTGTTTCCTCTATGTCCACTGTGACATGTGGACAGAAGAGACTGCCAGTGGGCCATCTGAGAGCTTTCCAAGCAGCACTCGTTATTTTTATTGTTGAAGAGTTCAGTCTTTGGCCAAGCCAGGGCATTTCTTTAAGAAAAATGCCTTTCTTGATCAGACATTTATACTTTTAACTGGAATCTGGTTTGTTCCTCAAAGCAGAGTGGAAAACAAAATGTGCTGTAGTTGCTGTCACCTCCATTCAGCTGAGGAAGCGACTCTGGACTGGGCATTCTTTTCTCTGTGGGCTTGCTTGAAGCATAACACAAGCCAGGAATAAGGTAGAGGCAGGCCTGAAGGAATGCAGAGCTGTGATAGCTCATGGTGACTGCTGTGTCTTCCTCCACCAGGCATCCGACTCCAGCTTGAATGAAGAGGATGGACTCCATGTTTTCTTGTGGTGGCTGCTAGGTATGTGAACACATCTCTAGCCACCCCTGCTGATATGCAGGCAAGGCTCAGCTCTCTGAGGTCTCATCCTTGAACACATGGGTTGGGCAGAGCAGACTGTGGTGGGAGTCCATGTGCTGGTGTTGTTACGCTGAGCTTCCAATAGATGTTGATTTGCAAAGAGTGGGAGTTTGTGGCACTCATTGAGAGCTTTGTGCAAGGAGGTGCTCTTCATTTGGCCAACAAGTCAAATACAGCACCTGAAGGATTGTTGCAAGGTAGTAGTGTAGTGAGAGAATGAGGCTACAGTCAGGTATGGTTGCAGGTACATTCTTGATTCCTCTCTGCCTGATGTAGATGAGGCTGTGAGCTATGCAGCAGTGAGCAAGAGAGGCAGTTGCCAAGTTTTTACTCAGCACAGTGCTTCATGGAGGACACTTTACAGTCTGCCAGTTGAGTTTTTTATATCTCCTGCCTACATTTAGTGATGGTTTTTCAGGGAACCTGAGATTGGTATTTCATCCATAGTTACAAGTAACTGTATATATTCCACCAACTCTGTTTTCCAGGACTGTGTCCCTGATTTTAAGAGCTGATGTATTCAGGACAGTCTTGGCATCTCAGGCTTTGCAGATAAGATACCTGTGTCCCAAGGACCATTAATAGTTTTATGCCCATCTTGCCAAGCCTGGGAGTTCTGTCTTCTCTCAGTGTTTTCTTTCACTGGAAGCCAAATCACAGGAATGGTTGATTTGAGCTGAGCCATGCTTAAGCAATGCTTTCAGGCTATGCTTCTCTTCCAGGTATTGCTGCACTCACCTTCGCCCTCCTCATGTCTGCAAGAATGGGGATTTTCCAGGAGACACTGTACAAGCAGTTTGGGAAGCACTCCAAAGAGGCCCTTTTTTACAATGTGAGTCATTGCATTTTTTCTGTTTCTTTTACTGGGCAGAGAGAGCTACTCAGAGACCCTTTCCCTCCCACCTGGCGCTCAGATCCACACAGGCAGCCCTGTGAGCTACTTCAAATGATAGCGGTTTCAGCCATGTGTAGTCCTCAGACCCCAGAAGTTTCCTTTGAGGTGCAGCCCATGTAGTGAAATTTAAAAAGAGGGGAGGCTTGGCTTCCTGAATTTCCCCTGCTCAGCAGCAGACTGGTGACTTCTCTACAACAGTGCTTTGCATGATGGAATTCACAGTCTGTATACCTGGGCTGTAGTAGATCCTTCTTCATCACGAAGGAGTTCTTCACTAGAGAGTGGTGAGGTGCTGGAACAGGCTGCCCAGAGAGGCTGTGGATGCCCCGTCCATCCCTGGAAGTGTTCAAGGCCAGGTTGGTTGGGGCCCTGGGCAGCCTGGTCTGGTATTAAATGTAGAGAATGGTGGCCCTGCCTGTGGTAGAGGGGTTGGAGCTTCATGATCTTTGAGGTCCCTTCCAACCCAGGCCATTTTTTATTCTGTGATCCCATCTTCCCCCTTTGCTTCCTAGAGGGAGGAGGTTTTTTTTGCTGCTGTAGGTGCACAGAGCATGTTAAAAACAGGCAATTTTCCTTGGGCAGAAATCCAAAGGATCACATTCTGTGAGGATAGAGCAGTGAAGCGTGCACTGGCATCCACAGAGATGTGTGAGGCTGGTTTTTCAGAATGGGAAGTGAGTGGATTCACATAATTTATTAACATCATGCCTTTCTTTTCCTTTTCTTTCCAGCATGCGTTACCACTCCCTGGTTTTGTCCTCCTGGCTCCAAACATCTACCACCATGCAGTTCTCTTTAGCCGGTCTGGTGAGTGTTGCATAGGTGGAGCCTTGTTCTCATACCTTTCTGTCCTCTGGAAAATGCTGGATGAAGCTTTTGTCATTCATGGACAGGAGAGACATTCTCTATCCTTGCATTTCCTCTTAGCATTAGCAAGCCTTGCTTCATTCTGGCCCACACTTAGTGTACCTACAGCAGATACGTTTTTCTTGAAATAATTGATGTTGAGAGACCTCCTTGTCCTTTCTCCCCACAGAGCCATTCCAGATCCCAGTGATTGGGCTGACCATGCCAATCATGTGGTTCTACCTCCTCATGAACGTCATCACTCAGTATCCTTCCAATGTGCAGCTTGAGATGAGCTCTGGAGGTAGCAGCACGATGGGAGAGGTGAAATGGGGTGGGGATGTTGAGCCCGTGGTGCCTTCCCTGCATTTTGGTAGCTGATGCTTGTGTAACTCTTGGAAAATACAGAGTGGAATTTAACCTGGAACTTCAGCGTTTTCCAGGATGGCTGAAATCTGCCACCATCTCCCCAGGATCAGGCTGGTTGTTAAAATCTCACAGTGGTTCTGCCAGCCATTAGAAGGGATAACAGCCACTCATATCTGTGTGCAATCTCCCAGGCAGCAAGGGCGGATCTGCAAGTCTGATGAAGCCAAGATACCCTGGAAAACGGGGCCCTTCAGTTACCAATTTTCTCACTGTTGACAGGTTAGTGTGTCTTACAGCTGCTCAGGCCCCTCAGTGAGACCAGCCATTTATCTGCCTTTCCTTTGCCCCCTTTGGGAGGAAAGGGGACTTCTGCTGATCCACTGCTAGTTACAGACGGAGAAGTCTGATTTTAGTTTCCCTTAGCTCCATTGCAAGAACTGCAAACCCTGTTTGCCATTAACCTTTTTGCTAGCACATCAGCTCTGGCTACTGTAGTGGAGTTTTGCTTTCCCATAGAGCAGGCTGAAGGGGATTTTGAGGACTCAGGGTGTCCCTGAGCTGTAGCACAGCTGAGCTGAGAACAGACTTTTATTCCCTCTGTAACCAAACTGGGGTTATCCATTGCCCAAACCTTTGCATTCCTGAGGCTAGGAGAACCTCTCTTTTCAGCTCTGATGCCCCCTAACCTCCCACCCACCCAGATACGTCTGCATTCGGGGCGTCTTCATCCTCACCACGGAGTGCACCTCCCTCACTGTCACACTGGTGGTGACCCTGCGCAAATTCGTCAGCCTCATCTTCTCCATCCTCTATTTCCGCAACCCCTTCACGGCCTGGCACTGGCTGGGCACTGCCTTTGTCTTCGTGGGGACTCTCATGTACACAGAAGTGTGGAACAGCCTCGGGCCCCTCCTGGCCCGCTGGAGGAAGAGGCCGAAGGAGGAATAGCAGCTGGTTACTCTCTGGATGGACCTTTTTATTGTTTTATAGAGCAGAGCAGCAGGAAATCCCCCTAAAGGGGGTCCTTTTTATAACACAGGGGAGGTGTTGGCTGTGCCAAGCTCCTGGGAAATGTGGAGCCTCTGCTGGGAACCTGCCTGGAATAATGGATCGTGGTGGGAGGATACGGTTACTTTTGAGAGGTGCATTTTGTTATGCAATCCCTTTTGCTCCCCACCCCTTTTTTTTTCCCTTCACATTTAAATAACACTTTTAAAGTAATATAAAAGCTGGCCCAATTCTTGATTAGGATCCCAACCTTGTGCTTTTCTCCAGTCCTCCCAGCTTTGTTGAGCTGAACCCTGAGCCTGTTTGGTGCCGTCCTTTAACAGCCAGGTTACCGTAGCGGATGGCTGAGTCCCAGGGAGCCACCAGACACTGCTGTTTATGGAGCAGGTTTTTAGTAACACTGGAAATGCCAGGCCTGGCTGTTAACAGAGTCCTTGTTGCCTGATCCTACCGCTTTTGCTGGGAGAACATCATTGGTTACAACCCATAGCTTCCACTTTCTCCAGACTCTCTACCAAGGAGTGGCTCTGGGGACTTACCTTTAAGCCACCAAGCTCCTGTCACTAATATCATGATGTTGTGCTGATACCTAATGAGATGGAGGGTGTCAGAGGTTCCTGCTTCTGGTAGTCCTTAGTGTAGGTCACTTTTCAGCCACATCTTCCTCCTTTTTTCCTCATCCCAAGCGTGGCCACAGGGGAATTTGTTACCTACAGTCAGCTGCAGTGAGTTGTGCTGAACCACCTGTGTGCCTGGGACACCCCAGTGTAGAATCATGGAACAGTTTGACTTGGGAGGGACCTTTTATGAACCCCCCACTAGAAAGGTTGCCTAAAGCCTCATCCAGCCTGGTCTTGAGCACTTTGAGGGATGGGGCCTCCACGGCTTCTCTGGGCAGCCTGTTCCAATGCCTCCCCACCCTCAGAGTAAAGAATTTGTTTCTAACACCAAATCTAACTCTTTATTTTAAAATAGCTACCCCTTGCCCTATCACTACACACCTCAGGGTACAAACATTGCCAAGGAATTTCAGAAGGACCAGAACAGCTGAACTTACTTCTGTCGCTGGGAAGGGGCTGGTTTTTCTGTCCTTTTACCCAGCCCTCCCCTTTTCTTTCTGTCTCTCGCTCCTTGGGGATCAGCTTCACTCATGACACTTCTATGCATCCACCTAGTGCAGGACCACTGTCCCATAGCATCACCTCTTGCATGGCACACGGAAAACTTGCAAGAGCTTTGGATGCATGTCTTCTAGCAAGGCAAAGAGCAGCACTGTTCTAGGAGCTGTTCACGGTTGAGCAGAGCAAAGGTTGGTGAACAGCCTTGTTTTTCTTGGTTTTGGAGCAGCAGGGGAGCACATGCAAGGATTTTATTGTCTTGATTTTCCTTTAGCACCGCGGTTACTTCATTGTGATGCTTCCCTCTACTCAGCCATGAGAGCATCCAGTACTGGATCACATCAAGCTTGGCCAAGGGAGGACAGCAGTAATCTGATATTCCTCCACCAACATCCTCTTGGCTTTTGGCTTCAGTATTTACAGCCCCTCCAACGTGAGAGCTGTGCTTGTGCTGGTGGTGCATTGCTCCTGTCAACAACGAAGCACCGCACAGCCCTGGCTGTAGGGAGAAGGAGGAGCAAAACCTGCAACACTTGTAGGTATTGCTAATAAGCAAAGAAAAGAGGAAGAAGGAAAA
>JAOWBP010000001.1:1313585-1326415 GCA_028571105.1 Tragopan temminckii
TGCCTGTGGCAGGGGGGTTGGAGATTCATGATCCTTGAGGTCCCTTCCAACCCAGGCCATTCTGTGATTCTGTGATTAAGACCCATCTGCTAAAAGACCCTGTAAGGTCAGAGATGTCACCAGCGAAAGAAATCATTTTTACACAAAAAGCAGATTAGGCAGACAGATTTTATGCACTGCTGCTGACAATGGAAATAAAGAAAAGGTATCTCATATTCTAAAAATATATATATATATTAAATTATTTAGGACAAAGCTGATGAGATTTCAAGCAAAAATAGCAAGAGTTTTTCAAAACCAGATTTCAAACAGCATGACTTCTGTCCCATTTACATAGCTGAGTAAAAAGAGAAAGAAAAAACTCCAAATGAAATAGTTTAAAATAAGTATTTTTCCATTAGAGAGAAAAACCTGATGAGTATTGAAGACAAGGTGGATCTAGACATAATAGTGAGATGAGATGTCTAACCTAAATGCCTATGGCAGTTTGACTGCATTAAAGGATTGGTGCCCATTTTTAGTATCAGATGCTGAGACAATAAAGTGGTGTGCCTCAACCATGCTATTGACTTTTATTTGCCTGCACTTCTAAGGACGTTTAATGTTCTCTGGTCAATTCTGAGAGTTAATTAACAAATTAGAGAGAACTTATAGTAACATTACTGAATTTACTAAGCACGGGCTTGCAGAGAAAGGTGAAAGGACATGGATTTGAAGGGTGGACTGTCAGGTGGATAAACAATTGGTTGAATGGTTGCAGCCAGAGGGATTTGGTCAATGGTTTGATGTTCAGGTGGAGGTAGTGATTAGTGGGGTCCTCCAGGGGTCCATCTTGGGAACAACGCTCTTCAAGACCTTCATCAATGACAGCAGTGATGGAACTGAGCGTACCCTCAGCAAGTTTCTGATGACACCACGTTGAGTGGTGCAGTTGACACAACAGAAGGAAGGAACGGAATCCAAAGTGACCTGGAGAGGCTTGAAAAGCTGGCCCTATGAGAACATAATGAGCTCTAACTAGGCCATACACAAAGCGTTGGGTTGAGGCAATCCCAGATATGTCTACAGATTGGAAAAAGAATTCATTGCAAGCAGCCCTGATGAGAAGGACTGGGGGTTCTAACGGACAAAAAAGCTGGACATGAGCCAGCAGTGTGCTCTTGAAGCCTGGAAGGCCGACTGCATTCTGGGCTGCATCAAAAGAGTGGAGGAAGCAGGGCGAGGAGATGATTGGTCCCCTCTACTCTGTTCTTGTGAGGCCCCATCCGGAGTACTGTGTCCAGGTCTGGGTCTCTCAGTACAGGAGGAATGCAGACCTTCTGGACTGGCGCCAGAGGAGGGCCATGAAAATGATCAAAGGGCTCCACTAGCTAATTGTTATGTTCCAGGAATCAGATTCTCTCTCAGAATTTAAATCATTTTATAACATTCATATTAATTGCATTTCTTGACTTCTTGCATGGAATGGTGCGTTGTCTACTCTTGCCTCCAATTCTGCTGAGTGCATCTATCCCTTGAGGCCTGGTAATTGCAAATACTGATTAGAAGTGACAGGATTTTCTCTCACCTGCTTGACAGCTCTGCTGAAACAGCTTCATATTTAACTCCTCAACCAGCTTCCTTGGAATGACTATTATGGAATAAAGGCAGCAAAGAGCAACGGACGCAAGAGAACAGTTGACACTGCCACACTAAATCAAAACTAAAGCATCCAGCGTAAGGAAACACGGATTTCCATTTTTCTTCTCAGTACAACATAGTTTAAATGAAAGAGTGGAAAGAAAAGTCTCCCTTCAGCTACTTTAAAAACTTTTCTTCAAGATTTAGAAAATGTTTCATAATTATGCATCTCTGCCATCTCTTCTGCCATTAACTCAGTGATTTGTTTCTTTCCTTATTTATTTTTAAAGAATCAATCTTCAGTCTTCATCACTGGAAAGTTGGTATGTATAATTAGTGACTGCATTTGTACAGAACTGAAACACTGTTCTGTTCATTTTGATAGATGCTGATATAGAGGCCCATGTGCTACTTTTAAATGTCAACATTGTGATGAGCCTTTTCACAACAGGTAGGAGAAGCAAGCAAAAAAGAATCCAAAATAGGAAGATTTGCAATGGTATTTACCAGGGAAAGGCAGAGATCCCACAAAAGACCAACCGAAGAAAGTATACTAAGATTTACAGACTTAGCACTATTTTGCAGGGCTGTGACTATAAGAAGAAAAGGCAGAAGAGACAGTAAAGATATGATCCATCTTCATTAAAGAAAAAGAGCCAGAAAATGGAGTCAGCTTTCAGAAATTCTGCTTTAAACAGAAGTATGCACAGAAGTGCACTGCAAAGAACCTTGTGCTGAGCAAGCACTAATCACCAGAAGCACTAAAAAACATCTTGGAGACTGTGCACTGCCGGAAGCAGCCTTTCAGTATCTAAAAGAAGGCTATGAGAAAGAAGGGGATAGAGTCTTTAGCAGGGTCTGTTGTGATAGAACAAGGGGAAATGGTTTCAAGCTTAAAGAGGGGAGATTTAGGTTAAATATAAGAAAAAAGTCTTTTACAGTGAGGGTGGTGAGGCACTGGAACAGGCTGCTCAGAGAGGTGGTGGATGCCCTGTCCCTGGAGACATCCAAGGAGTAGAGCTGGAGTAGGCTCTGAGCACCTGATCTAGCTGTAGATGTCTCTGTTCATTGCAGGGCAGTTGAACTAGATGACCTCAAAGGATCCCTTACAACTCCAATGATTCTGTAATTCTACATTACCTTTGAAACAGCTGGACATATGCACTAGGAGCCTTTCCTGACAGAGCCTGACGTGCTGCAGCATGACGTCTTTGGAGAGAAGCTTCTTCCTGATAAAGAAATACAACCAACTTCACACAGGAACTTAAAAGTATATAGAGTAACTTAATTGGTTGTGATATTCTTCTCTTTTGTTAAGTTTCTAAAATGTATGCATTTATTCTGGAAAAAATAGTTTCACTATAAGTAACAAGATGCTAAGTATAATTCACCAATCTACACAAAGTAAATTTTGGTCTGAAATCTTGCAGGCATTGAATAATGAAGATATTCATCTCCAGTGAAGCCATATTTCTTTATATAACATTCAAAACGTGCCAGGACATAGCAGGAAGAGTATCTGCAGAGAACTGCTTTTGATGCATTCCTACCTCACACAGTATAACAGAGCCGGGATAATTCAAGCTATGCTCTTGCCTTAAGCTTATTTTCACCAGCAAGGGGTTGAACACAGAAAAAAACTGCTTCTGCTACAACTTAAATACACCAGCTTTTTCTCTTTGCTCCAACAATAATGAAAACCTGTTTCTTTCTATATAAACCAATAACCAATATTTCCCTCTCAGAGTTGAAATTAACCGACTGAAATTTACATAGGTAAAATGATTCCATACAATGAACATATTATGATCTTAGCAGACTGAAAAATATGGTCTCAAGTTTCAAGGGTGTGTTATAATTAACATGTGCTGTGCACAGTGTAATTTCTCAGGTCAGACAAACGCTGAACGACAGCGTGCTTAAAAAATGAAATGTGAATCTCAGAACAAAGTTATTACATCCTGCTTTGTTATCAGCTGATAGCCATCGATAGTTATCAATTTCATAGCTAAATCACATGTCTGTAACAGAGGAGTTTTGTTATGGTATGAGGAATGAAAGAGAATACAGTTAATCTGCTAACAGCTCACATGATGACTACTGTGAATTCCTGCACTTTCTTTCACTACTTACGATAAATAAGGGTCTGTTTAAAAGCTCACTGAGCTTGAGTTGTGTTTTGCTTTCTTTTGGTAAAGATGCAGCTCCATTCCTGTTATTGTTGGTGTGGATTACAGGCATAGATTCTTTTATGTTCATCCCTTATATATTAATTGCAGCTACGTGAAATTGGTGCAGGTTTGGCATGCTCACAAGGGAGAAGGCTATAGGGAATCAGATCTGCTGTCTTCCTCTGAGCAGCAGACTCTGCTTCTTAATTTGCTCGCGGACAACTCACATCCATAATTTCTTCATATTTTTTTACTTTCTCATTTTACATGATGGGAGTGGAATGTAGTTACTGCAGTGACAGCAAATTATTTCAGTGCTTAAAGTAAAAAAAGAAGTGCATAGTCTCAAATGTAACGGTTTAGACAAAATTCTACTTTAAGGGCACAGACATATTTATATTCTTCTCATTAAATACAGTCCAAGAGGCACCTGTGTTTCACCTTGAATGTTTTACTACATTCACACTTCAGCTGATGCTATAAAGCTTCCTCTGCACATAAAAATGTATTGGAAACTTAGCATAGTAAATAACTAAAAGTTATTACCAGCACTGAACAAGGAGACTAATAAGAAAAAGAGCCTTGCAGCCACGAAGTAAGTAGAACTCACATTAAATGATAGCCTCCTTCATCATAAACCACTTCTCCCTGACTTGACAAAATGTAAACTTTCAAGATAATATAAAAAAAAAAGATGAAATAAAAAGTGAGAGAAATAAATTGCTGGGGCAGGAGAGCTGTCAGAGAGCCACCAAGGTAAGAAAAATTCTGTTTTCTGTCTCACCTTAAACTAACAAACCTTTACATGAAAGAAACATGAAAACGAACAACACTTGTGACAGTTTTTGAATTCTGCAAGGCTTGAACAGAGGCATTTCATTTCAGAAAATTGGAAGATAGGAGGTTCCTTATTTATGTCAGCCATTTTACCATCATACCCTTCCTCACACTCAAGAGAGCCTTTTTTAAAGTCTGGGAAGCCCAGAAGGGGGTCTTCTACTTTGCTCCATCTAGAACACTAATTCTATACATCAGAGGTAGTTATAAATATAGAGATAGTGGCAAAATTGTACAGGAAGTCATGCCTGCCAAGCCATCATTCATCATAATGACATCATAAACCTGGAATGGAACTAAGTTTAAAGCTTTCATTTTTCTTTTTCTCTTTCTCCTGTCATTGTCATATAAAAAGAGCATTAGACACATCTGCTTCATAGTCCCAGCTCCCCCACTGCCTGCAAGGAGAATGAATGCCTTTAGGGAAAACACTATTGAGAAGAAGGAAAAAAAAAAAAAGAGATGAAGTCAAAGTTGCAAGAGGTTATTTGAAATCCAAGCACACTGTTGGATCTGTTGATTGAAAAAGTAAAAGCAGGTGAAAAATATGCTTAAATTTGATCTCTGGCAGTCATTACTAGCACTCACTTGGCTGAATGAAGTTTTCACTGCCACGGGATGGCATTCATAAGTAATCTTCATTGTCCTGTTAACTGCATCTAACTGTTTGCTCTGAACAGGAAAGTTTCAATGTTGTGTAACAGAACTGAGAGAGGTGATATTCAGCTCCCTTACATCAGGGCACAACTGGATGAAATCCATTATGATAAATCGTTTTATTTTGGTCTGAAATTGAGCAGATAAGTTAGCCTTACTTGCCTTATTCATCTGCCTTGAACTCTAGGTAACTTGTAAATGGTTGGAAGGAAAGATAACCAGAGAACAGAACTTAATTCTTTTCTGGAGAAAAAAAAGTCTGATCTACAAATAGTTGTTTTTTTTTGCATATAAGTTACTTCTATCCTAAGACTAGAGCAAATGCTACTTACCACAGCGCTCAGTTGTACAGTAAGTTTGTTCAAAGTGTCTCCTGAATAATTTTTGGCAGAAGAGTCCAAGAACTCATCGATAGTTGAAGACTGAGTAGTGCCAGTCACTCCTCTGCTGGGTGACAATCTTTGCTCTTGCAAGAAACGTAACCTTGAGCCTAATATGGAAAAGACACTTCTCAAAAAATAAAATTCTGAACAGCACTTTGCTTACAGCAGTCAGAAAGAACCTGGACATTTGCAGCTATGAACTGGGTTTCAGTACCATTTTGGATTTACAGAAGATAACTGAGAAGGTTACAAAGGATATAAACCATTACAAGCTAACTGAAATCCATTTACTTAGGAATTTTTACTTTCTTAGAGTGGTCAGAATGTGATAGGGAGCTAGAATAGGACATCTTTTCATAGAATCATAGAATGGCTTGGGTTGGAAGCGACCCCAGGGATCATCAAGTTCCAACCCCCTTCCATAAGCAGGACCGCCAACCTCTAGAGCTGGTACTAGACCAGGCTGTCCAGGGCCCCATCCAACCTGGCCTTGAACACCTCCAGGGATGAGGCATCCACAACCTCTCTGGGCAGCCTGTTCCACTTTCTCTATGAAGAACTTCCCCCTGACATCCAAATTTTCTTCTGTTACTTCCATAAAGTTTAAAAAACCAAGAAATCCAAAGACTTGTAACGCTGCTGTACTGTAAGGAATCAAAGAAAAATTTAAGTTGAAAATACAGGTAACTCCTTCATTTTTAAATGTTTTTCAAATTTGAAAAATCTGTAAGCTGACTTGGATGGATAAATGGAAGATAGGTGTCCCGTTCCTGGAGACATTCAAGGTCAAGCTGGACAGGGTGCTGAGCAATCTGATCCAGCTGTAGGTGTCCTTGTTCATTGCAGGGGAGCTGGACGAGATTGTCTCTAAGGGCCCCTTCCAACTCAAACAATTCTATGACTTATTCTGTCTATAAAATAATATCTAAATATTAAACTCAATCACAGAAAAATATCTAATATTGGTAGATGGCACATTTTGCAGAAATTCAATCATTTCTGACTGTAAATTCAATCATTTAATCTTAATGTACTGTGTCATATCATATATTATCACACATGCAATCGGGATAGATGAGAGTCAAAGAGATATCCAATCTATTTGCATGTTCATATATTAAACATAGTTACTTTTCTTACTATATGCACCTATTAAAAAAAAGTTTCAACAGTCATCAGATGACTTTCAGCCCAGCCATTAAATATATACTGCTGGTTTGTAGCTGCCAGGAGTTCTGGTGTTAAGAACAGAGGAGACAAGACGTGAGATTGGTAGGCTCTGTTTCACTCACAGTAAATCACTCATTTTGACACTGAGTAAGTGGTAGAGACTAACCTTCAGAAGCGCAGAGTTTCACAATGCAAAAAGTTCTGTGGGCTTGCTGGTGCCCAGCATCACGAATAATCAGTCTTTAACATAAATGTTCCTTTACTGACTTGTAAAATACAAATAGTAACACATATTCTACAGGACTGCTGTGAGAAATAATTAATAGTTGTATAGTACCAAGTTCTGTGGATGAAAGCTGCTAATGCAAGTACAAAACATTATCAGTTCTGCACTGCATTAAATTTCTCCTATAAAAAGTTTCTAAAAAGAAGAACTTATCTATTTTCTCCCAGTATTTTCACTTTGCATATGAGCAAAGGATCTTGCACAGCAGTTCATTAAAAAGAGAATTAACAACCTATCATAATCTCACACAACCAATCTTCCCCCTGCTTCTATCTTACTAAAAATGTCCATTTAAAGACAACCTTGAGGCAAGTTTTTAAAAATAAATTATTTCACACAATCCATAAGAAGGGATGATCACTAGAAACAGGATAGTTAAATTCATTTAAACACCTATAAATGAAACTCCAAATGAATTTAATGGTGCATAGTAAATTTAAAAGTTGCTTTATGGACAGTAGAATTACCAAAATGTAGCACTGTTAATGAAGTTTCTTTAACTAGTGACAAGCCACTCACAGAAAGAACTCAGAACCTCTGAGGAATACAGAGATCTTTAAAGAAACCTCAGGTATGTACACCATATATCTTCAAAAATACCGTGATAATATATCAATCTTTTGTCTTTATACCTTTTCCTTTTTTTCCTGATAATCTAGTTAGGGCTTGGTGGGTTTTATTGCCCCTCAGGACAAAACATCCTGGTTTTAAGGTGGTTTTAAGATAAATAAGTACCAAGACTATAGGCAGTAAAGCAAGGAATTCCTCCCCCTGACTTCAAACAAATATGCAAGCTCTAGAAATAAAAATAAAATCTATACAGATTAAGATTAAATAAGATTCTTCAGAAAACATGCCCACTGTTATAACACTGGGACACCACAATATGCATAGGAGCTTTTCCTTCCCCCCTGGGAAATTAGTATTTATTAATTCTTTCAGGATACAAAATTACTTGAAATGAAGAACTGATGAATTTTGCACTACCCTTCATTAACGTTTTCAAACGTTTTTGCCCTCCTTCATCTACTTTTATTTGCAGCCTTCTGAGCCACACAGAAGGTCATGAATATTGGCTCTATGCAACTTCAGAAACTAATTACTCTCCTGTTGCAGTGGATCTAACCAAGAGAGCCATAAACTACAGAGGTTCTTAGAGGTAAGCGTTCACATAAATGAGCTTGCTGTTAGCCTGTGTTGTGCAACATCTTACTGCTGTGATATTTCCTTCTTTTTCCTTTTTCTCCCACACTTTAGAGACTGTATTCTGCTTTTATCTCAGCTGGTAACATGTCCTGTTTGGAATAAATACACGAGCTAGAGCTGGGTTCTCATAAGCTAATCTTAGGACTTCTCTCTGACAAGAGCAGTCCTTTCTTCTTCCAGAAGCACTCGTGAAGCTCTTCTCCCCTACCCTTCTCTCCTTGAGCCAACCCTATAGCTACACAATGAGGTAGATCAAGGGATTCATCTGTCTGAAAGTCAGGTGTGTTCTTTTCTGGGTTAGTTTTTGGAGGAATTACATGTGACTGCACTATCAGAGGAATGAGAGCAAGGGAGGACTAGAAATGCACAGGCAGGAGAGATAAGTTGGGCAGAATTGCTTTTTGCAGCAGCACGTGCTTGGGTTAGCCTGAAGTGATCAAGAGGCTTCATCTTCAGTTACGCAAGTAGTTAAAGGGTTCTTTTAAACACAGTGCCAATCATCTGGGTTTATGCTGCAGTGGGTAACCCCAAAAGCACTTGGAGTGAATTTTTAAAATGCCTTCACTCATCTTACTATCCTGGTTTTCATATATCTCTTCATGCTTCTGGCTATCCTGAGGGAGGGAGAAAAGTAAGCTCTCAATGCCATGCCCTTTTCTTGTTGTTCAAGTTTGATAGGCACAAAGCTCTCAGCCAGGGACACATATCCAGCTTGTGATTCATCTAGAGTGAATGGGAGATCCTCAGCCCAAAAGCATCCTCAGAAGAGTCTGGTAACTTTACTATCTGCATATTATTGCCTCAGGGCACACAGCAGTGTAAAATACCAAGAAAAATCTCCATTAAAGATTTACATCCCAGGGAGGAAACAGCCCAGGAGACCCATTACAGAGAAACACACAAAGCTTTCAGAGGCGAGCGGTCTCACAGGTTGCATCGTTCACAGATTTTAATTCTCATAACAAATAAGCAGGAATACTCTACTGATAAAAGCAGAAGGAGCATGTGCCCAGGCACAGTACCTGTTCCTGCTTTGCTATTCATGTTTTGACTGCTATCAGAAACTGCAGGTGGCTCCAGACCCAGGTATGTCTTTATCAGGAAACTCAGCTCTGCAAATGCCTCATCCAATTCATCTGTAGAAGGGGATAAGCATTTGGTGAAAAAAACAAGCTTCCATCAGAACAAAGTCACAAATCACAGAAAATGTAATCTTAACTCATGCATTCTTAACTCATCCAGCTCATCTCTGAAAAATCTTCCTCTTCATAAGCAGCACATTCAAGCAAATAATCTGGAATTCGCTCTAAGTTTCTACACTCGATTCTACAGTTTAGTTTACTGTGTTTTAGAGGTTTTTTTGATGCTTTATTTTAACTTTAAGCTCCATAAACTCTTGACAATGACTACAGATAATGTTTTTGTTACCAATATGATATAAATATTTCACCATCACTGTGATGAACTGAAAACTGACCTCAACAAAAGGGCACACGCTGAATGAATTAGAGAAAGATTCCTGTCCACCTTCTGCTGCCCTCAATCCCTTAATATCAAGAAGCAAACATTGGTTTTAATGAAATATTGACCACTCATGCGTTGCCTGTCTCAGGCTGGAAGACTTGAACAAGTTACTAATTAGAAGAGTCCGACAAGGAAAATCATTGCAGCAGCCTCTCCTTTATAGTAAGATGCATATCAGCCGTCAATTCAACACTTGAAAAAGTCTGTCTGGTCCAGAGATAATTAGATCTGTTAGGTCAAAAGCTCCTCTGACCTCTACTCAGAAACTAACAGACAATTAACATAAATCACTGAACATCTGTTTGACATTCTTACAGGAGACAACTCTTAGTGTTGCTGAGTTCAATTATTTGGTTTCCTTTCTAGATGGGCTTGAGACAACTTGGACACAGAGTAATTCACTCCTGACAAATCTCCAGAGTGCTTGGATTCCTGGGACAAAAATGAACACGGCAAATCAATGATGGGATCCACCTGTTGTTGTAACAGTCCATTTACTGCTGTAAAATGAGAAGTCAGGTTTAAAGTATAAAAGAGATTAACTCACCTGTGCTGATTACCGCATCAAAGTATCCTGGAATATCCTCACTTATTCTGATGTACATGTCCACTCTGGATACTGCTTCTTCTATTTCTGGCCTGCTGAATAATCCTGTCCTCCGCAGATGTCCCTCATATTTTACTTTGTTCATTGGTACCACCAGGATATATCTGGGTTTAAAGTAGGTAGTTTTCAAGCTACGCACACCCTTTAGAATGAAACAGAAAAGCACAATGTTTTCTTCCTGAAACTGAGTGTCCATTGAATTTATACCTGAGCTGAGGACAACTCTATTTATCACAAAGCACTGTAAAAGCAGTACTGGTAACCTGAATCCAAGATCTCAAGATCTGGATTCCAGCTTGACAAAAGAAGTAAGTTTCAGGTGAAGTGCCACGATGTCTACATGTGACAAGTGTTATAAGAATACCACTACTTTATTCTAAACATGCTTTTAAAGGAATCTCTTCAGTCAAATTCTTACAGCGATTTAAAGCATTATACTTCATCATACTTCTGATTTCGGTACCAATCCTGAATTTTCAACAGCTCTCATTTGCACGAACTTATATATTGAATGATCTTTTCTCTCTCCTTCTACATAAATAAAACAGAATAGTGTAACCATGGAGCCCTGTAATATGGTATTGCCACTGCTTGTAACTGAGTTTTCAGGGCTTCAGGACTAAGGCTTGTCTTGCTCCCTCTGGACATCTCTTGACTTACCCTTATCTTTGTTTTACTTGGCTCAGCTGTGACAGCAATTTCTTTTGTTGACCAGGTGTGGTATCTATCTGATTTGTTTTCTCTTAGTGTAGTAAAACCATAGTTTTATCTAGATAGCAGTAACAAGCAATTGTCCCAGGTACTATGGGATGTTTATGACTGAACAGAATAATGTAGAGTAGATAAATAAAGGCCTAGTACAATAGCAGAGAAGCTGAGACAGGACACAGTGCAAAGGAGTACAGACACAGGATAATAACAGGTGGGGCAAAGGCCTGACAGTACAGATCTCACAGCAATAAACATGCCAGTAATAGTCATTAAAAAAATGCAGATCTGGAGGTGGACAACACTGGTTAAAAGGGGGACAAGAAAAAATAGTATCTTGCACACATAATAGGAATCCTATATAACCCAGAGCTGCAGACCAGTGACAAAAGAGAAAGGTGTAAATGTGTGCTACCTAAAACATAAAGAAGTTCTCAAAGGATCTCAGGAAGAAAAAGAAGCTACTAACATGAATATCTTCTCAGCAAAGGACTCAAATGTTGACAACTCGTTTAAAAAAACCCCAACTAACAACACCCAAGGCAAAACACCTTTCCCTTTTTAGGGCCAAAATTCTTCAGAGATTGCAAAAGAATAGCAAAGCATTGTTTTGACCATTTTGGAAAAACACCAATATCAAGGACTGCCAACAATCATTGTATTGCATGGTGATGAACAAATTATCTTGAGAGCATACACATTACTGCACTAGTGCAGGGAAGCTTACTTTGTTTTCACTGAGCCATGCTTCTTTGCCAAAGTGGGCAGGAATAGAGAGGAACTAATATGACAAAACTGAACAGTGTTGTTCCATCAGAACTGAAAGCCACATGCTTAAAGCTGGGGTTTCCCATAATAATTCAATAGTCAAATATAAGCAAAATCATACAACAAGCAATAACTGGCTGAACACTTACTGGTTTTTAATTTGCTTCAGTATGCTAGGTATGGAACTGTACTTTGATCCATTCAAAAAAATTTCAGGGAATAATTCTGGGGAAAATCCTATTAATTTTGGTGAAAAGTGGAAAGGAGAATTCAGGGCACAAATCCTGGCATCTGTCTATGTGGCCACCTACAGACAGCTATGCTTGTAAATTTTCAGAGATGAAACAGCCAGCAGAAAGCAACCCCACATTCAAGCCTAGAAACATCCTCCACATCTCAAGCCACACTATGAGTTATGTCTCTTTCTGATCAGGAAGCAATGTAACAAACAATTAACATGACCACAAACTTACATAAGAATAGGAAGGCAATCAGGGATGGACAGGGAAGAAAAATAAAGAAGAGATACAGAAAGTTCCTGGTGTGCCCAATAAATTTACTACATGGAGACTGTAAGTTGAGTGACTGTCTAATGTAAAATGAGAAAAAGTGACCTTAAAATAAAGAATGAGAAAATGCAGAAGTTGAAACTGTTTGAAAGCAAGGAGATACTCAGAAAATTAGAAAAAAAATAACTTGAGTTTCCTGAGATTCTATGTGAGAATCATAGAATCATAGAATGGCCTCAGTTGAAAAGGACCACAATGATCATCTAGGTTCAACCCCCCTGCTGTGTGCAGGGTTGCCAACCACCAGAGACCAGGCTGCCCAGAGCCACATCCAGCCTGGCCTTGAATGCCTCCAGGGATGGAGCATCCACAACCTCCTTGGGC
>JAOWBP010000001.1:1326482-1341334 GCA_028571105.1 Tragopan temminckii
TTAAAACCATTCCCCCTTGTCCTATCACTATCCACCCTCATAAACAGCCATTCCCCCTCCTGTTTGTGTGCTCCCTTTCAGTATTGGAAGGCCACAATGAGGTCTCCCCGGAGCCTTCTCTTCTCCAAGCCAAACAAGCCCAGTTCCCTCAACCTTTCTTCATAGGAGCGGTGCTCCAGCCCTCTGATCATCTTAGTGGCCCTCCTCTGGACCATTCTAAGAGCTCCACGTCCTTCCTGTACTGAGGTCAAGAAAGGCCAAAGGGCTACATGAGTTAAAGATGCCCATCCATTTAAAGTAGCTCCATTTCTTCAGTTAACAGCATGGGGCTATGGAAAAGACATAACTAACATTTACCTCATTTCCTCTGACTCTGCAGCCTGAATCTATAACCAGCATCAAATGCAAAGGAGTATGGTCTTAGGGAGGAGACAAGGTGTACAAGGTGGAATCACTGTCCAGTTCAAGAAAAGGGTAGATGCCACACCAAGGGACACAGCTTATTGGGCACGGTTAGGACAGGTTGATGGTTGGACTAGATGATCTTTGTAGTCTTTTCCAACTTTAATGACCCTATGATTCTACTTACAGTTCTGGAAACAATGAAAGATGTGAGCCACTCTGCCACTAAGCCCTCGGCTGGAATATGCAGCTCCTCTGTTACTATCCAGATATTCATGGCTGCACAAGCAAACGAAAAGCACTGCAAATGCGCTTTCTCCAATTCATGCTGTGTGTCAGAATTGCAGCAGCTTCACTAACTGCAAGCGTGGACTCAGCGAGATGTAAATGTTAAAATCTGCGTCAGTCTCCTTTATCAGTAAAAGATATACTGTAGATTAAAGGGAATGAACAGCTCTAAATTTTTAGTCTCAGCCTATGGACCATAATTAAAATTTCTTTTAATAGTGCTAAATCACTTTTGTTATGAGCCTAGCAGAAGATAATGGAGTTGGATAATTTCTATTCAGGTACATAACTCACCATTATTATTTCTCATCTGCTAGAAGAGTTCACAGTGATACAAGAGTGCACATACAACCATGTGACCTCAAAACTTCAGTGACAAAGGAGTTTCTTAACTGTCTGTTCACGACAACAACTTCAGTAATATCCAGGAGTGTAGTAGTATCTACGAAGTTGTAGCAATGCCTTAGAGGTAGAGCTAAGCCCTACAAACACAGTGAAACACAGAAATACTCAGTATCACGTTTTGAGCACTCCGTAGAGTCTCTTGCTCTGGAAGCTTTGGATTTTAAAAGGAAATGAAGCCTGCCTTTCCTCTTTGTTTCCTCAACCCTTGCCTAGTATACCATCTAAGGTAATGAAATGTGCTTAATTAGAGAACAAGATAAAATGTTGTTATTTGGGGATTCCAATAGATACGTTTTGGCACATTGTTGTGACTTTGTTTCCTAACACAGCAAGACTTTTGAGATTCTGCCATCTGTGCAGGTACACCTGACAAATCTCAAAGAAGGTAAAATAATCCCTTACAGAGATTCCATCTTTTAACAGTTCTGCTCCAAATATTGCCTCCTCTGTTGCCTCATCAGGAAAGGAGAAGCATGGTGTTGTTTTAGGGAATGTGCAGCTCTGGACCAGTCCCACTCTAAGCTGGGGATAGGTGGAAAGAACATGGATGAAAAGTTGAGGATACCATAATGAAAATACCAATGACGTGGAGGGGAGATAAGGTGACTGAAGATGGGAAAAATTGATTAAGAAATTTTAAGATGCCAGCCATGGGGTGCACGTGACTAAATGTGGGTATCTGTAAAGGAAAAGTTAGGTATTGTTTAATACATAGACAATGGAGAGCTATTTGATGCAAGCAGAGGAATTAAAGATACCATTCATTCAGCCCAAAGAGTGCATCTCCAGTGACACTAGTGAAGCCCAAAGAAGTCACTAAAATCCATCCACAGCAGGCCTGGTGTAAAGCCTTAGAATGCCTCTAAAGTCACTAAGTTGATAGGTCTAGACTGCTGAAACAAACCTCAGTCAAAATGCATGAACTCCTCCCCGCAGCAGTTCTCACAAAATTATTTATTCAAAAATGTTTAAGCAAGATCAATTCTTACCTCTAGTTCTAAATGAATACATGTTGCAAGACCCTCTCTGGCAATTGAATCCACAGTGTCTCTTCCAAGTCCATAGTAATAGCCACTGTATTTAAAGGTTGCTATAAACTTCCCCTGAAATTCAAAACAGTGAATATAATGACAAAGGAAGTATTTTAATGAAAACCACTTTTTTAAAGGAGCATAATTACTGTGAACTTCTTAGTTTGCTTTTCCAACAGATTTTCTCCCTGACTAAATCATCAATGATAATAAGGCCAGTGGGAACACAACATTTGCAGAGAAGAGCACATAGCTGGCCTGCAGGGTATGGGCTTGTACGTTGTTCATGGATAATAAAACACGAGAGCCTTGAAAACAAGCTGCTGACAGGTTACAGCTTTCATTGGTTATTCATTCGCTCTGTAAAAAAGCAGGATCTAAAACAAAGGGGCATCCTTTTTTTTGACAACACATCAAACCATATGGCTATGCCATATAAAATAAAAGATGCCAAAGAAAGGAGGACAGAAACAATCCTGCAAGGAGAATGCATAATTGGCCAAGAAATTTCAAAGTTAATACCTAACAACTGAAAATTTGGTTTCCAGCAGTACGTCTAGAGAAATGTAAGCAAAACTGCTTGATTACTGAGAGTTACTATTAAGAACCATCAAAATCAGTCACTTAAGACTGTGTTGGCTCCCTTGTTTGTACATGTACAAATAATGAGCTCTGTTGTGGCTTTTCAAGCCAAAATTTTATTGCAGGCAGCAAAAGACATCAGAAACACTAGCTGGAGGCACAGTGCCTTTAGGGAGAATTTGCTAAAATTCAAAAGACTGCAGTTCCTGCAGGGTTACTGGAAAATTTAGAGGGGAGATGACAGATATTTCATGAATTTATGTTTCTTGTACCAGCACTAGATACTTGTACATGCAAATAAGATTATTTCTACTTTATAATGCTATTTAAAGATTCCTACTGGCCACTAGGCCTACTGAATAGTTTCTATGTATGCATGCGGAAGAAAAGACAACATAAATATACAATGAACTTTTGGTTGTTTTATATGAGCTTTCATATTCATTCACATAACTGTGAATGATGACTTGGATGGAAAAGTTAACTCTGTAGCAAGCAGTCCTGCCAGAATACTAGTGAGGTACTCACCGCCTTCAACATTTTGTCAAATGCTTCTTGAGAAACAAAATGATAATCAAGTCTGTTTTCTTCACCAAAGTAAGCTGCCCTGGTGGTGTGACAGGGACTGGAAGATAAATGGTGTAATAAAGAAATAACCTGTTTTCAATCACAGAAGCAGCCATGGGATAGAAAGAGGGGAAAGAAAGGGAGAGTTCTACAAATCATTTTATTTTTAAGAAGAGAAGAAATATGAGAAATATAAAGAGGTGCAAATCATACCACTAATGCTGTATGTTTGAAAGATTAACTCATAAATACACACAAAAAAGTTTAAATGTAACATTACATTTTGGCTATAAATCCCCTCCAACCCAGGATAGCCAGAGCTGAAGCTGTCATAGCACCCTGTAATAGAGAAACGATGAAACCATTTTTTTCCCAGTTATGTCAGCTTGTGAATGATATAAAGTAGAATCCTGAATACAGAAAAGGAGACCAGGAGTTAGGCTGAACTGTGAGGTTAAGAAAGAGATACAAAGACCAATCTTTAAATAGTGCCCTAATATCAAGAGGAGATACAGTCCTGAAACTAGGGAGATAAGTGGGACACAAGGCAAGGAAAGTAATTGCCTGTCACCATGTAAGGATAATGGGATAAGCCTCAGAAATGGGAAAAAAAAAAAAACACTAAAACAAAACCAGTCCAAAAAGCCCCAGCTAAGTCAATGTATGTAGCAACTTTGGATTAAGCTTGGATTAATAGCAGCTTTGCTATGCAGTGGTTCATGTTCTTAGGAAATGATATTTTGCTAATTGTTTCTGGTTTGATTTTGTTTTTAATTTCCACATTGTTGGATAACAGGAATAAAAGCATGAGATGGAATTCACACTGATAGCATTTTCACCTTAACTGCTGTTGGTCTGTTTTGGAAAGTATGGCAAAAAACATACCATGCTAGTATACCAGCTACTGGGTTCACCCACGTTGCCACATTTCTGGAGAAGGTTTTAATAGATTTTCAAGAGACAGGAAGAGGTAATTTAGAGATTAGAGCTGGAAATGATAGAAAACAGAACCAAGAGCCACTTCATACCAAGTCAGTATTGTCTGGAGCATGGGCCAAGGACTCAACTCTTGCTTTTCTAGCCTAGGATTTGCCCAGAGCATTGCTATTCCGAGTCATCAATTTTCTTCCTTTCTTTTCTTTTTACATCAGGAAGCAATGGCAAATGAGAACAGTGTGCTACACATGGAGTCTGTAAAACAGCACTTCAAAGGCTTGATTTTTTCTTAAGATACTATGAACGCATCCAGCTTTAAAGGTCAATCCTGAGCACAAGCCAGATGGTTTGAGGGTCTAATTTCACTTTATTTTTTGAAACACTTTTAAACATTACAACCCTTTTTAATTGCAAAGCCATGTTTACATTCAAACTGCTAGAGTATCTTGCATGAAATACATTTTTAATGAGTGGAATGTTTGAAATTTAAAAGAGTAAGCCATAAAATTGCTTAAATCTCCACTGAATAATTAAAATACAACTTTGCTTTATGGTTGCAATTATCTGCTCTGTTAAAATTCTGTCTCTACTCCCCTTTCCCCCTCCCCTTGTGCATAAAACTTCTAGGAAATAAAATAGTATAAACAGTATAAAAACAATGCTCTAAAAAAAAACCAAAGCAAAACAAAACTCAACACACAGTGCTTAGAAAATTTCAATTGACATTCAATTAGTTGTAATTTCCCACCTCATCTTTCAAAACACAGCAGCTTTTTTAAGGTAAGGAAAATACATTTTTCCAATTGTATAACCCTCTCAGGTCTTTTCTTATAACATCCTTTTGATTTGCCCATTTATAGCTATGTGCTGGATTGGGTCATTAATCTGAGCACAGTGCAGGCATGTAAGCTTCTTCACTGTGGAGTACTGTGTTAGACAAGGAGGCTATACCAGATATTGAGGGACATGGTTTAGTGGGCATGGTGGTGATGGGCTGATGGTTGGACTGGATGACCTGTTTTCCAACCTCAATGATTTTATGTTATTACATCAACATGCAGATTGTGATTCCACGATGCTGTGAAACTGAGAAATATTTCTCAAATATTCACATGCCCATGGTCCCTTTCTTACAACTTACTGCTCAGTACCCAGGACAGCATGAATATGGATCCAAGATGTTGTGGCAAATACCATATATACGAAACTAATGGCCAAGGTATGATTTAAAAAAATGAACAGACAAAATTGTGTGATTATAAAAACAGCAAACAATTGAGAAACAGTGATAAAACAGAGACAGTATAACAGGCATACAGGGTTTCAGATCAGTGCCATGTAGCACGAAGATCTATGAGAGGATCTCTGGAAGTTAGCTACCATGAATAATGGGGTGAGTAGACAAAAGGAACAGCTTGTATCACCTAGTTTTAGGTGCTAGACAGTGGTGATTTGACTTAGCCACAATTCCTATCTACGGACACTGAAGATAGGTATGTGATTCACAAAAGCTGAATCTCCCCTGGAAAGAGCTGGTTTCTCTCCACTAAATACACAGGGAGCCCAAGGCAGAAAGGATCCTAATTCAGGCCTTTCAGAGTGGGAGAATTACTCCTCCCAGCAGGTGGTGAAGGCTGAAAAGTGCCATTTACTTTGATAGCACTACTTGCAAGATAATAAACTGGTCCAGCAATTGCACTTGCTTCTTGCCTAGCTTCTGGATGCAGCGTGCACATGCATGCTAATGTGTTTACATGCAGGTACGTTATAAAAACTTAAGAGAAATGGATACATATCTAAACAGATGTTTAGACTGAAGGGCATGTGTGAGAGTAGATAGAACAGATCAATAAACAGAGCATAAATGACACTTTTTTGTTTGCTTCCTTGCTGTTCACCTTTGAAAAGAACAAGACAATTTAAATGGTATTTCTTTTAAAGAAAGTATTTGATGACTTCAGGCAATTAAGCACTATGAAGAGATAAAATGCACAGCTACTAACATTTATTGGTTGTATTTAACTTTTAACTTCTTTGGGAAAAAAAAAAAAACAATAAAAAAACTCAGCAATTTAAGTCTTGATCTCTGTGTTCTTTTAACCTCAAGGAGTGAACTCACCCATATCTGAAGAAATTATTGAACTGTCTGCAGATCCTATGAGTAAGCTCTCTCTTCCCACAGGCGAGAGGGCCAACCAATACCAGCATGGGGTAGGGAGCATCGAGACTAGGTAGAGTGCTACAAGAAAGGAAAACAAGGAGGCATTAGGTTACTTAGAAATAAAGTCTTCACAACATAAAGCCTCTGCAGAGACTTCATCATCATTTCCACTAATTTCCTCTATCTATCACACTATTCACAGCATAGAATGAGAACAGGAAAAGCATGTGCTCAGTTTGACACACTCTAAACATAAAAACAGAACAGAATGCCACAATAAAGACCCCTGGGTCTCTTTTGCTGAGGGTATAATGTTATGTGTACAATATCTTCTCTGATTTACAGTCTTTTTGAAGTTGCCTCTGCAGTTATGGCATTGCTGGGTTTTGTTAAGAGTTTTCCAATTCTATTGCAGGGATGGTAATATTTTAATGATCGGGACAATAAGCCTGGAGTGAACCCCAACTCAGTCCTACAAATCTTTATGTACTCCTGCATATATTCTTACTAACCTTGCCAGATGAAGGTAGTAATTTGTGAAGAGCTCTTCAGTTCAGTACAATGAGAGACACTAAGAAACTTAAACTCCACTGAACACAAATAACACTACAGTGAAAGAAATCAAATCGTTGCAAAAACACAAAGCCTTCACTTTGGCTCCATTTTCTCCATGCTGTGCAGACGGTTTGATTCTTGAATTTCCTCTTCCAGCTTTAAATACTGGAATAAATGGCATTTCTGAAAGTCCAGCAATTTAGGCATATAAAAATAGAATGCAACTTTGAACTCTCATTTTTAAATCTCAGTTGGGCTGTAAGATCATGCCACTTGATACCATGTCAAAAATAACTGAAATAATTTCAGAAACATACATTTTTAACTAATGAATAGCTTTAAAACAATTTTTAAAGGAAGAAAACCACCTCTGTGCACTAGGATTACATTTAATGTGATTTACAGCAGGCGAGCATAAATTCCTGAAAACAGATTCCTTTCTTTTAACTCTTCCCTTGCACATGACAAGATCCACAAGAAGTAATGATGGCCATCAAACACAAGCATGGGGAGAAATATAAATAAATAAATAAAATCACAGTAATAGCTTTACATCTATTTAGGTTCAACAAAACAACTCCATCGTCTACCAGATTATACAGACGTAATGGGACTGAATGTTTGAGAAGCACTGAGATAATAATGTAATTCAGTCTCCTAATTCTCCAGTGAAGTAGATAAATACTACCCTCACAGAAGACATAGCACACACACCTAATAAATTGGCTGGCTTGAGGCTATATTATATGTGGGGTTACTAAATTGTAAAATGAAGCAAGACCCTGGTCCAGTGCTCCATTTACTGGACTATTTTCAAGCTAGAGAGCAGCAGCACCATTTGGAGACCTAAGGTTGTTTTAGTTTTGTTTATAAATGTACTGTGACATTTACAAAAATCAGACAACATTAACACAATAAGCTTATTAGCAGAATCATAGAATAATTTTGAGTTGGAAGGGAACTTTAAAGGTCATCTAGCCCAACTTCCCTGCAAGGAACAGGGACATCTACAGCAAGATCAGGGTGCTCAGAGCCTATTTACTTGGGACTGTCATCCTCTTTAAATAAATTCCCACTGCTAGAACAGAGGAACATATCTTCATATTGCTTGCATTTATTGTTTCATTGGAAGAACAGGGAGAGCATTTCCACAATACTATCTCTCATTACATCACCACTTACCTATTCTCAGAAGTTTTGGTTTTGCTAAAATGTAAAAGCAGGATCTGGTAAGGAGTTCTTTGTTTATTTAATGTTCATCTTTCAACTTTCTTTAGTGAGTAGAGCAATACACTGCTGTGAACAATTAATAGATTTCAAGGCCAGAAGGGACTCATGATCATCTAGCCAGATCCCCTTCATCATACTGGCTCCCCACGTCAGTTCTTGTTTCAAGCCTGACGCTGAGGGTTCTGTCAGAGCATATTTTAATTAAAGCGTTCCAGTTGTGGAGATTTCTTGGTACCCATGGTAAATTGTTCCAATGGTTAATTACATTCATTGTTAAAAATAATCCTGCCCTCTTTTTTCTCTGAATAAATTTATCCTCAAAAGCCAGATAGTAAGTCTCATCATGCGCTTGCCCAATAGATTGAAGAGCCCTCTGTTATTAAATTTCCACTCCCCCCACAGCAGTTATAACTATGTCAAGCTACCTTTTTAAATGTCACATGCATTTAGAGTCAGGGAAAAAAATATACATAATATTGTTCAGTGGTCTGTTACTATGTAATTAAAGATAGCATCAGGAAGCACACGGAGAGGGAATGGCATAAGTAACTTATGCTAATATTTTCTGACTGGAGTAAGTAACAGTATAACCTTTTCCTTTGATTTCAGGCTTTATTTTTAATAGAAATATTACTAAAACCAGAATTAATTATAAAGTCATCTAACAAGATAGATGCAAATGAACTACACCAATCTTGTTCCAGTAAGCAGTTTATAGCGTGGAAGACAGCAACGTATCATCATTAGAAAGATTTCATTAATGACTGTGTTGTGTGTTTTCCAGCTGAGCACAGGCAAACACTCGAAGCATCATTAACAATTTTGGTCAGTACCATAAATATTGCTTTGCTTATTTATGTTTGTGTACACGATGCCTCTGACAGAGTTGTTCCTTTCTAGCAACGAAGATACACATGCACAATCCAATAAACAAATATTTAAATAAGGCCTATGTCTGCATTGGAAGAAATCCATGCCTTTAGGTAAAACTACTCTTTTTGGTTTGGTTGGTTGGCTTTTCTTTTTTTTTTTTTTTAGTAGGCTGATACAAATTCTCAGAGCTATCATCACCACAGGGATAGTTCCTATCTGTCATCATCAAGCCCAGAAATAAAACCAGCTTTGCAATACAGACATCTAAAAATGTAAATTAAGTCACTGAATCATGGATCTCGAATCATGTTACTTAGCTATGAATTAAGAGGCCCATAATGGTGCTAAGACAGGATGTTGGGCACAAACTGATTTCAACACCCACTGTAGCTGATAAAATAACAAACCACTTATATGTCATTGTATCTTCCATCAGCGTACGTCAAAGCACTTTCCAAACTTATCAAGCAACTATCATAATTCATCTGCAGAGCAGCAAAGTATGCTGATTTCCATTTTCTAAATGAGAAATAAGACAGAGTGAAGTCACCTGGCATGACAATGGCAATGTCAGAAAAAGAACATTGATTTGCTTCTCCCTTCTGTTCTTTAAATGGCAGACAGCATCATCTCCTCCCACGGGCAGAAGTTGGACTTCCTTAAGTACAAACTTGAAAATTTCGCCTTATGAGTATAAAAACGTGCCCCAGAGCCACAAAATAAAGCCATTTTGCTCACGCTGGTATGCCAGTAGCATGAAGAGAAACAAGCAGAACAGGAAGAAATGTTTTACAGCTCTCTTCTCCCTCTAGAGACTTTCAAATTGCCTTTTAGAAATAGAAATTTTACATCTCTCATTTATGGTGCAAATGGCCATCTGTTTCAACAGATTGTTTAAAAGAAATGGAGTTGTGGACAATCTGTCTCAGACTTCAGAGGTGAATGACTAACTTCATTTCATAATCCATTTCAACCAAACAAGATCTGCCTAATTTGCAGACTGCTAACAGAATACGATGGAACATGTCCTCTTCATTACATTAATTTAAAGGTGGGAGAGGGACAGAAAAATGTCCCTCTAAATATGCCAACATATTCTGCTTTACATGAGTGCCACCCTCAGGAGCAGATGTGAAGTGGAGGTAAGCTTACCTGTCAAAGATTCTCTGGGGCTGCAGCATGCTATACATAAGCTGAGTCATATGATCTTTAGCAGCAACAACTTCTGGAGGAGGGTCATATTGATTCACAGCATCAACCTGTCTCCAGAGTTTAGGAACAAAAGAAAGAAGAAGGGCAGTGATGTAATTGTTCCCAACTGCAATACGTTTCTAAGATCACTATGAATAATGAGGGCTTCATATTTTTGAGGGTCAGTCTTTGCATTTGGCTTGTCTACAAGCACTCTGCTACGTAAATGTTTTTGGGAGATTTAAACACAGACTGATAGATGGATGGAAGGTAGCCAGAAGTAGCTCACCATCGTTAATATATTCAACCTTTTACTGGAAAGAAAACAGGATGCTACATAAGACACAAGGTAATTCTGCTTAGCTTTTAATTATCCATTAATTTGCATCCTCTCAGTGCTGGTGGAAGATGCCAAATTAAAATCCTTAGGGACTGAAGCCATTCATTTATTTGTTAGAAGAGGAACAGAATGGGTATTAACAAAGTAAGCAAACTCCTGACAAAGCATTTCTGCCTTTCCAGGGAGGAAGAGCATTGAAACTACAAGGATTCTCCCTACTTATTCTATTGAGGGTACTGATCTCTAATGGACTGTATTTGTTTTATTTTTTTGTTATTAATGCTTGCCTCTCCTATAATAACCTGAGGAAAGCATTTTTGAAGTAACTTCAACCCAAAAGTTGTGTGCTAGTCTCAATCAGTCATCTAGGCTTACTTTTACAGTCCATAAAGAAAGATTTCTTGAATACGTGTGTGTAGAAGGAAAGCAGATTGTCACATGAGACAAAGAATAAGATCAACATCACTGGTATCATCCATTCATATTCATGATAGCAAGAGGCTGGCATTAAACAAGAGCGTTGATCCCTGATGTTTATGCAGATGAAGTTAGGAGTGACGAATTTCCTGTAAGGATCTTTTATAAATTTTTTTTAAGAATGCTTCCCTTAAATCCAACACCAATATGCAACTGTTAATCCTTGCAATTCTAGTTATAGCAGCACTAGAAGAAAAGGTTTATATTACAGTAGAAAGTTACTGTAATCAGTCTGAGGAGTTATCTGAGGAAAGAAGATTTTACAGAGAAAGCTGTATTGAGTAGACCTGGAAACAAGTATCATTATAACATCCAGAACACATTACAAAAGAACACATTATAACCACAGCTGCTAAGTAAATATTTTGCCCAGAAAGGCTGTGGATGCTCCATCCCTGGAGGTGTTCAAGGCCAGGTTGGATGGGGCTCCGGGCAGCCTGGTCTGGTATTAGATATGGAGGTTTGGTGGCCCTGCCTGCGCTGGGTGAGGTTGGAGCTTCATGATCCTTGGGGTCCCTTCCAACCCAAGCCATTTCATGATTCTATGACTCTATTTCTCCACAGAACAAAGCTTTTAGCTAAGTTCTGCATTTTCACTTACATGCAAGTGCTTCATATCTGGATTTAGAAGCAAAAGCCTCTGAATTTGTAGTCTATCTTGTAGTCTGAAATATGGGAGACGCATCGCACTCAAATGACAACAAACCTGTATTTGCATGCACAGTTGTTCAGGTTTTTTTTTTTTTTGTATTTGCATTCTTTACTTAGAAAAAATTCAGAATGATACACTTACATACCTTTTCTTCCACTGAAATATTCTTGAGATCCAGTTCTGTTAGTTGTTGCAACATGAAAATAACCAAGAGCCAATAATCTGTTTGTTCCTGAAGGAAAAAGTACCTAGATTCATCAATCTAATATTTAATATCTATCAGCTGAAATTAAATAGGTTTTAATACAATGCGATATAAAAAGACTGCTGGAGAACCAAAAGCATTATCTATTCTGGGACTATATAATTATCTATGTCTAATACTTCCAACCTTAGAAGGACTGTAGGAACTTTAGAAGAGAACTTGCATTATAATAAGCATTTATAACAATGAATTTAAGTCTGGGACAATAAAAATGAATAATTAAAAACCAAATGAAAAGTTGACACCAATAATCAAAACTCAAATGGCTGTCTTAAGATGATTGTTGTTCATGTAAGATATTAAAATAGTAATTTAAAGGAATAAGATCAGAATCTGCTTAAGTGAAGGTCATATAAACAGAAAAAGGCTTTCAGCACATGGAGGGGGCCTGGGAAGCCTATTTCAAAAGAAGAGTCAAAGCAAAGTTGAGCTATGTAAGAAGATGAAGAGGATGTGTTTTCAGTCAATTTTTTGGTTTAACTAGCCTACTCTACTTTTTAATTGGTAATAAATTAATCTTCCCCCACTCAAGACTGTTTTGCCTGTGATCACAATTGGTGAGTTATCTCCCTGTCCTTATTCTGAATCATGAGTTTTTTCATTTTATTTTCTCCCCATCTTGCTGAGGAGGGGAAGTGAGAGCACAATATGGTGAGCAACTGGAGGCCAACCAAGGTACATTCAGCACCAGTTCAAACAATACAGAAGTCACAAAAGTCAGGAAAGAGTCATCTTGGATTACTCAGGACAAGTTACAAAAGCAGAGTCAAAGTCAGTATATCTGACATTTCGTGAATCATAAAATCATTAAGGTTGAAAAAGACCTCTAAGATCAGCTAGTCCAACTGTCCACATATTACCACCATGCCCATGAAACCACATCCCTCAGTGCCACATCTACACATTTCTTGAAAACCTGAGTAAAACAGATGTTTAATTCATTAGTGGAGGAATATTAAGGGAGCCATAAAAGAGAACTGAATAAATCCTAAAGATGAAAAGATGATAGGGATTCCAGAGACACATTATTTGAAAAGGGATACTATTAAGTTCCTTTGAGCTTTTCCCATGAACAAGACTGTACCTTCAACACAAACAGAAGTGAGATCTTCTAGTAAAAAAATATCACTGCATAGTATGAATACAAAAGTATTAACAAATGGAATTGATCAAATTAATGGATTTATTGTGTGGATATGAAACATGATTCATATATAGCTTTGGCTAGGAAGTTCCCAAAGAAAGGTGGGTAAAGATGCTGGCAGAACAACTGCTCATCACGACTTTGTTTCTTATCCTCATTCCCTGAGATGACCTGGCTACTCTCAGAGATGGAAAAGGAATCTAAATGGAATCTAGTGTGACGCAAAACAGCAGTTCTAGGTTCATATTTTTGCCTTCATTTTTATTTTCTTCTTACCTGCACAGGATTTTTCAAAAGATTTAAAGCCCTGAGGAGAGGCAGATCTTGAATACATTCAAGTTCACTCAGCTCAGCAATCTAATTAGCAACAAAAACAGAACATAAATTAGCAGCAACAGAGTCAATGATAACTATGGGGGAAAAAAAGTTTTTCATTCCTGTTCCTAAAATCTGGAAATAAAGAAGTCATTATACTCACAAACTGGGTATACATGTTAACTGCATTCAATAAGGCATTTTCAGCCACAAAAGGCAGACAACTTGGATGTTAGCTGGAGAAGCAATATAACACAGTAATTTCGAACCACCTGCGTTTTTCCTGTTCTTTCAAACGTCAAGCCATAACACATTTAACTTTTATGTGGCTGATGTGCTTAAGTGAGGCAATTCTGCAGTTATATTTGCGCTTCATGACTAGCGAAAATAATTCCTTCTAAGGAGATTTTCTTTTCACTGAAGCTCAAGTTAGAACACCCTATCTAACTTGCAGCACTTAACTGAAAAGCATCAGCATACTTATTCTTACCTCTATTTATGTCCAGAGAGTAATGCATCCCACTTAACGTCTCATCTATCCACAAAGAAAACCTTAGTTGGCTGCACTCAGCCATATCCATTAAGCTTTAGAAGTTATGTGGGACTGACCAAAGCTTGTGTGCCCAAAGTGAAGTCACGCCAGTGGCACCCAGTGAACAGTTGTGAGGCTATCAGTGGGTAAAAAGGAATTCCTACTGGCTCATTTTAGCCCAGATCACCAACTTAACAATTTCACTTTATAATCAGTGGAAAAAGACAGTTTCAGAGGACATGACCCATGCAAGGCTGGGATGAATGGAATTCTAAAGAGACTAAATTTCCTTCAAATGCTGGAAGACTGAACCATCCCCATGTGTTAGCTAGCTTATGTAAGGTTTCTAAAAACATAAATCTCAACCACACCCTATTAAATATTCCTTCTGAGATAACAAGCCCCTTGCAGAACAATTTTGACTAGGTTGTCATTTGAGTGGATTTCCCAGATAAGTCACAGAAAACCAACAGGCCATAACTGAAAACCTCTAAATATGTACAGATTATATATGGGGCACCCAGCACAAGAAAGACGTGGAGCTCTTAGAATGGTCCAGAGGAGGGCCACTAAGATGATCAGAGGGCTGGAGCACCTCTCCTAAGAAAAAAGGTTGAGGAAATTGGGCTTGTTTGGCTTGGAGAAGAGAAGGCTCTGAAAGACCTCACTGTGGCCTTCCAGTACTTTAAGGGAGAGTATAAACAGGAGGGGGAATGGCTGTTTGCAAGGGTGGATAGTGATAGGACAAGGGGGAATGGTTTTAAATTGAGACGGGGGAGGTTTAGGTTAGATATTAGGAGGAAGTTTTTCACACAGAGGGTGGTGACGCCCTGGAACAGGTTGCCCAAGGAGGTTGTGGATGCCCCATCCCTGGAGGCATTCAAGGCCAGGCTGGATGTGGCTCTG
>JAOWBP010000001.1:1355470-1371739 GCA_028571105.1 Tragopan temminckii
TACTCTACTCTACTCTACTCTTCTTTACTCTCATCTACTCTATTCACACCCTGGGCTGCAAACAATATGGGAAGGCTGACCTTATTTGGCCAACCAGTGTTCCCTGGCTTCCCATTTCCTTCCCCATTCAACAAGCACAGGAGAACCATCAGCCAACACACAGACAGCTACACTGAGCATGTACAAATATCTGCTCTCTGCAAACCTGAAACATCACTTACATGGAGCTATATATTGCACAAGCCTCGTGAGCTTTCTGGCTGTAAAATACTGCTGCAGTGAAATAGGACAGTTTTGCTACCTCTTTCAACTGTCATGGAGGTTTTCTTATCGTGCCTCTCGTATTTTAAAACAGAGGGCAATTGGGTCACCCCCAAGAGAGGTGGCACACCTTTAACCCAGTTGAGTTGCAGAAACATTTATCTTTCAGTGGGACTTGTTCAAAGGACTTTAAAAGGGCTTCGAGCTATCTACAAGCTGGGCAAGCTTTGTGCTATGGAAAAGCTATGAAGTTTTAGACAAAGAAAAGTGCAGAGTACCTCTTTTTCCAGACAACAGCTTTGACAGTCTGACATCCAGTAACCACAAAAAGCCAGCTAAGCCAGATCTCTACTGCATCCATAAGGACCTACAGCAGCAGAAACACCCATAGGGATGTGTGCTGGGACTGAGAAAATCACTGCAGCTAATACAAAGCATAGTAATAACATTAGTTGTGGCTGGGCTTAAATCCGTTTACATGCATGTACAAGCAATACCTCACTCCAAATACCTCTTTATTCCTCAGATTGCACAGGCAGGTTAACATTAGAAGAGCGGTGGGCTGATCGGAGGTGTGAAGGCAGCTGAGATGCTTGGGTTAGTGTGCAGTAGGTTTGCAGGAAAGATACTTGCCTGAGCTCCAAGCTCTCCAAGAGGCAAAGGCAACAATGTAATCAAATTCCAACTAGCTGGGCAGCTGGTCCATGTAAGATGGGGCTGGAGATTTCATGGGAATGAATGATAAAAAAAGGGCAGCTCCAGACAAAGTTTAGATGGGCTGCCATCGAGCTTGGAGCAGTGCCAGCAGGGCTAATGAGTTCTCTGCATGGAAGTCTCCCAGAGTTTATTTCCTACCATCTGGAAAATGCCTGCCCTTCCACAGGGATTTGCGATGATTCAGACAGGAGTAAGGGTTATTAAAGCCTCAGAACCATGCTTGTCCTCCCTCCTGGTCCCCTCCCCACCCCATCTGTTTGGCTTGGTGATGCAGGGACCAGCTGCTGGTTCATGAGCTCCGAGTTGAAACGGCTTCTTTAAGACCCTGCTCCATGGAGAATGGCAATGGGAGTGAAATGAGCCTTATGTATTTTGGGCCAGAGACAGATTGTTCCTGAATGGGGCTATTAAAAAGAAAAAGAAACAGATTTGAAAATGCCTAGATGGTAAAGGTAGTTTTGGTGGATGCAGAAAATGTGTGGGGTGATGGGAAATGTCACCCTACCTGTGCTGCACCCCTGGTCCAGCACAGCATGTCCAGCCAGGTGATTACCTTAGATATAACGTGTTCTCCTTCCCTAGCACCTAAGACAAAAACTGAGTTTTTCCTACAGAAATTACATTGAACAAACTGCACATGAAAAGCTTATGATGACCAACCCAAATGGCCAAACACTGTCTGCCCATCTTCTGCTAGGAGCAACATCTATTTTTCTGCTGTGGATTTGTGCCCAGTTCTGAAGATTTGTGCATTTCCCTCTTCTTCTTCATCCTCCTATGTCTCCAGGTGCTGCCATCACTTTTTAGCTTCAGCTTGCCCATGGTCCTTGGTAGGTATCATTTCCCTGTCAAGGTTTGGTGTCCCCAGCCCCAAAATATTAGCCTGGCCTTCTGGCTTGCTTAGTTATTGCACGCCTGAAAGGCTAGGCTGGACAGGAACATTGAAGAAAACATTTGCTGGCAGCCAGTTGATACCTCTGTGGGTAGCAGTTCAATCTGAGGGACTCTGCAAGAACGTGTGGGGTTTGATTTGGGGTTGATGCCCTCACAGCCATCAGATGAGTTGCCATCTCTGTGTTTCAGCCCCTCTTATTCAGCCTTCCCTTCCTCTATGTTCTGCACACAGTATGGGTGACCCTTCCATGATAGCTGTGCGCACAAAGATGTCTCAAGGTCTCTGCCATCCAACCTCTGCATTCAGTAATTGGGAAGGACTCTCCTGATGGGATGACAAAAACAACTGTCTCTATTTGCTTTGGGTGCATCCTACTGATGTTCGAGGAGTCATTAAAAACAAGAGCTGCTCAAAGAATGTCCTTCTATCATCAGCTGGGAAAGAACTAATCATGCAGATGAGAGGCTTTACAGTTCCGTTAAATGCCTGGGCTTCTCTTCTGAGTGATTAATGAGCAACAGCTCAGTGTGTAGGCTCAGTTATTCATAGCCTCATCTGACATGATCCTGTTCTTCATGTGAGAAGGGGGATTTCTGGATGCACCAAGGAGAGATAAATCTTCTAGACTGATATTCAACCAGGGAATGAGAACAGATGAGGGTAAGACAAAGGGCAATCCACATCATGGCCAGCCTGGCCCAGTGAAGATCAACATTTTGAAGTAGCCACAGTACTAAAAACATGTTTAAAGAGCCCTCATTGCATTCAACTTCTCAAGCTTAAAGCTCAAGGTAGAGATAGTAGTAGTTCAGATAGGTGAGAAGTGTCCCCAGTTCTGCTAATGATGGAGAACTCATTAATTTGGTGATGCCAGATGGCCTGTTAGTGCCCAAAGGGGCTGATGTGACAAGAAAAGATGGGAGACATTCCCTAGACATCCAGTCTTATGTTGCTGCATTTCTGATGTTGTGTGGCTACGGTGTGAATTGTTCCCCAAGTTCTTCTGGCTCTGGAACAGCAAACGCTGAACTGAACATGTGAAAAAAATCCAGAATTTAAGCTTTAAATCCACAGTTATTATCCTAATAAAACCTTCCCAGTATCGACAGAGGGAACATTTAATACTCAGAAGTGTTAACGGCAAACGCTGGCCTTAAACACATTGATTTACAATTCAATTATAAAAACAATCAGCTCCCAAATACATGCCACATGCAAAGCAGATTTATAGGGAGCCCTGGCACTCTGATAGCACCTTGCAGTCACAAAAAAACCCATGCAAACTCTCTTGGTGATTCACTGATAAGTACTAGGCAATAAAAGGACCCAGCTGGATGAACGGGGAAAGGGGAAACCTGAAATGCTGCCAAGGTGCTGCTAAGCAGGGAGAGAAGCAAGGTGTAAAGCAGGCACTGTGTATGCCACTGAGATCCAACTTCAGCCAACTTTGCAGGCGCAGCTTTTCGTGGTGATGATGGGGCACAGCTTTGGAAGCGCTCAACACCAGTGGGTGCGATTCAGGCTGTTTCTTATTTCTCTTTCCTTTTCCCCAGGCTTGCTTTTGCCTCTCCAGTTTTCAGAGCCATGGCGATAGCCAAGTGCACACTGAATTGTAGCAGCAGAGTGATTTGTCTGCGCCAAATCTATTTCATGCTGCAATTCCATAGAGGAAATAACAAACACTGGAGTCCGAGGCCCTAACAGTCCAATTTTCTCCACTGATTGCCGCTGTGCCTAAGCCTAACAGAGTAAATAATGAACACTGATGCAATGAACTTCCCAATAAATCGCTCCTGATGAATTTCAGACAGGTCACCCAAAAGCAAATTTAATGATTATATGCTGGCCGCAGCCACCTCATTTTTTTTTTTTTTTTTCCTGGCTCAGTTGTTAGCTTTAATCAGCAAATGAAGGAACAGAAAATAAAGTAAAATGCCTCATTTCTGAGCACGCTTCCCATTTGAAGAAAAAAGGTAAAATGTGAACTGCAGGGCACGTACAGCTTGGGTAGACAAGACAGATTTGCCCGGCAATGAGAGCAGGGCTGATACTCCAGGGACCATGGCCTGAAGAGCATCATTTGACTTCCCTGCATCTCAGCTTCCTTTTGAGTTTATCATCCATCACGGCTGTTTTGAGTACAAACTCTTCAGGGCACAACATACCCTGCGATGCACATACGCAGCAGTGGACATCCAGCCTTGCCTGAGGCTCAAGTTGCTGCTGTGATATAATTGATATGAGTCACTGGGTATTTAAAGTGCGGTGGGGAAAAAAAAATGAAGCCTGGGGTAATAAATTCCTGAAATGAGAGCACAGTCAGCTTTGTGGCTGAGGTCTGCAGCAATGAATGGGCAGCAGAGTGTATTCCTGCTATGGGAATTAATCCCCAAGACTAAGGATCAGTGTATAAGCGGCCACTGCTCATTTGTGTGCCTTCTCCATTGCTCAGCTCAGGAATGCGTCCCCCTTTCCCCCTACAAAAAGTTCCCCAGTTGCCTAAGAGCAATAGGACTGACATTACTGCAATGCTAATTTCCTCTTGGCAGCTCTCCCCTGCTCTCTGAGTGCCCTCCCCTTTATTGCCATGTACCACATTGAAAAAGAAATTTGCAATTATGACTCGTGCTAATAAAACAAAAGTGCAGCCAATAAAAGGCAAGAAGAAAGACTTTGTAGAACGACTGCTCAGGAAACCTTTTCAGTAGCACTGTCTCTCAGTGCTGCACTCATCACATCTATGGCAGCTTATGAGGTTGAAGGGACCCACACCATAATATCTCTGGCCCCTGTGTAAATGTATGTATATCTAGTAATATATACGCATAGGAACGTGCGTGTGCACATCCATATAGTTATATATGCACCTGTTGATCAAACACCTTTATATTCTCCTTAATCAATAGGCTGCCAAGAGGGAGGAGGTACTTGGGAGAGGACGAGCTGGTGACTGATACACAACCGTGGCAGGAACTGGAGCAATTTACTTTACCTTCTATTTCTATGTCTGGCACAGGCTTCAAAACAGCATGATAATTAAAACCCAGTAAAGATTACGAGGCTGTAAAGGGGAAATTGTGAAACCCTCATGAACTTTTACAGCTCCCATGAAAATATTTCATTTTGTGGTCTGGAGGAGTATTTCCTTGTCTCTTTAAGCACCAAAGGGCCACATTCATATAACAATTACTTTCTAAGGCTGGTGGAGCTGATAGCGTTTCACACTGCATTACAAACAACATCCCTAGGCATTGTCCATAAAACATTGTGTCTTGCAGGGTTACATGAGGACTGTAAAACCACTGTAGGCAAGAAGTGCTGCAGAGAACAGAAACCTATGGTCTCCTAAGAAAGTACAAGACTGAGGATGAGTCCTTCCTTCAGGACAGAAGGGTATGTCACCCTATATAGTTGTGCACAGAATTACAGAATGATTAAGGATGGAAAAGACCACTAAGATAATCAAATCAGTCACCAAACCATCCTCACCATACTCTAAGCCATGTTGCGAAGATGAAGGGGGTTCCTGTGGTCTTTGCATGGTTTCCAATACCTTCACAATTTGTTCCCTTTGGGTGCCCATCATTTGCCCTGAATGTGTTACTAATGCCCTCTTTGAATTTGCATGAGTGCATTTCACATGTTGAGATGGAGGAATAGTTACCAGAGGACAACGTGCTGAAGGAATGCAGGCAAAGTGATGTGAGAAAGTTTCCCAAGGGCAGATACTTGTGCTTGTCTTGAATTTGCAAGAACTAGTAAATTCATAATCACAGAATGGCCTGGGTTGGAAAGGACCATAATGATCATCTAGTTTCAACCCCCCTGCTATGTGCAGGGTCGCCAACCACTAGACCAGGCTGCCCAGAGACAACCAGAGCCTGCCAAATCTGCACCATACCACAAGCACACATACACCTCATCACAGAGACTGTACGACTTGGACTGTACCTAAGAATAGAATCACAGACTCATAGAATTGTATGAGTTGTAAGGGACCATTAAAGGCCAACTGGTCCAACTCTCCTGCAATGATCAAGAACATCTACAACTTGATCACGTTGCTCATAGCTGGTCCAGCCTGAGCATGAATACTTCCAGGGATGGGGCATCCAACCACATCTCTAGGCAACCCGTTCCAGGTATGTGGTGGCTGCTATATGGAGATGATGAGTACAGGGTTATAAAACATCTGACGAGACGTGTTCTCAAGAGCCTTTCCAAACACCTACTTAGAAACGAGTGGTGTGTGAGTACCACCCTTGGGTTTGGAGCGCAACTGAGGCTCCAGATGGGCATGAACATGTGTGGACCATGCGAGAGGGTAAGCCAACATGTTGTATGAATAGTTACTTGCTTACTAAAACAGCTTGACTCTACCCACAATAACAGCTTAATGAACACAAGATGTTCCCAAAAGATCTTTCCCCCACTTACTCAATCCTCTGTGAGAGAGGGTTGCAACAAACGCCAGCATGGAAGTCAGACCCTGGACAAAGGGACTTTTTTGGTCCAGGCAGGTTTGGTGCCAAAAGAACCCCCTCATTGCTCATCTTGTCCAGCTGTGTTGTAACAAGAGGCTTGTTGCTGTGCCATCCCTGCTATCTGGAAACATATATGTGGTGTAATTACCTCAGTTGCAAAACCTTTCTGTTTCTTGATCCCATGATCTGGGTGAGTCCCAGCATGTCACTGCCTCTCTTCTCTTCATAGTCATGCCATGCTGTTCTTGCACCTTGCAGTCCAACAAATTCCTTCTCACACCTCAAGACAGTGAACAGATCTGACCCAGAACCTGCTATTTACTGCTTGTGGTGGTGTGACGGACGATGTGATGTGTAGTTCAAAGAAAAATCTTTTAAATAATTTACTTTGGAAGAATACAGACTGGTACATTTGAAATTTTCTTGTTTTCATACGTTGTGGTGTCTACCAGCACAGCTGCTCAGTGGGTAGAAAAGGTGGACTTCAAAGCTTGAGATCAGCCATGTAAAGATGAGGCAGTCTCAGATTATTAAGCAATTAGAGACAAATGGAATCCAAAATAGTTTGACTCTAGGCCACAACAGCCCAGCCTGAATTCAGAGCTCCACACCTACCTCAAAGGGTCTGAAATCTATCTTACATTTACTGTGCAGCTTCTTTTCCATCCTCTCATGTCTGGATGCAGAACAGGCTCCTTTCCTGCATCCTCTCTGTAGCACATCTTGGATGCCACAGTTAGTGAATACAGAGCTCATGTGTTATCCCAGGAAGATCCCACATCATCACGCATGACTGTGGTGGCTGCTCTCCACTCTTACTCATGCAAATTCCTCGTGGAAAGGAATGAACTCTGGGATTTAATGGTCAAGACTGACATGAAAAACTGAGTTTATGAAAAAAATGAAAACAGAAATCAGAGGATTCTTAACAACTGGAACTACTGGGTTCTACTTTTAACGTGGAGGTTGTGAAAGTTCTTGCCCAGTTAGACTGTGGCAGCTGGGAATTAGACTGACTGATTCAGAAGACCACTTCTTGGAGTACACCATATGACTTTGGACCTGGAAAAGAATCTTATCAATACCACAAAAGTTCTTAAAAAAACAAAGCACCAGAGCCTTTGAGGAGTCCTCAAATATCTTTTAATTCTGAAGTTTCAAGACAGATGCACGAGCAGTTACACAGCTCAGAGAGAACCTATCTCAGAATGTGAAACCCAGCCGGGTTTGCTATTCACCTGGCAAATACAAGTGCAGTGCATCCTCGGTTTGGAAAGCTGACATGAACTTATCAGCCCCAGTGAATAAGGAATCAGGCAGGTACAAATGGCCAAGGCAGGACAGAATGGTGATGTGAGCTCTCCTCATTCTGCAGAGCTGGAATGTGCCCTCCTCCTGCCCTTGCTGATCATTCAATGCTGAGCTACTGTGTGTCCTTCCAGCACATCAAATGGTGATTAGAAAATATCTTCTGAGCGGGGCATACTCTAAAGATATATTCAGAAAAAGAGAATTAAGTTCAGCTATTACCTTTATACTGACAATTTTCTCCTACATTCACTATTATCCAGTGCAGTATGAGCTGCAGAAACTGATGCCATATGCTCCGTGATAATGAAAAAGTAGAAGTGGAAACAAATGGTCCCACGTTACTTCCCATTACGAGAATTGGCTTATTACTATCTGGAGGAATAAGCAACTAGATCTCTTTGCAGTGGAAACAGCAGAAAACTAAATGCATCTATGACTGTCACTGCAAAAAATACTGGCAGAGCTGAAACAGGCTTCCCATGCAGCAACGCTGTTGGAACAGCTTCAAAATCATCACGATCCCACATGTTACCAACAAGTGATGTCATGGTGCTTTTTACTTCAGTGTGGTCTGAACTTTCACTGACAGCTCTGGCCTCAGCCAGTGTGAAATCTCTTCTTCCATCCTGCCTTACATCCCAAGGCAAAGCAGCAGTGACAGAGCGAAGCCAAACAGCCCGCCTAAATCTCCACCAGAATGTCTGTTCCTCCTGCAGGGCAATCACAATTGGGAGAACACATTAAGGAAGCATTACGTGATTACACATCAACCCCTACCCCAAGAAAACCCCAAAACCAAATTTTAAATTGCATTTCCTTTCTCGCTAGCAGACAGTCACCCAGGAGATACATTCCTTTGCCATAAATTATAACAGAAACACAGAAATCTGGATCTGACAGCCCCTGCTGCTCACTGTGGCTGAGCAGATTAAACAGTGGTGATTTTCTTGTCCTTGGTGGCCTGTTTGATAGCAGCCTGTTCACAAATGATCTCCTTCAGCCTCTGCAACCTCATGTTCTGCGTTGTTTGGTCTCCCACACCCGTCTGGCTCCGGTGCAGTAAGTTCAGGGCATAGATGTATTCCAGCTCTGTGTACTTCACACCTTGATCCACCACCAGGTTTAAGAGCTCATCCGCTGTGTTGTAGAGCATCTCATAATACTGCCTGGAAAGCAAGCAAACAACCACTCTGGTGAGTATTGATATTTGATGCTCCAGACCTTTAATTCTATAGGATATAATCAGTGATTATTTTTTATTCAGCAGTGCCATGAGCTGAGAAGGTTGCATGAGGTGCTGGACAAGCAGAACACAAAGGCATTCCTATTTAACACAAAGTTAATACAAAGTGCAGAAGTACATGGGAGCAAACCTCCTACTCTCCCTGCTCCCAACACTCTTCCATACTCAAAACACAACTGAGGGATCCTCTTTGCTAGTTGTTACCTTCAGCCAAGATGCCACACATCCATGCTCTGTGTCTCAGTCTCCCCACCTGTACCAAGGTGAAAGATCTCTTGCAGGTCTGTGGTCTAGATAATACCAATAGAAAAGCATCCTGTCCAAGGGAAGATGTGCAAACATAACGTTTTACAAAGCTCCTTTAGGCAGAGGGGGTCCCAAACCTGGGCAGACCCTTCAAAGTCAGGAATAAGGGGAAGGTTCTCCTTTATCACTCCATAGTACTAAGATCCAGGGAGCAGTGAATCTTGGCTGTGGGTTTGGGTCTGTTTGGGGTATCAAAACAAGCAAAAAAAATAAGTGGTGCACGGATAGATAGTACTCCTTTTTCTAAAGGAACTGGTAAACTGTATAACTTGCACAGATGTAACAGACCCCTATAAAGAAATAAGGGTCTGAAGAGCTTAGGGAAGAAGAAAAAATATCCCTTTCTTGCATCACGTTGCAGCAAGGATTGTTTCAACCAAACACTGTAACTTCCAGCACTTGCATGACTCCCCCATGCTTCTGTAGGAGAAGGCTGCAGTCTAATCCTTATGTCTTGGTAGGATCAATTATTTAAAATCCAAGAGAAAAGGCTCCAGGAAAAGTTGTCACCTCGTTCCCTCTCTCTGCTCTTTGACTGCATTAAAATAACAATCAGGGCAAACATGGCAAAAATGCATATTAAATTCATCTTGTTCTTTACTTTGCAGGCTCTTTGGTCTGATTCAGCTGTGCTTTTGCAGAGCATGCAGCTTGCCAGCAGACTGCAAATCACTGCAGCAATGACTGGAACTGGCTGTAACAAAACCATGTGTTTGCAGCTTCGTGCCTGGTTGTGTGGCCAAGGCTCCTGGGCTTCAGAGCTCTGCATTTTCATCCCCTCTGTCTCTTTCCAGGCATTGCCTGCTGCTGTGAGATGAGACTTTGCTCCCGTGGCTGAAAGTCTGCAGCAACATCACTGCTATTATAGACAAGGTGGGATGAAGGGCTTGCACCTAGAGGAAGGGGACTTCAAAACCATCAATTCCAAGAACAAGGACTGATAGGATTTGTGTTCTGTGATCAGAGAAGAAGGAAGTGTGCTTGTGCAAGTGAAGGTACACACGGAAAGCACAAGAAGCAAATAAAAAATAGCTTTTGGCGATAAACAATAAGCTGAAAAATGAATCAAGCAGTTAGGCTCCGCACAAATGAGATAGAGTACGAAATTCTGAAACTGAAGGAGGATGAGTTTTCCAGCATCACCAACAGCCCCAGGGGACACTGAGCTGGGCTCTGGTACGAGGACACATGGCTCTCCTTAGAAGCAAGGGAAAATTGGGCAGGCTAACTTTTGCTTCTTGAGAACACAAGATATTCTGTGATTCTCCAGTATAAGACATTCTTTGATTTCTCTTGGAAAAGAAAGGGGAACCATGCAAGCTGCTTAAGAATAGCATCGGTAAGAGCTGTTCAGCAGCAATTTTGATCAAAGGGATTCCTCAAATCCCCATAACTTAAGAGAAGGATTCCAGACTGTACATCTCTAAAGGCAGGTGGATATGTAAGGATGGGAGAGACCTTGCACATCCTTGTATCAGCTGCTATCTGCAGATGGCATTTGGGTAATCCCTATAAGCTACATACTCATCAGCTCTTGTGATGCTGAAAATGCCAAACGAGGCCGGTGCTTCAGAGAATGACTGAAAATACCTACGTGGTTCAGGTAAGAAGCATTCTGCAAGGCTGGTTTGGTCCCTTGGAAAGCCATGGCATCAAATTTTATTTTTTGATAGAACAATAACAAAAGCCACTAAGCTCTGGAACTGCACTTCTCAATTCTGGATTCAGAAGGCAGGAGACTAAACCAATCCTCACCTCCAGTCACTGAAACAGATGGAGTGTAGTTAAACAGTTTTATCTGGGATGCTGTGGAAAGGCCAAAGAGTCCAAATTCAAATAGCAGTACCTACCAGTGGGCTCTACAGCATTCTTCTGGCACCCTGTGTGCTCACTCAGTGAAGCAGAGAGTGCCCAGAAGCTGCTGTGAGCCTCAATGTGTTAAAAAGATTAAGCTACTTATAAAGCTGTTTCAGTACATAGGGAGAAATCTACTCTTAGGTTAACTCTGAGGGTATTGGCAATATCTCAAGTACAGTTATGTACACAAAGTATACAAAAAAACAGCACAGCTGCCAAAGTAAACAGTGAGATTTAGGAAACATTGATCACTTTCAGATATTTTAAGCTGAATAGATGTGAAATGAAATTTTGCTTTTGCCAGTTCTGGTGGGATTTTGGGAAAAACACCAGAGAGCGTATCCTGGCTGGGGTAATCTCTCTGAGATGGAAGGCTCTGCTCAAAGCATGGAACTCTTGGTCTTCCTAAAGGAAGAACCTAAAAGAATAAGACATCCCTCCTACTTCTACTTTCCCCCAGCCATATTCTCAGAGACACATGAACTGTTGCACTTGGAATATTATTTCCCCATCAGGCAAATTTTAAACTCTGAGAATGTCCAACAAGAATGCAATTATACAAAGAGAAAACTGGAGGCTGGAGCTGTGCTACCAGTTTTGCTCTCATGTGCTAAAACAGTTTCCAGTTCCTGCAAGGTAAGTCCTTCAGAATGCTTCAGAACATTTCTTTCAGAACATTCCCCTCTCAGCATTTTGATTCTCCTTTGCAGCAGGGGATCAGGAGGGAGAAGAAACAACCACAGCTCCTTTGGGCGTCTGTCCATCTGACTCCATCTCTACTGCTTAAATGCCTGTTGGGTGCATCACTCTGGGGCACAGCCTTGAGCATTCCCTGGTTCTTCAGGATGGCTCTGTGGTGAAGGGCAGGGGAGATTCAGGTTGGATATTAGGAAAAACTTCTCTGAAAGAGTGGTGAGGCATTGGAGCAGCTGCCCAGGGAGGGGGTGGAGTCATCGGCCTTGGAGGTGTTCAAGAAATGTGGAGATGTGGTACTTAGGGACATGGTTTAATGGGCCATATTGGTGGTAGGTGGACGTTTGGACTAGATGATCTTAGAGGTCTTTTCCAACCTCATTGATTCTATGATTCTGTGTCTGGTCAAGGTGTCAATGGGGATCAGTGGGTGATCAGTACCACTTTATAGCCTCTCCTGAGATGCTAAAGCTGCTCTGTCTGCAGCACCATTAGTCAATGCAAACCTTGTCTTTACCCTGTGTCCTTACAACTGCTTTTCTTCTTAGCCTGTCCCAAATCCTGGGTTACTGCAGATGAGTTCCATACCTAATAAACACAGGATTCATCTGTCACTCTGTTCAGGATCAGATTATTTTTTAATTAAAAATTTCCTGCAAAAAGGAAAAAAAAGAAAAAAAAAAAAAAGAGCAAGCGAGACAGTACGAGGGAGCAAAAGGTATGCATTTTTAATTGGGAGCAATTAAAAAACTGCCGCTTTGGCATGGCATTGCCTTTGGCCAAACCTTATTTGCATGAGTAATTATTCACTCCATTACGAAGTCTGCTCAACTTTGCCTCCCTTGTCTTTGAAAGTATTAATAAATATTGATCAGACACACTCCTGTTTGCCTTTGCCCAAGCAGCTCTGATGGACTCATCTTCTGATGTTATCAAATAATGAAATATGAAAGAGTGAGTGGGATGAGCCTCTTGTTCTGTGATTTTTTATTTAGGCTCTTCATTTTACTTTCAGAAGTGTATTTGTCCCTGCCATTATAAATGCTCTTTTGATTATCAAGAGGAGGTTGTGAAAAGCAAGTTAGTAAGGGATGGGGGAAATAAATGGATGACAGGTGAGGGAGATCTCTATTCAGTGAAATGCTGGCAGACTGCTCTGGTTTTTAAAGTTGAGATATAAAGCCAGGAAGAAGAATTAATATTTATCAAAAGTTGATTCTATCATCTGACAAATGGGTTAATAAATAATAATAGCAGATTAAAATACCTAACTGGAAAATGAATTTAGTTTCCCAAGCCTTCTGTTGGCTTCCATGTGAGCACAGCTAAACACGTGTAAGATGATTTATCCTAAACTGACCATGAGTTTGGGCACCAAGATCCACTGAGCAGTCTGATACTTGGGTTAAGAAGAAAAGAGCTGATCTCAGGAATCTTTACCCACCTCAGTCAGGAATGTGGCTGATGGGAACAAAGTCACCTGGGTGACTCAGCTCATCAGGGAAATCTTATTTGTATGCTTACTTGCATCGTTAGTATTTATTTGCCTTATGCTGAAAAGTGTAGATAGGGCTTGTTGAGTTCATCCCTAAGGCAAATGCATAAATGCAGCACAAGTTGTTTCAGAGTGTCTTGTTCTGGATGCCATCTTCAAGCAATTGGAAGAAAAGAAGATTATTAGTAGTCAACATGGATGCACCAAGGGGAAATCATGCCCCACCAACCTGGTGGACTTTTGTGATGTCATCACTGACTGGATAGATGGGGGGAGAACAGCAGATGTTGTGCACCTTGACTTCAGCAAGGCTTTTGACACTGTCTCCCACAGCATCCTTGTAATGAAGCTTAGTAAATGCAAGCTAGATGAGATAGATGCAAACTAGCTCAGTAGCACATACATAAGCAGCATAGAGTACAGTTAGAGGCCTGTAACTAGTGATGTTACCCGGGGTTGGTGTTCGGTCTGTCTTGTTCAACATCTTAATCATTGGTCTGGATGAAGGGATAGAATCCCACCTCAGCAAGTTTCCTAATGATATAAAGCTGGGAGGAGTGGCTGACACACCAGAAGGCTGTGCTGCCATTCAGTGACACCTGGACAGGCTGAGAGTTGGGCACAGTGGAACGTGATCAAGTTCAACAAGAGCAAGTGTGGAGTCCTTCAATTGGGAGAAATAACAGCATGCATCCCTAAAGTAAAGGGGCTGACCTGCTGGAAAGGAGCTCTGCAGGGAAGGACCTAAGAGTCCTGGTGGACAACAGATTGGCCATGAGCCAGCAGTTGTGCCCTTCTGACCAAGAAGACCAATAGCAGCTTGGGGTGCATTCAATAAAGTGTGGCCAGCAGGATGAGGGAGGTTCTCCTTTCCCTCTACTCTGCCCTCGTGAGGCCACAACTGGAGTCCTGTGTCCAGTTCTGGGCTCCTCAGTTCAAGAATGACAGAGCATTGCCACAGAGAGTCCACTGGAGGGCTACAAAGATTACAAGGGGCCTGGAGGAACATCTCTCTTAGGAGGAAAGGCTGAGAGATCTGAGGGTGAAGTCTGAGAGGGAATCTTGTCAACGCTTGTAAATATCTAAAGGGCTGAGGTCAAATGGATGGGGCCAAGCTCTTTTTGGTGGTGAGCAGCTACACTTCAAGGAGCAACAGGAAAAAACTGGAATACAGAAGTTCCATACAAACACGAGGAAGAACTTACTGTGAGTGTGACAGAATCCAGGCACAAGCTGCCCAGAGGGGTTGTGGAGTCTCCTCTGGAGGTATTCAAAACATGCCTGGATGCCTTCCTGTATGACCTACTTGAGGGAATCTGGTTTGGAGAGAAGGCTGGACTAGATGATCTCCAGAGGTTCCTTCCAACCCCTACAATTCTTTGATTCTATGATCTCTCCTGATTTCTCCTAATTTCCTGTGGAAGTGCCGACAATTGCTGTTCTACAAAGGGAAGGAGACATCCATTTGCCTCCAAGACTTCAGTTCTTTAGGATCACAGAATCATAGAATGGCTTGGGTTGAAAGGGACCTCAAGGATCATCAAGTTCCAACTCCTCTTTCACAGGCAAGGCTTCCTGTGGGCAGGATGGTAAACACCTAGCTAAAGCCTCCTTTACATTCAGCCTCAGGGCTGATGGTTGTGTTTCGAGATGAGGAGTGAAGGACTGTGTAAGGTATCCAAAGATCAAGAGAAAATGACCTCGCTGCCCAATCCAAAGCTCAAAGATTGCTGTACCCTTTCTGCTGACTTAGGAGGCCCAGGAAGATCTAACTTCATATGAACATCTTTGTATTAACAGCAAATAAATGAAGACATATCACAGATGGAAATGGTTCCCAGGTCAAACAAAAAACATCTCATGGGCAAATCAAAATTGCTAAAGCCAATTACAGAATCAGAGAATCACTAAAGTTGGAAAAGACCTCTAAGATCATCTAGTCCAACTGTTCACCTGCCACTAATACTGCCCTCTAAACTATGCCCTTAAGTACCACATCTCCACATTTCTTGAATACCTCCAAGAATGGTGACTCCACCAGCTCCCTGGCCAGCCTATTACAAAATTTTCCTTTTCTTTCTGTTAAATATCAGTTTTAAAACAAAACATCAACTTGCCTGAAAGGAATCCATTTTGCAAAGATGCACTTTTAGTATATTCATCAAATAAGATGGCAACTTGAGCTCTTTTCTTGGAGAAAGGGAAAAAAATAAAGAGGCTCTCTCATTAAGAAAAAATCTCCGAAAAGGCAATCAGGTTGAGACAAGATCCTCTGAGGACTATTAATACCATTCTCCATTTAAATGCTAATGCTAACCTATAACCCAAGACCTGCACACAAAAAAGTTTTTCAAAAGATGGCCAGGTGAATTCAAAATTAAATTCTGATTTTCCTGAGAATGACTTGATCTCTTCTTAAGAGAAGGACCTTCAGACGAACAGTGTGATGTTTCAGAATAAAGAATCTTACTTTAATTATTCACTCATTATACAGCTGGGTGCCTACTCTGTAATGATGTGGACAGAAACAGATTCAGAAGGGGAGAACTTGGATCTGGGTGCTGACTTACCCAAAGGGAACAAAAAAAAAGTGTTCTGTGCTTTATCTCTTGCACTTTTGGGGGATTAGGGAGTCACTTTTACAATACTCTAATAAGAAATCTAGTAAGAAAGTAAGAAAGGTTAAGTATGAAGCACTTACAGACTAAATCTAGACACACACACACACAAAAAAAAAACACCCACAAGACAGAACAATGAATATGTACTTGAAAAGGAAAAAATGACCAAAGCTGCAGTAATGAAGTCGCTTCATTTTGATAAAGGCAGATCTCAATAAAACTATTACATTCACATATATGGAGGAGGTGAGTGAGTGCAAAAAGGGAAGGTACAGAAAGAAATGAGGTAACAGAGTTTTGGGTCTTAGCTGAATGAGAAGAGATGCCCGTGGGGGATGGAGCTGATGGTTACTTGGGCACCAGAGATGGGACAGGAGGGATAAGCA
>JAOWBP010000001.1:1379951-1396379 GCA_028571105.1 Tragopan temminckii
ATCCAGCCTGGCCTTGAATGCCTCCAGGGATGGGGCATCCACAACCTCCTTGGGTAACCTGTTCCAGTGTGTCACCATCCTCTGTGTGAAAAGCTTCCTCCTAATATCTAACCTAAACCTCCCCCATCTCAGTTTAAAACCATTTCCCCTTGTTCTATCACTATCCACCCTCGCAAATTCTCACTCCTGTTTATACGCTCCCTTCAAGTACTGGAAGGCCAGAATGAGGCCTCCCCGGAGCCTTCTCTTCTCCAAGCTAAACAAGCCCAACTTTACAATCCCACCCCTCCTTTTCAGCCATTCTGCTCGTGTCTTGAATTAAAAACCAGCATGTGTTTGCTCTGCAGGGGAGCTGTGCCACCCCATGCAGCATGCAAAATGGTGAGAGCCGCACCAGCTGAATGACAGCCATCTGCCACCAATGTGTGAGTCAGGACAACGGGCATTGCCAGGCAGTATCAGGGATGTGCCACAGCGATGCAGGAATGGAGAAATGCTGCGGTCCTCAACAAGGGATGGAAGAGAAGTTGTGGATGCCTCATCATCCTTGCAGGTGCTCAAGATCAGGCTGGACGGGGCCCTGGGCAACCAAATCTGGTGTGGGGCAACCAACCTATGGCAAGGGGGGTTGGAACTTGATGATCTTTAAGATCCCTTTCAACCTAAGCCATTTTATGATTCTATGGCATCACTTACTATTTTGGCACCCTTCTAAGATCATCTAGTCCAACTGTTCACCTACCACCAATATTGCCCACTAAAGCATGTCCACAATGTACCACATCTCCACAGTTCTTGAACACCTTCAAGGATGGTGACTCAAATACTTCCCTGGGCAGCCTGTTCCAATGCCCAACCATTCTTTCATGGAATTTTTTCCTAAAATTCAGCCTGAATCTCCCCTGATGCAACTTAAGGCCATCACCTCTTGTCCTGTCACTGTTACCTGGGAGAAGCTGACCCCCACCTTGCCACAACCTCCTTTCAGGGAGTTGTAGAGGGCAATAAGGTCTCCCCTGATCCTCCTCTTCTCCAGATTGAGCAATCTCAGTTCCCTCAGCTGCTCCTCAGTCTGAGCTCCAGACCCCTCACAGCTTTGCTGTCCTTCTCTCGACATGTTCCAGGGGCTCGATGCCTTTCTTGTAGTGAGGGGCTCTAAACTGAAGAAGTACTTGAGGTGCAGCCTCACCAGTGCTGAGTACAGACGAACAATCACCTCCTGCTCTGCTGGCTGCAATCTTATTCTCTGCAGTCTTCCAGCCACTCTGCCTCAAGCCTGCAGCGTTGCCTGGGGTTGTTGTGATCAAAGTATAGGACCCAGAAGTTGGCCTTGCTGAATTTCAGGCCACTGATCTCAGCCCATTGAACCAGCCTGTCCAGATCCCTTCTGCAGGGCTTTCCTACCCAAAGACAGATCTACACTTTCCCCAACTCGGTGCCATTTGCAAACTTACTGAGGGTGCATTTCATTTCCTCATTCATGTTATCAATTAAGATATTAAACAGGATGGGAGCCAATACCAACACCTAGGAAACACCACTCCGGACTGGTCACCAGCTGGGCTTACCTTCATTCACCACCAGTCTCTGGGCCTGGCCATCCAGCCAGTTCTTTACCCAGCAAAGGGTGTACATGGCCAAGGCATGAACTGCAGCTTCTCCAAGAGAATACTGTGGGAGACAGTGCCAAAGGCTTTGTACTGCAGGCCTGGGTAAACAAAACAACCCAGTTCCAGTTGGACAGTCAAAATTTCCTGAACTTTCATTAAGTGGCTGCAGTTCTACACGTAACTGGTCAGTATTTCCAGAGAGACCAAAGTCACTAAAGGTAAAAAGTAACAAGAAAAACTTCTACAAAGAAAAATCCTTTCCCTTTAATTACCATTAGCAATGCAGCATGACAGAAAGAGATAAACACACATGCACCTACACAAATAAGGAGCTTGGGAACATAAAGTAATTACTTTGATTTTTTTTTTTTTTTTCCCAGCGACATTCAAAACTTATTAGTCTCAAGAAACCACATATCAGCAAAAGACTGTCACCTCAGGGATAAATGAGGAATTTGTAATTCATTTCCAGGAGAATATATCCTGATGCTGTTAATGCAGAATGGGAACGCGCCGTGGCCAAGCCTAAGAGCCAAAAACACTTCTTAAAAATGTTTTTTTGCATCTTCCTGAGCTTGTGTCCCTGGAAATGTGAATGCAGGCTTTGGCTGGCTGAGAAGTTCACCTCCATTGATTGTTTCACTAACACACCAAGAACCAAGCGGAGAAAGTCAATGAAGTCTCTCTGTTTTTTCAGTCCATTTCCAGTGTAGGAAAATTGAATTAATCTCTTTACTTGGAGCAACTCAAACAACCACATGAAAATCATTACGGAAGCCGCTAAAACCTCTATCTTTAAAGGTTACAGTGTGAAGATTAAAAGCACCTCCGGGAAAAAGCGAAATGGCTGATCAAAATTCAATGTTGAGTCAACAGCGGAAAGCCCGGGCAGGACCGTCGCCTTCCAGCACCCAATGGGTATTTCAAGATGCTCCTGCTATATGGAGCAATACCAGCAAAGAGAGGATGTGATGTGATTTTACACATCACGACGTTTGGACACTGGGGATGTAGGAAGTGCCAAACAATTTCAGACCCCTAATCCCTTTAATAGGGGGCTGCTACCTGCTGTAAATCCTCCCAAGGGTGCTTACAGACTGATGTGCACATCTGCAAAGTCACTTCCCGGCCTGGGCAGCTGCTGAGGTGTCCCTGCATCTCGTTTCAATTGGTTTAAAGCAGTTTAGAGAATTACACCCTAAAGGTGCTCACTTCTCACCACTCACTGTAGAGGACTGAGGGTAACCAGCTCTGACGGAGACATGACTGTGGTGGATCTTTAGCTAGAGAGCAAGTATTTACCAGCTCAGTGGGTCAATGCATATATCTGAAAGTTTAGGCTTGGATGCCTTGCTGGACATGAGTGTGTGTTCTTTGGGTTTCTAGGGCCTCTTTTTCTGCAAAATGCCTGGTTAGTGTTTTAATTACAAAGCTAGCAAAATCCCTTCCTTGAGGAATTCATAATCCATGCAGCTACCAAAGGAAGGGGAGGGACATGCTGTCATTACCCGGTGGTTCCAGCCACTTTCTTTCCATCTTCACGTGCTCAAGTGCTCTCATTATGCGAAAATTACTTAAGGACAAACAGGAGAAATGTCATCCCCCAAGAGTCAGGTCCTTTGCTTCTGAACAGCTGGCAAATCACCATCTTGGACATTTTTTTCTAACGGGAAGAAAGAGCAGCAGGCAAGGCATTCCCCATATACACACAGTGAATAAGGAATCTGCTACTCAGCAAACTTGAGAACAAGAGTTGTCCATCCTCAAGGCTGGAGTGAGGACAAAGATGGGGAGGGAAGAGTAATAATGCCTTCTGCACAAGGATGTGTTTGTTCCTCCTGCTGCATCTCTGGTGCTACCTACAGCAATTCTTATCCACACCTGATATCTTAACCTAATTTAAGGCAAAGTTCCATTTTCAGGAACATTATCATTTCAGAGCATTACACCTCATTTCTTTGTTTGTTTGTTCCCTCGCCTTTGATTGTGCTAGCACAGCTGTTTGCAAGGCCTGCTGTGAACCAGACCGGGGAGCTGATCCTGCCAAATATGAGGAAAAAATGATGTAAAAAGCAAACTATATCCCTTCTCTCCCCAAGCTGGATTATTTCCCCTCTCTAATTTACTGTGTTGCATCAGTGCTTGCTATGCTGACATAACCAAAAGAATGGGAAGAGGAAGATGGCATCATGGAGCAACACGCAATCACCATCCACAATCTATGTGTTTTGCAGAGATTATAAAATTGAATGTATCTCAGAGGTAGTTTTTGAGATGAGACAGAGAAAGTACCAAGTGCTGTTTGGGGGAGGAGTACTTTGGACAAACCGGAGGTGTTTGGATCCATTCTCATCAGGTGTCCATCAGGATGCTATGAGGTGGGAAGATCATAGGATCATTAAGGTTGGAACAGACCTCATTCAGTCCAACTGTCAACCCATCCCCACCATAACCACTAAACCACGTCCCTCAGTGTCACATCTCCACATTTCTTGAATGCCTCCAGTGATGGTGATTCCACCACTTCCCTGAGCACGGGTCTGCTTTTGAGGCAATACCTGGATGTGATGGCTGTGAATCTGCAGAAGAAGTGCATTTCCTGGCCTTGGCAAGGTTTCCTTTCCCAAAATGATGAACCTGGACAGAGACAGATGGCTTCTGAGCCCTGCAAGGCTGTGGGATTCAGAGTATGAGTTCACAATGCTGTGGTGAGATGACCAGAAAACTATCGAAAGACTTCAAGATGCCTTTCCTGTACATCTCAGTACCATGACCCAGTGTTCGAAAGACAAAAATGTTCAAACTCTTTTCTTAAACACTGATGGATGTAAAGCTTAAACCTGGACTTCATCAAACTCTTCATCTGAGGAAAGTATAAGGAGTCTTGGTTCCTGGCCCTACAAGGAGATGGGGTACATGCACAAGATTGAAACACCTGATTTTGACACAGATGTGCCATGTAGAAATACTTGACTCACAATGAACAGGGATCCATCTGTGATCTCCAGTCTTCTTCCAGTCTTGAGCTGGCACCTTATTGCAAATCTATTGTATTGCAGAGTCAGAAACTCCAAGAAGTATCTCTATAAAATGTCACGAAGGCATAAATTGATGCCTTTCTAAAACTCATAGCAGCTGCAGATTTAACTGGAAATTAAACTCTGTGGATGGGTGATTTGTTCCAGCATAGTTTTAATGCACATGTAGTGGGGTGGCTGATTGGGATGCGTGGGGCATCACCCAGCAGCACCCATCTGGTGAAGGACCATATGGGGACGCAGTCTCTGATCTCCCAAAGCAGGGGAAGAATGGGAGAAAGGGCGGGGAGTCATCAAGCTGAGGGATGTTTTTAATCCTTTATAGTTGGGATTTTTGGTTAATGCAGTGAAACCACTAATTACAGCTAATTAAACCTGCACTGAGATCAAAGCTCAGCGGAAACTACAGGGGGGAGAAAACAAGGGAGAAAAGAAAGGAAAAGAAAATACAGATTTTGTTGTAAGCAAGTCCTTAATTGAAAACTAAAGCAGCTTTGTTAATTAAAAACAGCAAAACTAAAATGAGGGCATGCTCCACAGATACAAAACATGAGTCCAGCACTGAGATGGAGATAACACATCTTTCCCACGCTGTCAGTGAAGAAAAGCTTTTCTTCCAGAGCCTGTTCTGCTTCTGGCTCTTCCATACGGATGGGTCTTAGGATCCATATTAGAAACTGTTGGTGAGTTTTACCTTCCACAGCACAGACCACACTGGGCTACAAAGTAAGGAGAGAAGAATTCTTCCAGACTAACAGATATATAGTTTTTATGAACAGGAGTTTTTCTCTCTAACGCTGAACCAAGAGGGACGGATCAGAGACCAGCCTGTTTACTCCTATGTGCCAGAATATCCAACTAGTAGCTGATTTAAAAAAAAAAAAGGGGGGAGGTTCAATCCATACAGCTGTACAGCCCTAATGAGATGTTATAGGATAGGTATGTGTGTACTTATCCAGTACTGGGAGCCACGCACGCTTTCCAGCCATCTGCTGTCACTGCCGTGCAGGGAAAGAACATTTCACATGTGTTGAAATTCCACTCCAAATCCTAAAACCCACTAGTTTGGGAGAATATCATGGCTCTTTCATGATGGAAGTGGCTCTGCTGTACTTTGGAACCAAAATTCCTTTCCGTGACATGGAAAAGAGGTGATGACTTAGGTCAACAGGGACCCAAGATTTTAGGCAATGGCTGCTCCTTGTCCACAGGTAGATCTCAGCTATTTTACCCACAGCCCTGTGTCTGGTACCAAGTCTCATCCCTTTCTCGGTGATTAATATTATGGTGCTTGGCACCCAAGTTTCGTAATCAACCAATGTGAGGTTTATTCAAACAAAACAATATTAAATGGCCCACATTCGCTGTTTTGAATGCTGCCCAGTTCTGAACCACAAGTGAAGGGACGTAGTGGAGGGGTACTGCAGAGGGACCTGAGAGCAGAAGAGCAGTTTGCCAATGAATCAAGGGGATCCAGGTTTCAATCTGCTTAACCTGGGGTTCAACGTGCACAAGTTCATGCATATATCACGACGAAAATCAGGAACAGAAATAATATCTGGCAATGAAAAGGACTTAGAGCACTGGGATCTCTAAGGCACACTGGCTTCCCTTACCCTCTGCAGCACCCAGTAGATGGCAGCATGTTATTGCTTATTCAACTTGTATGGGACAGCATCGAGCAGGAGGCATACATCTCTCCTAACTCTCTACAATTAAACAAAAATGTCCTCTGCCTGCTGGTCGTTACAAGAAAGGAACCCAAAATACTGAGCACCCCAATCAGGCCTGTACTCTGTAATAAAGCCTCCTCCAAAATCCTGCTCCTCAAAGGGTTGAACAGGACAGCCCTGCCACTTCCATGGATGTTTGTGTTGAAAGCAGTGTGCCTGTTTGCACTGGGAATTTTAGCACATGGTCATTCTCTGCCTTTTGCTACCAGCTGAGCCAGAACAAAATCCAGAGGGTCTATACCCACTCTGCTGCTGTGATTCATGCAAACTTACAAGCAAAAATTAAGGGTTTTCTAGGTGCCAGAGCAGAGCTCAAATGGATTTGCTGTTTCCCAGTCCTCACTTACTTTGAAATCAGTATAAGAACTTGTGCAGCTCTCCCCTGATGCTGTCGGTGGCTGTATAGGTACAGGGAAGGTGTTTGCCCCAAGGATGTTAGTATCCAAGCATTTACACCATAGCATCACAGGTGTCACTGGGAGAACGTGGGCATGAAGGAATGGGGTCAGAGCAGCAGCTGCAACTGTGTTTTGGGGAGAGGAAGCAAAGGTCATTTCTCTTTTGTGAACAGTAAAAATTCAAGTGGACTTTGTATAGAGACACATTTGAACACAGGTGTCTGAACTACATTTCAAAGCTTTATTCATGTCCGATCTGAGGACAACTGCCTGACATGCTGATGCCTTCTCCCTGTGCCTTTGCACTTCTCCAGGGTGGCCAGGATCCACCAGCAGGGACAAGGTGGTTGTCACATCTATTAGAAAGATGTGGCCAGAGCCAACGACCCTGGTAACATCTTCAGCAGCAGGAAAAGATGTTGGTGGTCCTTTGGGATGGATGGTCAATGCAACTGCTAGCTTGAATGGTAGCAGCAGGGAACCCTCTAATCTGCTCTGAGGTGTACAGACAGCTCTGCTTCACTATGAAGGGATGAAGGATGCTTTCAGACCCAATAATGAAGAATAGCACCACTCAAAACCCATTATCTCAGAGGTTAGAATTACACTGCTTTGTATAAAATAGCCACATTTCACCACTAGTCCCCTCCCTTCCCTCAGAATCAATTCCATCAACTTTTGGGAAAAGGGCAATTTTATCATTGTTATGTGCCTGAAAAAGTGGTGTTTTTTTTTTTTTTTTTTTTTTTTTTTTTTTTTCCCCAATGGAAAATGAACATCTAAGAATGGAATGATATTTTCTGTAAGGATAAGTCTCAACAGAAGCCTAAGCCTTTTCTGAATGCCTCTGATGAAATCTCTGCACAAACATGTAATTACATTTCAGGTGGATAGAGAGGAGGTAAAGGAGACAGACAAGAAAAGATCTGAACTGGAGTCCATATTTGAAACTGAATTCTATCCCTCTAATGGCAGAAATCTAAATCTGGGTCTGAAACTCACAGAATGTGGAAGTATTTAGAATCCATGCCCTATTCTAGACTTTGCAGCATGTGACCAGATGCTATATACAGAAAGAAAATACTGCTTTTTCTTTAATATAGTGGTGGATGTCCTAATAATTGTCTGCATTTCTGCTGGCCAAGATACTGAACACACGTAAGAGAAAACCTTATTCATATTTGCAGGAAACTTAGTGACTGATACACATCCTTTTGTGATACCTTAGCAGACAGAACCAGTCTATTTTACCCTTTCTTCTTATGGTGGAGATACTCCTTCCTACAGCTCACAGAGCTTGGCAATTTCTCTCTTTCCATTGGAAACGTGCTCCAGCTCTGCTTTGTGATGCTCTGCAGAGAGTTTCCCTGCTCCACTCCACCCTGAATGGAGAATCTCAAAGCAAAACCCATCAGAAACAGATTCTCCCCATTCCATGGTACTGTTCCCAAAGCAGCACATGTTGCCAGAGCCTGTTGTCACCTGCAGGTTGCAAATCTTTTGAAGAATGTGGTTTAACCTGCAAGAGTCTCACCAGAACCACCTGTGTTACATGGGTTAGGATTTTGCTGTGAACCCTCTACGTGATTTTGGCTTCAGAAGAGGAGGATCCTCCCCGTCCACCTTCCCTGACTGGGGTTTCTACTGCCTATGAATGAAGGGACATCATCTACTGGGACAGAGATGAAAGAGGATTACCAGTGCTTTCTGGAGCACATAAACAGTCTTGAAGAATTGTAAAGTCATTAAAGTTGGAAAAGACCACTAAGTGACCCAGTCCTACCCCCAACCATCCCCACCATGCCCACTAACCATGTCCCTCAGTGCCACATCTCCACATTTCTTGAACACCTCCAGGGGTGGTGACTCTACCACTCCTTGGTCAGCCTGTTCCAATGCATCACCACTCTTTCAGAGAAGAAGTTTCTCCTAATATCCAACTGAACATCCCTTGGCACAACTTGAGGCCATTCCCTCTCATCCTATTTCTTCTGCAACTCTGCCACTGCTCCTGTGTGTGAAATAACCACTTGCTCCCCACTTTCCCACCTTTAAGAAGGCAGAACTGGTAGTCAGCCGCTGTGCAAAGCATTTACAGATTGCTATATGAGACAGATCACAGAAGCACAAATCACTTTTATCCTACATTGATGCTATTTTATGCTTTTGGGGTGTGAATGGTTATGTTTATTTAATAGTTGGAATAGACCTCAGTAACTGGAGTCCCTAGGGTAATGTGAGGACTTGCTAGGGTAATTGTATATTCAGGTGAGCAGGGCAGGGTTCAGATGCACAAGATGCCTTGTATATGTAAAAGGGTAATCCAGATAATGAGCATTCAGGAGCCATCCAAAGAACAAAAGAACAAAGCATATTCTCTACATTACAGAAGTCTGCCCCAAAAGAAAGAGGAAAGCAACGCAGTAAAGAAAGCTAAAAAAAAAAAAGAAAAAAATCCCACAAAAAAACAACCAGGAACAAGCTGTTGGATTTGTATTATGGGAAGAAATCTGCATGGCAACTCATGCTGCTGTGCAGAACAGGTATCTCAGTGAGCTCTCAGTGATGGTACTCAGTGCATCTCAAATGGTGCAGGAGAAAATCTATGTGCCATGTAGCCCATACAGTATATGTGTGCTTCATATTGTGAAAACTGCTTGCATGATCATCCATCAAGTAAGACCAGAAGGGGGAATGTGTTCCTTCCTCAGCCTTCCCTTCAAACTCCACGTCAAATTATGCAGCACAAGTCACAGATCTGTCGTTCAACCCAGATTGCAAAGACCCATCAGAAAATGGCCAGCACCAAGCCAGCCTCCAACAGCACTTGGTCAGCATTTCATTAGTTGGGTGCCAGTTTCTGTCAGCATATGATCAAGCCCTGCTCTTCCTGCCAAAAAACTGGGCTAATTTACTTAACATTTCAACAGATCAGGGGAAAAAAAAATGAAATTAAAGAGGAAAGATTCAATTTGGGAACTTTATTCCCTGAAGAATTAGTAATGGATCTATCACTCTTACTCTCTTCTCTCTCCTCCAGGCCTCAGCATTCATAATTTCCCCACGTCAATGTTATTATGAAAAGACTAATTCAATAATGAGATCATTCCCCATAAGAGAGCCCAAGTAAATGAGGCACTCAGTCATACCCACTCTCCCTCCTCAAAGAGAGTCATGCTTCTCCAGTAATTCAGTCTCCAAGAGTGATGGCCAAATGGTGACACCAATGTTGGCAGAGGGTCACAGCTGAGTGTCATGCAAAACTTCAGTCATCTGAGCTTACAAGCCTTCAGTTACAAGTTCTAGGCTCTTCTTTTGGCTATTTCTTGGACCCAGCTGCCCTCTGCCTTTCACTATCTACAGAGGATAGAAGAGGACAACCTCTTTTGCAGGGTTTGTTCTGATAGGTCAAGGAGAAATGGTCTCAAACTAGAACAGGGAAGAGTTAGATTGGATATAAGGAAGAAGTTTTTTACAGTAAGGGAGGCGAGGCAGTGACACGGGTTGCCCAGAGAGGTGGTGGATGCCCCATCCTTGGAGACATTCAAGGTGATGTCGAGCAGGACTCTGAGCAACCTGATGGAGCTGTAGATCTCCCTGTTCACTGCAGGGGAGTTGGACTAGATGGCCTTTAAGGCCCCCTTCCAACTCAAGTGATTCTGTGGTTCTATGATTGCTTCCACAGAGGTTCAGACAACACAGCTCTGCTGAGAATTACACCCTGTGATTATGCCTCAAATGACCCCCCTTCAGTGAATAAAGCAGCAAAACAGAAAATAAACTTGCAGCTGAACTACCATGTCTAGTTTTGGTTTTGGTATTCCTACAATTTTGGGAGCAATACAACATGAAGGAAGACAACATGGCTTAAGTTTAAGTCTTCAACAAACTGAAGTGTAACTCATTTGGGCAATCAGAGGCCCCACCTTCATCCAGCTGAAATTCCACGCAACAGTTGTACCTAGAAACATTTCCTGAGTTTAGGTCTTAAGAGAATCACACGAACAGAAATCACCCAGCATGGACACACCGACCTGATGCTGAGCTCCGAATGGATCTTAGTTGAAGCTCCCACACAACAAAGGGGGAAAGTGAATATTACAACTATCACTTCTGTACGTTTAACTTCACTGTATCACCCATCCAGTTGCATGGTGGGCATTGAAATAATAACAAACAAACACAATTAGGGCTCTTAGCTCACCTTGCAAAGTCCAGGTCAGCCTCACGTGACATGGTGATGTTTGTCAGGTTTTGCTGGAGGATGAAAATGTTCCTACACATTTTCTTGATACCAGATTCACTGATGCGCTTGAAGTAGTGGGCTCCGTTGATAAGAATGCAGGAGATGAGGTGGCCCAAACCTGTAAAGGAAGGAAAGAAACAAATAATAAAATGAGAGGAGAAAGACATTTACTGACAATAATTCATCATAAAACTCAGGAGAGGGCATGGAATGGGTGTGCGTGAACTGAAAAGAGAGATACAGCAGACTGCATCTGGAAACAGTCTTTACCATCTTCCCTGTGAATTTTTTGACTTTCCTCAAGGTTCCTTTTGTTAGCAAAAATACAAAAAAAAAAAAAAAAAAAGAAAAGAAAATCACTATAAAAACTCAAAGTTGCACTACTGTAGCCACTGATTTTTACAGGACACTCCCAGATTTATCAGAACAACCCTTTCCATCCCTTTCTCTCTAGCAGATCAATGGACCACTACTGCTCTGACAAAATGACACTATTCTAATCTATTATCAAGGATGGTATTTTTTCCTGGCAAATTCCCAGCCCACAACAGCAAAAATGAGCTGCATTTCAATGCACTTGATGCACAGCTTCTCTGATAGTTTCTTGTGATTGAGTGATGTCTCCATCTTTCCTCTGCTACTGAAGGACATGGCAGGCTGCTAAAAGTCACAGGAAATCTCAGGATGATGTATCCACGCATGAAGCATTGAAAATAGAAAAAATGTAGCCCAATTTACTCAGTACAGGGATCTGTAAAAGACCAGACATTGATTAAAAGTCTGAATTATGAAAATATGCTCATGCTTAGGCAACCTAAACGCTGATCAGAAGAAGGCTGGCGAGGCTTGCACAGCCTTCATCCCTGCTAGCAATGCAATGAGTGCATCTCCAGTCCCCACTCTTCTGATTTTGACGTCCACACACCCTGGCACACAGTAAGACAACTGTGCGTCAGTGCCACAAATAAATACACGGAGATGAACCAAGATGTGATTTATATTCTCCAAGGTAATCACAACAGATGAGACATCAGAAGAGCTAATGTTCTCAAAATTTAATTTTAGTATTGGAATGCCTACACTTTGGATAGGGACTGTGCTATAACAATATATACAACTGTGCAATATATACAACTTCCTTATGAACCGTCCTACCCTTTTTGTGCTCAGAATGGGTTGATAGGTTCTATCAAAGACACTCAGAAATGGTAAGGAGGCAACAAGTTTTTGACTTACATCTGCATGGGTCACACCAATCAATGTGCTGTAGATGACAACAGTAGCACACTGTGTATTCGAGTCATAGAATCACAGAATCATTTGAGTTGGAAGGGACCCTTAAAGGTCATCTGGTCCAACTCCCCTACAATGAACAGGGACACCTACAGTTTGATCAGGTTGCTCAAAGCCCTGTCCAGTGACCCTGAATAGCTCCAGGAATGGGGGAATCTACCACCTCTATGGGCAACCTGTTCCAGTGCCTCACCACTCTTATTGTAAAAAGCTTTTTCCTTATATCCAATCAAAATCTCCCCTGTTCTAGCTTGCAACAACTTCCTCTTGTCTTGCCCTGAAAGATAATACTTCTGAGCTCTGCAATAAAAATGAAAAATCATTTCATAAGAACCAAACTCTTACAGACTTGTTGACAAATGTCTGACCTTCAAAGATGTATTGGAACTTGTGCTGCTGGAGGCTGGCACTCATGGCTTCCTCGATGGCACTGATGTCCTTATTGAGCCTGACAACAAGGGGGTCATAGTCCATGCTCTCCACGTTGGCAACGATGGCATAGTTCCCTTGTTTAGCCAATGGGATCAGGTAGTGGAAGCAATGAACTCTGCAAGACAGAAGAGAGAAACGTTACAGCACAGTTACGCCAACACTAAAATATCAGTGGGTGTTACTCAGAAGTGGTTCTAGGTAGAAAAAAACATTGTAGTAGGATGCTTATTTTCATGGAGAGAAATGCTAGCAATGCCAGCTGAACAACTCTATATGTTCAAGTCCTCTAAAGGCTGTGCAGATCCCAGAGAAGAGAGTGAAAGCCTACCAACAGAAACATGACTGAAGAGTCAAATGATTTGGACGAAGAAAAACGTGTCTGCAGTGCTTGTTCTGTTTTTGGTTTCTCAGCCAGGACTGGAAAGAAAGAGGACAACTGAAGGGACCATTCCCTTGTGAGCAAAACATCCCTCGTGATCTGGATGCCAGCTGCAAAGGTGCCTACTGCCAGCACACCAAGCAGCTCTAGGAGGCTTGGAGGATGTATGGACCTTCCAGTGCCCATTTTCCCTTGCTCTGATGTGAATACCTAAGAGAATTTTATTTTTTTTTAAATCTCATTACCAGTCCATGGAGGCCTTCAAAGTTTCCAATTTTTAGATAATTATCTCATTTTTTTTTTTTTATCGTGAGTTATCCAGTTCCCCAGCAGAATCATAGAACTGTTTGAGTTGGAAAGGACCCTTAAAGATCATCTAGTCCAACTCCCCTGCAATGAACAGGGACATCTACAGCTCAGTCAGGCTCTGATGAAGACTATCTCTGTAACATCTCTGCAGTGGTTAAAGCTGCCAAGGAGGGCAGTTGTTCCTTTTATTTCTCCCTCCAAACACCAGCATGTTGTGGTGACCTTGACATGGCTTTGTGGTTAGGTCTTCTGAAAAGCACTGCTGATTACACTGTGGAAAAACGACATATATAGGATACTGCAGGGATACAGAGGGGCTGCTGAGCGTAGTTAAGCTCTCTTGAACATAAATCTTTTATTTTTGGAATAATAAAAACCAATGAAACAAAAAAGCCCCAAGCGCATTACTTATCATGACAACGTATTAAATACATTAGAGGTAAAAGTGCTTCCTTATAATTTTCCTTCTAAAGTTCAAGCAAGTAAAAAGTAATTTGAAGAAATGAGTGGCTGCATCTGCATTAAATGCATCTGTCTCTTGACCTATCTTGAGAGGTGAATACAAAGGATCCTCTAGTAACAGATACGACCTACACCATCACTCTGAAATGCCAACTACCTTTTAACCAGGTTCTCCATTTTCAAACATTGGTTCTGCAGCACTTCAATACTGATGCTCCAATGACAACTCTTGCATGTATTGTTAGCCCTCAAAGCCCTTATAACTGGAAAAAATGAGTGAGCCAGGGGGCATTCAATGGTAATTTGAAGGCCAAGATTGCATCTTCCCAAACATTTAATACGACTGCAACTTCTTTCCAGTTTGCCAGACATGCTGATCTGCTGGCAACATGCCTTACCATCATTTTTTCCATCAAAGGAAAAAGTCCTGTGCACTCACATTTTGTTCTGCAAAAATCTGCAATTAGGTCATTTCTCTTGAACTCATAGTGGAAAATGCTGTGATCAGCGAAGTCAATAGCAAAACTCCTTTGACTTTTGTAATTCTTGGGTTTCACCCACATCACTCAATGGGGACTGGGGTCAGGAGTTTGGTTGGACTCTTCTGAATTTCATCCATCAGGGAATCATAGCCTGGCTGAAATATCCCTTGCATTCAAAGCGTATCTCAGGTTCAGCGCACTGAGACATAAAATTCATGCCAGACTGGCTGGCTCAAACAGCACTGGTTGGGATGGGGTGGGAGATGTGGTACGTGCCCCATCCCTGGAGACATTCAAGGTCAGGCTGGACTGGGCTTCAAGCACCTGACCAAGCTGTAGATGCCCCTGTTCACTGCAAGGGAATTGGAGTAGAAGACTTTTAAAGGTTGCTTTCAAATGGAACAATTCTATGATTCTCTAAATTGTGATGAGTAAGTTCTGGCTTCTGTGTCCCAGTTCTCATGGAAAATGTCCTTGAGGTGGCCATCACAAGCAAGTTCAATCTAGGGCAACCTCCAGAGTGAAAATGTACCTCTCATTTAGCACCCGCTCCTATATAATGTTGGATAGGTGTTTTTTTAATAGTAAAACATGGTAACAGATTAAGTAATCTGAAATTTCATGGTTACTTGTGACTAAAGAATCATAGAATCACTTGAGTTGGAAGGTACTCTTAAAGGTCACCTAGTCCAACTTCCCTGCAAAGGGACACCTACAGCACGATCAGATTGCTCAGAACCTGGTCCAGCCTGTCCTGTAATGTCTCCATGGTTGAGGCATCCACCACCTCTCTGGGCAACCCCAAAAGAAATGGTTAATGGTCCGGATGTGCCAACAGGTTTCATTTAAGGAAGCAGATGTAAACTCAAGGTGCAGGGTCTCAGGGACCATAGTCCTTGGGTCATGCTCTGATAGCTGTATAGGAGAATCTAATCCCAAGCTTGTGCCAATCAGCATCTGGCAAAGCTGTGAACAAATGGGGGGTCCCTAAGGTAGGTAGGAGAAAACCAAGGGGATCATTGCAAAGTCTCAACCCTTCTTTTGCTGTCTGCAGCAGTGAAAATTGTCCTGAATTATGTTTGCACCTATTTCTGCTTAACCAAAGTGAGATGGAAAACCAGAAACCCATTCAGACTGGTGCCCATATCATGAGTCTGGGTTAGCCCTGGCATCACCTTGCATTACACTGCAGCTGGAAAGCTGCTCCATTTCCATATTTTAGCAATCTTTTCTTCAAATCCTTCAAGCTCCAGCTCATCTGTGACGCCTGCAATCAAGTGGGCAGCAGATGATGGATAGCAGGTTGAAGGGCTGCTGACAATAACTGATGTGTATTTTGTTAAAGCTACATACTGACTTCATGAGAGCTCTGTCAACATACATGAAGACAAAATATGGCTCAGGATATGCCACAGAAGAACAAAACAATGGCCCATCAAGTCTTATTGCCTGTCTATGACATCCACTTATATTTGATGCTTCAGAAAAAAAGGAAGCAGTGAAAATACACCTGGCCAATGCACAGGGGACAAATGCTTTCCCAGCCCCAGAGTGGACAGCTGGCAGCCTGAAGAAAGGGATTTGCTGCTTTTCATCTTTGCATGTGTAGTCAGAGACATCACAAAACTCTCCAGCCCTTTAAAAGTTCCAGCTGGTGCTTACCTTCTATTCCCCAGATTCTCTCACTATTTGAAAAAAAAAGCAGTAAGAAAAGCTTTTATTTGCAATCCAAAGTGCAATGGCTAATAAATATGCAGACACCTGTTAGGCTTTAAAAACACTGTGCAATTATCTATGGACAAAGCCTGCAAAAAACTTTTTTTCCTAGTTTCTGACACAAGATACAGACCCTCTTACAAAACCCCGTGTTGTATCTTGCCTCTGCCCCATAGTTATGGGACCTGGCATTTCTGGGTACATGATAGAAGCACAGAATGGCCTGGGTTGAAAAGGACCACAACGATCATTGAGTTTCAACCTCCCTGCTATGTGCAGGGTCACCAACCACCAGACCAGGCTGCCCAGAGCCACATCCAGCCTGGCCTT
>JAOWBP010000001.1:1400869-1420231 GCA_028571105.1 Tragopan temminckii
CCTCTGGAAAAGGAAATCCCAAAATAATCATCAGTACACACATGCAAAAGGAAATTGTTATTGGTTAAGTGCTGGACCATGCCTTTGGAGACTTGGGGTTAACCCCTACCTCTGCTGGTGACTTTTTGGAGCTCTGGGCATACCACTTTCTCTCTCCACCCTTTGGTTTGCAGTGGGTAAAATCTGGGGTAAGTGTCTTTATATGTCACTGCCATGGTCTCCTCATCTCCTGTTCTTGCAGCCACTAGAATCACAGAGTCAATAAATTTGGAAAGACCATTAAGACCATCTAGTCCAACCATTAGCCCATGTCTGTGACCACCGTAGACCTTGAACATGGTGCAGATTCACCCTCTAGACTCACTGCCACATCTGCCCTTCTTTTGAACACCTCAGGGACAGTGACTCCACCACCTCCCTGGGCAGCCTGTTTCAATGCTTCACCACTTTTTCTGAAAAGTTTTTCCTAATATCCAACCTGAACCTCCCCCGGTGCATCTTGAGGCCATTCTCTCTCACCCTATCACTGTCACCTGGGAGAAGAGCCTGACCTCCACCTTGCTACAACCTCCTTTCAGGTAGCTGTAGGGAGCAATAAGGTTTCCCCTGGGCCTCCTCTTTTCCAGACTAAAATGCCTCCAGCCAACCAAAAGTAGTGGAAATCACTGGGGCATCACCTCTGCACAGCTGCACGGAGATGGTTGCATTCTGCCCCGGCAGCAGGAGATTTGCTGGAGATGAAAAGCCTTAAGTAACTACAGAGAACCAGACAAAGCAAGTCAACTCAAATGTTTTTCTTTCTGTGAGAATAACTACCAGGACCCTGCTCTCAAGCCACTTTTCTTTTTGTGGTTACACACCTTTCCTTCCAATTTGATATCCTATTGCTCTTGAGATGCTGTCTCAATCTAATTTAGAGTATAAGCTCTCCAAGGAGCAAGAGTCTTCTCTTTTTATCCTCTTGCAAAGTGTTCTGCACACCTGTGGTGCTCGAGAAATAATGAAAAACAACAACTATATGCAACCCATATGGCCACTTGGACTGGTTTCTGGCTTCAGGAGTATTATTTGTAGCTCTAAGGTGTAGATCACTCACTGCCTGCCTCTAAACGGGACTGTTTGGGGATCTCAGAGCTGCAGCTCTGCAGGAAAGTAATGGAATGAGCCATAAAATCTGGAGCTGGATTTTGTTTTTTTTTCCCAAGCTCATGAGATTTATTTCAGAGGTACAGGAACCTGTAGATTTATCTGTGAAAAGACAGATTTTGGCTTTCGCATCCTTCCCCTTACTTCTCAGAAGTGTGTCTGAGCCTCTTGGCCTCTCAGATACGGATAACTACTTAAGATATTTATGTAGTTATTGATGCACTGTTCCTTCTGATATAAATTGTTTTCTGTATAAGTTTTAAGTAGAATCGTAGAATCATTAAGGTTGGAAAGACCACTAAGATCATCCAGTCCAACCATCAACCCATGACTGTGACTGATCTAGACCATGTCCCTCAGTGTCACATCTACCCTTTTCTTGCAAACCACCAGGAAACAACTCTGGGCAGGATTAAACCTTGTGCCCAACTCTTGTGCTTACAGATGAGCCAGTGAGCAGAAGTGAGGACAGCCTGCACCTATATAAGATACACCACTGAGTCTCTCACACACTGGATCCAATTCTTCTGAAAAAACAAGTAACCCTGAGGTGAGAAAAGTTCTGAGATACAGAGAACATCTCTACTACATGCAGGTGGATGAGTATGCAGCTGAAAATATCGATTGATAGCAAAACACTGGGAAGAACAGGGATTCTTGTTAAAGCAAAGCAAATACCAAGAAAGGACAAGCTTTAATAGGTGAGGACCTTTCAAACAACAGATGTGAGGGTGGAATTTTCTAAGTACTCAGAACTGGTCTGGCTCACCTTTTACTGCGATCATCAGAAAATTGCTCATCGGTGTTGAAGGGGAAAAGCGACGTCAACACTTTAAGGTGAAGCCAAGAGTTGGACTCAATGATTCTTGTTGGTCCCTTCCAACTTGGGATGTATTATGATTCTATAGTATGACTGCTACATAGTTAGAGTTTTGCTATGAATGAATCTGGTTCTCTAGCAGAGGCAACTGTGATCATAAGCAAAATATCAAATGTATTATGGTTCAACTAGATGATCTTAGTGGTCTCTTCCAACCTTAATTATTTTATGACTCTATACTGGAAGATCCTTAAGGAGGGGATTTTCCCTTGCCAATCTTCTTGAGAATGGAGAAGGAAACAGAACTTAAATGCAAAATCCGAAAAAAAAAGACAAAACTTGAGAGTATCCTTCCATGCCTCTGTCCTACACTCCATGTTAAAATTCAAGTGCAGGAGATGGGACAAAGTAACTGTGATGGAAAAAAAGCACTGCGACCTCATTTACGATGAGTGCTGATAAGCAGGCTGGGCTGCAGCCCCCATCAGTTCAGTAAACACTAATGATGAGGAGAGCACAGACTGTCACTGGTGATAAAGAACAGGCTAAACACTCTATTAGTTTTTCATTTTGTGAATTAATGTTTTTTATGGTGTGTGTACACTCGCTAGTTAATGAATTGTCTCGTTAGAGCTGTCTGCAGAGCTCCTCGTCTGCCTCTGCTGGCAGACATAAATTTCAAGAGGAAATTAGCACTTTAAAAAAGGCAATAACTCCTCTAAAACTGGTTTGTTTTCCATTAGTTTCTGCAAATATGCAGCTTCAAGAAAGGGATTATCATGGAAAAAAGTCCATGTCCCCTGAGCTAGGGGGCAGGACAAAAATTGTGGTGGGAGGGTCTACCTCCATTGTACAATAACCTGCTGGAAGGTCTGGTTGCTGAACACTTTTCTTTAAATATGTGGCATTCAAGACTGGAAAGGGCTTAGAAATGAGGGGGAAAAGAAGGGAAGGGAAGGGAAGGGAAGGGAAGGGAAGGGAAGGGAAGGGACTGGTGGGGAGGAGGGAGAAAAAATAAATATCTAAAAAGGGTGGGTTTTTTAATTTTTTGTTTTGTTTTGTTTTGTTTTTCCCCCTGAAGGGAGCACGATTGTGCAAATGCAGCTTAAAGCAAGAGAGCTATCTCATCTGAAGACTCTGAATATGTAGAGATCTCTTTCAGCAGGTCAGGGATTGCTGTTCCAGTGCTATTCAGATATAAAAACTGTGAAATTGTTCTGTTTTCAGTACCTTATAATGTAATTTTCCCCTTCCTCTCCCCCTCTTTTGGGACTGAATTCTATTATCAAAGAAGCATCTTGATTTAGAAACCTCTGTCAAGGCACAATGGAGCCAAAAATTTACCCAAAAATGAATTTCTTCCCTAATTAAAGTCAGCAAGAGCGCTGCCACTGGCTTCAAATGGGAGATCTTTTAAAAACTGTCCAAATCTGTGAATGAATGAGCAAAAACGAGTGGAAGGAAAACAGAAAACCTCAACATCAGCTGCTTAGCAAAAGGCACCAGGTCCTCAGAGCTGATGAAGATGATTTCCTCTCAACTGTTAATAAAGAATGCTTCGCAGCACTCAGAATACACATAATGTACATATCATCAAATTAACAACATTTCAGCAGTATCTGACTCTGAGCATCTCGGCTCAGCTATCAACTCAGTGGCGAGCATGGGGCAGAAAAGCCAAGCATTGTGAAAACTGCAGAAACATTTGCAGGAACATGTGAAGCGAAGCACAGGGGAACTTCAGGCATTTATGCACTGACTTAACGTGTGATTCTCCCCAAACCATTATTAGGATATGCCTTTCATGAACCAAAATGTTTGATTTCTGCGACAGCTGAAAGAATAAGACAGACGGGTGATGGCCACTTGGGTTAGTAATAAAAATACAACCAACGAAGAGTTACCAATCCGCACGTAAGGCTATATCAGAACTAGAAAAAAATATATCAGTTATTTCTGGTAGGACACTTAAAACAAACTATAATTAAGCCCTGAAATAAGAACAGAGGGATCAAGATGGCAATGGCACAGGTTGCCCAGAGAGGTGGTGGATGCCCCACTCATGGAGATGTTCAAGGTCAGCCTGGAGCAGGCACTGAGCAACCTGATCGAGCTGTAGGTGTCCCTGTTCACTGCAGAGGAGTTGACTAAATGGCCTTTTAGGGTCCCTTCCCACTCAAACAATTTTATGGTACTATTTTTTGCTTCTACCCTTGCTTTGCAAAACAATTTATTACTGATCAGGAACACCTACAGCTCGATCAGGTGCTCAGAGCCCCATCCGGCCTGACCCTCCACCTGACTTCTGACTTCTCCACCATTCCTGGTTATTTAAGAGTTATATTCTGCAAGACCCATATGAATATAGCCACAGGTTAGATCAGAGCAGTCCTGTTACATGCCCACTGTAGCCACTGTGCAAAACGACTCACTGGTGATGTCAACAGTTGACTACGCTTTCAAGTCCAGCCACCTAATTCTGTAAATGATTTTGCCCCAGCCCCATAGAAGCTGTCACCTCTTAACACACCAACGAGGAACAGGTGGATTTACTGCTATTAATCTTTGACACCAATGAGTCATTCGCTTCAGAAGAGATAAACACATCCTAATGCATCAACCAACTGGTGCGGACAGCAGGCTCTTCGGAGTTATTTCCACAAAAACCTTGATTTCCTGGTATTACTCATGAGGGATCCTCATTTTAAAATGGTTTGAAAGCACTGCTAATTGGGTCACTTATTTACATGACAATCCCCTGCGTTTAAGGCTGGTGGGTGGGAGGAAAGAATGCTGGAAGAAGAGTAATTAGTGTAATCATGAGGGTGAGCTAAGTGCTGACCCCAAGGCACCAGATCAATACTGGGACTGCATCCTGGTGGTGTGCTTATTGTCTGAGATAAAGAACAGTGAATGTTGAGCTTCGAGGTCAGAAAAACGTCTCATTTTCTAACCGCTAAATATTTGATGTAAAGCATGGAGGCTGGAGAAAGAAGTAACCACTAATCCATACAGACAGCTTCTCTGCAGACGTTCAAAGGAAAAAGGGCACTGAAAGGCACTGGGAGATGACTTTGACAAGAAAACAAGAGCTCTTAGTTGTCTGACGACTGTCATTTTATCCCCTGGTATCCAGCAAAGCAGACCCATATCTGAACTATGAAAATTTATAGTCAAAATTATAAACCAAACCAAAATCATTTCCTAATGCTCAGGCCTTACAAAAACAGCCATTTTGTCTTCACGAGGACACAAGTTCCCTACTGGTTTGGAAGGTTAAACTTATCACTTTGCTGTCCCAAACAAACTTTCATTGGTTTTGTTCCTCCAGAAGTCAGTTACGCTAAGATGGTACCAGCTGGACTTTTGTCTCCTACCTGAATTGCTCTGCTCAGCTCTTGTTCAGCTTCAGGTGGTGTTAGGAGACACAGCTTTGCTTTTGGATCCAAGACAATTCTGCTGAATTGACACTCGGAAAAAAAATAAATTCCACTTTCGTTTGTTAAGTCAATCCATTGAAGCTTGAGGCTCTAAGTGGAAACACATCTCTGAGCATTGCTGATGGCTCTTGGAGTCATCGATACAACAACAAACACAATTCTGCTTTTGGATCCAAGACAATTCTGCTGAACTGGCACTTGGAGAGGAAAGAAAATCCCATTTTGATATGCTAATTCAATCCATTGAAGCCCAAGGCTCTCTAAGAGAAAACACATTTCTGAGCATTGCTGATGGCTCTTGGAGTCATCGATACAAGGGTGACATATGTAGAATGTCAGGATACTGCCAGACACTTAATATTTCCTCTCTGGACATCTTCTGAAAGGCCTCTGCACTCTGACACTGTTCCCTCCAATGGCCTTTTACCATTCAGTTTAGAGTAAAAACTGTGGATGCTGAATCTAAGCTCTAAATACTATCTAAGAGTTTCCAAACTGTTTGAAGCATCTTTCCATAAATTTAAGCACATTCGTGGCTTCTACTAAAGCTACAAATGGTGATTAATTTGGTGATCAGATATGGTTTGGTTTGGACTTAAGAGATCTTCACTCTGCTGTGCTTGAGGATGGTAAAGCTCTCATGTTCTTTTCATGGTGAGTCCCAGCTAGGGAAACCCATGACTCAAGACTTGTCTCTTAACGAAATACCAGCCCCAGACATGTTATTGTCAACGATGGGATTTGCAGTGACAGGAAAATGGCACTGGTCATCACTGCAACATTCAAGAGACATCAGACAAGGACCAGGATGAGCTCTGGGACTGACTAGATATGTAGATATTATGGTCAAAAAGATCTATTTCTATCAGCTTCCTCAGACTATCCTCTAAACCAAATATCTCCAACTAACACCAGTCTGAACCAGCTGACCCCAGCAACGCTAACACGCTCAGCCCTGAAGAAGGACTTGACATCTTCAGGATTAGCCATATTCATGGAACTTGAGATCAGCTCATGGTACAGACAGAATGAACTTGTGTGTAAAATACCCCATATGCATGAAATAAGTTAACTTCATCAAACAGGATGGATGGCAGAGATGGGGAAAGATCCCACTAGGATGCTGACATCTCCCTTCATCCATCATCTCCATCTTCAGCACAGCTGAGATGGAGAAAAAAAACTTCCAACAGTTGTTTTATGGAGGTCCAGAGCAACTGAGAAGGGGAACTGATCCCCTTTTCAGCATTTTCAGAGCAGCACTGACTGTCCAGGTAGTGGAACAGGAAAAAATGGAACTGGAAAATGAAACTGCTTAAGAAGTGAAATGGGAAAGCTGTCATTTAAACTAAGTTATATTGCAGCAATTGGAATTCATCAAATGATACAAGCGGGCATAATTTATCTTTTTAAGTTAATGGCAGATGTTTTACATTTGGAAGAAATTTGTGGCTTTTTCTGTTTTAGAAATGCAGTTTCTTTGAAATAATAACGCAGCAGCATTCACTTCTCCTGCGTGGGGTCAGGTATGTGCTGATCATCTTTAATCTGGCTTTTAAATAAGCCTCTCTATTAATAGATCTCTACAAAAAAGTTCCCCGTGAGCAATCAATACAGCAAGATGCGTTACAAGCTCGGTGACAGAAAAAAAAATAAGCTCCAACTGGAGAGAAATACAGCCACATTTAAGAGCTGAATTCAGTTCATTAGAAACACCAGGGTTAAACACAAAGACCTGCCCGGGTTCACCACCGTGGTGTGGCCTGACTGCAAAATGAAAGACATCAATTTTACCACCGCGTCGGTCCTGATTTTCATTTGTGCCGAGACCCCTTTACGCCACTCTGTCAGTAGAAAGGGGCCTTAAAGTGACTATAAATTACAGCTCTTTTACTCTGGCAGAGTGGTATAAAAGCGCTCCGCCATCCATTTCCAAAGGCATCACTTTCTCAAGTGTTGCGGGACGCTTTCTATTAGCCATCAAAGCCTATTTCACTATGAGGAGGCCCACAGAGCCAGGCAATGGGGAGGCTGACCCCAAAGGTGCAAAGTGGTCCCGGATAGTCTTGATCCTATAATGGCCTTCACTAACCGTTTCAAAGTATTTCAGGATCTATGGCTGGAAAATGCAATGCAAATGCTTGGTATTACCATTGCTAAGAGCAAGCCAATGACAGAAACCTGCAGCATTTGGCAAAAAGCTAATTCTACAAGCCATTTTTTTTTCCTCTTCTTGCTTTTGGATGAAGTGGTAGCTCACCAGAACTGCTGCACGTCTGGAGGGTAAAGTGCTGCCCACCCACAGAAGAAATGGCAATGGTGCCTTCTCTATATTGTCCTATGATTTTGGGGTGAAAGCACCCCTGCATGGAAGGAAACAACTGGCTTTTAAAGAATTGGGGATAAAGAAGTGATGAGGCTGAAGGCCTTTTTAGGTACTTCAAAAGTACCAAACTCTGTCCTTGCCAACATAACCATAACCTGTAAAATGGGGAGGGAGAACCATACATCCATGTCCTTCCAGTTAGAAGGGTGTGCAAACGCTCAATTTGAAAAGAAGCTGTGATATTTCCGTATTCATCATTAAAATCACATGCACTTGTATTAATCAAATGCAGTAATTAGCTCCATGCCTAATGCAAACTGCCCTTAGGTTTTCCACGTTTCTTGCCTAACACTGGGTTTTTCCCTCCCAGATAGGAAGGTCAGAGCATTGAACATCAAGAGCTTTGACAACAAAGCAATCATTGGCTTAGATTTGGTTTTAAAACAGTACGTTTTGAGTCCCTCATACTTTTGCTTTCTGCTAAGGAAAGGGGTAAGTGTACATGTATGTGTGTGATTCTCAAATATAGCAAGATTCTCACTTAACAGTACAAATCCAGGACCTTGGATGCCACAAAAAGTAACAAGCACCATACAATAAAAGCACTCAGGCTTTTGTTTTTTTTCTTTCTATTTGTACCTTGGTTTCAACATTCTCCTCATCAAACTTTTCTTCCTGTGGTGCTTCTTGATGGACCTCCCTACTCTGAACACGGAGTTCCACAATCCGCTACTAAAGAGACTTTCCATTTGTGGACAAGGACGTGACAGGAGAGATGTCTTTCTTGGGACTACTTCTAGAGTCCCGATGAAACTGTTAAAGTACTAAAATTGTATTAAAAATATTCTTCATTAAGGATTAGAAACAGAAAACATACCCAGAAATTGAACAGGATATAATGAACAACCTTTGAGTTGACAACTCTGATGCAAGAGTATCTACTTCTCTATAAGCATATGCCAATATACTGTACAAGGGCAACAACTTCCAACAAGCCATCGAGAAGAGAAAGGCAATCTTGTTTTATGAGAGCTCAGTGAAAAAGTCAAAAGGATAGCTGCAACTCACTCAGCTAATGGCTAATCTTTCATCTTCCTACCTACACGCAGCATGCAACCATCTTAAAGATGGAAAGATGGTCCGTTTTCTTCATCGTGCACAATAATTAATTCTTTGTAAAATATCCAGAGGGCTTCAGAAAGTTGAACCTCTGACAAGAGGATTAGTATGTTTTATATCTGCCCATGGCTAGGCTGAGAAGCAGGAGAGGAAGTGGGGAGGAAACCCTGCTTCCATTTTCATATATAACTCATTCAAAACGTACATGACTTCCTCAATTAATTTATCCACTTCCAGCAACTTTAATCCTTAAATGGTTATTGTTAAAAAAGAAGTTTGTATTCCCTCAAAAGACAAGAGAAAAAGAAAATTACTTTGTCATATCTGACTGGTTCAGAAAATATAAAATCCAATTCTGTAGCACTGTAGATAAGGGAAGAGCTATGGAAGATCCATCAGCTTAGCAAACACTAAATAATGAAGAATGCAGTGACTGCCCAGCATGATAAAACACTCTATTAGTGAGACTGTTTTTAAATGAGTGATAATTGTGGCACATCCACGGGAAAAAGTTATTGAATTTTTATCTATAGAAAGGGGCTTTTTGACAGCCAAACTGAAAAGCCACCAACGTACATTCCCTTGTTCAGGATTCCCCAAAACACTTCTTATACCCGACCAGCTCTGCCTTGTGGTTTCTGAACACTGACAGCTATGTCCACAAATGGCCCATTTACAGCCAAGGAAGCTTTTCTGGGAAAGCTACCAATTTTCTGCGAGGAAAGAAAATAGGGCCACCACCACCACTTGTTGGCGGTTATTTTTCTGGCAATGACTCCAAAATTCTGGACCCAGACATTCACTAAGGCCTTTGGTGATGCTCTGAGTGGGATTTCATCTCAAATCACTGGGACAGAAAGGTGCCTGCAGAGACCCAAGACCTGAACCTGTGCTCTACTTCTGACACTTTCCCACCAGTGAGAAGCAAGGGGAGCTCTCCAAATGTTGGGAAAATAAATTACACTATAAAGTGAGGCACAGACACCATAGAAAACCACCAAGATCAAACCACGACTGCAGTTAAGATGCACAATGAGTCGTTTTAACACGACAGGGAGTGTCACTTTCACTGTTATTCAACAGCAATTGTGCTTGTAATTTACTGGTGCTTTTGAACGTTGAGCTGAGGTCAGCTCAGTATTCAAATCAAACTGGTTCCCCGTGCTTTTTCAGCAATGCTTCTATTGAATCACCACGTGGCCCAACTATTCTATTGGCCCAACATATGGTGAGCATATAAGATAAAACCCCACCACTGCTACCAGCATCATTACTGCTCTTGTTCAAGCATGAACACTTCAACACAACATCTCATCCAAGGAGAAAAATAAAGGAGGAGTTGCTCCAAGGATTGTAACTACTGCCATCTGTCCAAAGTCAGCTACCAAAAAGCAGAGCTGGGCGACTAATGGCCCGTCCACTTGGGTATAATGAGCCATAGATTCCAGTTGCACTGCACTGCAATACTTGGGTTTCATCTGGGCATGTCTTAAAATCAAAGTTACTGATGCCAAAATGATAAAGCTGGCTCCACTTCTGGCAAGCTGAGCTTGAATTGGGTGGGCTTCAATGCGTGGCAGAAGCCCTCTTTATTTAGCTTTACTTTGGTTAGGTTATTTCCCTTCCTCCCACTCTTCCCTCTCATTCTTATTTATTCACTGTGTCTTGCAGCAATCAGATGCTCAGAAATTCAGACGATCAAAACAGCACAGAAGAGAGTAAGTTGTGTGACAGATGAGCGTTACGTTATTAACACTGCATGGATCCTTGAAACAACAGGCAGTTCTCCTTTTTCCTCCTCCCAGCTCAGTCCCACACTTGTGTTGCTGTTCTCCTCCAGACCAGGTGGGATGGAAAGAAAAATCTCATCTCATTTTAACTCTGTTCTTTATTCTTTGTATGCTTCCCCAAAAGAATCACAACCCCCTGAATATCACTGCAGCTTACTGGGTTTGTAAATACGTCTGACTTATCCCACCACCTCTGCCCCATGGCATCACTTTTTACTTCTCCCAGACAGATTGCAATCTATGTTCCATTTATGAGAAATACTCCACCAGGTTTCATTTATAACCATGAGGTCAATAGCCTCTATCATTTCCTAACCCTGCTCCTTCTTCCTCTTGTTTCAGATACTCCTGGCATTTGTGTACAGACATTTCAGCGTGTTGGTGTGAAGTTATTACAAAGGAAGATGAATTTTTATTGTCAGGAGGATGCTGCTAAGTAAAATATTACACTTTGTACTTTTATTTTTATTCACTGCTGTGTGCAACGTCCTCTTCGAAGCTTGAAAGTCATTCTCATGCCCTTTTATGTTTGGAAACATTGATTATTTTTTTTTTTTTAAATTTGACTTTCTACCAGAACTGAAATTATGAATGATGGTTTTATTTCTAACAGCCCCAACTTCTCAGCCCCAAGAATTCCTCCGGTTATAAATTTCTGGGAAACTTGGCTACTGAATTTTAATAGCATTTCTGACTTTTTTTTTTTTTTAAAATAATCTTTTAAATACACACTGTGAGAGCACAGCAGCTCTTCGTCTCATTCAGGTATCCAAAACACACAGTATGGCTTATAGAAATAGTAAAACTACCCATTCTATTTTGTTAACTGTCACCTGATTGTAGAATCTTAATTATCCTTCTGGATCAGGGACTGCTGGAGTAAAGAGCTCAGAGGTCCTGCTTTACGCCAAGTTTTAAGCCATAGGAAGGACTGTCACTCAATCAGACGATGCTCTCTTAGAGAGTCAAATAAATCCTAATACTGTCACAGAAAAGCAGTGTTGTCAAGGGGCAACTATTTTAACTGATATATAACACCATGACTTTTCATATCCAGCACTGTCAGGTTTCCCCCATCACCTCCCCAGAAGTTCCCTTGGGGAGCTCAGAAGGTGTGGTTGCCCATAGTCCTTGGGAGCCATCCCCCAGTAGTCTGCTCTTCTAGAGCCTGTATTTGTACAACAGACTTCATACAAACTTCAGCAATGCCAGGTATCCTCACCACCTCCCCTTGTGTCCTGGTGCCCTAAGAAGCTGTGTGGAATTTGTTATGTAGTGCTTTGATCTTCTCTGGATCATTCCCAAAGAGATGACCAGAGTGCCTGGTGGATGTAGGTGAAGAAGCTTGCAAAACATGCTGATTTCATACTGAGTTAAGAGTAATTATGGGGTCTCCTCCAAGTAGAGTTGATGTTGGACTGGTAGAAAGCTGCTTTGGACTTTTCAAGCTTTGTTTTGTTACACAAAAGTTTAAGATGGACAAAAGTTAGCATGTCTGACATATGGACCTATGAAGATACTATTAACCTAACTGATTAACCTAATCTGTACACTTATGATTAAATCAATAGCTACAAAAATGTGGATGTATAGATCAGACTATCAATTATTACTGATTCTCTTCAATAAATTTATCTATGACACAGTATTACAATGATAAAGATGCTTCTTTTCACAGCTAAGCTGCACACAGACAACGTTCAACTGAATGCTTAGTGGGCACGGTGGTCATGGTTAGTGGGCATGGTGATCATGGGCTGATGGTTGGACTAGACGATTTTAGTGGTATTTTCCAACCTTAATGATTCTGTATTTGTAAAACTCACTGCTTCATATTACAGGGATCTAGGGAAATGTGAAATTCTATAAAAAATGCATGACCTCCTCCCCAGGGAGAACATCTAATAGAGGATAACTGTTGGGAATGTCTTGATAGGCAGCTGAGATGCAAACCCTTGGTCCTAAGTCCTAAGAAGAGCTTAGTTCTGTGTCAGCTCAGCTAAAGCTGAATCCTTGCGAGATATAAGAGATATAAGGAGATCTGCTGCTTAACATATAAGCAAAACATCATGAAATCGATAAAAGTGTATGGTATTGATAAAGTCTTTCTCTTATCTAAAAGTCTGTTTTAAGCAACCAGAGGATGGCTGGGAGAGTGCGCTGCTGGAGGGCTGATGAGCTACTGATTTTAAACAAGGGGGAAGAGTAATAATCACACTTAGCTGCATCCCACGGGCTGCCTTGCTGCTGCTATGAAATGTGACAACGGCAGCTCTTAGGTCAAAGACATCACCTTTGGTATGATGCTGCATTTTGAACACCATCTATTGACATTCACTACACTGAGGCACTCAGCGATGTGCAAACAGCAGCTCTGTCATACTGCATACGGAATATTATTCTTAAACAGCTTTTTTTTGTGTGTGATTAAAACAGCTTAGTGTGCTTTTGTCAGAGCAGCAGAGCTGTGCTCTGTTTATGCTGAGCTCCACTTCTGGACACAGCCACAACCCTCCTCTGGTGACCCTACGCACAAAACGCCAATGATGGTGATAAGAAGCAACACTGATCACGTCTCTGACACTTCCCAGACAGAAAAAAATCCTTATTCTCAGGGGGAAAGAACTGAAAGTTGAAGCAAAGAGAAGTAAAATGATCTCACAAAGGTAGCACTGGCAATCCCTGACAGCCAGGAGCAGAAGTGACATCTCCAGGCTCCCCTGGCTCTGCCCTCCCTGTCCCCTGGTTCACCAGGGGCTGCTTTTGCCTTTGCAGACTGAGCAGCAGTGCCCCAGTGACATGCACATTAGGGTACTCCTCGTTAAGAGCTGTTCAGCTTCTCCACTGAATTTATAATACGTATATTTTTAAATATTCAGCGATCTAGCAATGCTTGAAAGAAATTGAAACCTGTCTCAGCACTGTGGAGTGTCATTAGCAGGGACTGCTGAAAAGCTCAAGCCTTGAAAGACCCATCAGAGCTTCTGCTAGAAGTGATGCTCCTGGCACCCTGGCACCACAGGCTGAGAGATGTCACACCACAGCGTTCACCAAGAAGAAAGAGATGGAGCTGCTTTGCTTTCTGCTTTCCTCTGACATAAGCCACCTTTGAAATCAAGAAGTCAAGATGCTCCCTCCTGCTAAAAAATCACATAATTATGCTGGTTTCCAGCTCTATGACAAAAGAGCTACGTGTTTGCTTGCAGCCCAGAAGGCGAAGTGCATCCTGGGCTGCATCTACAGAGGAGTGGCAGCAGGGCAGGGAAGTGGTTGTCACCCTCTGCTCTGCCCTTGTGAGGTCATACCTGGAGTACTGTGTCCAAGCCTGGGGCCTCCAGCACAAGAAAAACACTGAGCAGGTCCAGAGTAGGCCACTAAGATGATTAGAGTCCCATTCCATGGATGGAGCCCTGGGCAACACCGTCTATGGGAGGTGTCCCTGCCCATGACAGGAGGCTGGAAAGGGATGGGCTTTGAAGTCCCTTCCAACCCGCTCCATTCTGTGATTCAGTGCTTCTGTACTTACTCTGGGCGGCTGAGAGGTTGGAGAAGGCTGCCTTGGTGCGACCTGCTAACCATTCCAGGCTCTCGTGCATGTTGGCCAAGGCCTTGAGGTCGCTGACGTCCCGCAGGATCTCCTGTTGGGGGATGAGTTTATCTCCCAGGTTGCCAATGAGAACTTCCGACTCTTTGCCGAAAGCGGCCCTGAAATGCAAAGCAAAGCCACCCTCAGACAGACTGCACAGGTCAGCAAGTGGGAGACACTGGTTGCACCATGGGGAAGGTCAAGCCACCCAGTGCAAAGCACCCCCAGGGCAGGATCTCAGGAAACTCGTCTTGTGAAGGTTAACAAATCTCATCAAAGTGAATAAAATACGTCATATTATGCAGATCCTGACCCCTCTGTCTCGGGGAATGTTTTTCTACCATTCTCCCTTCACCCACAATCTCCGAATTTCATTTCATTCTCAAACCTCATCCCAATCAATTCCCACACCCTTTTTCCCCAGCATTTATGCCCTTCCCACACACGCAGGTGATTTCAGAACCTCCTTGTGGTATATAATAAATAACTCACTCGTGGTGTTTTTCACCTCTCCTCGTAAATCAGCTCTTCTAGTCCCTGTGTCAATCTTTTTCATACATACATCAAAATACACCTCCTGCAAAGTGTGGTGGCTTATCACGACAGACAGACAGAGAAATGATTCCGAATATTAGTCAGTGCATTATTTTGCCTCCGCAGATAACAGCTGGTGAAAAATAACCACCAAGACAAATGTGCTCACCGCACAGAAACTGAAAAAGCTCTTCCAAGGTGTGTTACCACTCACTCCATCTCATGCTCCATCTACTGCACTGAGATTTAGCTTTACAATACTCAAGGTCTTTGTGAAGCACTTCTCCTGGCAAAATACCAAAGCATCTCCATTGCTTTTGCAGGCAGAAGCCCTCTTCTTTCATGACTTTTTGTGCACCATTAGGATGGAGAAAATCAGGCGATAGCTCCTCCATCTAATTACAGCAGCCCCTGGATGAAACCAAGAGCATTTTATTGAAAGGCAGCACGCTTACCATGGTCCTCAGTACAGTGCTCCCATCATTAGCTGCTCTTTTTAGGCATTTGCATTCCACTTTCGTTCAACACTGCAAAACTTCACTTCCTGTCATTAGCTCCTTTATGAACTTACAATGAGGAATCATGCTGCTGAGCATAATAGCTGCAACGAACTGCAGCAAAATAATCCCATCAGTGGCATTTTATATACTATCTAAGCAGCTTTACTGCCAGCATCTCACTAGATTTGTGGGACTTCACTGTCATTGAGGGAAAAAAAAAAAAAAACAACCCTGAAATGGCTTTAAGTTGCTCAACGGAATCCATTGGTGGCAAAAAAAAAAAAATAAAATAAAAGTAGCCTTCATTAAAAAACTATCTTCGAGGATTTTCTTCTCTTTGACTACAAAAAATACATGCTTTAGGCTGTGTCCTGGGTACTACAGTTTGAGAGGAAACCTTGCCTATTGGTTGTGTTTGAGGACTGAGACACAATAACATCTTGCTTTATTTGCCCAGGGAGGTGGTGGAGTCACCATCCCTGAAGGCGTTCAAGAAATGTGGAGATGTGGCACTGAGGGATGTGGTTTAGTGGGCATGGTGGGGATGGGCTGGGGTTGGACTTGGTCACCTTGGAGGTCTTTTCTAACCTTAATGATTTTGTGATTCTGTGAGTAGGAATATTGGGAATGGGTTGATGGCTGGACTGGATTATCTTATGGGTACTTTCTAACCTCATTGATTCTATGAGTTTATCTCCAGCTCCAGTGCAATATGGCAGTGGTAATTCAGCTGGTTTCTCTCTCCATAAGATGGGCTTAATAAGACTTTCTGGTGACTGGAAATAGATTACATCCTTTGCGCACTTCTGGGAAGGTCTTAGCAAGCTTCCCTGCCCAAGCATTTCTAAGATATTAGTGAGAGGCAGCAAAGTTTTGGGTAGTGTGAACAGGCTGAGTGACTCACCAAAGTTCCAACCCACAGCTGAACCAGATGATCAAGCTCATAGCCAGGCTTGACCATTTTTTGCTCTGCAGTGTATGGGGAGGTTCAGGTTGGACAGTAGGAAAAACTTGTACTCCAAAAGAATGGTCAAGCACTGTAATAGGCTGCCCAGAGTGGTGGTGGAGTCACCGTCACTGGAGGTGTTCAAGAAACATGCAGATGTGACACTCAGGGACATGGTGTAGTGGGCAACACTGGTGGTAGGAGAGCAGATGGACAAGATGATCTTTGAGATCTTTCCCAACCTTAGTGATTCTATGATTCTGGGATCATTCATTCAAACAAAACCCGTTACTGGCTTTTACAACAGGCATGAAACAGCTCGCTCAGCTCTACCCACCTACAGACATTCAGATGTCCTCTTCTGTTCCTGGGGAGCTGAAGGCATTTCATAGATGTGCTTTTCCCACCCAAGCTGAACCACTCGTCTTAATTTACACTATCAAATGCATCAATTACTCAGAAAAGTTAAGAAATGAAACATTTGGTGAATTTCTACCTTCATTAGCTTTCCAATACAAAGCACAGTAGAGAAAGCACATGTTTGTGAATCATAATCTGAGAGCTGTCAAATGTGGAGTCGCTGACATAGCACTGCCCACAACCATGCTTAGAAGTTGGGTTTGCTCACAGAGATAACTCTGCTGCCTTCCCACACGCAAAGAGAAAAGGGTTTGGCACTGCTCTGGATGGATAGCTTGTGCATGAATAATACAGTGCTTCCAAGCAGGCTGGAAAAAAATGGAATCTATGTAATACAAAGCCTGGTGTATTTCCTATTTTTACTCCTGGGAGGAATATGAATAAAGCTTTCTACAGAAAGCTATACTCCAAAATGCTGTTGGGATGAATGTAATTCTGACTCTCTTACACAACAACAGAAGTTTGTGCCAAAAGTACAGCAAATATATTTAATTGTTGGGTTGTTTCTTTTTGAAATACAGGTCCTCGGCTGCAGAAACCTCAACTCCCTTTCACACAAGCTGAAATCTACAACAGAGACAGCCTTCAGCAAGCAGCTCCCTTTTAGAAGAGGACTTTAAAGTATCCTTGTGGATTCCAGTAATTTAATTTTCAACCTACTGTTAGCAAGCACTTCCTTGAAGCAAACTGTTGCTATTTGGGATGCTTTCTTTAGAGAGCATTTGCTGCATGTGTTTGTCTTCATTACATTTGCAAAGCTAAATGTTCAATGATAAAGATATATTAAAAAAAAACTCTCAAATCAATTGAACATCCAACCTTAACTCTGAAAATTAGAATAGCATCTTCAGACCTTTGATTCCCATACAGTTTTTCAGCCAGTACTTTTTCAGACACATTTACATCTAAAAGCATTTATTTAATATAGAGACAGACATACAAACCTATCTGCAGCCACTTTACACCTATAACTTACAAGTTTTGGATGGTTGAGTTGGTACCTTTGGTTTGAATCACCATGGCTTTGAAAACTCAAATCCTGTTGTACCTTAACTACAAATTTCCTTTGGATTTTGCCAAAGCTTTCCAACAAAAAAGACAAAAAAGACACTTTAGGTTTTTGTGGGCACTCAGAGATGGAATTTCCAGCAAGAAAATCTCATAACCAAGCGGTTCATGATGGAGTGTTTTACAGAAGTGGAACACAAGGCAATGTTCCACTCTCCTGCAGTTAATTCAGGTGTGTATATACTGATGCTCAAGACAGAGATTAATATTGCGTATCAACTAGGCAATAAATAAAGAGAATTCAGGTATATTTCTGCATTGCCCAGCTGTTTCTATATGGGAACTCTTTAAGAGTATGCGATGCTGGTGCCACAATGCCTTGTTGCCTTTTAGGTCTTGATTCCTTTGGGATTTGCATGTGCCACAAGAGGGTTCACTCTTACATCTCTGCTATGCCAGAGGACAGCTGTGCTAGCTAAATCCCTGGATTAACAAAGCACCTGATTTAGTTTCCCTTTGTTAAGCCATTAATTTCCATGTATTTTTTTTCTCTCTAACACAGTGGCCAGTGACATATCAGCACCAGATCCACTCTGTTCTCATGGATGCTGCCCAGAAAGCACAGTGCATCTCAGCTACCAGCAGCGATGGGGAGAAATTGTGGTTTCCAAGAGCAGTTTTCTACAGACAAATCATCTTCCCTTCTTCTCCTTCAGAAACCAAGAGCAATAGCGATGCATTTAAGGGATGAGCTGTTAATAAAATCAAACAACCTACTGAGCTGAACTGACTGGAAACACAGGGACTGATGACAGCACGTGAGGCTTTCCCTCTCAGCATACATGGGAGGCCGAGAAGTTTGTACACTAGGGAAGAAGGGCCAGGGAAGAGCATATGTGATAAATTAAGATGACCTGGGCGACATTTAAGGCACTCTGACGGTGCCAGAGAAGAGCTGAAAAGCAGCCAAGTGTCCACATCAATATGGCAGAACGAGGAAGGAGGTCTCTGATGTACCCTTGGCAGCGGCTTTGCATTCGCTTACTGCTCCTCTCTCTTTTCTCTGCCAAGAAATTAGCTTCAATTATCCCTTCTGGAAATAGGGCCAAGGAAGCAGCTCCTTGGGAGGGGGCATGGAGCTGCAGGAGGTGGGGAGGCAGCAAGAACCTCCCCTTGGGATGACCCCATGAACACACTGACCCGATGAGGACCTCCTGTCCTTTCCCACACCTTCCTGACCTCAGAGAGATGCTTTCCATTGAGCACTGACTGCTTGCAGAGAAGAAACAAAGCAAATTTAAATCAAGGCTAAGAGCAGCGGGTAGAGCTGTACAGAAATACCCTAAAATTATCTACTGAACCATTAACAGGACAAAGATATTTTGTTTTCTATTCCTGCAACTCAGCCATAGAGTCAGTGCTTTATACAGTGTATATAGAAACTATACAGGCAGACAGATCTCCCCTAATCAATTCAAAGAAATTCTTACTATGTTCTTATTTATAAAGCAAAGGAGAGAAAAATGGCTTGTTGCTTTATATTGCACCGGAATTTGTTCAACAATCATAAAGAAATCGTGCAAGCACCAAAACAAACAACCCACGTGGGTTAATTTCTGCCCAAGAAGCCATCCTCAATGATTCCCTGCCACCAGAACAATAAAACCAAGCCCAGCCCTATTTCTACACAATCTGTGGTTTCGCTTGTTTCAAAGATTCAGCACCTC
>JAOWBP010000001.1:1420331-1459367 GCA_028571105.1 Tragopan temminckii
GGTGGGATTTACAAAGCCCTGACAACAATCTGTGCATCTCTATTAGGGAGCAGGGTGATGGGTGCCAGCTCCTCATCTCTGCTGGGAAGTCGTAACACCATCGAGAAACAGACACTGCTAATGTGTCTATAAGCTGTAAAATTACGTGCCATCATCTCATATTTATTTGGTCTTGTTAGGTTTGTATTATATAATTTATCACAGCAGACAAGGATGTGACTTGGAGTATATTGTGTAGTTCTAAAGATGGGATTTAATGATATTAAATCTCGTGAATGCAGGAGTTGTTGTTAAACGTTTGTGGAGAAGCTGAATCTCCACATTCTTGCTCTGCCTTCCCTTTCTAGGTAGGGGACACACACATCACCCAGAAGGATACCATGGCAGAGCTGAGCATTGCTGCACTCATTTCAATAGATATTGCAATCTGTAGGATTAATGAATCTGAAGTTAAGACATTCTTCTGGGATTCAGGTCGAGAACACAGATAATCCTCCGGTGTCCCCATCCCCAATTAATCAAAACACCCAAATCCAGCACAAATCCCCCCAAACTTCTCTGCCTTCACAAGACAAGCAAAAGCAGAAGGGAACTTCTCAGATAAGGAGAGGCCATGTGAAGATCATAGAATCGTATGAGTTGGAAAGGACCATTAAAGTCCATTTAGTCCATGTGTTCGCCCTATTTTGTACCTCTCAGATAAGACCCAGCAGCAACAGGATTTCTCGTCAGTTCCGCTCATCATGAAGGCATTCAGACACATTTTTCTACACGATCTAAGAAGAGATCTAGAAACTCATTTCACATAAAGGAGCAGACTGTCATCAAATGGAAATGACTCACACCTACAGTACACCCAGATTTGTAGTCCCAGCAGAGGAAAAAGAAGGTCTACGGAGTCAGCTGCCAATCTTCCACAACCATTTTTTTACCCTTTCAAAGTATTATGAACACAATAAATAGAGCCTGAAAAGCTGGAGAGGAAGAGCTTTTATTCTCGAGAGAGAAAAAGACAAGAAAAGAGAGACAGGGAAGCCACTGCTGAAAACAGGAGGGAAAGCTAAGAGGTAAAGAAAGGGAAAAGCCTTCCTTGAAACATCAAGGCTTCAGCATCAAAGGACAATAAGAATAATGGAAAGCTCCAAACCTAACGCAACAAAAAACACCCATCTGACAGCAGATGGATTAGCCTAGGACTCAGCTTTCGACAAAGACATTTGCTAGTGTCTTCTGGCTGCCCAGAGAGAGGTGGAAGAAGGGAAGAACACCCAATCCCAGGGCAGAAGAACTCCATGCTCTTGTCTTTGCAGCTCTCACCTTGCACACCAACGGAAGAGCTTGCAGCTCCAGTGCAAATTGCCCCAGCTCATTTCTGGTTGGAAAACAAGATCACCAAATCCACTCCCACCATGCTCACTAAACCATGCCCCTCAGTGCAAAGTGTCCACTTTTCTTGAACACCTCCAAGGATGATGACTCCACCACCTCCCTTGGCAGCCTGTTTGGCAGAGACTATTTATGCAATGGAAAATATAAAGATGCCAACCCCTTTGGAAGCAGCTGAACCAATTCAAGCTGTGATCAAGAGCAGACACCGAACTTGCACAACACCAATTTCATGAACTTGCACGAATTTCAGCCCGAAGACTGGAGGATATACTTTTTGCCATGCATTCTCGTCAGACTTCCTTTAGTCCATTCCCACTCTTGTCCAACTTGTCCAACTTATCCAACTTGTCCAAGCCATCTGTCTTGTCCAACTGTTTAACATTTCCAGTGTACTCCCAAATTTTCATGCAGACTCCAGTTTTACATTGGAAATACTGTTAGAGGACAGCGCTGCCTGAATCAAGGGAGGAGGGGTGATCCTATTAAGCAGCTGGGATAAAATAACTGTCCTGACCAATGCCATTTGGGATCATTTGGTGAAGGACCTGCTGTTGTACAGGCATCCTGTTTGAATATACCCCTTCCTTTTGGTGCAGAGCGAATGAGGTTGACTGTTTGCAGGTGGACTGGAGAGGCAGCAGGCAGCTGTTGTACTCTGGCCCTGCTGTCAGGGTTATTAATAGAATCACAGAATCATTAAGGTTGAAAAAGGCCACTGAGATCATCTTGTCCAATGGTCTATCCAACCATGCCTACTAAACCACATCCCTCAGTGCCACATCCACTCCTTTCTTGAAAACTTCCAGGGATGGTGATTCCACCCCCTCCCTGGGCAGCTTGTTCTGATGATCTACCACTCTGAGAAAGAATTTTTCTAATTCTCATTAGAAAATTCTCATTGTTTTCCTAATGCTCAACAGAAAAACAAAGGGAGTGAGAAGAAAATGCATGTGGTAAAAGGAGACACTGAGAACTGTGGGTTTTTTTTTTTATTGCTACACCAGCTCCAGCCTGAGAATCTGCTCCCAAGTTTGGTGTTCAGCACTCTGCTGGAACCCAAAGATGAGAAGAAGTGAAACCATTCCACCCTCCTCCTAACACAGATTGGGTGTCTCAGATCTGCAACCGTAATAATCTGTGCTGTGGGGTGATCTTGAAATCAACTTGGGGTTTCCAGGCAAACACAAATTGCAAGCCTGCCTCCCTCAGCTCCCCACACCCACAGTTTCTCTTGGGTGCAACGTGTTCTTGCTACTTGCCACCCTTTATGCTGCAGAGCTGCACTGAAAACCAGGAATTTCTGCTGTAACTCGAGTGTGACCAGATCTGAAGCTCTTTTTACATTGCTTTTCCTCGTCAAAGGCAAACCTGGAAATCGTACATCTCTGGGTTTTATCACCAACGTATCTGATTCAGTAATGAACTGAAGGGTAACCTTTATCAAGCGATAAGGGCAGCATATTTCACACTCGCCCCACTGCCAAATAGCCTTCAGAGCTTTAAAAACTAATTATATGAATAGAGGCACGACTTTTCTTTCCTTTCTCCCCTTGCCAAGTTCTGAGCTACTATAATATGCTCAATCAGGTCTCTTTGTCTGGCCAACCATGCCAGAATATTAATGGGGAGATTCTGCTAGTATCCAACCCTGCCTTTTGACATGCATTCGCAAAAGAGATAGTGGCAGGTTAAGACAACAGAATCAATCACTGTCAACACAGATACGCACGAGGATTTTTTTTTTTTTGCAAAGGCACTGCGTTTGGATTCTTCCTTTTAATTAAACAAATGAGTTACAGGAAAGCTGAGGAGGCAGAGGGAAAGAAAACAGTGCACCGATAACTCTTCCTGCCACGGTCTAAAAACCAGTGGTAAACTTTCAGGACATGTTTAATTCAGTGACATTCATCAGACTGAGTGGGTGAACACAGGTGGGCTTCTATGTATTAACTTTTAAATATCTTGGGTGGGCTCTCTCATCGCAGAGATGACCCTAACCAAGATATCTGCAATACCCATTTCCCTCTGGCTCTGCAGCTGCCTTCAGGCAGTGATAGCTACGGCAGAATTATTCCCAATTCATCAGCAACGCCGAGAGGGAAAGAAAGAAGCAACAGCAGCAAAGAATTCACATCCCTTTGTATTAGGAGAAAGTCTGAAAAAAAAGTGTGTTTAAACGGAAAGAAGATGACAAAAATTGGACAAGCAATTAGTTTTATTTTGAAGCTTTCAGGAGAGACCTACTCAACCATGCAGAGATCCTTGAAGAAGTTTATAAGCCACGTCGCTTACCATCAATGCCTAAAACTGGCCCAGACCAATTATTATCATTTAAATTAATGCTACAGGAGCATTCTAACAGCACTCTGAGGAACTGAGGCTTAATACACGATGCAAACAGATACTGAGAAAAGACCTTTGTCCTAGTGTCTAGGCTAAAAAATAGGCAGAGTATAGGAGCTTTTCTCAGTGAATTCAATGTAGATGACCTAATAGGACTTTCTATTTTAATATCTCTGATACAATTTCACCAAATGCTTCAACTGACGGTTAGTAAAGTGACAATATTGGAATAAAACGGACGCTAGGATCAAAATGCTGGCACTGCTATTGTCAGACTGAGCTTGGCCAGTCCAGGAATATATGTTAGCAGGTTATACTCAGTAGTATCCAGCACTGAGTCATTGTGGGTTCTAGTGCCTGAGGCTGATGGTTCATAAATCACGAAAAGAGCCAGTGGGGCATCCCAGCATCCCGTCATGTCAAGAAACAAAGGAATAATATGAAGAAAAAAAGGAGACCAGGACCAAATCCACAAATCTCAAAAAAAAAAAACCCAACCCACCTTAAGGTCTCTGCATCCTTTTGGTATCATCAGACTTATAAAAACACTGGCAGCGCTGATTATACCCACTGCAGTACAAGCAAATGTGTCTGTGACTAGACGTATTTTATACTTCTTGTCGTTTCCCTCTCTAGACTGCCTCATCTTTATGTTATTGTGCTTGCATTCAGTGAACAAGGAAAATGACAATCTGGGCAAATTAGACTTTAATTTTCAACAGCTTCACTTACTCCTACAGTTTTATAGCCAAATGCCAATCACGGATGTGATGAATAGTAATGGGAATGTGCAGACAAGATTTTTGACTCGCCGGAATGACAAAGAGGACCTGGTTCTTCTAGATGGGCCAATGATTCAAAGAACAAGCAATTTACAGTGTGCAAGGAAATGCAATCTGCTACAGGCTAAAAAGAAAAGGTAGAAATCATTTTTTTGGATACAGAAAGTTGCCTCTGAATGAATCCCCTCTGGAGGTACCACTGTTTTTCGAGACCAGTCACGTTTTGGGTGTCCTTAGTAGATGCTGGGCTCTGTATGGAGATGAAAAACTGCTTTGGTGCAGAGAGCAGCTTTGGTGGCAACTCCTGATGTGGGAATTCCTCTCCAGTACAGTCAGCTGTCCCCACCATGAGGCTGAAGGACATTGCTCTGTCCATTGCATGAGTCATCAAGCAGGACAAGGAACTAGCACTAAACAGAAATTTTACAGGATGGAAAGAAGCTTGATTCCTCTAGAGACAGAAATAAGCCTTTCAGGTTCAAGACTGGAAGAAAAGAAGTCATTAAAAGATCTGAGGAAGCTGTTACACAATACAAATAAGTGATTCTGGCTTAATTTCAAACTGGGTGAAGGGTGTGTAAGGACACAGTGTTCAGTGCAGTGTTGACAAGACCAAGCGGTCATCACAATGCTGAGCCTTAACTGATTTTCTTAATGGTCTTAAGTTGTGCTAGAGGAGATTTAGAGTGGATTCTAGGAAGAATTTACTCAAGGAAAGGGTGGTTGAGCACTGGAACAGGCTGCCCACTACAGTGGTGGAGTCCTCAGCCCTAGAGATATTGAAGGACATGGTTTAGCGATGAGATTCAGTAGGTCAGGTTGATGGTTGGATTTGATGATCTTGAAGGTCCTTTCTAACTTGGATAATTCTATGATTCTGTTCTGTTCTGTGAATTAAAAACAACCCTTTCTCTTCTTCCTTTGTGCTAGTCACTTTCCTGACTTGTTTTACATCCAAATAGCTGTGGATGAACAACAGACAGAGCAGGAATAGCAAAAAAATGCAGGAATGTAGTGAGCTGGTGGCTGCTATTGAAGCCTCCTTACTGACTTGTGGTCTCCCTCTCTTCTTTCTTGCTGCATCTGAGGAGCTCCACTTTCTTCTTGTTCTTGAAGGATAAAGAGCTTCAGAATGGTTTGGAATCATGGAATCGTAGACTATCCTGTGTTGTAAGGGGCACATAAGGATCACTGAGTCCAACTCCTGGCTACACACAGGATCATCCCAAAATCCAACCCTGTATCTGAGAGTGTTGTTTGAACCCAGGCAATGCACAGGAAGTCCTCAGTTCAACAAAGATGGTGCCTTCATGTAAGGGCATATAAACTCATGTTTTATTACTCCACTCAAGGAAAGATCGCTTCTGAAACTCCCCTCATACCTGGAGACACAACACTGTAATTACTTTGCTTCCAGCTGTTTTTACCATTGTTACTTCTATTTTAAAACCTTTTGCAATTTCAGCTCTAAAATATTTTACCTTATAAAATCTTCCTCCTCCTCCCTCTTGGGTCTCAGTTGCTTGGGCTGAGCCATGTTGCTCCAGTTGGGCAGAGATTTCAGGAGCCTGCTGATATCATCATCCTTAGCCCAGGATGCGCTGATCACCAGCTTTTCATCTGACTGCACGATGCTCCTGTGGGAAACCAGCAACAATCACATTACTGCAAAGTAAATTCAACTTTTCACAGGATTCCACACATACTAATTAAAATCTCTACCACGTACTGACCTGCAAAACAGAGTATTAATGAATGGGTCCAAAGAGGAGTTCAACAACGAACTTGTGGGGAAGGCATAAGAGCACAAAGATGTGATATAAATTCCTCATGACTCAAGATGTATGTTGATAGGGCCCCTTGGCCATATTCTCCCACCTCTGAAATAATTCAACTTACAATCATTTTACACAACCGGAGGAGGTCGTTCTGTACTAAGAGAATGAGAGGGCAATTTCTCTACAGCTCATTTGCTCTCTACCACCTCAACTGAGGCCATCATTGGCTGCTGATTGTGCTGTGAGTGCCATGTGGAAACCTGCCCAGGAAGACCTGGGTGGGAGGCATCAGCTCACTGCACACCAGCTGGCCCTACATGGGGAGAAGGTCTGAAACAATGAAAGGAAATGAAGGGGCCTGAATCTTCCCTCCAGACATCCAAAACAACTAATAATATTGTTTGCAGCTGAACTGTATATGTGTGTGAAATTGAATCAAAAATCACACTGTACTCCGGTGAAGACTTTCCCTGTTTAATTAGAAATCCTCACTGTCAATTGCAGGAGATAAAAGGGATTACTGTACCTGGAGAGTCAATTAGCTGTCTAGTTTTTGTGTTGGGATTGCTCAAGATCACGGCACAGTGCTCTTCCATGCTTGCTATTTTTGTGGCACTGAGGGACATGATTTAGTGGGCATGGTAGTGATGGGTCAACAGTTGGACTAGAGGACTTTTCCAACCTAAATGATTCTATGATTTACTAGCACACCAGTGAGCTGAGAGTCCTCTCCCACTCTTGAGTCGTTCAGCAGATTGCAAAGATCTGGGAGGTATTTTTTACCTTCTTAGAAAAAGCAAAGGGGAATTAGGGGTACTGGTGTTTCCTTCTACATCCTACCACCAATTTCCCTCACTGGCAAACCTCTAAGAGGTTCTTCTGGGAGGTCTTTGCATAGTAACAAGTCGGACTGCATTCTCAGCTCAAGAAGAAGAGATGTCATCCATCCACACCACTCAAAGCAAGCACATGGTGGTACTGCCCTCTTTCTGGTGTACATAAAAAAGATGCAGGGATTCAATGCTGGGTCTGCCAACTGAGAACTGGAATTGCTGGGTGCTGCACTATGGACAGATGGGTGCTGGCTCAACACATGCCAGCTGAATCTGGACCTCACAGTGACATTCATTGGGCTACACACTTCAGGGTGTCATTTGGAATGTTGCATGGGGCACTACCATTCCAGTGGTGGTTTTGGGAAGGGTTATGCAGGATCACAATAAGGATCCTGCAGGTTTCTAAGGGGTTATGCGAGTTAACCAGTCTCATATTAATTAGGCTTTGTCAATAAACAGGCTTATGCATTTTGAAAAAGAGTGAAAATGGCACTGAGGTAGGAACCAACACTGATTTATCTTGAAAGAGAGCAGATTACTTCTTTTTCCACCAGCAACCTATCGCTCCTTTCACCTACCACCAAGGAAACAACCTCTGCTTGGTAAGTACACACGATATGTGAGAATGAATTTGTCACATGCGCTTACATACAAATATTCCTTATCTTTAAATTTCATGTTCAATTTGCCACAGACAAAAAAAAAAAAAAAAAAAAAGAAAAGAATGAATTCTATTTCCAGCCACAGAAGACCTCGGCTTGAAAATATCAATTTGGCCTTCTGCTGCTGTTTAGGAACTTGGTATTTTTCTGTTTATGAAAAAAAGCACCGCTCAACACATTGGGAAAAAAACCACTCCACTAGAATCTCTGACATCCAAGCTAGAAAAACTGAATTTGATGATATTTGGCCATTTCTCTGCCAAGGCAGGACAACTGTTCCATGGAATACATCACCGATCGCTTTCTCCTTTCCAGATTTAAATGACTAAAGTAATAGACTCCTTCCCTTGGGAGTCTATTTCACAGATGAACAAATCTAACTCTTGGACAAAGAAAAGAACCCTAATTCTGTGCTTATGTTTTACTTTACTCAGTTTCATCCCACTGCTCCTTGATATTTTCCCTTACAGTTGACTCAGTACTCAGTCTCAGCACTCAGTTATTTACAGCATTATCATAGCCCCTTAGATGTATACAATTGAAAGCCATCTTTGGGAGTCTTCTATGCAGTCAGACAGAGGACAGAGATCCCTCTGTGTTTTATGATCCTTATTATCTGCTGTCCAAAAACGCTATTGCTTTTTGAAATGGATGTCAAGGGAAGAGAGGATGTCCATCTGGCTGCTATAGCAAGTTCCAAACTGAGATAGGTCTCCTTGCTTTTTTAGGGTCAGCTTTTTCCAAGAGCCTAACCCACACAATTCTGTTTTTTCTTAACTTTTGGTGATATTTTACTCATGGCACCGTGAGCCACTGGAGTCCTTGGCAGATTTCTCCATTACAATCAGTAGGATGCCTCAATGCTGGGACACTGCCACTGCTACATGGATCCCTTTGAATTACTTCCTTACTCTTTCCCATGGTTGCAACACCTCCTAATTCTTATTGACAGGCTGGTTTTATGTAACCACCTCCTCATTATGGAAGGTGTTAAATAAGGTGGAACGTGCCCTGATCTCTGTTGGAAGCCCAGCTTTCCCCATCAATTAAAGACACCTTTTTCCCTTCCTTTTCTTTCTAACATCTCAGTCAGTTTTCAGCCTCCGTACCTTCTTACCAATGTCAACCTAATTCAAGTCCTAGAGTAAATTATCACAAGACAGGATGACATGTTTTAGTGCAGAGTGCTTCCTTCCAAACACCCCCATTCTCCAAAAGTCCTATGCAATTATTCCCGCTGCTGTAATAGGGTTACTTGCCACCACCAGAGCCATAATCAACTAATTAATTCACAGCTCAATGGGCCCAGAAAAATGCCATCTGTTTGTACCCAGCTTTCAGAAGTGGATAGGGAATAGGTGTAAGTCTTGCACAGGTGACAGCACATGTGCAAGAGGGTTTGCTCTTCTACAGCTCAGTGAGTTTTAGCCAGAAAACATCTGCTGGTGATCATGGTCCCAGGTTGGCATCAGGGTATCCCCAGGCTGGGAGTAGAGTGATGGGGAACATCTCTGGACACAGCTGGGGATCAAAGATTTTCATTAGGTAATCATCTGTGCGCCAGAGGGGCTAACTGGGCTCTGTTGAGTTGTGTCAGTAGGATTTGGGAATGATTTTTTTCTCTTCCCATGGCCAAGGGGACGTTGCCACGTTGAGCTCTGCTCGAATTGCTAGGAGTTTAAAAGAAGTATGCTCAGCACATGCCAGGCACCTGGTGGCCTGAGGGACGCAGAACCTGCCTGGAAAGTTTTTGCATCCAAAGACAGCTTACAAATAAAGAAAACTTAATGCAAGAAGGGGAAGATGCCAGTAAAGAGTATTAAACTGAGTGGTAAAAGCACTTCTTGGGGACTTGAGAAATCCCACTTTGACTTCCCACCCCTCAGCATGGATGAATTCATCTTCTCATTTCCTTATCTATACAAGGGGGGCTTAGTTGTATTTGGGTTTGCTCATAACGTTTACAGAGGGCTACAACCAGCTTTACCCCACCTAACAAACACAGCAGGCAGTTCAACCAGGAGGCTGATCACCATAAGCTTGCTTCATAGCTGATGCTGAGAACTGGGCACCTCCAGACAGTACAGCCATGTTTTAAGACAGATCTCTCTTTGGAAATGTCCATCTCTTTTCACAGACTGGAGATTCATTTGTGTGACTGAACTCAGATTCTTCAAACAGGTTGAAAAAAGCACAAGAAAATACTTGTTCAATGGAGACGGGGTGAAAAAAGATGGAGATGGGGTGAAAAACAGAACTCAACGTTTGTAAACAGTCTGTGTCGAACTTCTCACAAACAGAAGACATCTCATTCAGCTTAGATTCAATACACTTCCAAAATTTGTCATCAATCAAAGCAAGAAAATCTGTAGTTGCCGCTTATATAAAGGACTGATCCATTCACAATCAGCCCTGCTAGTTTTTGTATTCGTTAGAAAATCAGAGCCAAGTGGAAATCAAACTTGAAAAATCTCAGCTCGGCATTTTTTCATGCTGATGTCCTGATGGAGCTATCTGTGCTGCGAAGACTCTGAATCAAAGCATCTTCCTTTGAGGAGCCTGTATTTGAATACATTTAATCCACGTTTCTTCCTATTCCCCTTCAGAAAACACAAGCACATGGGAAGGGAACAAACGCCACGTGTACATCTTATGTAAACCATCTCTCTGCCTTCCCAAATTCTTACTATTTTGACATCTCAAGAACAGATACACGCTCCCTTCCTCCAATAGCTCTGCATTAGGATATAGCTCTAAGGGGCTGATTCTGATTTTAAGCAGAATTCTAACTCTATCATTGTGAAGATTCATCCTTTTCAAACCCTGAAGGAAAACCATGGTCAGTGCTGAGCCGTAGAGATGCAATGTCCCTGCAGAGGGCATGCCGACCCCGTGCATTGAACTGCTCACAGGGATAGCTGCTGTATTCCTCTGAATCATTTGAAATGTATATAGATTTCTATTTCAGTCAGTCATTTGCTAGCAGCAAAACTAGAACATTTCCTGTTTTTCCTCCTGCTGTAATCAGGATATTGCCAAATGAGGGCTGTCCTAATTACGCCTCAGCAGGTGCCAAAGCTAGGAATGGTATCAGGAAAGGAAGGAAGGAAGGACCTTTAAGTTCAAGCCAAAGAAATTACATCTATTGTCTGGCTCCAGTCAATGAAGTTTCATATAAAATATGAGCATTTTGGACAATGGCACAAGCATAGCTACCAATTTACACGCGCGCTCGGACGCCGTTTAGCCCCCATATGTTCTCACTGCTATTGTTGGTGCTATTAATAATAATAATGAGCCCATACGCAGCCGCTCGCCAGATGAAGCTTCTTCTGAATGAAATCAGGCAATAGGAAATAATTTCTTAATGCTTTTGGTCAGAAAACACAAGGGGCTTTTTCAGCTTCCCCTGCTATCGCCAGCCTCAATTAGCTATTAAAGGAGATTATGTATAGCAGCTATTATAGCCCACATTGCTGCAGCATCTTTAGTGTCTTTCAATGCAAGTATTTATCCCCACGGTGTGGGGCATGCTCCTGGCCCCTCTCTCCAGGGAGAGCCATTTTACAGATGGGCAGCTGAGATGTACATAGAATATGTTACTTATTAATGGTTGCCAAGGAAATCTATGATGAAGTACCCAAAGGACTCAAACTCTGCATCCCAACCCTGAGCCCAGTGGGACCTCACTGAGTTTAGCTTCCACACCATGGTTTGGGAAGCAGTTAGAGACAGATCTTCCTCCCCCCCAAAAAATGATGAACAGCACAGAACATAGCACATAACGACCCCTTAAAAGAGTAAATTTATGTGAAGGTTTTGTGCAAGTGCCACAAAACCCAGTATGTGCGTGTTTATATGGAGTGTTGTAGTTATGAATTTCTACACTGGCATGATATCTGAACACTCAAAGCTCTATATAACTAAAATACAGCTGTTCTTTAAAAAAGAAATTGGGGGAACAAAGAATGGAATGGTTCAAATGGAAAGATTTGACTTGTTTTACAACCAAGCAATAGCTATAGAGAATCACAGAATGATTTAGGTTGGAAAAGACCCCCAAGATTGTCAAGTCCAACTGTCAGCCCACTATACATCCATTTATGTTAGAGACGATGCTTTATGCTCTCCATCTCCAACTTGAGCCCAACTTTTACCTGATTAAGAGCAAAGCCATATTGTTTCTAAGCTCTGCTATCACCTACCAGGCACTGGAATGGGCTGCCCAGGGAAGTGGCTGAGATACTGTCCCTGGAAATGTTGAAGAAATGTTGCACTAAGGGACCTGGTTTAGTGGGGAAATATTGGTACTAGGCGGATGGTTGAACTGGATGATCTTCGAGATCTTTTCTAATTTTGGCAATTCTATGATTTAAAAAGCTTAAATCACAGGGTGATATGTACAAAATCACTGGAAAGCCAAAACTCTGCATATGGCAACGATCACTATTTCAGATTTCTACAAGTAACTCCTTCCTACTTGTGTCACGAAGCAAAAGAAGATGAGCAGCATCTCCAGCATTCATGGGTTTATGATCCTGTTCATACCTGTAGGCAAGGGTGCAGGTGTCCTTGTACTCCTGGAGCTTCACACACACCATGTTGAGGAACTGATCCGAATAGGCACTCAAGTCATGCATCAGGTTCATCAGGTCTTGAACAGTCTTCTCTACAATTACCGTGCTCTGGAAAAGAAAGAAAGTAGAAGCACGAATAGCCAATATATCTTAATATCAGCCTTCTCATGTTTTGCTAATTAATGTGACAAATGCAACCATACAGCTGATCCTCTCTGACACTGAGCAGATGCTGGAAGAGTCCATGCCAGCAAGTGACGTAAAACAACAAAAGAGGAAAAAGTAGAAACCATGTGAGAGAGGAAGAGGGATGGCTAAAAGGCTTGAAAACATCAGGTTGGGAAAAATCTGGCCCAGACCAACAAAGCTCAATGGGTTTGTTGTTCACGAGATGAAACCTCAACATTCAGATGTTTGATCATAGCATCACAGAATCATAGAATCGTTTGAGTTGGAAGGGACCCTTAAAGGTCATCTAGTTCAACTCCCATGCACTTAACAGGGACACCTACAGCTCCATCAGGTTGCTCAGAGAACCATCCAGCCTGACCTTGAGTGTTTCCAGGGATGGGTCACCCAACACCTCTCTGGACAACCTGTGCCAGTGCTTCACTACCCTACACCCACTGCTCACATCTGTACAAACTACATATGTTGGAGACAAGCATTCTGCCAGAGGCTGAGGGTTAAGCAGCACCTTGCAATCCTTTTGTTACTATAAACAATTTTAATAGAATCACAGGAATTACAGGGCAAATCTGAAAATCAGAAACACTGCTTCACAGCCTACAGATGAGAGAGCTGAGACAGCCTGCAGGAGGAAGGAGGTACTGTGCATCTGATAACATCCAAGATTTACAGAGCCCCACATGAATTTTGGGATTTCTGAGGCACCCCAAGGTGACCTGCCTGCTGTATTTAATTTTGTTGCTATAAACAATACAGAAGGAAGGTTATCAAAGTCCCAAGCTGATACAAATTGAATTAATATTAGGCTCGGTAGAATGAAGGGCTCCTCCTGAGCTAACACAAAGGCAAAGAAGGAGACTGAGGCACTGGGAGTTGTGCTTCATTTGAGAGATGTTGGACTTCAGTTACACTTGGGGCATGCTGGCTTGGAGCTCAACGATATTTAAGGTCTCTTCAAACCCATGATTCTGTGATACTGTGACTCCAGGGACTTCCAGAAAACACAAGCAGGAGGAAAACTGACTCTTTAAACAGACTAATAGGGATAGGTCAAGGGGAGATGGCTTTAAACTATAAGAAGGGGACATTTAAGTTAGATGTTAGGAAGAAATTCTTTACTCGGAGGCACTGAAACAGGCTGTCCAGACAAGCTGTAGATGCCCCATCCCTGGAGGTGTTCAAGGCCAGGCTGGATGGGGCCCTGGGCAGCCTGATCCGGTGGGTAGCAACCTTGTTAACAGTAGTTGGTTGGAACTAGATGATCTTTAAGATTATAAAATCATAAAGGTTGGAAAAGACCACTAAGATCATCTAGTCCAACCATCAAGCCGTCCCCACCATGCACACTAGATCTGGTCCCCAAGTGCCACCTCTCCATGTTTCTTGAACATCTCCAGGGATGATTACTCCACCACCTCCCTGGACAGTCTGTTCCAATGCCTCATCACTCCTTTTGAGGAGAATTTTTTCATACAATCATAGAATCATAGAATGGCCTGGGTTGAAAAGGACCACAACGATCATCTATTTCCAACCTCCCTGCTACGTGCAGGGTTGCCAACCACCAGACCAGGCTGCCCAGGGCCCCATCCAGCTTCGCCTTGAATGTCTCCAGGGATGGGGCATCCACAACCTCTCTGGGTCATTTTTTCCGAATATCCAACCTGAACCTCCCCTGGCGCAACTTAAAGCCATTACCCCATGTCTATCAAGATGTTCTAGTTGATGCTGCTGCTTCTGTTACTACAAGCAGCTGCCTACATTGCATATGAGCTGATGAACGAGCTGCTGTACCTCAACCCTCAGCTTCAGAGCTAAGCCAGCCCAAAAACAATGGAAAGGGGTTGAGCAAAGGTGCCTCACTTTGCACCAAAATGACTAAATGTGCCACAAAGGCCAATGGCTGGCTCTAAGCAGAAGACAAAGCGACTTCCCAACCTGCTGATGGGATTCAGAAGAATATCTATGACTGCACACACGGAAAACAAAGAATTTGTCTTGTCGTCTCAGTCACAGAATCACAGAATCACAGAATGGCCAGGGTTGGAAGGGACCACAAGGATCATAAATCTCCAACCCCCCTGCCACGTGCAGGGCCACCAGCCTCGCCATTTAATCCTAGGCTAGTTAATACTAGACCAGGCTGTCCAGGGCCCCATCCAATCTGGCCTTGAACACCTCCAGGGACAGGGCATCCAACTGTTCCCTTTTGGGGCTGGTTCTAACAGTGAAGCATTAAAGTTAACATTTGCACATGGGGAAAAAGAACACCAGACTTACTAGATCATATAAGAGAAACAAAAGCAATGACTTGCCTTTTTGCATGGATAATCACGTTTTTTGTTGTCCAGTGACAGTTCACTGTGAGACATGAGTGGGACTTTCAACAGACCCAGATATTCACGATATCTTTTAAGTCTACAAGGAAAAAACTGTGTTGAAACTAGATGATCATTGTGGTCCTTTTCAACACAGGCCATTCTGTGATTCTATGATTCTATGAATGGGAGCTGGTTTCAATCTGCCACATCAATATTTCATTGCGTAACTCAGTATTTGAGAAAACAACAACTTAAACAAATACTGGATGTTAAAAGGGAGGGCATTGCTGGTTTCTATGTCGTTTCTCCCATTTCCTCCTGTCTACAACAACATTAAAACCTGAGCTGAGTTCCTGCCAATATCTTGATTTTAGAATAAGGTCTTTTGATTTAATGAGAATATTAAGCTAGTTGTATGACTTTAAAAAAAAAAAAGAAAAAAGAAAAAAGAAAAAAGAAAAAAGAAAAAAGAAAAAAAGAAGAAAAAAGAAAAGAGAATTACCATATGAAAGAAGACGGCACTGGATATGTAATGGCTATTTTTCTGAACCATTCTAACCTTTTCCAAAGCAATCCTGACACATCTGCATGTGTCTCTGGGGATGCTATGTATTAGGATGCATTAGGCCATGTTAATACAGCTGGATTCGTTAGCTGGGCCAGCACAGGATCTTCCAAAACTCCGTGTGAGAAAATGAAAGGCAGCGCATGTATTATCAGAGAGTTACAATCCAGTTGCTGCTAACCCATCTGGATTCATTAACAGCAAATGGATATGATCAAAGCATAATTTTATGGCAAGGCACTTCAATGAACCCTTTTAAAAAAAACCCAGGCTAACAAGGAAACTCGTCCGCAGAACAATATCCATCGCCTCGCACCTGAAAACACTGCGTGGTGCTGAATCCTAACATCACGCCGAGGGGATGGTTCATTACTCTTACAGCACATCGGGGTGAAGGTTTTAAAAGGGTCTCATGGCTACTAGAAATAAAAAGAGATTCCTTCGTACGACCTCCCGTCCGTTAGCTACTGCCAGTGTGATATGATGAAACAGAATAGCGCCAGTCGTTATTAACACCGTGGGTTTTATCTTTCATGTATTTTGCAAACATTTATCACTGCTCCTTGATACAGCCCTTATTCTCAGTCGGACTGAAGCTTCAGATAATGTAAAGCAGCTCCAGGGCACGTATAATTTACGTGCTGACCGTAGTGCTTTCGTCGGCCCAAAATGATGGAGAGGAATTAGCAGCCCCAAAGGTATTAACCCCCATTTGACAGACGGGGCAGAAAAACAACAACAACAAAAACGACACGATGGGATTTCCTTTTCTGTACTCACAACCTTCTCCTCTTGAAAATCCTTAATTCCCCAAGCCGAGGTTACTCGCTGCTGAAACTCTTCCTCACTTTTCACTCGTGCATCCCACCTCAGGTTTAAAGTGCCCAAATTCCTCCACCCTGTGAGTCCAAGTGCAAGTTTGGCTTGCCTGGGTTGCACTGAGTGAAGAGGAATTGTCTAGGGCTGCATCCAGGAAGGCTGCTCCGAAAGTAATGCCTCCTAATTATTTCCATGGAAATGATAACAAAGAGCACAATAACACAGTTAAATAGAGCAAATTCTTGGCTACAAAACACTCTTTTTTTTTCCACACAGTCACCACTATCAGCTATGCATTTTCACCAGACTGCATGCCATGCTCATAAGAATCTGTACCAGCAGAGGGGACCCAATGTCACTGTCACCACTACTGGAATGCAGCCCTCACCGCCTCACTGTGCTCACATCCACTGTTTGGTCTCCATAAACATTCAACAAGCATTGATGAGTATCAATGGGTGCAATTTTTTCTGCATGGAGGAATTCAATAACACTCCTTTGCTCCATACACATTTCCATGTCAAATGCCATTCTGTCTACTGCCATCTGTCAGATGCCAACAAAATGTAAGGGGATATTGGTGGGAAGATTCAACCTCTACTGCCATACCACCACCATCTACTTCTGATGTTGTGGGCCAACATTATGCAACAGGAGGCACTATTTTCGGAGCAGCCCTCATAAAATATATAATGTAGTTAACATATGTAAGTAACAGAACATGCTAATTTCTAATGCTTTCTATTAAAATGTGAAAAAGGGGGCAACAAAACCATAAAACTAGTGGGATGTTTGACCTTGCTTTTGCGAAACTGATGCATCGGTCTGGTTTGATGGATGTGGCTGCAATTCTCAGTGAGCTCTCAAGGTATTCATCAGAGATTTTTGATGAAATTTCACTCTTCCTGTGCTTTATCCTTGAAAACTGATGTTCTCAAATGTGTGTGCTGCCAAAAGGCGATGACAGGAATACATGAATAAGGTGTGACTGTGAAGCGAGGGGTGTTTTCCTCTGGAAAGAGAGGGCTTACAGAAGTCTGGTAGAGAGACATGACTGGGGTGCTTGATGGGGAAATGCTGCCATGCGTGTTGGGCTGGGCTGCATGCGTCCCATGGGGCTTTCGGTTGGACATGTCTCTTCTACAGAAAGAGATAACTCAATGTACAATGATGCAAACGGCGTTTCCAATGGTCCTCATAGCAAATGCAAAGGTGCATGGCACAATAAAGAGACCAGTGAGCTGCCAACACACAGAGAAGCAACAGGTCAACCCCGCACAAACCTCCGGCTTTCAATCTGTTGCTCTGTTTCCTCTGACTTCCCAGCAAAGAACAACAGATTACGAGAAAAATCTCCACCCTGAATAATTTTTTTTCTGCATAAATCACAGCTTCTTCCAGGCCCATTCACTTGCAAACTCTTCACTGTCTTGGGGAAAGAATGGTGAGGATGGGAACTTCCCTGTGCAGGGATGTCTTGAGCATTATGATGGGCTCTTGAAAAGGCAGCAGATGGAGGAAGAGACCTTGGCACTGTAGAGGTTGTCGATTATTAGTTTATTATTGCCCATCACTTAAATCTCCTTGAGATGTCTTGGCAGAGGAAGGCACCAGATGAGTGCAGGATGTGGTTGCCTCAAAGGAGAAAATAAATAAAGCCTAATCTAATTTTTGAGCTGGAGTGTAGCTGACACCCCACAATTTAAAAACTGCTACACAGAGCACAGCCGTAATTAAAGGCAGAACTGGAGGGACAAGAGCTTTGCAAACCTCAGTGCTGATCCACAGCTCTGGGTTTGGGACCACTTCCAATGCACACTGGTGGTTAAACCTCACACTGACACCTTGACACGAAACATTTACTTCTGCATATATATATATGTTTTTTTTAAAAGTTACAGCTTCTTAGCTGCCCCCTGAGGACTTTTAATTCCTTTTTCCAATCATTATTCATCTTTCTTTCCCGGCACTGAGAAGGTATGTTCAGCAGGGGGCTCCAATGACCCACGCTGGGGCACCACTCATCAGGAAAGAGCTAAAAATATATAAATCAACACATTGAGGGAGGAAACCTAAGCCTGTCCCAGCAGGAATCCATCATCCATATGGATTTGTTCTGCTCGAAGCTACTCTCACCTGTCTTGGGTGCTGTACGCAGTGTAATCACCCACTGTGGTAACAAACTCCCCTATGGGTCCGTATGGCTTCCTCATTTGGCCCCAGGGGCTCCAGCATCTTACAAAGCCCTGACACAAAATCACGGTTTGGTTTGGAAGAGACCCTTAAAGATGATCTAGTTCCAGCCTCACACTGTGGGGATGCCTTCCACTGGATTAGAGCACCTGGTACATGGATTAATTTTTTTCTGTTGTCTTCCAGGCTTGAAGCTTGAATTGGGGTCAAAAGCTGCCCCGTATTTCCCTTAGTATAGAAAAAAACACAGGATAGCAAAGTGGACGGCAAGTTTTGAAGCCTGGTTCACCATCACTACTATGCTCATGTATCACAGGATCATAGAACTGTTGGGGTTGGAGGCACCATCTGTTCCTCCTCTGCTCCAACAAGGCCAATAGAGCTGCGCCCCACATCCAGGTGGGTTTGGAGACCTGTAAGGGATTGAGTGCACCCTCAACTGACACCAAGTTTGGGGGAAACGTCGATCTGTCTGAGGGTAGGAAGGCTCTACAGAGGGACCTGGACAGGTTGAACTGATGAGTTGAGGCTGATGGGATGAAGTTCAACAAGACCAAGTGCTGGGTCACAACAACCCCACACAGTGCTACAGGCTTGGGACAGAGTGGCTGGAAAGCTGTGTGGAGGAAAAGGATCTGTGGGTGTTGGTTGACGCTCAGCTGAATATGAGCCAGCAGTTCACCCAGGTGGCCAAGAAATCCAACAGCATCCTGGCTTGTATCAGAAATTGTGTAGTCAGCAGGAGCAGAGAAGTGATTGTCTCCCTGTGCTCAGCTCTGGTGAGGCCGCACCTCGAGTACTGTGTTCACTTTTGGGCCCCTCACTACAAGAAAGACATCGAGGCCAAATTGTCACCATCCCTGGAGATGTTCAAGAAACAGAGACGTAGCACAGAGGGACGTGGTTAGTGGGCATGGTGGGGCTGAGCTGGGGTTGGACTGGATGATCCGGGAGTTTTTTTCCAACTTCAAAGATTCTATGATTCTACCTGAGCTGCAGGGTTTAGGATCTTGGATTAATTTTATTATGACATTAATGATTATTAATATTATTCCAACTCCTATTGCTATTATAAATTTTATTGTGACATTTATAGAGACTGACGGGATTTCAGCAGCCGTGAGAGCTTCTCCGCATTCACACCCAAGGCAAACAGCTCTGAAATGGGAACCTCCTGCCTGAGCTGCCTCCCAGCCCACGTCCCCCCACCTGCGATTCCATCTCCTCCAGGCTGTGACCCGTGATGCTCCGCAGTGTTACGCTGCCAGTTGCAATTTAGTTACCCTGCTGTCAATTCATAACGCTTTATTACCCAGCAGGCGTGTGAAACGGAGCTCTGAGGCAATCTCCCAGCATGTGCTGTGCTTTACTGGTGTGGATAGGAAAGGGAGGGAGCTGCTTAAATACCTGGACAGCACAACGAATGGCGATGGAGAGAAAATGGATGGAGGTACGAACACAAATGCATTCACTTCTTTTCTCCAAATTCTGGCAGCTGAAAAAACATCCTGCAAGGCCAATGACATAACTATTCTCTCACCTCGTTAGATGATGCTGATGTTGGATGATTAGGTGATGTTGGTGAAGAGATGAGAACCACTAAAGGCTGAGCTGGGAACCCAGCTTGCTGTGAATACTGCCACAGGTTGCTTGCTTAAGCCTACTTATGCCTGAAAATGAATCCAAATAAGCTCCTGTAGGCAGGGGAACAGGTATGGACAAGGCAAGAGAGCAGGGTGCTCCCCAAGCACCCAGAGAGACAACCTGCACCCCTACTTCTATACAGCAATGCCTTCACTAAAACAGAAAAAAAAACAACAATACCAAAACTCTGAACCAACATATATATGTTTTTAGCTATCAGAGGGAAGATGACAGTCCAAATTGCCTGTTTTACTGATTAGTGGTTATTTCACACTGAGCGATAAGGGGGCTTTTCAATTTGTTTTCTTCTGTGGCACATCCAGGCTTCACAAAGGGCAGGAGTTTTTAGTATGTATCAATTCAAATACATGTTTAAATGCAGAACTCTTTTTACGGTCTCAAAATCTGATAGCTTGCTTTTCTCATACGGTATATATATATATATATTTTTTTCTTCAGCAAAATTCATTATTCCAGTATCAGTTCTACAGAATCCTGCTTGTTACTATGGTTATACTACATCTTCCTATAACTTTGCTTCCCAAATGCTCCTAACTCTGGGGGATGTTTTTTAAATGGCAGCTCTGCCTGTTTCTCTGCAGGTGATATTTGTCACCTCATGGGCAATGGGATTCTGAGGGATCCCAAGTACAGTATTTAAACACACAAGTCTCTGTTGTACACAAGGTTAACATGAACTGCAGCCAACCCTGCCAAAGTGCTGCAAATACCAAATCAATCACAACCATTTGAAGCACCAAAAGAAGAATCCGCCAGGAATAGTTCCAAACTATGCTCTGCATCAGTTTAAAAAAAGGGAAACGATACTCAGACACTGCAATTTCAACAAAAGCCTTTGCACTTTGAAAGCACACGTGCTATGTGCTATGTGAGATCACATCACAAAGCTAGAGAAAAATGGAAGAGGAAGCACAGAGATTGCGGGTATTTCTGGATGAGATTTTTTTAATAACAGTCTTTGTCCGAATTTGAGACAGGCTTTTCAGAGAATCATAAAGGTCAGAAAAGACCACGAAAATCATCTAGTCCAACTGTTGGCCCATACCACCATGCTCACTCAGAGTCAAAAGAATCATTCAGGTTGGAAAAGACCACCACGATCATCAAATCCAACCACCAGCCCATCCCCATTATGCCCAATAAGCCATGTTCCAAAGCATCATATCCACCCTTCTCTTCAACACTCCTGGGATGGTGACTTCACCACCTCCTTAGGCAGCCTGTTCCAATGCCTCAGCACCCTTTCTGATCCCAATATCCAACCTTTGCTCCAGATTGCAAGGAGATGCTGCCTTAGAAAGATTTCCCCAATTTTTGTTGAAATGAAGTCAGTCCTTACAGCATCACAGGTCAGACTCAGCCAGCACGAGCCTGTGTACTTTTACACCATGTAGGACATGGAATTAACAGCTGGGTTCTAATTCAGCTCTTCTTCCCACTAATTAGTGACCAGTGCACACTGACATGCATACTCTGCAAAGCCCAAACGAACTAGACTTGTTTATCATGACATTTCTGTTCAGACCTTTGCACAGAAAGAAGACAAAAGGCTTTTTCTGACCTCTTCTCTGGCTGTGACATCAGGATATTTTTTGAGCTCCTTATTTATTTTATTTAAGCCCTTTAAATCAGTATAAAAAGCCATAATGAGATCCAGCGGGATAGGATCTGAAGCAAGCTACTCCTTTCTAACATTGTAGGTAATTAACCACTTGAACAGCTTGCAATTGTGTGTGCTGGATTCTCCATCCCTAAAAGGCTCTAAATCAAGCACAGGAGGAGCTTTTCTATAAGATAAGCTACCCAAACAGGAGTTATGGACTTGATGTAGAAATTTCTGGGTGAACTTCTGTGGTTGATTATACAGGATGCATTTAGTCCGATTTTGAGCTCAAATAAATTCCATGGGAAAAGATGGCCGCGTTCTCCTGTTTGACAAGAGAACAAAACCGCCCTGACAGTCCAGAAGCTCTGAAACAAGCATCTAAGAGCAGTGATGTTTTCTTCTCCAGTACTGGTAATGCAAATCTGCCCCCAAAAATGGGACTATAATCATTCAGATCTCTGAAATTCCCCATAAAAACAAATTCCTGACACGTTAACTCTTAGCCAATGCCCATGTGCTTGGCAGCATGGTAACAAAGTTCAGCATCCATCCTGCTGGAGATGGACCTTTGGGAAAAGGTACCAAGCTCCTCTGCCACCAAAAATCAGAGTGCTGGAAGTGTCTGCTTGGGAAGACATCTTTCCATAGACTTCAGACAAACACGCATCTCCAACGCCAACCAGTTTGGTATCACAGCATTGTTATGAGAAGGAGATATTAAAGTTAGCGCTTGGATAAGGATTTCCTTCCACTTATTTCCACCACACATCAATTGGTGCAGCACAGGAACCAAGAGGAGAAGGAAACACAAGCTTGCACAGAGGGGAAAGTTTGTGAAAGTCCATCTCCCAGCCTTTAGATCGCTCTCCCATCAGAGGCACTGGCACTTGAGACATTTAAATCTTCACCAAATGCTACAGGAGTAATTGCATAATAAGGAATACTGCTGCCTTGGCGGGGAGATGGACTGGATAACTTAATAGGTCTTTTGTATCTCTCACTTCTCTGATCCCGCTGAGTTCTGTAGCTATTATTAAAGACATTTTTTAAGGTATTTTAATTTACTTCTCTAAATGGATTTCTATTCATTCACTCCCACCAAGTGAATGTTGTCAGGGACATTAGCAGCATGATAAAATAGCTGTAGCTTCATGCTGGTTTTAATGTGTTACATACATAAGGAAAGTCATTAGCTCTTACCCTTTAATATACCCTCTTTACTGCTGCGTAACTGTTTATCACTCAAAAGTGCCAGGCACAGACCATGCCCTTCCTTTATTAATCAATATACATTTGTGCAAGGCTGCAATGAAAAGGAATAACATTCAGTTATTTCGAGCACAGATTGTACTGCAGGAGCTCAAAGGCCGGTCCCTGACATTTTCATCCACCCTGAATATTCCCAGAAGTGGCTCTTCGTATTTTGTACAACTCTTCCAATTACAGGTAAACTTGTGGCAAGGTGGAGATTTATTTCCCAAGCACTGAATGACAGCTTTCCTTCTCCTTTGTAATATCTGTTCTAGAACATCATTAGCAGCCTGCAACGCGATACAAATTGAACCCAGACCAGCAAATTAATGATGCTCAGAAGTAGGGCATCAATTCTGGAAGCAGAGCAAAACTCATTTTTAAATAAATGTTTTCATATGGTTAGCCCATTTTGGAGAATAAGAGCCATCTGTATTATTTTTATGAATACTCTATCTGCTTGGAGGTCTATTCTCTTCAATCTGGGAGCCCCAAAATTAAAAGAGCTTTTACATGAAAAAAACCTTTACTGCTGGAGAGGAAGAGCATATGTGAAGGGGAGATGCTCCTGGGCAGACCATGATGCAAAGCAACCTGAAAGAACAAAAGGGAATAGAACAGGACTGAGCCCCAAAAAGAAGATACTGTGCCTCTGGATTTGTGTTGCACATGTGGACACCAATGCGAAGACATATTCAGATACAGCATAAATGTGGTCTAAATTCAGTAATGAAAGTAATGAAAACAGAAGGAGCGTGAGACTGTAAGAAACAAAATGGCTGAATAATATATAAACCACAAATATCAGCTTTAACAAGTAACCAAGGCTGAGCTTGAGAGGCCATTTCACCAAAATTACACAACCATTTGTCAGACTGTGGAACAGGTGTCAAAAAGCCTCATTTGTAGGGCTGAATTACATCACAGAGCATCACGGCCAATGTCACCAAAGGGTTTCTAGAAGGTAACATCTGATACAGGGTGAGTACCAGAAATGGATCAAACATCACCTAAGAGCACTGCATTTCATGTTTCTGTTCACTGAGCCTCTTATTCTTCATTAACCAACGACAATCAATAAGATAACTGGGAATAATAATTGGGAGCTCTATATTTTTGAATACGTTCCCAAATACTCTCCAAGCCACCTGCCAGCAATGAATGTGAGATGGATTTCTGCACTCAGCAGCTACATTTTTGCTAAAACCCTTACTATGCTTGTTTCAGGGAGAACTTGTTGCCTCGTGCAACGCAGCTTGAGCGTGCAGGCCTGGGCATTACCACTGACAGCTGTGATTGATGGGCCGCATCAACAGCCACTGGCTCCTGGAAAGCTACCCTCAAGTTGGAGCTATTGGATTCTGCTAAGGTTGAATTTCATTTTAAAGAGGAGAAAAAAAAAAGTCTTTCTAAGGGGAATTTATACCCCAGTGCACTCAAACAAAGAGTATCACAGAGGACTGGAGGACGACAATTTGGTTTCATGGCAAATTTTAACGTTTCTCACTTAGAGTGGGGGAAATCATAACCTTTTCCATATTCTCTCTAGAACTGACCAGTGCTGAGACACGTTTATATACAAAAATGATCTCTGCCTGTCACGGTGGTTAGGAAATGAAAAGGAAGGAGTAAAATGTATCTCCTATATCATTCAATCAGCAGAAGGACTCAGACTTGGATGTCCTGCTGTGCAGGTCAATGATTTAACCAATGGACTATCCTGACCAAGAGAGACACTGGACTCTTCAGACCCTATTTCCTTTGTTTTTTTTTTGAATTTCAAACAAATATATCGATGGTATGGGATGGGTAAATCAGAAATCAGCAAAAAAAATGCTTTCCAAGCACCTCCAGACATAACCATAGCGGAGCTGACATCTTCACTGGAGAGCTTCCTATGCTCACCATTTCAGGAACATTTTAGTAACTATTCCAGGTACAACTTAGCAACTGAAAAGCAGAGCTACTGTGAATTGAGTTGCATTATATTCAAGGTAGAAACACACACACATATATACACACAGAAAAGAAAATCAAAATATCCTCAGCCTTGTGAGATCTTGATTTTGTAAAACTTCAACATCTGTGAATAGCTTAAGTAGTTGGAAACTACAACAGGATCAGTTTCATCTTCCCATGTAAAAACTTCATCCGTACATTTATTCTCCTTGTTTATGTTTCTGTATCTTACTCTTGGAGCATGAGCCAGGTTTGATTTGACCACTTAAGGGTGGCTCAGGGTGCCCTGGGTGCCCTTCAGTCCAGTGTGGGCCCAAAAGGGGAAATAAAGCGTGAAGCATTCTGCCAGAAGAGCACGGAAAGGAGAAAACTCTTACGTTGCACTTGACAGCATCACTTGTGATTTATTCAATAAATTAAGTCTTGTGTTCTACGCCTCAAAGACTAAGGAGATCACAGTTCTGTCCCTGGATGTCTCCAAAGGATTATTTTGAAATTCCTCACGCATGGAGATTGAGAGCAGATCGCTCAAAGTATCTGACAGTTTGTATTAACATCACATTAATCACATTAAAAAGTGAGTGACCACACAAAAACCCTGGTGATTCAGGTCTGACAAATCCTTCTGCTCAAGAGATGGGTAAAAAGACGTTAGCCTTTGATTCATGCAAACAGAAGCAGCGATTGCAATGAGACCTTGGTGTAAAATTTGGGCAGGTGAAAAATTTAACCATTATTGAAGCACTCTTTTCTTCTGCTCTAATATAGCTATTTACCTTTCCTTAATTCAGACTCCAGGTGGCAAAAGGTTCGCAAGTGGGACCGTTGAAAGGATGCTTTCAATGCTGATGTCAGGATGGAAACTGAGACAGCCATATATACATGCCATACTTTCTAGGAAACAGCAAGGCATTGGGGAAATGTTGTGAGTCTGCAAAGCACTTCCCCTTCTTGATCATCTTCAGTGGGAGCTGGACTGGATGACCTTCATGGATTCCTTCCAACTAAAATGATTGTATGAAAGGTTGGCTGCACCAGGGTAAGACAGCACGAAGAAATGGGATCACTCAAATGTCTGTAGAGAATCTCATACAGACGGAGCACAGTCACAGCCACAGAAAATCTCGCCATCCTGTCCTCGTGGAGAATGATAGAAAAGGAAAAGCTTTTGCAGGGCTCCACTTAACACCTTCCAACATAAAACAAGGTCTGGATGGGGGCCAAGCTCTGCAATAAATATTTGTGCTAGGAACCAGATGCGTTGCTTGCTCGCACTGTAAAGTCAAACATTGCGTTTTGAGAAATGCTCCAACAGATAAACCCTGAATTACACGTGTCGGGGGAAGTCTTATTTCCTCCACCTTTGTCCTCTTCCTTTCGCAACCACAGTACACACGGTGACAAAACCTCAGCTACACTGCTGTGGTATTTTATCATGATCTGCCCAGAGACCTGTGTTTAAATCTAAAAAAACAAACACAACTCAGAGAAGCAAAGAAATGTTCCACTGTAGCTCACAATTTTCCACAGTATGCAATGAATATTTCTGCTCCTTTGAGCTCCCTGCAAGAAGCAAAATGAATTAAATGAACTACTCAGCAGTTCAGTAACTCACAGAATCGTTTGAGTTGGAAGAGACCCTTAAAAGTCATCTAGTCCAACTGCCCTGCAATGAACAGGGACATCTACGGCTCGGTCATGTTGAATGTCTCCAAAGATGGGAAGTCCACCACCTCTCTGGGCAATGCGTTCCAATGCCTTACCACCCTTACTGGAAAAAAGCTCTCTGCTTATAACTCAGGATTTCCATCATAGTAAAGATACACAAAACCCTTCGTGACCACAAAATCCTGCTTCCAAAACCCAATTAAAAGGGCAGCGAAAAAGTCCTCATCTTTTCCTTCAAATTCCATTCCAAAAGGGGGGGGGGGAAAACAACAAATGGGGAAATGAAAGACCCACTGGGTCAACTCATTACGAGAGATGTCTAATAACAGTGGAGATACCATTGTTCAATTGCCAGCCAGAGCAGGCAGAGCAGTAATGAGCAGTCCCACTCAGCAAATGGTCTAGATGATACTATAGATCTTCTCTTCCCATCTCTAACTTGTGTATCATTTCCTGACAGTCCCATCTCCCCTTCTGAGCAGATGGCTCCCTACAGTACATCTTTAAGAGACCTCCCAGGCATTTATGGATGGCAGAGAATGAACATTTTGTTTTATCACTTGCTCATACATTATTTTCCCCATGCTAATGACAGGCAAGTTATTGTCCTGTGAATAAATCCATTTAGGCCTCACAATGTTGGCTGCAAGTGAGAAGGAGAGGGAGCAGAGGAAGCCAAACTTGGCACCAACAGAGCACAGATACAGTCATCCACAAAACATTCATCTATTAACCAAACAGCAGCATTTCCAAACTCAGCAGGGTCACAGCAGAGCCCTGCTGGGAAACAGAAATTAGCTCCGAATGGAGATAATTTGTCTCTCGAATGTTGTCATATTTGCAAGATCTCTCTGGCAATGCCATGCTGCTGCGAGGAGCGATATCCCTGACAAGTGAACCAGAGGAAATGCAGGCTCTATCAGGAAGCCAGGTGGCACTCATGATCGCTCGTGTATCGTCCTTTTTGCCTCTGGGAGTGGTGTTTGGAATGCAGAGAGAGTGGGGAAGAAATCAGTCTGTGACATCAAGATGCTGTAGCAATTAATGGCTGCAGATCCGCCTCACATCCCCATAGGATGAGCAAATTAAAGCACTCCAGTTAGCTGCTGGCTTGTTTTTTTGTTCCATTCCAACACAGGAGAAATATTTTTCTTCTTATCTGGTCAAAGCCATTGAGCCCTTGTGCGATGAGGAGCGCAGCGTCGGTGGAGCTGAAGTACTTGAAGTATTTTGGAAAAGGAATGGTTTCTGCTTTGATGTAAAATCAGTAGGACCCTGAAGTACAATAGCAGGGAGTTTGTATGGGGCAGGAATCACTGGGCCTGTGACCAGGCAAAAAAGATGAGAAGTTCTGGAGGTAGAAGTGTAATCTACAGTGCTTGAACATGATCAGAGGGCTGGTGCACCTCTCCTGTGAGGAAAGGTTGAGGGTGTCAGGCTTGTTTAGCTTGGAGAAGAGAAGGCTCTGGAGAGATGCCATTGCGGCCTTCCAGCGCTTGAAGGAAGGGGAGCAACTTTTTACATGGTCTAATAGTGATACGACAAAGGGGAATGGCTTTAAATTAAAAGAGGGGAAATTTAGGTTAGATGCTAGGAAGAAATTCTTTACTCAGAAGGTGGTGATGCACTGAAACAGGTTGTCCAGAGAGGCTGTGCATGTCCCATCCCTGGAGGTGTTCAAGGCCAGGTTGGATGCAGCTCTGGGCAGCCTGAGCTTGTGGGGGGCAACCCTGTCCATGGCGGGGGGCTGGAACTGGATGTGGGCTCTAAGTCCCTTCCAACCCAAACCCTAACCCATCCTATGATAATATGAAATGTGGAGATGCGTTTCTGCAACATCATGTCATTCAGCTTTTATGCATCTTCCATCCAAGAAGCACAAAGCAAGCTGATGAATGCGGCTATGGAATCTTTCTGAATGGATTTTCCTTACTTTATAGATGAGAAAACAGAGCACAGAAATGTTAAAGGGTTTGAAGGCCCCTTGGAAGAGAAAGTAGTAATTATCATGACAGAGCCTATACTAAAGAATATAATGCCCTGTGCTCCTTTCTTGACAGCACATCCAGTGGATCCCACCAGTTATCAGTCACTCCTCGACATGTGGAGGATGCAGAAGGCTGAAGCAGAGAGGCAGTGTTACCAAATCCAAGGGTTTCCCCTTTACACAAACAACAGACCATGTACCCTTGAGAAACGTAGCTTACTGGCCCAATCTTTCACAAGTTTTCTTCTCTAAATAGAATCATTGCCTGTTGCTGCAGAGCACCATAACTGGAAAAGGCAGGAATTTTTTCACTAAATATGCAACTGTTTTTCAATAAAACAGCCCCATATGTATTGATAAATTCTGAAGTTCCACGTCAAGAGAAACCAACATCTGGAGGATTATTTATGAATGGCAGCGAGAATGAAACCTTGTACTGTAAGACTTGTGCTCTTAAATCACCAACATGGCCTTCTTGGGCTGCAAAGATGTTTTCCTTTTTTGCCTTCCTACAGTGAAGGGTGCTCCAGTGCTGGATCACGCAATGACACAAAGGAAAAATATTATTCTATCACCACATTTCAGATAGTCTGAGAATGGCTATGTCCTGTGCTAATTCAGCATCATGATGGACAACTGTGAATTGAATCAAGTAGCACTGGTGACAGAGATTTTTGTGGTCCTGCCCATACAGTCTTACTGTACTCGATCAAAGGGTGTCACATCTAAAATAGATGCCCTTTCGCACTCTCTTATTTGTTTCTAAGCTGTGAACAAGGAGAGCGAAGAAGCCAAGACTATGAAGTCAATCCCACCTGGGAGTCAGGGCAGAAAGAGAATGTGCACAGCATGTTTGTCACCCAATGCCACATGAATCTCTTCCTCTCTCCTGCGTCCCCTTCTCCCATGAGTCACCACACTCACCGACACACTTGAGGAATCTAAGGTAGGAAAGTGTTTTCTGATGGACGCTGAGGAATAGAATCACAGAATCACAGAATGGCCTGGGTTGGAAAGGGCCATAACGATTATCTAGTTTCGACTCCCCCTGCTGTGTGCAGGGTCACCAATCACCAGACCAGGCTGCCCAGAGCCACATCCAGCCTGGCCTTGAATGCCTCCAGGGATGGGGCATCCACAGCCTCCTTGGGCAGCCAGTTAGAGAAGTGCTCAAAGCAATCTTGAGCAGTTCAGCTATTGGGAAAATCAAACATTCCTTGACATGTGGAGGATGCAGAAGGCTGAAGCAGAGAGGCAGTGTTACCTGAAAGTCCTACCAATTTATTGTTGCTAAGACCATGTTTTTGAGAAAGAAGATGGAAATTATTTACAATAAGCCTGACTCCTTTTAAAAAACTTTCCACTTTCCAGCAGAAAAGCTGAGTGCCTCTGAGCAGACCCATCTATAGATACCTCCAAACTACCTACACCAGTGGGGCCCAAAGTGAAATACAGCAAAGCTCAGGTGGACCAAATTCAGTAGCCTGTACGAACCCTGGCTATCAGTTATGCTAGAAATCAGAAGGATGGTACAGCACTAAAGAAACACTACTTTGAAGACAGACATAGTATGTTTCTGAGAAGTGATTACATGATGCTGTGCATCTGATGGCAAAGATCAGGACTTCATGACCCTTCCAAATCTGGCCTGGAGGAAAAAATATCAGACCTATTTGCACAACTTGCTGAACTCTAACAGCTGGCAATTCAAAACTGAAACAAGCAAATAGTTTTTATTCTATGTGTAATGAGAGTGTGATTAGATTCGACGACAGGAGGTATCAGCAAGGCACATGTTTCAATGGGGCCGACCGTTTACACATCTATCAAGGCAATCCAGAGCTGTCAGACTTAATGTGATTTGGAAAGAACATTGCACGCAGCATGTAGGGATTGAGCTCAACTATCAGAAACCATAAACAAAAACCTAATGAACAGGGAAGACTCTCCTTGATATATATATATATATTTTTTTTTTTTTCCAGCAGGCTCAATAGCACTACTTGTTGACCATTTCAAGATGGAAAAGAAGAATGGCTAAGTCTCCTTCCCAAATTTCTACCTCTAGGAGAGACTAATCAGATGCCAAGCCCCCAGATCTTTACAGTACTACTTCTGCCACACAACCATACCTGTTCAACAACTGATAGGGATAGAATTGGAAAATAATCTCTTAGAAGTTCTGAGGCTGAAGATGAGTGAAGAGGAGGATGCCAATCTGACCACCTCCAAAATGGGATATACAACCCTTGTTTCTGAGAAGCTGTGTCCTGCTCCCATCAGAGCACATGGCAGCATGGATCTTACCAAAATCTTCATGGGCTGAGAGAGAGGAAGTCACGGACTAAAATCACTCCACTAAAGAGCACAACCTAAGGGCATCTCACCTACCTGTGAATCTGCAGCTAAACCTTCACAGAATTCAGATAAACTGATATCTAGGTTATGTCTGCTTGAAAATATCATGTGAAAACTAGAGCTTTTCAGCAACTGATTCACAGGCAGTTCTGATATCCTCACCTTTCCAGCAACAGCCATCAAATGGAGGGGGCAGATGGCTGGGGGCAGGAACTTGTTCAGCCATGTAATTTTAATTTGCTGCCACATGTTTAGTAGGGCTCTCAGAAGATGCTGGCCCAATCTGCACTGTCATAACCAACCGTGAATGTTAACACTCATGGCAAGTAATACAGGAGGATATAAAGACCTTTTTTTTTTCTTAATAAAGTTAGAATGGTGGAAATGTGAGAAGCCCTGATGCCTGTGAGATTATATTGGGCAGAAACCACTGTTGCAGAAAATACACCAGAGGTATCAATATAATAGACTTACAGCTTGCTTTAACCTTTCTCATTACCCCACTTCAGCTGGGGACACCAGGCCAGTCAGACAGGAGGGTGATTTCATACTAGGCCAAAGTGATGGCTCATCTGCTCCAACCAGCCAGAATGTGTTTCAGTGTCCCCTGAAGTCCTTCTGAATACATTTCCTTCACATCTGGAGACTCCTTGGGTGATACTGGGGCTCCCTTGAAGATACGAGGTTGCCCTACTCTCACTGGGACCCCCTGGCTGTTCCTTCTGCCATATTATTTGAGCTGTGAGGCACAGTAACAAACCTACTTGGCAAATGCAAACAAAATCCACATCAAATGCCTTTTTTTTTTGTTTGTTTGTAACAAAATCAGAAGCACGAAAAGCAAAACATTACCTCATCTCACACAGTGTTACCAGATTCATGAAATGTTTTCAAACAGCTGCGCAGAAATTTCATCAGCATGTTAATAAATACATTAAAAATAATCACACAGAACAACACAATTCTGAAAACCCAGCTCTGTAATTCTGTGGTTACACAAAATGTAGCCACATTAACTACAGTGCATTCAATCTTCCTTTTCTGACATGGTTGACTTAAATGTGAAGGATGTATAAGAGACATGGAAATCTCATTTTCCCTACGTTAAATGAATACGGATGGAAGCACTCACAAAAATAATACTTATGGACATGTTTTGGGCAAACGTTTGCTTGGCATGTACTGCCTGACTCATTCACCTTCATCTGTCAACACACCTTACCCCTGAGCTACAGATCTTCAATCACTTGAATCTTGAGCTGTTCCAGTAGACAGTGACTTAAGTCTTGAAGCTCTGCATCTTCCCTAGCTCCCTCTTTGCAAAGTACAAGCACCAATGAGCCATGAGCCACCATAATATGCTGATGGATTTTTAGAATTGCTATTTTATGACTCCTCAAAGTACATGTCATGGTATTAGAATGCTTACTGCTTGAAATCTCTTTTTTTTTTTTTTTTTTTTTTTTTTGCAACCCCACAACATTCAGGCTCTTGAGCCATTCCTGGAATTTCCTTATCACAGTGAAGACTCAAATGAACAATTATAAACTGGGCTGCAATCCATCATTTATAGAAATACATAATCCCTTCTATTCTCTCCCTTAATCTCAAATCTCACTCTCCAACTCTTTCATCTCCATTCCAGGAACTGTGTATACCCACGGCCATCACCAGAGCATACGTACTCTACCATTTCTTGACGCTGGTGACACATAAAGCTGCTCATGAATGCTGGACACTTGGACAAATCCAAATGTTTGCCTCCACAGACCCCCTCAGCTAAGTAAAATCCCAGAATAAACTCAGAATAAAGAAAGTGAGGGTTTCGCCCTGTGCTGTGACCCTGCGTATATTGCACACAACCAATTTATAACAGTCAACCAAGGAAAATGCTGCCAATCCATTTCCAGCAAAGGACAGAAAAGGGTTAGAAGAAAGCATGCTTTTACTGACCAATTTCCATTGGCCTTCCCTAAATACTACCCCCATCCATTTAATAATTTGCCGTGCCAAGGATATCTACTTTAGAAGACAGCAGAAAAGGTGTCTGAGCTTTTTTTCTGCAATGAACTGGAAACATATTTTTAAATGTTCATGCATTTTGTTCACTAAAATTGGTTGAAAAGCAATTACAGTATTCAAGCTTCTCTGCTCTGTTTTCATTTTTCTTTCATAAGAGAGGGGTACACAACAATAAACGAGGAGGGATGCTGGAGGCTTCATGTGATCCCAAACTGATAGGAAAGCAAAGAGAGCAGGCATAGAATCACACAGTTCTGATTGAAGATCGGATCATAAATGTGAAAAATACTTTTAATTGTGACACGACTGATATTTTTATCATAATAAAGATGCTTAAAACAGGCAACTCTTAAACACAAATGCCTTTTTATGCGATTAAATGAAAAGTAATTTGGGGGCATGAACTAATGCTCATTATAAATGATCTTTACGTTTAATTATTGCAATGATATGGCTGCAGCAAGCAGCTGTGGATTTAATTGTTGTCTGACACGAGGTGGGAGGAGAGTCGGAGAAAAGATTTTGGATGGCTTAAGTTATGTTCTGGAGCAGATGTTCTCATCAAAAGTCAACCAGCATAAGGCTGTCAGCCAAATGATGTCCTTCTGCATTCATATCCATCTCTGGAAATTTTCCTCTATTATTCCCCACGGCCTCTTCACCTGTGGATATGAAGTCTCCAAAAGCAAAGACTTAAGAGCAGCTGTCCAACATTCTGCCACAATTTTTTTTCCCACATTAGACTTCGTCTACATAGTCTAACTCCACGAAACCACAAGGGGCCATCAGAATATCAAACAAAAGAAAATCAGCTCCTTTTTTTTCTCAGCAACGGATGCAACTCAAAGTCAGCACCTTGAATTGGATGTTTAAAAAAAAAAAAAAAGCAAACAAGTTGATTTTGACCCAAGCTTGTACGACAAACAGAGCTGTCAAGCTGCTCTGTAAATACCTGCTCCCTGCTTCTGTTGACATGAACTTTTCCACTGGTTGTTTCTGAGTCTCCTTTCGTTTCCCTCTCCAGTCCAGTGAATGCTATCTCACAACACAGACCCAAAGCTGAGTTTTAGAAGTCTCTTAAAAGTGCTGAATATGCAACACATATCAATGGTGGGGATGGGAATGGAGCAGCTTGCTATGCCAGAGATGCTCTGCTCCTTGCCAGCCCCTACACTGCTGCCTTCTCACCTATCTCTGCTCTGGTAAAAAACACTCATCTTGAACATATCATTTATCTCCCAACAGAATGGTTTCAGGACTTCTGAGACTTCCTATGCATGGAAAATCCCCCCAGTGGCTAACCAAGCCATCCTCACCTTCAATTCCATTTCTTGAAGCAAGAATTGATGTAACTAAAAGAAGCCGAATGAGGAATGATCTATAAATAACCTTTAATTATTGCACTGCTACAAGTTATAGCCAGTCACTGAGGCTTTAGAGGAAGGAAAAGAGGAAGGGAAGAGGCAATGACATGTAGCACCACCTGCAAAAGCAAGCTGTAGAGTACTGAACTGGTATTGGTGGTTGAGGTTGGTGTGGATATACTGGCTAGCGGAGAAAGACTGGATTTATTTGCTTGAGGCCACGCTATGCCTTCAAGAGCTGTTTGATTATTAAGAGCAAAGCAGAAGTGCAAAGGGAATAAACCTGGAAGCAAAATGCAAAGTCTGCCGAGGAGGTTGTTTTTCACCGCTGCTCACAAGGAGATGTCATTATTTCATTACATCAATTTCAACACTTGCTCATCTATTAGAAGAAAAACATTTAAAATAATTTTCCTCATCAGAGGGAAAACAACCTCTCTTATTACCTAAAGATGGATCAGAGCAAAATGATACAAGGCGGAAACATACTTTGACAGAGAAAGGCCAAGCTGGTAGCCCTGCAAAAACACCAAAAAGGGATTTTGGGGAACAGCCTGGAAGAAAGGCACTAGGCATGGAATCAGCTCAAAGATTAATCTCAACCTCCCATAATGTATATGCATACCTCCCAGTATGCATAAAAATCAGAAAATATATAAATGAATACATGTGTACAAGCATCAAACCTGCTGGAGTTCAAGAAGTGTTTGGACGATGCCATCAGACATAGGGTTTAATGTTTAGGTGGCCCTCGTGAAGCTGAGAGTTGGACTTGATGATTCTTGTGCCCCTTCCAACTTGGAATATTCTCTGATTTGATGTGTATTTTAAACCATTTTTGGAGAGTTTTTGCTATTGCAGATCTGGCATCACTTTTCCTTTCTAATGCAAGTATAAAAGAGTAAGAGCACTAACTTACGAAGCTGCGCATCAGCCATGAATTTGTGCTTTCTTGGCTCCATTAGGGCTATTTCTTTCTATTTCTTTTCTTTTTAATGCTGATGCAAACATATTAGCCTGAGACCAACACTGAGAAAAAAAAGAATTGAACGTGCTGATAAATGCCTTCCTCTTTTTAAGGCTGTATTGTTTAATGCTCGAGAGCTCTCATTCTCATTATATAAAAAATTGAGTTTATTTGTGAAGCTCACACCTTTCCAGACACCCAAACAGATCTGCTTGAGCATATCAACTCCCATGTTAAGCTCCTTGCACTAGCTCACTATCAAATCAACGTTTCGATTTGAAAAGTCTTTCCCTTCTGTTCAAAACTTTCTGACTCTTCTCTATATCTCCAGTGCTATGGTTGTGGTGAATTATTAATGTAAAAATTAGCAGGAGTACTTACTCTTCTTCACTTGATACCTGACTTGATAGATAGCAGCTTTTCTGGCCACTTTTCAGCCCAGCTGTGAAAAGCAGTGCTGAATACAATTAAGAGATGCTCATGCTGTATTACCAGTTTGAGGCCACGATACAGGAACTTCAATATGCATTTATGTACACGCAGGCAATTCGTTTCAATTAAACAAGATTCTGTTGGCTTGACAAGCCATGCAAGTGTTGCCAAATTACTTCTAAGAACCTAGAAGACCAAGAAAGCCCTGATACCCTCCAGCTACTTATTGATTTACATTCAGCAGTGGGTAGATCCTGCTTGCCTGAGCCCATTTGTCACAGATATTCTTCCCTCATCTAACAGCACCTTCTTGCTTTCAAAGCATAGAGTCACAGAATCATAGAATGGTTTGGGTTGCAAGAGACTTTAAAGATCAGCGAGCTCCAACCCCTGCTGTGGGCTGGTTGCCTCCTACCAGGTCTGGCTGCCCATAGCCCCATCCAACTTCACCTTGAATGCCCCCAGTTGGGGTATTAGCTGTTCATCTGAACCTCTGTAGTTACATATATGATTCAGAGGAAGGCCTAAAAATCTTTATAATTATGGGCCCGAAACATTTGGTGCTGCTCAGAGCAGGGACACATCAGAAATGTAACATGGCCCACTCTTTGAAGGCGCTGTGATAATTAGGAAGCCATGGGCATGCTCACAGCTCTGTTGGTCACTACAGTGACCTTGTGGTTATTCAGAAAATCAAAGAATAGATTGGAAGATTGGAAGGGACTCCCAAGGATCACTGAATCCAACTCCTGGCTCCACACAGGACCACTCCAAATCCAAACCCTATGTCTGAGAACCGTGTTTAAATGCTCCTTAGACTCCATAAGGCTGGAAGACATCTCACAGAACCACGGAATGGCCTGGGTTGGAAGGGACCTCAAGGATCATGAATCTCCAACCCCCCTGCCACAGGCAGGACCACCAACCTCCCCATTTAATACCAGACCAGGTTAGGACTAACCTAACTAACCCTAACATCTCAAAGGTCATCTAGTTCCAACCCCCAGAGAAACACTACTTGAAGTGATTTTGAGACAAATGAGTAGAAAGCAGGTAATTCCATCTAAGCAATGAAGCAGGCAAACCAAAATTACGTTGTTAGTTAAGGGTGAATAGGTTTCCTGTGTCATGGGTGGAAATATCACAGTGGCTGGAAAGAGAATAGGAAGCTGCTATGGAAATTTGAGATTGAGTTGTTTCCAGCAAAGTGCACTGGAAAACAACAGAGCAGGAATTTAATACGACACGCTGTGTTAATACAAAAAAAGGGTGTTAAACCTGTCACCAACCTGCCCTTAAAATAGTTTCTGACGCAACTCTTCAAGGAGAAATTATACAGTCAAGCAGAGAAATATCAGCTTTTTTTTTGCTAGAAGCCTTTTGCAACAAGCAGAGCTCCCCTGGTGGCTTGAATGTTTGGTTTGCTTCATGTTCAAGCCTGTTTTTTTTAATTGCATGCAATTCAAGAGGTTATCAAGGCTGATTCTATTCATGCAAACAGGAGTTGGATGCAGCTGAATGGACATATCTTTTCCTTCCCTTTTATGTTTAAAATGACTGACTACAGAAATTATTTAGAGTTAATGGGATTAGATCTCATCTCACTCGTGCTGGAAGAAATCCCATGTAACTCCATTGACTTCAAGGTCAGCTGAGATCAGAATTTGGGATACCATCTTCACAAATTCAATGTTTTCAATTTTCTCTTGTCTTTACCTTTTCCAGCAGCTATAATTAGCACTTAATTAATTAAAATAGAACACAGACCCTGGTAGGGCTCTCCCATAGCGTCGTATCATTCTGCTCTACTCTCACTCCACGTATCGGTTTTCTTAACAGACACATGAGGTCTCCAAATGCTTTAATTAGAAAAGCCAAGCCTAATGTTTCCAGCTCTCCATCAAGCCCTGGGTTAGGCCTAGAATATTCACAACCGGGGCTGCAGAACATGGCAGCACACAAGAACTTTACAGAGCTCCCATATGGGTCCATCCCATTTGCAACGCAAGGGAAGAGCTTTCACCTGATGCAAGTAAACGCACTAAATTAATTAATTATATAATTAATACACAGCACTAAAGCAGATCATTAGCAAGAAAAAAAAAATTACCACTCTGCTCTGTGTGTGCAAAACTATGATATATATATGTGTGTTTTTTTTTTTTACAATAGAAAGGCTTTATTTACAGATTACTGTCTTCTCTCAGTTCTTTCAGATGTGAGTTAGAGTGCTATTAACCTTTAAACTGCTAGTGAAGTTTACACACTCTTGCAAGATCCCTTCTCGCTGCCAGTGGAGGGAGAGGGGAAACCCACGCGCAAGAAAGAAAGCTCTGATCACAGCATCCATGCATCTGTTTTTTGGTTTTCAGTTCTTCTGTTGACAAGTCCTTTCCTTCAAAAATCACAGTTCCTTCTCTGCAGTCCTCCCACTGAAAGGGACTTGTCAGGAAGGGGTGGCCCTGACAAAGAAAAATAGCTTCTTTACCTTTCCTTTTAACAATGGATTAATCTCTCTTTTGTTCTCCATGAGAACTAGGTGTCACATTTCAAAATGCACTTTTAAAACAGGTATAATTAAAGCTCGGCAAAAGGAGGGAGGCAGAGAAATTAGCAGTAAAAATGGTAATAAAGGCATTTTAGAGCCCGCATGAGCTGGAAGGTACTTCATCCCACCCCAATGCCACACAGCTACAATTACATTCCACTGCAAAAGAAAAAAAAAAAAAAAAGTAATTATAAAAATGAACTTTTCTTCAAAAAATAAGCACTTTGGAAAAAGATTACTCCTTTGAACATCCAAGCACTTCAAAAAGAGGATGAATTAGCGCTGACAACTTAATAAAGTAGCCATCAATTATTTAAAACACGATAGCTCTTCTCATACAGCACTTCTGATTAGGAAAACATTTCAAAAACGAGAAATTAAGAGTTATTCTTCCGAAGTGAAATGGACTCAGGCTTCAAATGCAGGAAAAAAAAAAAATTAAAAAAAGAATGTGACTTTCAATGAGCCTGGCAAGAATGCAGGAAAGTTCTTTCTCTGGAAGTCAACTATAAAGTGCACTGCCTGGGACAGTCTGTTTTGGGATGCACAAAACAAACCAAACAAAGAGAAGGGAGAAAATACGCACTGTTGTGATGGAGAGACACAACCCTGAGCTAATAGGTGTGGAGACAGTCAAGAAAACCACTCCAAATTCCAGCACTGCCAAGTTTAGAAAAGCAAGCAATGAAACTTCCCTAGTGAAAAGACAGTTAAGAATGAGAATCATAGAATCATAGAATGGCCTGGGTTGAAAA
>JAOWBP010000001.1:1463729-1474995 GCA_028571105.1 Tragopan temminckii
GGCCTTGAACACCTCCAGGGATGGATGGGGCATCCACAGCCTCTCTGGGCAGCCTGTTCCAGCACCTCACCACTCTCTCTGTAAAGAACTTCCCTCTGACAACCAACCTAAATCTTTCTCCTTGTCCTATAGTTATCTACCCTTTCAAACAGTTGGTTCCCCTCCTGTTTGTAGGCTCCCTTTAGGTCCTGGAAGGCTGCAATGAGGTCACCCTGCAGCCTTCTTTTCTCCAGGCTGAACAAGCCCAGCTCCCCCAGCCTGTCTTTGTAGGGGAGGTGCTCCAGCCTTCTGATCATCCTTGTGGCTCTCCTCTGGACCCTCTCCAGCAGCTCCCAAACATGCAACTGCTTTCTTTAGGTCCAATGTGACACAGCCATAGAATGCTTTGTGCAAGATGACTTTGCTCTTCCAGTTCTGGAGAGGAAGAAAATAATTCTGCCTGCAAGGAACGCTGCTCCAATATGTCTACGTGCAACTCAAAGCCATCCCCTGCCTAGGCTTTACATTCAGTAACACTAAGCTTGATTTTAAAAATAAATTGAAGCACTGCCGTAACGGTTTGCCTAAAGCTAGCAATTGCTTTTATATAACTTACAGCTTCACGATCAGCCTCAGTGGAAAACTTACACATCTGCATATGACTTACAAGGGAGTCTCATAAAGCCTTCCCCAAAAGGCAGTAACTACTCTAAACGTTTCCCCCAGAGGAAGAATTATCTAAAGAAATATTTAAAGGAACAGGGAGATTCAGACTCTCACAGAGAGATAATTTCGTCTATCAATTCAAAGTGAAAAAGAAGATTCGTGACATGGGTTCAGCTGGCAATGCTGCTGCTGACTTGGTCAGCCTTCACAGAGATGAAGACACCTGCAAAGCACTTTCTCAGACACCATGTTGCTGAAAACCAGTTGAAACACAAGGACCAGAGCGACAGGCGGTGTCTCTAAAGCCAATGGGAAAAATCCAATTGATCAGCCAGGCCTACTCCTTAATGGCTTTTGATCGCTGGAAGCCAGACTGAAAAGACAGCTAATTTGTTTACACTAATAAATAATAACACCCACTTGCTATCAAAGCATGCGCTCATCTCGACTGGTGAGCCATTTAAATGCCACTCACTGCGACCATTCTTCTTCTTAACACCCAGTAATCTGACAGGGAGAAAACATGCCAAAGCCACCAGCAACGCTTCCTTAGAAAGTCACAAGCAAGTGACTTTGTGCGTGGGGTAAGCAGTGCTAGCAATGGAGTAATTAGCTCCAGCAAGCAATTATCCTGCAAACAGCTGCATGCTCTGACTTCTGAAGGAGTTTTTTACTTGATTTTCAGCCACTGGAGCTTTGCCAGAAAACCATCAGGCCCGTCATCGACATAATTCTGCTATAAAAAACAGCAGTCACGCTGACGCTTTAAGGGAAAATCCTGCCCTGCTGGTGGAAGGATGGAAGCCACGAGCACTTCACGTTGGATGGAAATGGGGTGATGCATCTTCAAGGCCACCATTCGTAGTGACCACCTGGCTGGAAAGATCGATCACGCTGACATGAAACACACAAGAACAGGCTACAGGAAGCTGTCGAGCTCCTTGCAGCCTAATTTGGTACTGATTTAAGCAATTACAGCATAAAGTTTAACGTGGAATAATTCTGAAACAAATTAGTTTCACGGTTATTCAGTCACTCTGAGTAAAAAGAGAAGAATTCACAATATTTCACATTTACGGCTGGAAGAATGGAAACAAGACCATCCTCCTTGTTAAATGCACTATTTACTATGGGCAGCTGCAATCTTTTCTTAGCATAATCTTTAAAGAATTGGATTTGCCTGAGGATATGGTGGCATAAGATACTAGAAAACCTCTCATCTGAAAGCTAATTCAGGTCAAACACGTAGTGATAGTTATCACCAAGAAGTTATTATCACTCTGTGTGGTGGGAGCTGATAAATGCTTGAGTCGTGTTCACATCGCAGCTGTGGCTCCTGCTGCAGGAGCTTCAGAAAGATCTTCAGGTTAGAAAGGAGTAGTTGAACCATGAACCCACCCATGGACGACACAAGGGAGAAAAAAGTAACACAGCTTAGGGAGGGAGGTGCAAGGATGACTCACACCACACACCCTGTTTTCTTTACATCTGTGATCTGGGCATCCACGACCTCTGGGCAGCCTGGTCTGGTGGTTGGCAACCCTGCCTGTGGCAGGGAGGTTGCAACTAGAAGACCTTTGAGGTCCTTTTCAACCCAGGCCATTCTATGACTCTATGATGTGATGAGGGCAAAGATTCCAGGCTCCAGCACTGTCAGTGTAAGAATAGCCCTTCTCCTTTTAATGCAAAATCAATAAAATTATTTTAGGGAGCTATTTGGATGACTTGGTTCAAAGAGGCAGCCATTTTTCTTCTCTTGCACAAAATTACCCTTCTGTAATGCTGGGAATGGGCAGACCTTCTGACCGTGTAAACTCTGACCAAGAATAATTCCAGTTCATAATGATTTCCATCCATCATGAGAAATAAATTACAGGGGCTAGACAAGAAAATTCCAAGCCATTCTGTCTCTTCAACCCCAAATGAACTTTAAGAAAATGCTTTGCTATTATATAACACATTTTCATGGCTACCAAGAAGTCACAACACACAGAAATACATTACTGCATTAAGAATCCAAAACAAATTGGTAAGGTTAACAACCTCCATGGTCCTGCTCCAAAGCTAGTGTGTTAATGCTACTGTAAAACATTTTCAGCTCTCAGTAAGGTCAGCTGCCTGTGCAGGCTGAGTTCAGGCTCTCACTCACGTTAATTCCCAGAAGAGAAAACAAAAGGAAGGCAAACAATACACAATGGAACACAATGTACCTAATTATCTCCAGATCTCTCAACATGAACCTTAAACAACATCCTCAATGGAGCCCTTGAACCATGGAAGAGTAGAGTTCTGATTTTAATTGTAACTCAGAGTTTCAATCTTCAGATGCTTTTTCTGTTATGGAAGCCAGAACGACTCTAAAACTTACTTTTTTTCCTACCCTTTTCCAAAAAATCAAAGTTTGGAAGATTTCTGCATGTGTTGCAGATTTGGCCTATTTCTCTTCTCCAAGGTACTCACAATGTTGAGGAATTACTGGCAAATAACTGCAAAACAAGGGCACATTTTGTAGTTTCTTCCCCACTCTCTGCTATTATTGCTCAACCGATGCGCTCAAGTTCATCTATAAAACTCCTTCTGTTCTCATTAAAGTTGCTTTCAATACTCAGCTGTTGTTTCATAACCAACCCTGCTGTGGTTCTGCTATAACATCTCATACCTGATTGGCAATACTTCAGCAGTGCCAAGGGAGGAGAACAAAACAAATGTCATCAACTCCATCTTCAGCTTAAAAGAGGGCTCAATGTGAGATACCCAGCCATAAAGTGCTCTTGGGGCTATGCCCTGTTCTCAACTTATGCTGTGTATGCTCAGTGAAATCATTTTTACGTTGGTAATTATTTACAAAGAGCTTTATTCCTCCACTCCTCAGTTTTGATAGCGGAGTTTCAGAGATGGCTGTTAAAGCTCTGTCTTGGCAAGAATGTAGTCCAGGGATGCTGTGCTTCTCCAAAACTTCATTTTAACTCATGGAGATTTTCTAAACCACGTATAGAAGGTTTTGACCCCCTTCTAAGGACCCCGTTCTCTTTTAAAGGCTTGGAATCTAATTTTGCTTTGCCACTGTAAAATACATCCCATACCCAAACCCAAAGCACCCAGATAGGTGCAACTTTAGTAAACATTAATACATGCAGAAAACCTAGCCACTTTAATGATGAGAACAGTAAATGCTACTAGTATGCATCATTAAAATATACATACATGTTTAGAGATATAAACTAAGGTTGAAAGAAGCCATAAAAACCTTGGGAGATGCACATTACTGCCTAAGAACTTTGCAAATATTATTAATTCCCAAAGAGACGATTTCATGATAAGAGGGAATTATTTAAAAGGATTAAAAGAGCTTGACCCTAATCACAGCTAGAGTCTGCTAATTCATTCTTTTCAGTTCCATGCAACAAGTATAATATCAGGATGTTTTTCTGAGGCTTCTGAACTGTCCCATTACCCACGTAGTTAGGAGGAGATGTGTGTTTATTGCTATTATCACTGCTTCACATCAGAGCTTTAAAAAGCTGTTTCATAAGAGACTTCTCATAGAAATACTCTTAACTTCAAAGCCAAATCTCTCAAATCTCTCTTATCTGGCTGAGGTAGCAGTACAGCTGCCTTGCTGTGACAGCACCACGTGAATCACAAACACACTGCACTAGGAAGGCAAAACATCTCATATCTGCTCCTCCTTTGGAGTTTGGCACACGTGTGTAATCCAACTGCACCACTCTATGATTTGCAAGCACTCCCAGAACTCCCAAGGGAGACGAGCATCATCAAATGCCTTGAAAATTAGCTTTTACAGTAGGGCTTTAATTTGTCATCACAGTGGCTATTGGGTGCTTTAATAATTGGTATGGCCCTGAATGCTTCCAGGGAGGGGGCATCCACAACCTCGCTGGACTTCTAAAAAGTCCCCCCCCAGCTTTCCTGTAGGCCCCTTTCAGGTACGACCCAGGACTTGATATCATCAGTAAGTTGGCAGTAAGGGAAGCTGCTGGCAGCTCACCCATTTCCTACCTGCAGAAGGGGCCGCTGCACACCCAGGACCTTCATGGTATCTGCATTAGCCAATATCTTCAGGGGGTCAGACGCCTTCGTGACTCCTTCGATTTCTTTATTGATCTCTGCCAGGACCTGATTGAGGAAGATGTTCTTGATGTACATGGTGAGGAACTCACGGAGAGGACACTGTTTGGTTGGGCCAAGCTCCATGGCGTGCTCTATCTCCTTGATGAATCTGGAAAACAAGAAACAAAGCATTCAGTGGAGTTAAACCATGCAGTTAAACGCGTGACGGTTGCGTTTGTGATTCCTACACCCAAAAGCCAAGCACCCGTAGTGGGAAGACAAGACAGACTATGACGTGAAGTGTGAAGAGTAGAAAAGATTTATAGGGTGGCCTTCAAAAAAACATATAATGCCAACAGATGGTGAGACAGACTTGATGGCTGGAGAAGGAGAACAGACAACATGGGGAACTGGTGAGAATCTACAACCCAGGCATGATTTCTGTTTACCAGTGCCAAAAATGACTGATTTTGCTCTACTTGAGACATACTGGAAAGGCCTTTTCTTTTAAACAAAATCAGGATGTCAGAAATCACTTTGAGAAGGCAAACTTCTGGGGTTGGTCACTTGATTCATACAGGTTAATTCCCCACCTCTAAAATGAACAGACGCATTTAATAGCTGAAAGTCTAGAGATACCATGAAAAAAAAAAAAAAAAGCAATGGAATAAATGCTGATATCATACTGTATTATGCATGTCTGTATAATGCTATATTTTTATTATGTGTTATTGTTTCATTCTAGGATCCCATTCCCGTCTATGCAGAATGACATACCAATTCTGGGAATATTTTAGCACAGAATGTATGCCATCTCCTCTTGCAAAATATCTTCATCTCAGTGATGCCATCTGTTTACCAGATAGGAGTTTCTTCTAGAAACTACCTCGTCATTTCTTTCATTTACATTCAAGGCAACAAAATTAGTCTTCCTTTCAAATTCGCATATATTTACATAATTAGGTGTTGAATAGCAGGGTCATAATGGACTAAGATGTTCTATCCTAAGGAGAGAAATATGGAGGGTATTTGCATTGCCCTTCCCAACACTGCATGCAGGTGCCTTGCAGTCTTTTGAATCTTAATTCCACTCCTGGATGAGCTGGAATTGTTTTTCTCTTTGTTCTATAGATCAGGAATAGAAGCAAGTGTTTGAACCTGGATCCCCCAACACACATAGCAACCCAGCACACCACCATTTCTTCATTAAGGAAGATTTTTCTTTGGCAATTATTGCATATTTCAACAGTTCCATACTGGTCAGCATTTACAAAGGATGAATTTGCACTAACCATTTTTTCCCCACACACTTCAGTGAAGTCTGTTTCTGCAGACCCATAACTTCCTACCCCCTCGTTCAGCTCTTCAAGAGGAGGCAGCTTCCTTTCAGAGCTCCTGTCAATCTCAGTAGCACGATTTCCTTCAAATACAAACAGTTTCCTCCCTAATGCCCCTGCAGTGTTGACTCCATCAGAGCAGAGTGACACATTTGGGATGATGCAGCTGTTGCTTCTGCGGAGGGAACCATTTGCACTAAGTTTGAAAAGTGCTTCTCTAAAGAGACGTACTGCACAGGGAGAAGTGCAAAGGATGGCAGCTTTACTCCCCAGCTTTCATGGATCGATAGAGTGAATAGGCTTTATCAAAGAGGGAAACTGCAGAGTCATCTGGGAAGAGAGCACAGAGACCACCACCGAGCTTATCTCTGAAATAATAGATTTAATGTCACCAGTTCCAAGTGACAACCACTGATGCCCTTAAGAGAATGCTGTCAAGGTTGATGGAACCTCATTCAACTGACTGACTTACTGCATTTTTCCACGTCTGCCAACAAATCTGCAATGTTCTCCTATTTTTTTAAAGCCTCATTTACACAGCGCTTGTGATGGGTAGAACTCACAAAAAAAAAAAAAAAAAAAAAAGTGAATTAGCTCTTATAATACTGCACCCTACAACTACATACCATTATCTCTCTTTCAGATGGGAAAGGGGAGACAAAGCAACTTGATCCTTTCAGTATATAAGGAAGGATGCTGTGAGAAAGAGTGGGACAGACTCTCCAGCAGGGTCTGTAGTGATAGGACAAGGGGAAATGGTTTCAAACTAAAAGAGGGGAGATTTAGACTGGGTATAAGGAAAAAGTTCTTTACAATAATGATGGAGAGGCACTGGAACATGTTGCTCAGAGATGTGGTGGATGCCCCATCCCTGGAGACGCACAAGGTCAAGATGGATGGGGCTCTGAGCACCTGATCTGACTGTATGTAGGTGTCCCTGTTCACTGCAAGGAGTTGGACTAGATGATCTTTAAGGTCTTTTCCAACTCAAATGATTCTATGAATCCCAGCTTTCAGGGAAATGAAGGGAACAGCTCTCAGTTCTGTAACTCAGCACGTGCTTAAACATGGCTGAACTAACAGAAACACAAGAAAACTTTCAGAAGGAGAACAGCCCCATACAAACTAGAAGTGCTCAGATTTGCTGATCTACAGTCAACTTCTTATCAGGCAGTGGCGTGATGGTGTTTCTAAGTGTTTCCCACAGCAGAGACTAAATTGCTTGTGTGAGGCCACAGGAAAGGTCAGTGCTAGCAAAAGGTGTAATCAAGAATGTTGGACTCCTTGTACCCAGCATTAATCACCATCTCAGGCCTCCCCTAAAGACCCACGGTTCAATCTCCAGCAAACTTCATCTTCGTTAGAGAACTGAATTCTGGTGGTTCACGTGTTCTAACAGGCTTTAATTTCTTGGCATAAACAAGACAAAAGCAGTTCACTTGATACCAGTAAGGATCCAAAAGATACCCTTATTTTACTTGATACAAACCATAAAGTAATCACAGATTAGGAGAAAGCTGCTAGATAGCAATGACTCTGTGAGAGGGATTTTATGAGTGCTCAGCAACACTTGTGATAAAGAACAAATGGTCAAGAGCTTAAGAAAGCAGATTTAAACTTGATAGCAGGGAAAAGTTATTAAGAATGAAACTACGTGGTGTGGAGGACAAGAGGATATGGATGAGCAACCTTAGGCTTGAGTGTTCAAGGATAGCTTGATTAAATGATAATAGTAATGAAAAACAGATAATTTCTGAAGTCTTCATTTAATCAAAGGATCTCTACTGAAGAAAATGGAAGTAGAGAAAAGGTAGAGAAAAATGTAGTACGGATGTCAGAGCTACCCTTACAGTAGGGAGCATAGGCTATATGCTGTATACTAAAGTTCAAGGTTGAGCTGTCCTTACCACGTCTTCACCAGGCAGAAGTCCTAACTGCTGGAGGTCCCAGCATCTGCTCAGCAATTGTAGAGCTCCAGGTAGCAGTTGTGCAGCTCAGCCTTCATCCCAGAAAGGGGAAAAGCCCTCTGAACACACTACCATGGTGGACGAGCAAGCGTCACAAGGCTTCAAATGAAAATGCACCAAGAATCCTCTGACCACATCACCCTGCAACACTGATACACTGTACAGGTTCTGTATCAGCAGGAATACTCAGAATGTCATTAGAAAGAAATTAAACTAATAGAAACATAAATAATAAAACATTCATTTAATGCGTGCCTTAGGAGAATTAAGAATGCAAAGTCAAACACTGAAGAGTTTGGGAAAGAAAGGATTGGAGTCGCTTGTGTCACCTTAATTTGCCTGCTGTGCACAATGCCATGGAACAATTATTAACTACACAATAGCATTGCTGCTCTTTTCAGCAGATCCTGTTCTTGTCTGAGGACAAAGATTTGGTTCAAAACACACTGCAAGGGAAGGAAGTCCTCAGCTCAGGAGCAGGCACATTTCCAAGGTCCTTGTCCTTAGCTCAGTCCTCTTTATGGGCAGAACTGTGCCTATGAGGGGCTTCACCCATTACAAACCAGAGGCCTTTTACAAAGTTGTGAGCACTGCAGTTCTTCAAAGCTGTGTAACCGAGCCAAATTTCTGGTGTATTTTCAGAGAAATGGCAAAAAGGCACAACCTTAACACAACAGTTCTTATTGAGAACTGTGAAGATGCAAATTCTCAGCCTGAATATCTTCCAAAGAAGAGGTCACCGAAATTTGCTAACACGTGCAATGTATTTCTTCTTCCCCTCCTCAGAAAGAGTATTTTGGATGATTTTCTAAAAATAAACCTAGCCTCAGTTGGCAATTAAGTTTTATAAATGAGAAGCATTGGGTAGCATGAAAGTCCTAACAGATATTCTCTATTTTCTGCTTTGAAGACACATTCGCAGTCACACACTGTACTATTCATTTAATTTCTGGTTAACTTTAACAAAAGTCAGTCTTTGTGCACAATAAATATGTTTACCAGTCATCTAAGAGAAATATTCTAAAAGTACCCTCCAAAAATGTTCCCATTTTACTCATACCCACATAACTATTAAGATGTCAGAAAAGCAATTTGACCCATGGCTATCCCAGAGATCCACATTTATGTTTGTGTGTGAACCAGCATACGTGAACAGAAAATGCACTCTAGTCAATGACAGAGCATGTAAAAATAAGGCCAATGAAAACTCGTAGGTAGATCTGGACACCTTAAGCACACACAGTTCTTCAAATGGGTTTTGGACATACCTGTGCGTGCATAAACCCCAATAATCCAGGCTATGGTGAAAGCCTGCATCATGTTGGCCTTTTATCCTGTACTATTTTTTTTTTTTTTACTCTCTAAAGAGAGAGATACAGCTCACTGTAAAAATAGGCCATAAAGAAGGCCTTGGAGCTTTGATTCACATCCCATTTTCTTTGATTATTCTACTAGAAGAAGAATCATTCAGTTGTAATTTAGTAGGGTTCCTGAAACAGTATCAACAACCGCATTTAAAATCATCACTCACTGACTCGGGAAAACTGAAGGAAAAGCCTATAAAGGTTAACACACTGTGGGGTACAAGCTCCAAATGCGTGAGAATGAGCCCCAAATAGCACATTTGGGATAGAAAATTCCCCTAATGCTGAGCAATTACACGTATTTATTGTAACTATCGCAGATTTCAAACCCACAAAATGGGAAGATAGTTTCTCTGGACAAAAACACAGCCTGAGGTGTGTCACCAGAGTTTGGATAATGACCACTCTGAAGATGGCCATGGTAACTATTCTGGTTCCTAACAAAGGTTAGGAACCTTTGGGATGTCCCAAAGAATGCTTTTGCAAGATGCCTTGCTAGGATGGAGCAGTTGGAGAGAGCACACAAGGAAAAAAAAAAAAAATAGAAACCTGCATCTCATATTGGATTCAGAACCTGCATTTTCAAAATGATGCACAATTTTTAACTTGTTTTATCTTCGTATGAAAGCATTTGAGGTGATTTGTGGCTGCAATTAAGCATTCCCCTTAGACAGAAAAGCACTTTGGGCAAAATGAAGTATCTTTTTGTAAATGACAGTCATTTGGATTAAAAAAGAAAAAAAAAAAAAGGCAAAGCATTTCAGAAAATTTAATTCATTCTAACTCACAATTTAATTGCCTATGAGGTCTGTCTTACCTGGGCTGAAAGTGCGTAATAAAAAACATAAAGCCTAAAAATGCTATATGGATTGATTTAGAAGCTGACGACTTCCACCTTCCTTAGGCTTTCTTCTCTCTTCATGGCATCAGATCTCTTCTAAAATATCATTAAAAGAAACTGAAGACGTGTCATTGAAAGTGCATAACATCAACTTCTCACTTTTTAAACGATGATAACACTGTCTGAAATTTCCCCCTCAAACAAATGAATGACAGCAGAAAGAAAACAACTTCCAAACCTTATTAAGAAATTTTTTCAGACATTCAGCCCAAATTTACATTTCCATTTGTTTAATTTTCATATGACACTAAACTGTTGTTTTCTCTCTCAGTAATTGAATAAGAATAAATGTTTTGGTGAGCTTCCACAAAGTAAGGAAATAGTAAGGAAAAATCAGAAATTTTGGGAAGGAGACGATGATTATTGGTAAAAAGGCAAATCCCAAACCGGTTGTTCAAACTTAAGGCAATCAGTTCTTCACAGAATCATAAAATGGCCCGGGTTGGAAGGCACCTCAAGGATCATGAAGGTCCAACTCCCCTGCCACAGGCAGGGCACCATCCTCCACATTTAATACTAGACCAGGCTGCCTAGGGCCCCATCCAACCTGGCCTTGAACACCTCCAGAGATGGATGGGGCATCCACAGCTTCTCCGGCCAGCTGTTCCAGCACCTCTCCACTCCCATAGTAAATAACTTCACTCTCACATCCAACTTAAATCTTCCCTCCTTCAACTTCAAACCATTTCTCCTTGTCCTGCTATTATCTACCCGTTCTTGAAGGTCTGAAGGCATATTCAAACTGAGGACACCTGGAAGTCCCAGGGTTGACCATTCCCTGTCCCTAAATGCTGGTATTTCAGGAGACAGTCAGCCTAATGATGTTCTCCTGACATTCTCTTTGACAACCCTCAAGGCACAGCTTTAATTCCCAATTTGTGCTAACGTGGCCAGACAAGGATACAATTTCAATAACTGCGCAAATCAAACTGGTACTACTGCTTTTAAGCCATTATTTTAGTATACCACTGGTTTACATAA
>JAOWBP010000001.1:1475095-1518132 GCA_028571105.1 Tragopan temminckii
AATTTCAATAACTGCGCAAATCAAACTGGTACTACTGCTTTTAAGCCATTATTTTAGTATACCACTGGTTTACATAATCTACTAGTTGGAATAAAACCCGTTTCTCATCCACCCCACAGTTTGGCCCATCCTCTGACTTCTCTCTTCTCTACCAAAGAGATAGAACTGGTAGTCCTAAACCAAAAGGTACTGACCACTGCATGCCTATGGAATACAATGAATACAATTAAGTTAAAACACTGCAGCACGTAGACCAAAGATCATTTCCAACTGAAGATCACTCAACTAGGAACTAAAGTAATAAAAAGCACATTACTTTGTGTAAAAACTTGACTACAGGGAATTATTCCTGTTACATTATCAGTTATCCCAAGATTGATATTTCTCTGAGGAGCACGCTGCTGATAAACACTGTGGCTATAAACAAGATAACACAGAAGCTTCTGTGGAAAGTTAGTACAAAGGGAGCTGTATGCAGGGGACAACAGCAGGAATAAAGGCTTAAGCACTTCTCTAGACAGCACAAAATGTGATTAAAATTACAATAAAAAAGTATAATCAGTGCTGGGACACTCAACGGTGATTTAAATCATAGAATCACAAAGGTTGGAAAAGACTGATAAGATCATCTAGTCCAACTATGCTAAGTGCTCTTAAAATCTTAGCAAAAACAAACCAAAGAATTTTAAATATTTTAAAAATACTATGTGGTGTAGAAAATACTCAGGAAAGCAGAGAAACCACCAGTGGTTGAGTTGGAGTCAATGGTTTTTGTGGGCCTGTTCCAACTTGGGATATTCTGTGCACCTAAAGCTTCATAATATACAGAAGTATATATCCATGAGCCAGAACCACTGAGCACTGTTCTTTGTGGATTCTTGTGGAGAGATCAAACCCTGAAGGCAAATTTTGATGGGTCAATTACAACCTTCCCAACTGCATCATTTGAACAGCATCCCGCATTTCCACACTCTTCTCACGGCATCGAAGCTGGTTTTATCTGCCTTCTGGTAGGAAAGAAAAAGAGCCAGGTGAAGAAGAGACTGAATCTCCAAGCTTTGCTGTTACAGTCAGCATTTGGCTTGCTAATGGCAGTGTAGTGGCAGTGGTGTAATGGCAACGTGTAGGTGCAATGCTCTAAAAGCCTCTTTCTTCCTTTACATTCTCATCTTGTCAGAGGGAAATCTCATCTGCAGGAGCGATGATCCTCTCAACAGAGTCAGCACAATGTAATTCATGCATGACCAACGTCAGCAAGAGTCCACTTGATAGAAAGTTCTGGTGCAATGGGCTGGCTGGTACTCACATCTCACGTTCTCCATCCTCTCATCACTTGCGAGGGCACGAGCAAGCTTCAGGACATGGCTGCATTTCCATTCCAGATGGGAGCTGCCAAACCTCTGCTAAGATCCAGACGTGATTTCTCCAAAAGTAGTAAATCTAAACAAGGAACAGCCTCGAGCTTGGCGATCCTTGCTGAGAAATTGAGTTTGTAAAGGAATAAAATGGCATAACTCAGAGCTGTTACCGTGAAATTCAAGCTATGAAATGCACTGCTATATCACAGTCCTGGGCAAAACATGGGAAAATATACTGTACAGACCACTGGAACGGTGATATGTTACGAGGCTTTGAAAAAGAAGCTGGGTAGATGTTGAGCCTTGTTATAAATTTGTAAAGGCATTAGATCCAGTGGCACTCGCTTCTGCAGAGTTAAAAAGTAGTCTATTCGTCTATGAATTTACAGCAGTGAAAATCTATCTTTATACCCCTTCTATCTCTAGACACTATTCTTGCAAAGATGTTATTTCCCTTTCTGCAGATGAAACAGAGCAATAACCAGTGACACAGATCTGAATTTATACATCTGGGAGACCCAAGAGCAGCTCGTCCTGAAGCAAATGCAGCACAGCTGCTCCTTTGAGGGCAGGAAAAGGGGAGTAACTCAACAGTGGATCACATCAGCTCGTTCTGTTAAGGTAGATTTACCCAGAAAAAAAAGAATCATCAGTTGGTGGAGGTTTTGGGGATTTATTCCCCTTCCCGTGAATGCAAGGCAATGGCTCACACATCACACAATGCAACTTATCAGCTATAGGTTAGGGTGGCATCTCCATGTCTGCAAAATCATTTCTGCCTACTTGGTACCAAGAAATGATCTCCACTGTTATGACTGATCAACTAAAACAGGCTAAGCAGTTGGATGTGTTCTTACTCCTGTTGCAAAACGTGGCTTATGGTTTACCTGGCATGCAGAAGAACCAGCTGGTAGGCATGAACTCACCACAACTCGGCTGTAATGCAGAATGAGGCTGAGGCCGAATGGCTGCTGGACATGTTCACTATTCACAATAACAAGCAAGCAAGAATCATAACTACTGATGAAAATGTTGGATGGGACATGGACTGAGAGAGCTGGGGTTGAGATAAGGCTTTGGGGAAACCTGACAGCAGCCTTTCAGAATCTAAAGAGAGCTATGAGAAAGAAGGGGACGGACAGACAGACTCTTTAGCAGGGTCTGTTGTGATAGGACAAGGGAATATGGCTTCAAACTAAAAGAGGGGAGATTTAGACTGGATATGATGAAGAAATTTATTAAAATAAGGGAGGTGAGGCATTGAGGCAGGTTACCCAGAGAAGGATGGATGCCCCCAATCCTGGAGACATTCAAGGTGAGGCTGGAGCATGCTCTGAGCACCTGATCAAGCTGCAGGTGTCCCTGTTCACTGCAGGGGATTTGAACCAGGTAACCTTTAATGGTCCCTTCCAACTCAACCAATTCTATGAATCTATGGTTGAATGTTGACGTTGACTCTTGGCACCAAATTAAGAAACACACCAAGTGTCACACTTGAAGCAACAAGCATTAAAAGGTTATTCTTATTAACAATCACTGAATAATGAGAAACTTGTTTCACGCTTTCATGAAGTTCTTTTAGATCAAACCTAAAAAACTAGAGCTCTGTTCACACTCTAAAGACTCTCCACAGCATATTTGGTAAGAGATGGGTTTTTGCCCTGCAGCACCAAGATAAAAAAAAAACTCTTTGGATGTCACTGTTAGTGGGGCTATGATTGCTCTCCTCTACAAGGCTGCATTTTGATGGAGCTGTGTGTGCATCCACCCATGCATAGCTACATGTAGTAGCATGAAATGCAGCCTTGTATCAGAACAACCTATGTGGATGTCTTTGTGTTGTCTTCCACTTTGATTTCACGTATCCCCTAGACTCCTAACCACGCTATGTGGCCTCGTTTTGAGAGCAAATATAATGTAGCTTTATTCCCTGTATGCTGAGAACCTTCTTTTAATCCTTTTGAACAGGTACTGGTTGTTTACAACATGAGGCTAGAAGAAGACTTGTGGTCAAAAGTCTTTGTCTCTTCCTAATTTGCTGAGGAGTGTTGTGGGGTTGTTTCAGTACTAAGGGCCTCAGTTTCCCCCTTAATGAAACAGTGCTATGAACTTGTAGGGGTGCATTAACAAGAGATGAAGTCTGCAAAAGACAAGACTCTAAAACTGCAGAAGGGTATGGTATCTACCCATAGGGGGAGTTGGACTGGATCACCTATAAGGGTCCCTTCCAACTCGAACAACTCTATGACTCTGTCATGAAGATGCCAGGAAACCACAGCTGTGAACATCTAAGTAAGAGGAAAACATGAAGTGCTGCACCTCTGGCTAATGGGGACAGCAAGAGCTGTGATGTACAGCTAAGGAATCAGACCACAGGCTTCACCTTCAGCCCAAAACACAGCTTTGATAGGTTACTGCTTTAACATTTCTCACTCAAACAACAAAGATGAGACCAAGATTAATTTAAGTGCTTTAAGTTCACATCAGAATGGGTAATGACCACTTCTATATCCAGCCACCTTCCTTCTCTCACAAAAATACACTGCCAAATCTCTTCACTCCGGTCCCCAAAACCGAAAATGAGACTGACACTGAGCAGAGCTGCCAGCTGCCTCTGTGATACATGACTGCTTCATGATGGAGATGATAATCCAAATGACCACTGAACTAAATTACCCACTGCTGATCCATTTGTAATTTAAATTCAATCCTGCAGAAGCCAGAAGATAAATGTACTAACCATGGTCAATCAGTGTCTCTATGCAGAAGTTCTGCTACGTATTTCTTTCGTGTGAATCCAGGGCATGTGTATGCCTAGATCTCCTTTCTGCCCAGCACTGACCACAAGGCTGTTTAATCCATAGGATCCCAATGCCTTGACTGGTTGTACCTTACTGGATGAGCACATACAGCTCTTTACTTCCCATGGCACTAAGAGAAGTAACGCAGCTTCACATCTACTAATGTGTCTGGTCCTCTGCAAGGTAGAAAATGCACACAGCCTTGCCTAAAAAGCATTATAACCAATCTTGAAATGAAATCCTGCCTATTGCATAGAAATATCATGAGGTTTCATTAAATGTGTATAAACCACTTAAACATCATGCAACAATAAAGATATTAACGGAACCATCATAAAACGTCTTCCTATTACACAAAGTGATCTGAATTATGGAGTTCACTTACTTCAGCTTCTCATATTATTAAATCCTATTTCCTTTAATGCCATATTGCATTCAGTTTGTTGACCATCACGGAATACAGTGGTACCCCCTGCCTGAGCTTCACATTCTCTTCTGAACACAACTGCTTTGTAAAAATTAACTTATTATTCATATTATTTTCAAATGTGAACTGGTGGCACTTTCTACGTGCTCAAACCACACCGCTCTCAATCTGGCCTCTGTAAAAAGTAACATATGCTGACTATAAATCTTTAAAATGGCTCTATTAATAGAGTAGCTGTGGTGACAGCTTTATAAATGGGCACCATCTTTATGCAAACTGTTTTTTATTAGATTGCATTATAATGATTTGTAATACGAATGCAAGGATGGATTTGGAGCGGATGGAAACCAGCAACAGCTCCGACGAGCCGGCTGTTCCCAAGCCCATGAATTTGGTGTGGCAGATTGGGTGCACTTGCAACAACAGACACCATCAGATTAGCTTTGCTACATCGCTCTGCTCCTCTGCTTTTCCCAATCAGATAGCAAACAGTCTAATAACTGGCTCCGTGTCTGTCAATCCAATTACTTCCTATTTGCTATGTGCTGACATTCCATTAAATAAGCAGACAGATGGTGCGATCTTTCATTATCATCCGGCTGACCGATGAGCCTTCAGTCTGCAGTCAATTGAACCAGGGGTTACTTCCAAAAAAACCACTGGGACAAATGAAAAGCATAGTCCAGGAGACCCTAAGCTCAGGACCCACGCTGGGATGTCCCAGAATAGGGGGGCTTGGTGCTTCCTTCAGGTCCCAAGGTTCTACATGCAACATTGCTTTCTTCACGGGGCACCACTTCCATTTTACAGTAAGAACTAAGACAGCGTGACCCAAGAAATCTAAGATAGAAAAATACATCCCTCCATCCCAGTGGTTCATCCCTTAACCTTCCCTGCCATATTTTGATTCTGAAACCAATATTTCTTTTAAATTATTCTCTTCCTTACTAACGAGAGAGACTCACTGTACTCTGTGGTAAACCCATCTTTACCTGTTCTTTCCCCCTTCTGAGGACTGTAAGCCTAAGGCCATGTCATAATTAGGAGCAACAAGTAAAGAAACACAAAGCCTCCGCTGTAGATTCTCATTCCTTATCAGCCTGTTGTAACGAATACTTGTTGCACTGCAACAGAAATTGAGAAATGGGTAAAACTGTTGGTTTGACAGCCCCAGGGAGAGAATTAATGTATCGATCCCCAATAAAAAGATGCGCATCTTCCACTTGACTCACAGGGACCTCTGAGGGGCTTTCAGTTAATACAGCCAATTCAGCTCCTGACATTTGTAAATTAAGATATCAAATAATGCCAAGCAATGATATTTTTTTCTGCTATGCATGCAAGTAACCTATAGGAAACAGAATGGGATCTCTACTGATTTTCACAGAGAGCTCGCAGTTGACTTGAGATGCTACTGAGCTGGGCTGGGTTTTAACTGTACTCTGTCACCCCAATCACAATGAAATTATGACACTGCAAACAAGTAGACAAATATCAGAGTGCAGTTTGGGTACAACTGCTTTGCCTGCTTGCTGACCTCAGGCATGCAGCACCGTGGGAGAAAGCTCACTGCCATTCATGCCATGAATCTGGCACCAACATAACCATGTTCACACTGCTGTATTACAGCCATGTGTATGGGAATATGAAGATCCTACACATAAATAGCTGCCAGTGTAAACACACTGCACTTTTGAGATCTAGATCACCAATCGAGGCAGGCAGTGTTAAGCTACACACAGTTGCAACCTAATTACATTCACTATGAAGGTAGTGAATGAAAGAACTTAAACCAACTGGGACCTGATATTGCTATTTAGCAAGAAAAAGTGATCAAAGAAGAAGCTGTGATCCAGGCTTTAGACGTTAACAAGAGCACACCTTGCCTTCAGAGCCACAGCTGAAGGAAAAGGAACACAGGAAAGTTTATCACGTGCCCTTGAAGGTATTTACAGCAGGGATATTGCACCACAGTTTCAGTGCCTACTCTGAAGGGCTGAGATGAGGCTCAGTGGGTTTGTTTTACAGGGAGAGATGCTTGCAGAAAGTGCTGGTGAAAAACAGTTTCCACAGTAAATATAGAGTAAATACAGATGAAAAGCAGATATCTGAATTGCTTCCCATCATCCACCCCATTTGGCCATCAGGGTCTGGCCCAAGCTAACCAATGACTAGCAGAGAAATGGATTTGTATCACAGCAGACCTGAGAAACAACACCGTGCTGCTGGAGGCAGCAAATTTGGACAAATTGGATGCTGTACCTCCATTAAGGATCTTATTCCTATTCTCAGAAGAGCAGGGGCATTTATTTCAATGTCCTCAACCATTTCCGACACCAGGAATTACACTCTCCCAAACAACCTAAATCCCCACGTAGTTCCATTTTTGTACTTTTTCTTCTTAACTCCTAATCTTTACAGTTGAAATGAGGAATTACAGACAGGTGATGTCTTCTGTCCCAGACAGCTGTTTTCTGTCCATAGAGTGATCCTTACAGAACACATGTAATGCAATAACCTACTAAAGTGAGTGAAGTTGCTGTAAAACATTGCATAAATGGACAAGGGCAGTACTGCTATAGCTAAAACTATTTTCTGACCCTGGTACATGTCATTTGATGTTCATATGTGCATATGTTTTATTATGCTATAATTATCATGCACAGATAATACGTAGTGCGTTTGGAGGCGCAGTCTGTTCTGTAAACATATAATTGTGTAAAACAGGGCTGACAGAACAGTATAAAAGCACACTGTGACTCTTGATTACAGACTATCAGACTAAAAGACCCGTGTTTTAGAGTGAGATATAATTATCTTCAGAGCAAAAGAAGGCAGCACATCACCTAAAAACTCTCCTTACTGAGCTCACAAATTGGAGCTGGAAGAGGCCAGTAGGATGCTATGAGATGCTGTCCTGTAGCACAGGATCAGCTGCTGTGCTAACAGTGACCTCCCACTACCAAAAATCAACCATAGAATAAGACCATAGACTCCTTAAGGTTGGAAAACACCACTGAAATTATCGAGTCCAACCATCAACCCATCACCACCAAACCTACTCATAGAATCATCGAGGTTGGAAAAGACCACTAAGATCACCAAGTCCAATCATCAGCCCATCATCACCTTGCCAATTAAACCATGGCCCCGTGCCACATCTACTCTCTTCCTGACCACCTCCAGGGACAGTGACTCCACCACCCCCTTCGACAGCTTTTTCCAACACCTCACCACTCTTTTTGAGACTGAATTTTTCCTAACATCCAACCTGAACCTCCCCTGGTGCAACTTAAGGCCATCACCTCTCATCCTATCACTGTTATCTAAGAGAAGAGGTTGACCCCCTCCTCGCCATAACCTCCTTTCAGGCAGTTGTAGCCTTATGGAGTTCAAGGAGTGTTTGGCCAATGCTCTCAGTCGTATGGTCTGAATTCTGAGAGGTCCTACGCAGAGCCAGCAGTTGGACTCAATGGTCCTTATGGGTCTCTTCCAACCTGGGAGATTCTATGACTCTGAATTGCACTAATGTGACAGATGGGCTGCTATAACAGGCTTTCAGCCTTGGTGATCCCACTCTGCCCTGCACCAGCACTCCTCCAGCTCAGATGGGACGGCAGCATTGTGGGGTCATCTCCCAGCCACAAAGTGCATTGGGATGGGCTGTGGTGTTACACTGCAAACCTTGCTGTGGGCAAAAGGAAACAGCGTTTGCAGGAGGCTGCCAGGCTAATTAACTCTTAACTATCCATCAAAATAATACAAAGTCTGGATTAATCACAGAACAGTTCAGCTACAAAAACACTAACACAGGGATAGCACAAAGCTCTGGTCTTCTTGGCTACAAAGACATTTCTTGCAGCAATAGGCAGCAAGTATTCTCTGAATCAGAATCCTAAAGGCATCACATAAACAAAGTTTCATGTTTGTGTTCTATATTCCTCCATGGCAAGAGATATCTTGAAGTATGTCCAGTGAGCTTGGGGAGATGAAATAGGTGGAAATAAATGCTGAGAACAGCAGAGATATCATTCAGGAGAAATCTTTCAAAATACAACTATGCTTTCCTGATATAAAATGCTATTTTTGTGGCTACCTGCATTGTAAATTGTGCTCAGTTTCTTCACATTTTCTTCTTGCAATTCTCTCGCATTAACAAAAATAGGTAAAAATATGAGTGCAACTATCAGAAATGTAGCAATGCAAGCACTGCAATAGGATGGATGTTGCAGCATTTTGACTTTTTTTCCCTATAAATGTTCTTTTCCTGCATTGTAAAACCTGGACCAGGAAGCAGGATCCTAATGCTGGCTGTAACTCAGCCTGCCTGCGTGAATCATTTCAGCCCCCTGGATTTTATCTTTTTCTCTACAAAACAGTGTGAACAGTGCTTGAAAGATGTGCATAATAACTTGAGGCGGGGCTGCCAAATTCATTCTTGTGTTCTTGCAAGGAAATACGCTTTCAGAAGATGCTGATTGTAAGGCGTCACATACAGGGCACCTCAAAGTATTTTTTTAAATTTGCTTTTAGAAAATGAAGATTTCTCAGCAAAGCATTATAAACTAAAACACCCTAAATCACCATCTACATTTCAAAATACATATATATGTACTCTGATGGTCGGCTGCTGCTTCTCAGCATTTAAAGTGGGCTTATAAAATGATGGAGAACAACTTTTTACACAGTCTGATAGAGACAGGACAAGGAGGAATGGTTTGGAACTAAAAGAGGGGAAATTTAGGTTAGATGTCAGGAGAAGACACTTTACCTGGAGCATGGTGAGGCCCTGGAACAGCTGCCCAGGGAAGTGTGACTGCCCCATCCATGCAGGTGCTCAAGGCCAGGCTGGATGGGGCCCTGGGCAGCCTGAACTGGTGGGTACCACTCAGCCCAGGCAGGGGGTTGGAGCTTGATGATCCTTGAGGTCCCTTCCAATCCAAGCCATTCTATAATTTTATGTCTCTACCAGTTTCTTCATGCTGAAAAAATATCCATGAATTTATCCTTCTTCCCAAAAGAGACAGATTATCAGCACTGACAATTACGCTCCTCTCTGTTCCAATATAGAAACTTCCCCCACATTCCCGTGCCAGCACTTATCACCAGTGACCTGAACAGGACATTTTGGGGTGAACACAAAGTTCAGTCTCCACGACCAGCTGTGGATCTATCTGTTAACACCCTCACCTGTGAGCAGCTGTAATCTCAGAGATGCCTTTCCCCAAGTCACTGTGCTTTTCCAATCTGCCTTGATTGGATTTCTTATGGCCATACTGGAAGACGTATTTCTCCTGCCTGCAAGTTTTCCTCTCTGTCCCAGCAGCAATAACCACACACACATGGCTTCTGTGGTTTGATTTAGCACAATAAAGCAGCACACGTGGGATTGCTCTCACTGCAGCAGAGCAATATCAGATTTAAGAGCCACGTTAGTGAGACACTTGCTCTTTAGACAGACGGCCAAAATGCCTCTCAACATGTGAAGCCTGTTAGGATGCTCAGTGTCAGCACCATTTTTTATTTTTCTCTTACTGACATGAGTTAATCTAGACCACAGTGTGTGGAGGGGTCAATTATAGGGATGCTCTTTCTCATCATTTCATTTCAGTTTAGTGGAACCACTTCAGATCTAGGCAAGGGACGTGTCCATGCACTAAGTTAATCTTTTCCATCTAAAAGCTTGAATTATGTCTCTCAAACTGGACAGCTAGATGATGTTTTTCTGTGCTACTGTTGCTACTGTGCACAAACAAGATGGTGAGTTGCTGGTCCAAACTAAAGGCTACCAGCAGAGAACAACCATGACCAATTAACATCTCGTATGGCTACCAATCCTCCTATTTCCATAGGCAAAACAAACCAAATCATAGAATCATAGAATGGCTTGGGTTGGAAGGGACCTCAAGGATCGTCAAGCTCCAACAATGAAGAAGGAGAACACAATTCTCCTCTCTGACACATTTGTCTCCTTTGGACATTCAATACCGATGACCATGGAAGGAGCCACAACAAAATCGTTCATTCCCTCCAGCCATTGAAAAGAAGTTTCAGATCAGCCATGGACAAAGGGAGAAAAAGAAAAGCCTGCAGTATCATGATTTGTTCCTTTAATATTTACCCTAAAATAAATGTTGCTGTTAGGTTTATGTACACAGCAGCGTATTTGGACTTGATAGCTCCACAGACGTACAATATGGCCTGCCATAAACGTGAATGAATGGGTCAGACTCAAATGAAATCAATTGATAAATAGTAAGAATTAGAAAATAGGCTTTTCATTTTTTCATTTCTCTTCCAATTTATGAGCCTCTAGGATTCATCTCAGTCCCAATTTCAAGCTGACTTTCTCAGGAATAAAGACTAAAAACAACTACGGAGACACAAATATCCCACTGCTGCCACCATGGGTGGCAAGCAGCCTTGTCCACAGCAGGGGGACTGGAACTAGGCTGTCTTTAAGGTCCCATCCAACCTAAGCCATTCTGCGATTCTATGATCTCTCTCTCTCGCAAATTCCTAGATGTTGAGTTGTCACTGTAATGCAAATCCACAAAACAACACCAGTAAGCAGAAGATATCACTTGACCCCTATACGGCTGAAAAAGGAGGACTGTATATCTCTTGGAGACCAACACCAAACAATCATATCCCAATAGGACTTTGACTTTCCCTCTTCTTGAATGGCCTTGTATTGCCAACAAATGACTTCGTACCTTTGGTTTGCTGCTTTTGAATCATGTCGTCCTTTTCATATTCATCATTATTTCCAATCTGGCAACAGACCTGGGCTTCAACGTACACACAATCCTTTCCAGGCTGCCACTGCTCGGATACAAGTGCTGGATGGCATTCCTCCAATCATTCAGATTGGAAAGACCACTAAGAAAATCAAGTCCAACCACCAACCCATCACCAGCCACTAAACCATGCCCCTCAGTGCCACATCTCCACACTTCTTGGAGATCTCCAGGGACAGTGACTCCACCACCTCCCTGGGCAGCCTCTTTCAACACATCATCACTCTTTTGGAGAATAAATTTTTTGTAATATCCCACCTGAAAGTTCTCTTAGGAACTTCACTTATCTGAAGTTCCAAAAGTTTTCTCAGATTGTATCTTTTTAAGTGAGTCTTTGCCACAAGCACACAGAATACACAGACATCCAGAATGCAAATCTTAATAAGCTTAATAAGCTTTCTGCTGAAAATAAGGATGACCTTATCTATTCACATCTTTGCAATTCCAGGGGTTGTTTAGCTTTTGGATTCTGTTCTTTTGTTAGATTAGTTTTATGGGGTAATTTCCCCAATGAATCAACATCGAACATCTGATCTATTTTGGGGGTATAAAATAGATGCAGCACATACTAAAGCTTAACTTAAATCTTTCCTTAAATTAATACTGTATGAATAAGATTAAGAGATCTTTCGATTTTCTGTCTCCTTCCCTACAATTGCAGATTACCATTGCTTATCTGTACATAAACTGCAGTCATTCTGCCTAAAGTCACCTCTTTCTGCAGACAGTGTGGGACATCCTATCCTCACAACGTGCATGCGGACAAGCTCACACATCTCTCAGTCTCCAGTGACCCAAGCAGGACAGAAACAGTTTAGAAAGAGGAGCTGCTTGGGATGTGATGGGAACCGGAGAGAAAAAAATGTATGACTGAATATTTCAGAACAGCACAGCAGCCCATGTAACTACTGAACATACCTCTGATGTATCTAAAGGGGGGATACAAGAAGAGGACAGACTCTTTAGCAGGGTGTGAGGGATAGGACAAGGGAAAATGGTTTCCACCTAAAAGAGGGGAGATTTAGACTGGATATAAGGAAAAAAATGTTTACAATAAGGGTGATGAAGCACTGGCACAGGTTGCCTGGAGATGTGGTGGATGCCACATCCTTGAAGACACTCAAGGTCAGGCTGGATGGGGCTCTGAGCAACCTGATGGAGCTGTAGGTGTCCCTGTTCATTGCAGGGGAGTCAGGCTGGATGATCTTTGAAAGTCCCTTCCAACTCAAAGAGTTCTACGATTCTATGTCCTCGCCACGTATTTACAACAGTGATGTGTCCCTACAATCCCAAGTAAAATGGACAAAAATGAAGAAAATAAGCAAAAAGTGCTGGCCCAGTTTAAGATCAAGTATGCAGTGCTTGAAATTTGAAGCGCAGTTACAGTCAGAAATCCTCCAGCACGATAAGGCAGCACCCTCCCACTCTGCAGATCTGCTCTTTGCAAGTACACAAGTACACAAACCCATCTGAGCTCTGAACACAAACTTCCATCTCTATCTGCCCAACAGGTCCGAAGTGACCTGAAAATGTGTTAAGTATCTTCCACTTGGAGCAGCTTAGGAATTCCAACTTTTGAATTAATATTCCTAATGGTTAAAAAGTTAAAGAGAGAGAGAGAGAGGGAGGGAGAAAGAAAGAATACAAACTTTAATATCTCAAAGAACTTCTGAAGCACCAGAAGTTACACAAATTGTTCTTTTTTTTTTTTTGACACGGAATTTGGGGTACTTTGATAGGGAATCCTTTGAATGAGACGGCTGAGTTTGATAGTTGTGTTGTCACTTTTTGCACATATTTTTTTTCCTTCACCTGCTTAGGAAGCACTGTCATACTGAAAGCGATCAACTTTAGAAATACGTTTCCCAGTTTTACTTCTGATGTCAACAAAAATGTTTCAAGTTGAGAAGGAGAGAGAAAATAGCTGATTACTTATCACTACTTATTTTGGCTTCTCAGGCTTTTTAAGGAAAATAAATTTATGAGTTTCGATTTTTATTTCTCTTCACTTAGCACTCATGCATGAGCAATTATTTTTGTTGGATCCAAGCCCAAATTATATATACAGAATGCTTAGCACCTCCCACCCCCTCATACATACTGCTGAAAATAAGCATGCAGAGATTGCAAGCAAAGCAATGCCTACATATCTATACACAACATCTCTCCAACTAACTACAAAAGCCTGATTTTAAAACTACATCTGGAGTCAAATCTGACTGTATCACCCTCAGAACTTGAACCAGTAACACACTTACCAGGGTACAACTCTTCTACAATGAACCATGCTCAAGTAGGTCTTAAACAGCTTTCCTGGAGCAGTTGCACACTTGTGCTTCTCCAACACTCAGTACCACTCTCCTCCCCTTAATGGGATGTTTTAGCCTTCTGACTTTTTACAGCAGATGCATTTAAGGCTCAGTGATGTCATTTAATTACAGACTTAGGGAAGAAGGCTGGGAGCTTTATTATAACCAGGCTGTGCTGTCAGCTCTCCAGATGGAGCCACAAACTATGCCATATTGCTCAGGCATAAATGCCGATGAGGGGAAAGTGGGGACTGGGAAGAGGAATCCAATAACTCACTTGTGTTTTTTTTCCCTTAAACATTAACACACAGCAGTCAGCCCTGATAAAATAATAGTTTCAGATTAGTCTCTTCTCAGTTCCTGACTCCCTCTATATTTACACACACATACAGTTATCGATATAATCATAATTGCACAGATAGCAAAGCAGAAGTATACATGCAACAGCAGACAGGCCTATGGAAAGTTTAAATAAATGCATGATTCTGCCAATTCAATGTATTCACTGATTTATATACCTATATTTTTTTTGTATCACAGACCCACGTTATTTGAGATAGGCTCTAAGTACCTACAGATCAGCTTATCTTAAAAAGCCCAGTGTGATTCTGAAGACATGCAACTTTCCAGAAAGGTATTAAATGGAAGGAAAAGTGAAAAGGAACAGAAAATGATAAGAAAGGAGAAATGAGAATAAATGACAATATAAAGTTAACTTGTTGGTCAGTGATTATGGAGAAAAAAAAAACAAGTAGAAGAGGACTTGGTGAAGACAAGTAGGAATTCAGTCTGTCCATATGTAGCCATCCTTCCCAATACATCCATCACACATTAAGAGGTATCCTCTGATTTGTCTCTAGGAACCCTGTACAATAATATGAATGGGAACAAAACAACCTATTGATCATCAAAAGCCTCCAACCCACAGCGAGCACAAAATCCAGTGCTCCTGCACAGCAGGTAATCAACCTGACTGTAGGTCTTAAATGGACATGAAGCTGGACCTATGAGGAGACAGAATACAAAATACTGGGTATATCAAAGTAACAGAAAAACACTGGTGTAAGCAGCAGATTCTCAACTCCTACTCCATCCAATAGTAATTAGGAGCTAGCTGGAAACTGAAGACAGGTGTGGGTAAGGATGCTGCGATTAAAACTAGCTGCAGAAGTTGACGAGCCAGTCAAAGGAATCAGCCCAAATTGTACATCTTGGAGCTTCAGTGGAGCTCTCAGCTCTTGAAGAAAATCATTTGGATTTGATCTGAGTTTTGGATAAAAGTAATAGAAAATACAAGCTTTTGCATTTCTTTACCCATTCCCTTCAACCCCACTTTAGGATCCCAGTACGGCATATTGGAAGGTAATGTATTTATAGCTCAATAGATGCATTCAGCATTACAGAGGCATTGACACTTCATCTCAATCCAGTAAAATCCTCATCACTTTTCAGATTTACAAACCCTTGTGTTGACAGTAGTGTCTGAATGAAGTCAAGAAAAGTTAATTAAAAAATAATAAGGTCCCTTACGTGTTACCCCTCTTGCTGCTCTTCTCTTTCACCTCCTTTTCCAATGACCTTGAAGAACTGAGGACCCCAAAATCAAGTCAATAAGAAAAAAAATGATGATTGAAGTTATACAAGCAAAGGCATGCTCAGAAAATGATTTTTTTTTCTCAATACTTCACAAAATTTCCAGTCTGATTTGAAAAGCTGTTGGATAAAGAAGGAAGGCGACTGCTTACATCACGTGCCTACTTCTGTAGACCTGCATCCCACTCCTACCCCAGGGCTCCCACGCACAACTCAACATGAGAACAAGTCATCCCTTCCCACTGAGGCTCTGGAAATCAATGCATGAACCCACGCCTATCTCCCCCACATTTTATCTCCTGGAGTCTGTACTTGTGATTGAACTCATGTACCCCAAGCACATTCAATGCTGGTACAAGGAATTGCAATTCTAAGCCAGCTAATTAGCAAATTCCTACTAACGTGGTGACAATACAGTTCATGGAAAAAAAAAAAAAACAACAAACAAGCCAGAATGAGAGGATGGAAAAGAATGACGTTCCTTTGATTTTGGAAATAAAATCGAGGCAGAGTTCACATGAGGCAGGAGGAGAAAACCCTGCTGTGCACACAGCAGCACCATTTCCATACCAGTTCTTGACAACAAAAAAAAGGCTAAGATTTTTTTGCACTGTTTTGCATGCTTTTTTTGTTCCAATAAAGCCTCAAATGGATGGTGCTGAAAGAGTACACAGGGAGGAGAGGATACTGAACAGTCCCTAGGAAACCAATTTCCAACTGTGGCCTACAATGTTTAGATTTAAGAAAAACCCACGCACATACAGGGATGCAAGTCTGAACTATTGAAAAATGAAAGACAATATGTAAAAGTCGGCAGCACTGAGTAAACTATTAAAAATATCAATTTATAGACAGGGACATTAAATATTTTGTACTTAAGCTTTTTGCTCGTACAGCGAAAATGGCAACTGGATATAAATTTCATGGTCATGGAAAAGCAGAAGCTTGTAGCCTACAAAAACAAAATTATAACGCAACTCTGGAATGAAAATTTAAACTCCAAAGGTAATTTTCCATTGACGGTGCTCACCGATGCATGAATTATACTCACAGGGATGAGTAAATAGGATTTGTTTGATTGCTTTATCATCCCTCCATTATAGCAAATGTTTTAAAGCAGTGGGAGACATCATAGGGCTGTTTGTAGATTACTTGTTTGAAGATGTTGTGGGGGCAAAATTGTATCACTCCTATTGAGGAACAAGACCTGACCATGAAATCATAATTAACACTACAACAATCTACTTATAAGTCTCTGAAGCAGCCAGGATGGGGATAAATTAGAAACAAAATATTGTTAGCAATTTATTTAAATTTAATTTTAAAAAGCCTGACATGACAGGAACCATATTACAGGCTAATAAGGGATTAGACGAAGCAATTACAGCAAAGGATTTTTTTCAACGATGCTAAGACACAAGCTTCATTGACATCTGTGCTTTGAAGACACAATTCCAAATTTTACTGAGTGGGATGACACCTGCCAACAGATGTGGTTTTGAAGAGAGTGTCTCAAGTGTAGAAATCCAACCAGGTGAATTATCCCACTCAAAGGCCAAAAATTCAGCATCTTAAAGATTCAGACACATTTCCACGTCACTGCTGAATCACAGTAATAAATGGTCAGTATGGGAAAGAAGGGTTGGTAGAACAACCAGGAGAAGACTGGAGAAGCTGTCTGTGTACTATGGTAACAGAGAGAAAAATCTCTGTTGACTTAGGCAAGGGTAAAGTCAGAGAAGACAGCCAAAGAGCACTGCTCTCAGCTGGAAAACAGGGATTAGAAACTTGGCTTCAGAGGAAAAGTCTTCGTTCAGTAATAACTGCAAGAAAGAACCAAGCAACCAAGCAAAGAAGAACACACAGACATCCAAAACCAATCAACCAACCAACCCCACTGTAGGGTTCCTGCACTTCTGCTGTGCAAAGCAATTGAGGATGAAGTCAACTCTGAGCCTCACTGAAAGAACCCTCTGAAGGCCACAGTGATACCTTCTGAACACAAAGTGAAGTTGACTTTCACCCCTTTGAACCTTTATTACCACTGCTAGCATACAAACAGCCGAAGAACTCTTAGCCTTCAGCTCAAGAAGACAAGAAGATAAGAAGTATATGACCACCTAAATCCAAGGCAACATCTTTAATGACAGCTTTTAAACAACAGATGTTATTTTAAGGCCAAGACTTCCAAATACAATGGATAACTGAGCAAGTGGCTGATACATCAACAGTAAGGAGATCAATCTGAAAACCACAATGGTGACGACCTTCAGAATCTAAGATACTTCTTGGTTTGTCAGTTAAAGAGCTGTTTTGGTAAACAGGTCCTTGGGCTCACACGTGTGACCAGCTAATGAGCAGAATAATGGCCCAAAATCATGACTTCCAAATCATGGCGTGGCATATGCTGTGTTTTGCTCTGCTGGCAAAGAAGACTCACACAATGTTTTACTAAGATGCTTTCTAAGCTCTTGAATGTCAATATGGATGGCTCACGGTTCTTGAATATTGTAACCTAGTATCTTTGAACTCCAGCCAGCACAAATGAGGTTTCTCCAAAATATTGTGCTACGTGGGAATGTCAATGTAGAGATCATGATGTGGTACAACTGCAGCAACCTGAAGCTCTAGACCAGATGCAAACATTCCTCTTCAAGAGTGTTACACCTGGTTGTCCATCAAGAAAAGAGAAATAGTTAGCTATCTGCACAAATGCTGCCTGGATCAGTCACATTTGCTTCAGTTTTCTACCCTTGAGTCCTACCAGTATTTAAATACTCACAGTATTTAACCTCAAGCCACCTTGTGAACTGTGGAAACTAACACAGGCTGGGGATGGAACTCAGAAATGTTCCTCTGGAGTACCAAAAAATCACATCCCTTTCACTTTGCTACAATACCCACACACATACACAACACACCAAGCACAGGAGGAATTACAGTCCTGCCTCATGGCACGTGGGGAAAGGCTACATTCGCTGTCAAACTACCATTTCATATCTTCGTAGTTAATTCTGGCAACTGATTTCAATTACAGCAAGGAGGGGGGAGGAAGTTCTTCCGTCCTTCATGTTACTAGACATGTATTAGAAATGACAGCCTATGATTGCTGCAGACAGCATCTAATTAACTGTCATTATAAAACACATGTCAAAGCCTGGGGCCTATGCTGGATCCGCTGTCTAATTTAGCTCTAGAATATTAAAAATCCCCTTGAAACAAGTTAGTGAATGAATTTGTTGTCTTATTAAACATTCCCCACTCCCCATTCCTAAACCCTCCTTTCTCTTCGGTACTCAGCATTTGGAACAAATGATGGATTAAAACTGTTTCTTTTCTTCCTCCTTACTGAAGTCAGCCTTAAAGAGAAGGATTAGAACACAAATACGACATGAAAGTGGAAGCTGTCTGCAGAACTATTAGATGACTAATGAAACAATTATATCTAAACAACAACGGCAATTACTTGTGGAGCTTATTTCTTCCATAGCACACTGCACAGGCAGACCTGAGGTCTTTCTCTTTTTTTTTAATTATTAATTAGAGCAAGCATAAATTAATCCATCTCCATTTCTGCAGCCATTACTTGCATGGAGAAGCACAGTGGAGGAGCTGGATGGAAACCTCTTTGTTTAATTTCTGGTGGCACCTATCCCTTTGCTGCACAGTCACCTCGTGTAAGACCACAGCTGTCAGTATGGAGGCAGACAGGAATTTAGTGGGGTAAAAGGGAGGGAACATACACCAGCTAATGGGATTTTAATCCTTCTACCAGCCAAACTTGATAAAAGCAGCTCACTGTGGACTGATGTGCAAACAGTCTGAAATTTCCATTCAATTTTGGAGAAAGGATCAAGAACACAGTGAGTGAAGGGAGCATGTAACCCAGTCCTTCTCATGCTTTAAGAGCTGTGAGACTTCTTTCTTTTTTGGTTAAACCTCTGGGAAGAGTATTTTGATGGTGAAGTCCATGTCTGTGGTAAAGACAGAACCTGCTTGGAGAAGTGCAGATACTTCTGGAGTGCAGGGGTTATTACTGCCATAATCCCACAAAAATTACACATTCTTGAATTCTGTTCTACTCTTTTAGAGTGGAGTTCAATGCTGCCAAATGCAAACCTTCCTCTTCCATCAGAACCATCAGAAGAAAAAGAAGAGCTGAATATTCTCTCTAACAATATGGAAAAGGTTAGGAAATGACCTTTTCGGTGAGGACAGCCCAAATTTGGAATGCAGTGCTTCAAAATCCACTAATATTTCTCAATTTAGCCTTCCTTCTCTTTCCCAGAGGTAAAAATTGGCCAATGAGAATGATGCTGTGATAATGCAACAAAAAGTGAGGAGAAAATAGCTCCTAGTATTACAGTCTTAACTACTATAATCTAAAGGTCCTATGTGATCATTGCCCGAAATAACCAGATTTCTCCTAACTCTGCTTAAGTAGTTATAGCATGCATCACCTGGGACAAAATAGGATAACAAACCCAATAAATCAGCTATTTTAAAGTCGTGCATTTCCCTTGAGGAGAAACTGAGCCTTATGGAAATGCACAGAGCCTCTCCAAAATGAGCTTTCTTTACAGAACTGTTCAGTACTCTCCCTGATCCACAGGATGGTGTAATGTGCCTTAGGACAGCAGCAAGTTTCAGGTGTTTGCTGCCCGATTTCAGAAACAGAATGAAATTCAGACACAGCCTCAAGGCAAAAGGAAAGATTCAATCTATGAGAAATACCAACTCAGGGGATATCAGAGAGTCCATTAATCATTAAAGCATGAATTTCCCTTGCTCCCCATCTTTGTTTGGTGTTTGTAAATACAGTACCTTACTATAGTTAAAGCTCAATATAAAACGCAGCTATAGTGCCCCATGGGCTGATACTGAAGAGCATGATTTCCTAGACTCAACCCACCAAAACTCTCTCAAGCTCAGCACTTGCTCCAGAGAGTGTTAAGACAGACACGACCCTTTTGCATCTGGCTTTCCAACAGAGCCTTGCAGACTCCCTGTACTTGAGACAGGAGCCTAGTTATCTCATAGCTTCCAGCATCGTGATGTAAATGTACCACCATTTTGTTCAGCTTGCTGAAGATGCTGTTTAAAGGCTGATCTTGTGATGGCACTGACCCAAGATGTCAAAGACCTAGGTTCAAATTTCTAGTCTATGCAGATATCAATATATCAGACATCTTAGAACAGAGTGTACAGTGGAACAGAACAGAATACAGTAGAATATGTAAATTGGAAGAGACCTTCAAAGACCATCTCATCCAACTGCCTGTCTTTAAAATTTGAGTTCTTTCAACAATATTTGTTTGTGCCATGTCAAATAAAAGTAATATATAGACAAAGCGTGAAAACTAAAAACGACACTTGCAAAAATGTTATTGCTGAAAAAAGGTTTTAGGCCTGGGAAATATTTCCAGTAGGTCTTCTCCAAATAACAAGGAGAGAATTTACAGTCTCCTTGGGGCTTCTGAATTCCTGGAAACTTATAGCTAATACAGCTTTTATCTGCCTTTTTAGTTTCTGCTCTCAGAAAGAAAATATATCTCTGTGCTTCCAATTCACTAAAGCAAAACCTGACTCACATTGCCTCACTCACGTATTTCATATTCTATTCCAGTCATGTATTTATTTCCACTTTATTCCTGTCTTATCTGCTGCACTAAATTAGCGAAAGTCACTGAGTCTAAAACATTTCCACTCCTTTGCTAAGTACATCAGAGCCAAACTCACACCCACGTAGATGAAAGACTCCACACAAAGCCATGGGCACCACTGACATTTTGCAGTAGGCTTCAGAGAAAGACAGACATCAATCTGTAAAGTTTGGTTTTTCACCCCAGTTTTACTGCCATGCAGAGCCTCTGTGATTTTTGTCTTGACATTAAAAAGGAAACAAACTTAGAATCACAGAATCATGGAGGTTGGAAGGGACCTCTGGAGTCCAACCCTCTGCAATGGCAGGTCATGCAGCAAAGTGTCCAGGTGGGTCCTGTATATCACCAGAAAAGGAGACTCCGCAGCCCCTCTGAGCTGCCTGTTCCAATGCTGCCACTCTCAGAGTAAAGAAGTTCTTCCTCACGTTTGTATGGAACCTCCTATGTTGCCATTTTCATGTGTTGTCTCTTGCTCCACTGCTGCACACCACTGAAATGAGCCTGGTCCCATCCACTTGACTCCTGCACTTAGATATTTATAAACAGTGAGGAGATTCTCTCCAGGACCCAAGGCTCTCAGCCTTTCTCTGTACAGGAGATGCTCCTCCAGGCCCCTCATCTTCTTGGGAGCTTTACAAAGTGCCACCAATAGAGGGAGGCCTATTTTAGCAATTTTCTCCACTTGTGTGTAGACTGGTGATGACTACGAGGTTTTAGAGCTGGCAACAACATGCTCTGGGTCTTCCTTGCAGCCATTGCTTCTGAGGATAACTTTGGCAGGTCTGCACCAAAGAAGTCTTCCCCACCCTTATTTAGTTTTCCCTTCACAAAATCATGCAATAGTTGAAGGGGACCTACAAGTATCCTCAAGGCCAACCCCTGGCTCCACACAGCATCATCCAATCCCAAACCTTAGGTCTGAGAGCTCTATGAGCTCTGGCAGCTCAGGGCCGTGCCCATTGCTCCCTGGTTTAGAACCTTTCCCTGAATTTCTGGTTGAGCTGTTTGTGTCCCAGTTCATTGCAGGGGAGCTGGACTAGATAACCTTCAGAGGTCCCTTCCAACTTAAAAACGGTTCTATGACTCTATGAACAGGGCTCTAAGCACCCCTCTAAGCTTCTCTCCCTGTATGGGATGGCAGTGTCCATGATAGGAAATGATTCCTGAAACACTGGTGCTCAGGGCTATCAGCAGGCATTTCCAGCACTTCTCATTAATGCTGCTACCAGTTCTTGAATTTTTCTATTTTTTTTTTCTCCTATGATTCTTCAATTACTATGGAATTTTCCCCCTGTATGGAGGAAGAAGTCACTCACTTCTTTAAAATGCTGATTTCCCAGTAGATCAAGGACGGTGATTATTAACACAAAAGATGCACTTTAAGAAATTTAACTCTGGTTTGGGAAAATGTACTGCTGTTGAGAAAAGCATTTAAACACGTGGCACTGAAACACTCTTAAATTCTGGTTTTATGACTCTATTCCCACGGTATCTCAGTCACAGGCCAGCATTCAAATGAAAGATTAAGACGACGATTGCACGGACATAACAGCGTGCCAAGTTCTATGGCTGTGTTTTTAACAATTTTTTTTCTTTCTGTTGATTTTGTGGCATACTTAAACACGACTAACTACAATTAGTGAATACAGAAGAACAGACACTGCTTCTGTGTAATCTGCGGGAAGACCTCAGGAGTGTCTGCATTATCTGCCCAGCTTCATTTCAGTGATTACAGAGACACTGAAGTGTCTCCATTGTAGGCTCGCCATGCTCATTAATATTCTGCTCTTCCCTCGATAAAGTTCTCATTCAGTGGCACGTTCTAACTCGAAAAATGCAAAGAAACATTCCTAACCCTTGTCGGGATGAGAAAAAATCCCTTCTATCTTGCTACATAATCCTGGCTGTGTTTGTAGTTTGCTTTAGAAGAATTATTTCTTCCATCTGCTCCTAATGCACCGGTCTATGAAGCTGCATCCTTCTTACTGCTTTGCCGAGTTCCTCAGCTTAAATACATTAATATACTGTGCTTCACCGATGCCCTCAGTACTAAACATATTTTGCAGTATTGATCAGCAGGTCAGTGTTCAAATGAGAAACCACCTATAGAAGTCAGTGCTATAAAAACAGAGCAGCACATTTGCCAGATATGTAGGGACAACACATATGGGTGTGGGTGTATGCACACACACAAGCTCTACCCATGTCATATAGCACTCAGTCTCAGAAACAATTAGGAACATGGTTATTAGTTTCCTTATTGAACATGATGAAAAATATTTACCCTATCGCGGTCCTTTTAATCTTATAGACTAAATATAAATTCACAAATAAAAATTAGAGCTAGTGGGCTGTAAGTAAAGAAACAAATAGGTATCCATCTGGATAATACTGTTTATAGTACTCTATGTTTTAAAAAGTAATTAAAGGCTTGGTAAAAGGTCAGTGGTTCCAATGGGTTACATTTTTCAAGGATGAGAAAGTAGTTTCCTTCCAAAGTCTCATGACAAACAAGACAAATGTACTTTTTCTTTGTCAGATGGTAAAAGGTCTTGGTGGGTGATAAATTGCAGACCCATCCATTTTTGTAATCCAGTAAGAAAAAATATACATCTTTGTGCTGAGGTACAAATCAAACTAGGTTTCCCTCTCTTTGCTTAATCACCAATTAAAAATATATTATGTTAAGTTTTACTTAGTCTAAATTGAATTTCTTTCACATTAAAGAATGTAACCTATCATTTGACAAAAATGGAGCAACCGTTCTTTCAGAAAGCACACCAAATCAGTAATTTCATTTAACTAGAAAGTGTGCGGCTTTTCTGAAAAGAATTACACTGTTGATTGTGCTAAGCAAATAATAATTAACGCAAGTACATACAGCTCTAATTAGCAAGGAATTTAATTAAACAAATGTGCCAACATAACAAGATGCATAACAAAGTAATTGTACTATGTCTTGTCAACATAGTCTTTACTATTTCAAAGTTTTTACACGGTGATTACAAAACAATTTTGAAAGACTGGGTACAAAAGAGCAGCAAACCAGACTCTATGTAGCCCTGCCAAAATGCACAGACTCTCATAAAGCCAAAACATGTCAGAAAGGATTTCATTGTCTGCTGAATTCCCTGCGTTGCTCCATCACTATGCATATTTTCTACGACCTGAAATCATAGAATCAGGCTTGGGTTGGAAGGGACCCCAAGGATCATCAAGTTCCAACCCCCCTGCCACAGGCAGGGCCACCAACCTCCATATCTAATAGTAGGCCAGGTTGCCCAGTCTCCATCCAACCTGGCCTTGAACACCCCCAGGGATGGGGCATCCATAGCCTCTTTGGGTAGCCTATTCCAGCACCTCACCACTCTCTTGGTGAAGAACTTTCCCCTGACATCTAATCTAAACCTTCCCTCCTTGAGCTTAAAGTTACACCCATGAGCATCCATGGAAGTTACATCCATGAACACTCTCAGCAGCGCTTGCATAAAGGATTACAAAGTAGAATTCCTGTTACCCTAAATTAACAAAATATGAAAGACAAAACTATAATACTTGACCCTTCATCTTGTTTTAACCACCAAAAAATTGTGAAGCGATGTAAGGCCACAGAATCAGAGAAGACTTGAGGTTGGAGGATCATCCAGCCCAAGCAGGGGCAGGCAGAGTGTATCTCCCAGGATCAAGTCTAGTTGCATTTTGGTATCTCCGAAGATGAAGATTCCATAACGTCCCAGAGCAATTCACTCCCACATTTGACACCCACACAGAAAAAGTGTTTCCTGACGTTTAAGTGAAAACTTAAACTTGTTCTTCATTCACGGAAACCTCCACGCCTCCATGTACAAAATCTGTATTACCATGATCAAAGCAATTCAGATTTACCCACCATTCTTCCTCTGGCATTCAAGTAACTCTCCAAAGTCTGGATGAGAAAGGATTCTACAGTCCTTCTAATATAGTGCTGTTGACATGGGGTCTTCTCAAGGTACTTCTAGTGCTTTACTGAAAAGCCTCCCTAACCACCCAAAATTCTTGTGGGAGTTCATCCCAGAGACAAACCATCATAATTAACTGAAAGTGGTTTATTTCACAAGAAATACTAGAATCTCTTTCAAAGCTTACTTCTAATTTTGCTAGATGTTGTGTCCACAAAACTCTGGAGTGAAGAAGTGGTTTTTCACTGACTTCAATATCCTCTAGATCATAGTTTGCAAGTTCCTACAACTGCCCTGTTATTCAGCTCACTCGGTGCTCTCACCAAGATGAAAATCTTCAGTATAGCAACTGCTGCTTTTGTGGAGGGCAAGACGATGGCCAAAGATTGATCAACACATTCGGAAACAAAGTTATTGTGATTGATTAGTAACAAATTTAAATGTGTTTAATCATCTTTACCAAGAGAGTGGAGAGGTGCTGGAGCAGGCTGCCCAGAGAGGTTGTGGATGCCCTATTCATCCCTGCAGGTGTTCAAGGCCAGGCTGGATGGGACCCTGGACAGCCTGGTCTGGTATTAAATGGGGAGGTTGGTGGCCCTGCATGTAGCAGGAGGGTTGGAGCTTCATGATCCTTGAGGTCCCTTCCAACCCAAGACATTCTATGATTCTGTGATTCTACGATCACCAGTAGGTCACCATGAGATGAAGGAAGATGCTTTAGTCTCTAAATGTTCATTAGTATTTTGGTGGACACCTCAACCATCTACATAAAAAAGGTAAAAAGTCCTTGGGTAGTAAACTCCCATTTCCTCCACAAGTTTGAATCTCAATGCTTGCTATATAGTTACAGGGCTGAAATTTTGTTCAAAATCATTTCTAAAAGCCATATTGTAGCAAAAAGGATTCTTGCCTCTGTCCCCCATTACGTATTTCCAGTCACAGTACAGATATTTTTAATCACTAAGACAGAATATGAAGGGAAAAAAGAATATAAGGAAGCTATACGCTTTGCAAAGCTCTTTACAACCTAGGAAGCATGGAAGAGTCATGGGCATCTTTGAAACAAATATACAATACCCAGACTGCATCAGTTAATATCTTTTATGAGCCTGTTTCAAAAGCCACAGCAGAAGTGGTATTATACAGACTAATTAAATCAATTCATCTGTGTAACTTTGCAATGGTTGGACTTTTTCCAGAAGGTCTCCTTAGAGCATCTTTTGTTCATTTGCTGTCTCTTCCTAAATTTCTGAGGTAAACAACAACAACAACAAAAATGCTAATTTCCATCCTGACACTCTGTAATCAGTGAAGGCTGAAGCCCCGAAGGATTTCTTCTTAATGTTAAACTCCCTGCTTATCAGCCCCATTTTCAGCCTAAAGCTGAACACCACTATTCTGCACTTTATTATTTCTTAATTTATTATTTGTATTACCATAGTGCCTGGAGGCTTTGGAGTGAACTGATTTAGTGGTTTGTTGTTGTTTCGCTTTTTTTTTTCTTCCCCCTAATGATAAACAGAAAGATCAGGCTTCCTATTGGCATGAAATTCACTGAACAAGAACTCCAGAAACTCAGTGTGTAATTTGGTATCTCAGGCATCATGCTTTTCTCAAGGTGCTAGTGCTGTTTTACAACAGGATGTTTTCTATTACCATGTGTCACAATCCAAGCACTTGCTTGTCAAAGATATTGACATCTGCAGCAAGAAAGCTGCTGCTACTTACTTTTTCACTTGTTTTTCATGTTTTGATTGCCACATATATCATGTCAGCATCTTCTTTTGTGATTAAAGGAACTGGAGAATCTGTAGGCAATTTAATGAAATGTAAAAACCTGCTGACATTAAGGGCTACTGTACATGAATGTAAGCACACTGTGAGTTACAACACACTGGAGAACTGAAGCAAGAGATAGACACACTTATCTGAAAGCCGAAGACTCTCGAAAGTGCTGTTTTAGATGGGTTGCATGTTGCATTTACAGAATCCCAATAAGGTTGGGTTTTAAAGCATTTCAGCACCAGGAAACTACACTGGTCCAAAAGACTTTGGCCTTCGAGTACTCAAATCCAGAAAACCTAATGTGAAGCAAATGGAGGAATTAATTTACGAGATAACTGCTGCTTGGTTATTAGCAATGGGCATTTAGAGCTGTGTGAATTTACTTCTCCTTGGCCAAGAGGTCAATTGTCACATACACATTAATGGGTACAAGCAGAAGGGCCAGTATACACCAAACTCCTGCTAAGTAGCTCGCGCTTGTACAACAACAACAAAAGAAAAATGATATTATTTGCTGGATTTAAGCTGGTAAAAGAAACTTACAGTAGGCAATAAAACAATCAAAAGTACAACTAACCAACCAATCTTACAAGTCCCATCTCACAACAAGAGTCCCGTCCTCGCCATGTCATATTCTCATATTTTACAGCTAGACCTTCTCGCTGAGCAAGGATATCTCATCATCCATGCACTCAAGTCACTCCTTTCTTTTCATCTCCCTTTTATTTCACTGCAAAGTATTCTCAGAATTTGATAGTGATGCATTTGTCAAAACTAAAAAAAAGTAAAAAATAAAGCACGAGTTTACAATAAAGAAAAGCTTAAAGGAATCTGGTCTGGGGGAAAAAAAAAAGGCAGTCTTAGAAACAAGTCTCTTACAGAAATGAAGTATTAAAAACAGAGAGAAAAAGATTTGATTTCGTAAAACATATGCAAACCTCCGTAATAGTAGAAATTAGTTTGATAATACAAATGCAGGTGCAGGTATTCAATCACTGCTTCCTTACAGAGGACCTTCTCAGGTTAAACTAAAACAGCAACAGAAATATAATATAAAACTCTTTTATCCTTTTTCAGCTCCACTGGGGATGATATTAGAAAGTCCAAGTGGGCTACTTAGCATTAACATTTCCAAGCGCAAGCCAAGATGCAAACTATCCAATCTGATCACAATATAACCTTTGGAAGGAGTTTTCTTTCTCCTATCTTATTCCGTATCTTGTAAAGCTTAAAAGGCTAAGCAGAATTTAGGATCGTTATAAAAACAAGATTTACCCAGAAACACACAGTGTGTCAATGTTCAAAATAAAAGAGTTTGGCTTGGGAACGGGTTCAGATGGCCTTTAACTTCCATTTTGACAACAGCGTTGAAAAATTCACACATATACACCTAATTCTGCATGTTCTGGGCACTACATACAGCAGTGACAGCCTGCGTGCAATAGGGTCTCTTCAGTTCTTGGTTAGGATTGGTCGTATCCATTTTTGAATGGCTAGAGATTGTGGCTGGTTCACAAAAGCCTTTTGTGAAAGGTGAGAAAACAGAATGGAAAGGAGGGGATTAAACCCTGATTAGGAAGAAAACTGTGTAGGTGAAAGAAGTAGCTGTCACATGTAGCAGCCTCCGACCCATGCATTTACACCCTACTTACAGACAGCAAGCAGCTCCGTGCCAGCCCTCATTCTGTTAACAAAAACAAGCCGACCTCGTTAATCTGCTCCTGCCAAAGAGGTTCCTGCTCCTGCTAATGGCTTTTTCTTCACACCTTTTTTGAAGATGAGTAATCAGAATTCGTCACAGTTATCATAGGGAAGGTTTTAGCTGTGTCCAGTCTAACGGTATTAACACTTGGCATTAATACCTCATAAATACCCTAATGAAAATGTTTTTTAGATCATGCTTGCCGCTTTCCCAGCTGCACTACCCAGTGTCACCTTCTGATGGTCACACACCACATCTCTCTCCTCCTCTATGGTTTCCACCTGATGAGCCCTCAGCCACAGCTTTTATAACACCGATTTCTTCTCGCTTTTCCTTCCTTCAAAGCCGCCACGAGAAACTTTGAGCTGCTTAAGTGGAGCAATAAAATTTTATTACGTTCAATAACTCACAGCAAAATCAAATCCCTTCTCTGAAAGGATCTAATTCTGAAGCCAAGATCCACTGCCTTTCCTGCAAAAGCTGGATATATTGGAGGAGAGACCAAAATTAATGCAGGTTGTTAACTCTTGCTTGTCCTCTCTATCAGGCAATACACAGAATCACAGAATGGCTTGGGTTGGAAGGGACCTCAAGGATCATCATCTCCAACCCCCCCCTCCACAGACAGGGCCACCAACCTCTACATTTAATACCAGACCACGCTGCCCAGGACCCCATTCAACTTGGCCTTGAACACCTCCAGGTGTTTCTGGGAATTCCTGGGAATGTATTTAACTTTTTAGTTTACCTATTGTGAGTGAATAGATGATCACAGGATAGGCTAAATGGCTTTTTGGATATAGCACGCTTTCTGGAGTGATGCAATAGATGTGATCAGATGAAATCCAGCTACATCAATGCAAAAGCTTTCACATAAGAGATTAGTTAAAAAGCTTAATGCTTTTACAAACACTCAGCAACGCAGCTTACTATTCAGCAGGATTTAATGGAAGCGTGAAGAGAAACATTATCAAGAAAATGCAATAGTGGCGTGATGGATAAAATACAAATAACTTTCATATTACTTCATTACTCACCATCTAGCTAAATAAGGTCTGACTGGAATACAATAAGAACAACGGAGATCTGCAGGGAGTTTTGCTTAACGAGCTTGGTGACACCTAAATTCTAAGCTAATGCACACAATTACCCTAACAAATATTTTCAGTGATCCCTGTGGGACAGAGCTCATCTGTAATCTCTCCTCCAGTATTCTTCACGTTCAGGAAATGACTACTCAAGCACCTTTGAAAGGTACGATGGAGTGCAGCACATTAAGATTGTAATGTGTGTTAAAGAATGGTGAGTGGATTTTGCAGTGCCAGAAGTATGTTCCTTTTTATGCCCTTTTTAGATGCAGCAAACCACCTGGCCAGCTGCTGCCCCCAACCTCCTCTTTTGGCCTGTTATGTCCAGGAATGATAACGTGATTGATACCACTGCCCTGCTAACTACTACAACTACGAGCCAATCATCTTACCCCATAGTGAGCAGCCCAAGAGCCCCTTCAGCTCTCATTCTCATAACGTGACTGCATCCGATCTCCCCAATCTAGGACAAGAGGTAATGGCCTCACCTTGCACCACAGGAGGTTCAGGTTGGATATTAGGAAAGATTTCTTCTCTAAAAGAATTGTGAAGTATTGGAATGGGCTGTCCAGGGAGGTGGTGGAGTCACTGTGCTCAATAAGAGATAGATATGGCACTGAGGGATGTGGTTTAATGGGCATGGTGGGGATGGGTTGACAGCTGGACTTGGTGACCTTAGTGGTCTTTTCAAACCTTAATGATTCTATCATAGAATCAAAGAATCACCAAAGTTGGAAAAGACCTACAAGATCATCCATCCCAGCAGTCTGCCCATCACCAATAGAACATGTCCCTCAGCACAACGTCTAAATGTTTCTTGAACACCTCCGGGGTCAGTGACTATGATTCAGTTCCTTCTAAATAATGAAAAGCTTTTGAGTGACCGTAGTCACGGGGTGGATTGTGAGGAGTAATGATTGGAAACAACATATTGGGATATTCTCTAAAAAGAAGAAAAGCACTGAAGAAACCTCCAGGGTGGAATACAGTAAATACGCAGGGATTCTGTTCCATAATACTTCACTAAACAACGTAAGACCTGCAAAACTTAGACTATTAGTAGCAAGAAAGAAGCTTGGTGTGCTGACTCTAAGAGATACAGCACTTATGATGGAGAGAGGTGTAAAATTCCATGGCCAGGCTCAGTGATAAGATCACATGGATGGAGACTTGATGGCACTATGGAACTGTTAAACTGCACAGCAGTCATCCTGAGTCAGCAGCGTTTCAATTTGATATTGCACCACTAACAGAGATAGGTATGATTAGAGTCAGCTGAGCACCACCTGAAAATAGTGTAAAAATGGCTTGAGAGACAAGGAATTTTGGGGAAGATACCATCACAGGTGAGTCAGGAGGACGCTGCTGGCTTCCTGGAGCAGTCAGCAGATTGAGCTTCTCTTCCCTCCTCATAGTTTAACGCGTTTCTGGTCAGCTGTATTCTCCACATTATTGGTATTTGCACGTGCTTTGCAGTGTATTTTTCACCAATCACGCCACAATGATGTGAACAGAAACAGCACCTGGCCATTGAATCCAACTCTGCACTGGAACTGCCGTAACCCTACAGACCTAGACATAACTGTTTCCAGTGGTACCAGCTAAAAAGTATTTCACCGAATCACTGACATTGGAAAAGGTTTTCAAGATCATCAAGTCCAACTGTCAGCAAGACCTACTGAGTCCCATCACCAAAGCACGTCCAGGGATGGGGACTCCATCAGCTCTCTGGGCAGCGTGTTCCAGTGCTCGAGCGCCTGCTCCATGAAGAAATTCTTCCTAATATGTAATCTAAACCACTCCTGCAGAATCTTGAGACTGTTTCTTTGTGTCTGATTGCTTGTCACTGGAGAAAAGAGGCTGAGACCCTTCTCACTGTAGTCTCCTTTCAAGAAGTTGTGGAGATTGATGAGGCCTTCCCTCAGCTCCTTCTTCTCCACACTTAACAACCCCAATTCCCTTCATACCTTGCCTATGGCTCCAATACAGGGTGTCAAGAAGAAGGCAACCCAAATCATAGAAACACAGAATATCCTGAGTGGGGAGGGATCCCCATGGATCATCGAGTCCAACTCCTGGCTCCACACAAGACCACCCAAATTAAAACCCTATGTCTAAGAGCACTGTCCTTGAGCTCCAGATGCTTGGGGCAGTGATCACTGCCCTGGTCAGCTTGTTCCATGCCCAACCGTTCTCTTTTGGACATATACACATAGGATGCTCTGACCAAGGGCTCAGGAGTTGCTCCACACCATATGGCCATCACTTCTGCATCAGATAAAGGAACCAAGACTAAAAAGAACATAAAATCAGTGTTAGGGCATGCAATGCAAGATATCAGGACACGTCCCTCATCATGCAACTAATAAGGGTTGAGAATGGCATCCAGGCAGATCAGAGGCAGAAGTCTGCAGCATTCCCAGGCCTCTTGTTTGCTTGGATTTTTCACCCTCACTGCATTTCTGACACTTAACTAATTGGAGCTGCGTATTTCCAGCATATGTTTTCAACTGTAATTTGGTGCAGCTGTTTCCCACTGTAACTACAATCTGAAATGATTTAATTATAACATGCAGGCAACAGGAGCAGCAACAAAATTACAAATAATGACCATACAAATGGTAATAAATGCCACTCTGCTGGGATGGAGAAGAGCAAGAAAATAGGGTGGTGAGGCACTGGAAAAGGTTGCTCAGAGAGGAAGTGGATCCCCCATCCTTGGTGACACTCAAGGTCAGGTTGGATGGGGCTCTGAGCATCTGATGGAACTGCAGGTGCCCCTGTTCCTTGCAGGGGAGTTAGACCAGATGACCCTTAAAATGTCCCTTCCAACTTAAATGATGCTATGAACAATTGATAGAGGCAACGTATCACGTGGCAAAGTCGCAACAAGACATTCACATTTGGAAGAAATGCAAACAAACAAACACAAATAAAGCCTTGCGGCACAGCAGTTTCAGGTTCAGCACATTTTTAACAGCTTCAAATGCACACAGGACCCTTTAAAAAGCAAACAGTTGGAGGAGCTCAGCTCAGCATTTCCTGCAAGCAGCAAGTACAGATTTGCAACGGACTGTGAAGCCCTTTGGTCAGCTGAGATAGGGGAGGTTTAGGTTAGATATTAGGAGGAAGTTTTTCACCCAGAGGGTGGTGATGCACTGGAACAGGTTGTCCAAATAGGTTGTGGATGCCCCATCCCTGGAGGCATTCAAGGTCAGGCTGGATGTGGCTCTGGGCAGCCTGCTCTGGTGGTTGGCAACCCTGCACATAGCAGGGGGATTGAAACTAGATGATTATTATCCTTCTCAACCCAGGCCATTCTACGATTCTGTGATCTCAGGCCTGGCTCTGCTCTTGTTCCCATCTACTGTTGGTTCTGTTATTGCCCTTCAGTTCTTCATAGCCCATGTATCTGGATATATTATTCTGATTTCCCATCAGACTTCTACAGCCTCAAGTGGAATAAAATCTGAGGCGTTTCAAATCCATGGTTTATTTGGCATGGTGGTGATGGGTTGACAGTTGGGCTAGATGATCGTCATGGTCCTTTCCACCCTTTGTGATTCCACGATTCCATGAAATCCTGTGGGACTTTTGCAGACAAGCAGCAACAAGCAGTAGCTTGTACAAACTTGGAGGTGACTGCAGTTTGTAGGATGATTATTACCCCTGCTGTTTCAAGGCAGTACAACAGCCTTCAGCATCTGCCCCAGGCAGTTCAGATGATGGTTTGAACAGGGAGATGATGCCACCTGAAAGAAATTATAGTCTACCTACATACCTATGTCTTTTCAGACTGTTTTTGCTCATTTATTTTCCAAAGCACTGTCTGAACCTCCAGCAAGGAAAGCAATCTATAAAACGCATTACAGCATTTATCATTGGACAGATTATACGATGGATTGGGTTGACATTTAATCACAGTATTATCCATGACTTAAAAAGCCGATGCTAAGGATCTCCTTTAGCTTTCTGATAGCATCACTCCTCCTTTGCCTCCGTGGAGGAAAGGTATGACTCCCTGCCTAAATGTGACAAAGCGTATGTGTGGAGAGGGGAAGATTGCTCCAACAAATGGATTTCTAAACCCCACTTTTGGTTGCTGTCTTGTGCAACTCCACTAAAAGCCTTCATTGTTTGTGATCTGCAAAACGTCCTAATGCAAGCTTCCCAGAGGTGCTTCAGTTGTCTTTCTAAGCTGGAAAGGGAAACATGACAAGGAAACAATGCTTGCAAGAGCCTTTTTACACATCAAAGGAGGAACGCTGGAGGTGAGCTTAAAAGGGCTCCATCTGTGTCCTCACTAATGCAGAAAGTGCAACAAAGCCACAGTGCAGCATGTCCACTAAATTAAAAGGGAAACTTCGGGACCTGAAGGTGGGCTTTGAAAGCTGATATCATCAAATAGCCACTCCAAAGGAAGGTAAATGTTGAAAGGCAATCACAAAGACAAAATGTCTACATTAGCATTACACTGTTTTGAAGTGAATTCCCCCATACTCATTTGGATCCTTCTTGCTCAGCTGTTTGGGCGTGCACAAACAAAATTCCTTTTGGAGAAGACTAATCTGTAAGATTTGCTACTGATTCAGACACCTTAATTTAGGTGTCTACATATAAACTAAAAGCTCAGCCTAGTTGCCAAGACCTGGGCAACTAATGCTACTTGAGATGTCCTCAGATATCTTTGTCTCAGATTCCAGATCCCACAACTCTTCTGTAGGTCCTGCATCATATCTGCTGGTCCATGCGGATGTGTAATTACTAGGACTGGCATAACAAAATAAAGTAGAGAAATGAGACCACCACCTGCAGTGTAAGTTCTGATTCATCTTTTAGCTCAATGTAATAAATTTGTGTCATTTCACTACTTCTTAAAAAACTATCATACCTGTTCCCAAAAACACACATATATATAAGGGAAAAGGACAGCACTCCTGAACCTCTGGAAGTCACAACTCCACGCAGGGTGAGATACAAGAAAACCCCATAAGGCCCTTTATACCAACTGTACAAAACTAACTAGTGATTAACAGAAAGGAGATCATTTCCTAATTAGCAGCCTTAATCGGTTAAACCACTTGTACAACAAGCTTCAGGTCCTGGAAGTAAGTTTGCTTTCAAAACAAATAGCAGACAGATGGCTCATCAGCTTTTGGTACCTGTGAATCTTCAACATCACCAACTGAAATATTTTCCTACTGCTGACATATGGTATTTCCATCTAAGGCCAAGATAACCAAACACCACTATGACATAGAACGACTGCTGAAAGTAATGGCTGACCTGTTTTGTCATCTTAAAAATAGCAGTGCTCCTCCACTGCAAGGAATCCAAGCTTAATCCTACCTGGCTACGGTCCATCTCCAAGGAAAGAAACGAAGCTCTTTTCATCAGTGCACATCCCTTTACATATATTCACAAGCTGAGGCCCTTAGTGACCACTAAAACCATCTAACATGACCTCCCATGTACTCAGGCCATCGTATTTTTCCCAGAAGCTGAATTAAAGCCTTCCTTTCCAAAAGACAGCTGTAACTAATCTCCATTACCTGACAACCTTTATCTTCCCCACGGTTCACCCACTACAGGGCAGTGTGATTATACACAGCTGAGACACCGTAGAGAACTAGGTTTCATGGTCAGCGCGAAAGCTACTGACTTAACAGCAAAAACTGTGAGCCTCTCTGAGAGTTTAATATCAGTGAAAAGATTGCCTTCAGGTTGGCTTCATCTCACAAATGGCTTAAGACCTGAACAAGCCTCATCCCTGCTTTGTCTGGGTCAAATTATACTCTGCCACGACTTTCACCATTCTGCTCCATTCTTTGCGCATTGACTATGTCAATGGAAGTAAAGCAAAGCCAATTCAAATGAGCAGAATTCATCTTGAAATTAGGAGTAATTCGATTCTGATAATATCCTTTGCAATCAATGGCATAATATTATGTGTCCAATACACGAGAGCTGCTCCAAAACTAATGCCTCCTGTTTTATTATGTTGGCCTATGACATCATAGGCAAATGGTGGTATGGCAGTAGAGGTTGAACCTTCTCACCAATATTCTCCAACATGGAAGACAAACCATGTTCCAGACAGCCATGTACAGCCGTACACATCACCAAATGAAGAGTGTCTTGATCACTTCACCTTTGCAAACTGATGGATTATGACTATAGAACTGTGTACAGACCTGAATATCAGTTTTTGTGTGTTGGAACTATGGTGAAAATGTTGGAATATAACAAAGTCTGCTGTAGGTGGGTACCACAAATCCTCACACAGAAACAGAAATAACACTGTATGCAAGTTTGTGAGGACTCACTGAACCAATATGAGTCACAAGGTGACTGTCCTGCATCGCATCATTACCGGTGTGGTGTGACCACTATGAGCTGGGGTCAAAATGGCAGTCCAAGGAGTGATGACGTGAGTTTCCCATGGAAGTGAAAGTTCAGTACAGATTTCAGTGGGTAAAGCAATGTGTGCTGTCTTTTGGGAAAGGAAAAGGGTGATCCTTCTGGATTTCCTGGAAACCGAACAAACCATCAGCTCTGACCACCACATTCCAACACTGACTAAGCTGAAAGCTCAGGTTTCCATAATCAGGACAGAGAAGAAGACAATCTTTTTCTTGCAACATGGTAACACCAGGCCTCACACAATTTGAAGACCATGAAGCAAACTGCAAATCTTGGCTGGACTGTTCTACAACATCCATCCTATTTGGCACCTTCTGACTTGCTGTGGATGCCCCATCCCTGGAGCTGTTCAAGGCCAGGTTGGATGGGGCCCTGGGCAACCTGGTCTAGTAGCAGATCTGGAGGCTGGTGACCCTGCCTGCAGCACGGGGGTTGAAGCTTGATGATCCTTGAGGTCCCTTCCAACCCAAGCCATTCTATGATTCTGTGACTTCCATCTGTTTGGGCCAATGAAAGACAGACTGCACGGACAATATTTTCCTAGCAATGAAGCCATCATAGCAGCTGTCAAACAGTGGTTTACCTCCACTGGTGTGGATTTTTATGAGCGCAGCATGCAGGCTTTTGTTCATCTCAGATGAAAATGCATAGCAAATGGTGACTACATTGAAAAATAGTACTATGTAGCAGATAATTTGCTCTATTAAGTAGTGTTACATTGCTCTTTGTATCTGCTGGTATCCATGAAAATAAATAGAAAGCATTAATTTTGGAGCAACCAACATATCTCAATTGATTAAATTCATCAAGGTTATCTGCAAGACTGACAGAGAAACCAGAAAATAAACACATCAAAGTATACTGACCTTAGAACACTTCTAAACGCTAGCAGATAGAAGGGATTGGACAAGTCAATTCTGTATTTAAACTAGATATGCTTTGATGGCTTCTTTCAGCTTTAGTTCCAGTATTCTAGTTTGGGATTAACTTCTTTCTCCAGATTTAACTTGGCTTGATTTTTAACAAAGTTCTTCTCGCTCTGAGTCTTGGTATCTTTCTTTTCTCATAAAGCCTTCTCCTTGTGCCTTCTGTCTTGTTAAGTCCTTTTTGAGATTCATCCAGGTAGATTTGGTGCCATCCCTACAGCTGGTCACTAAATCAGCAGGGAAAATGCTTTATGAGTAGTTTCTCCATTTCAGCTCTATCGCACATTCAACTCTCCTACCTGAAATCCGGTTTTTCAGGGGAGCTAAGGGGAGCTTTCTGTTCTTTGCACAAAATGTGATGCCGACTTTTTTTGCAGTTCTAAAATGAATCCGTGCCAACCGGCCTCGGTGATAACACTGGGCAGGAAGTAAATTTTACACTGGAGAATGATGCTCGATCTCATGCCTTTTGGTCAAAACAATCTCAAAGACATCTGGAAGAAGCTTTTATGATCTTGAGACTAGTGGCCACACTACTGACCCAATACTTCTTTGTATGGCTCATCTGGGCTATCAGTATCTGACTATTTGTCAAATTTTGTCTTAAACTTTATATCCCCAACTTTGAGGTTGGGAGAAGGGACCATCTGTTTTCCCTCACTAGAAAGCATTTACATACACTATAGCTTGATTGATTATGAAGGTTTCCAGATTCCAAAACAAATTAACAGGACCAAATTGAAGGATGCAGTTATGTGAAAATCTTACAGATCACACTGAGCAACTCTAACACCTTGAATGCCACCTTTGAAGTGTTCAGTCTGTTAGTGGTCTATGCCTTGGCTAGTGCACGAGGAGGGTGAAAGGGGGCTGCTCCCTGGATAAACAATCATTGTGATTCAGAGATTTCACCTTCTTTTAAACAAATCTGCAGTGTAAGAAGACTGACAGAAAGCAGGGAAGCCTGGGTCATCACCATATGGCAGCACAGCAAGAACAGACCACCACAACATAGAAAAATCAAGATTTCTAAAAGCTGCCTCGAATCTTGAAGAATGACAAAAAGCTTCTGTACATTTTGGGGGGAAAAAAAAATTATAAAAAACATCTTTCATTTCTCCACAAAGAGCCAAGCTCTGACAGCTCTTTGGGGGATTTTGCAGGTCCTAAGTGCTTTTACAGCTGTGTCTACCAGTAATCCTCACTAACACTTCCAAATTAATTCTAACACTTCCCACATGAAAAGAAGAACTTTTGGAAATGGGAGTAAAAGAGTGTGCAATAAATTCAGCTATTATAAAAAAAAAAAAAAAAAAAAAGCGCTGCTCCTTTCTGCCTTTTTTAATGATTGTTTCGAGCTCTGGCTGAATTGGTCAAACCAAAATTGCGTGGGATCCAGTCCAGTCTCTCTGGATGCTGGAATAAGGCAGGGAAGACAGGCTCCATTTTCCATGGCTTTAAAATGATGGAGAGAAAGGATGAAAAGGGTTCCTTGTGCCCTATGAATTAGTTCAGGTATCAGCCTGCTCCTCTCTGACACAGCGTTGCTCGTACAGAGCAGCCTGTTTGGTAAATGAGATTCATGAACATGAGGCCCTTTTTCGGATCCTGAAGTAACAAGTCGATTTGTGGAGAAGCAGAGACAGCATGAGATAATGAAACATTTTTTTCCTCCACACAGCTACGAATGTGTGTGTTCCAAGAAGAAAGCCTTAACCAATCTCACCAGGGAAGGACCACTAAGTGCCTTTCACACGCTGAAGCCAAGAAACGATAATGCAGTCTCTAGACAGAGAACGGAGAAAATGCCCAGCAGACATTGAGGATCCCAGGTTTCACCCCACGTGAAGGTGCTCATTATTTGGCTACCTATAGCACAGGCAAGTCAGTGTGGATACAAAGACCCTCCAGCGCTCCGCCGAAGATGAAACGAATCTTTCTCAGGAGAGATCAGCATGATGCTCTGAGATGCCTTTCATTTGCATGAAAGGACTTTCTCTTGTGCAAACTCATTTGTACATACATGCATGTATGGTTACTTCACACCATTTTTACTGTAAGTCGCCATCAGTTCTAAACACAATCACAGTAGGACTTGGGGGAATTTTTTCTCCCTTAATAATGAGGCTAACTTGAGGATGGCATGGTCTTCAAGCCATCCACACTTTTCTTCCCTATCAGTTCAGTGTTCTTGCTCCAATCATAGAATCATAGAATGGCCTGGGTTGAAAAGGACCACAATGATCATCTCGTTTCAACCCCAGTGCTGTGTGCAAGGTCACCAACCAGCAGACCAGGCTGCCCAGAGCCACATCCAGCCTGGCCTTGAACGCCTCCAAGGATGGGGCATCCACAACCTCCTTGGGCAACCTGTTCCAGTGCGTCACCACCCTCTATGTGAAAAACTTCCTCCTAATATCTAACCTAAACCTCCCCTGTCTTAAGTTTAAAACTATTCCCCCTTGTAAATCAGTTTTGGAGTATGACCCCCCCTATCAACCCATGCAATCAGTCACTTCCCCTCCTGTTTATAAGCTCCCTTCAAGTACTGGAAGGCCACAATGAGGTCTCCCCGGAACCTTCTCTTTTCCAGACTAAACAAGCCCAGTTCACTCAACCTTTCTTCATAGGAGAGATGCTCCAACTCTCTGATCATCATCCACGTGAGGCAATACATGTTTGTGACAAAGCCAATGAGAAACAAGCAATGCATTCCTCCAAACTCTGTCCTCTGGATGGCATCTCCACCCAGAATGCTTCAAGGGACGTGAGCCCCTGGGTTACCGCCAGGAGAAGAGATGTTGCAAGGCAGGAAAATGAGGATAAACAGGTAAGAGAGAATGGCACAGCTGCTAGCTGGCACCATCTGAAAATCAAGGCTATTCTTCCCCTGCCTCCCTGTGAAGCCCCTTCATGTACTAAAACAAAGAGTGCTAATTTGACTTCCCGCTTGGCTTTGCTGAATTCTGACATGTCCTCAGTCAAGCAAGATCTCCTCCTTCAATCAGGCACCATTTTCTTGAGACGTTAGAAAAGGAGGAAATGAAGTAATTATTGAAAACTCATAAGCAGCAGCTTTAGCCTAATTACCATGACTCCTTTTTAATTTTTTTTATTGATCGCCTCCCATGAATACACAAGCATTGACTAAACATGCAGAGCCTTGCGCTGCTGTGATAAGAACAGCAGCCAGCAAAAACCAAAATGCAATTAGGTGACCCAATATCCTGCTGAACACTGGGGATTAGAAAAAAAAAAAAAAAAGAAAGAAAAGGAAGGAAAAACAAAGCCTGGAAAAAAACACATTTGTGTCTGGCAGCAGAGGGGTAACGTGCTTTATTTCTTACGTTACCCATGTGGCAGTTTTTAATTCCACATTGTCAGGGCATGACCCAAAGTTCAAGTGCAGATGACCTACTGGCTTCAATGATCAGGCTGGATGTGGCTCTGGACAACCTGGTCTGGTGGTTGGCAACCCTGCACACAGCAGGGGGGATGAAACTAAATGATCATTGTGGTGCTTTTCAACCCAGGCCATTCTATGATTCTATGATCTGCAGATAGGGGGTCGGTCCAACTCTCACTTCCATACATGGAAAAGTTTGCCCTGACAGGTCATAATCCCCAAACTGCCTCGCTGCACAGATTCCTCAAACACAGCCAACCAACTAAAATACAAACAAAAACCTCAGCCAGTTACCTGGTGAAACCACAGCTCAGAACTCAGCAGTTTTCTGTGTGCAATACATCACACGCATTGTAGCATGTTCTGACTTGTTGTCTTCTTTAATCTCTTTGCTGGCCTTTTTGGCAATACTGATTACTACATAAACCCAGATCCATTCAAAACATACCGTGGGCAAGTGAATTTTTGTTGGTTTGTTGCTGGATCTAATAAGCCACGCTGATTCTTTGCTCTGCTTCCTTCCCCCGCTAAAATATAATAAAACCATCCTTATTTCCAGCTGCTGAAAAGAAATGAACCGGATTCTATGAATTCCAGTTGGGTTCATGAAATCACGGAATCATTAAGGTTGGAAAGAACACTAAGATTATCCAATCCAACCATCAACCCACCACCACCATGCCCACTAACCATGTCCCTCAGTGCCACATCTCCATGCTTCTTGAACACCTCCAGGGATGGTGACCCCACCACCTCCCTGGGCAGTATCCAACTTGAATCTCCCCTGGTGCAACTTAAAGCCATTACCTCTCATCCTATCAGTTCTGTCCTGAGCATCAAATAATTTTTAAAAAGATGCTTTGATTGGAACAATTAAATGAGTAATTTTTAATCACATTCGTTCATTAGATAAACCTCTTTATTCCAAAGCAACATCTGTGAATGTAACAGAAGGAAGAAATTATATTCTGACCCCTAAGAATCATATGCTTTCAAACAGACAAGGCAACTTCCATCAGGCTCACACAGATAAGTGCTGCTTTTACGTGGCTAGGGATTGCTGGAATTGATTTCTTATTTTTTCCTCTAGATATGATAAGTGTAAGTAATGGAGAACTACTGAGTTAGCAGATACAGCTCTCTTCATCACTGTCCCATACCAGGGCAGAGTTAGTAATGATTTTTCTTATGAAAATAAACCGTACATGAATTTTTAGCATTTAAACTATATTTTCTATTCAGACCACCACTAGAGCTACTGCGGCTTCTGAACCGCAGTGAGCTTTGCCTCTGTGTTGTTAAATACACTCTTAAAGACAGGTGAAAGAAAAAGAAGATATTTTTATATTTTCTAAGCCCTTCAGTTATAGTGAATTCTCAATTACAAAATCACATTATAAGGAAAATCATAGAATGGCTTGGGTTGGAAGAGACCTCAAGGACCATCAAGCTCCAACCCTCCTGTCGCAGGCAGGGCTGCCTACCTCCATATCTAGTACTAGATATGGATATAATGGAAATAATGCTTCTCTGTAACTAATTCTGAATGCAGCCACATACAATGACATTGTGAACAAATCACTGACATTTCCAAATAAGCAAAGCTCCCATTTTCAGGCACTCATATCCCTCTTCTTTTCTGATTGTCTAAAGAACAGCGTGGCATGAACAGCATGTGCATAATGTGTCTGCTCGACTGTGGTCAGAAAATGATGAAAAACAAAGGAAATTCTGTGGATTCATTGACGTGGGACAAAAACTGCACACTGCCATCAAGTAGGCAGCTGGCAGAGGGGTCCACATTCCAAGCAGATCCCAAGGGATGATGCATACCATTAGATAAGTGAGATACGGGTGAGGTTCCAAACACTCAAGAATGACTTCAAAGCAATTAAAAAGAATTCCCAGTGTGCTTCAAGAAGACTTTCATGCTCTCATCCTGGATCGGGATTCTGTTAATCAGTTTTGGAGTATAACCAGAAAAGAGAAAGGAAACATAAATAGCCCTTCATTAACTTTATGTCTCGTCTTCCCTCCCTCTGCAGTCAAAATGAACTGAAGATACCTATATCCTTGCATAAAGCCAGAAGATGAAGCCAGAATTGTGAATGGAGAGTAGCAATTGCATGCATAGGCAGAAAGGCCCGTAAATTATTATCAAGCACAGTCCATTCAAAGATCTCACTTCAAATGTGATAGTTCTTGCTTAATCCTACTGGAAGATTCAATCTATAAAATGCCCTCCTTTCACTTAACCACAGAAGATGAAAGTTGTTTCAGGCTCCACTCTCTTTAGTAACCTATAAGCGACCTGTAAGGATGGATGGAGAGCTGGGAAGAGTTTCAAGCACTGTCATAGCAGATGATGGGAGTCATCCTAGAGCCACAGCACAGTTCAAAAAATATGAAAGTGAATAAATAAAAACATCATCCTTCTTTCCCCTCCTTCCTCACATGCTCATCTTCAATCAGGGAGAGAGTCACCAGTGCTTGGAAAATGGTTTGGACAAAAATCCATATATTGAATTCAGTGAAATGAAATAAAACTCAAGATCTGACAGAATGCCAATTATGGGGTTTGCAAAATGGCCCTTTCTTCTCTTCAGGTTTTGAAAGTTGTTAACTTTGGCAATTTGCAAGATCAAACGCAACTAGATTTCAACACCTCATTTTCCAGCATCTCAGGGTCGCACTCAGCAAATGTGCACAACACCACCTTGGTGAAAGGAGGATAAACCTCGTTTATCCTCAACCAGTGTCACAAATCCAATCAATCACTTTACATCTTCCTAGATCACAGTCACCAGCATGTATCACA
>JAOWBP010000001.1:1518225-1528598 GCA_028571105.1 Tragopan temminckii
GGGGTGGGTTGGGTGGGCTGGTCAGATCTTACAACTTTTCCCTAGATTCAGCTCTAACTCGTTTGGTTTTGCAATAAAATACATTTTTAAGATGGAAAAATTCTTCCAAAGGGATTTTTTCCCTCTGTTTCAAAAAATATTTACCTGTGCTTCCGGGTTATAAAACCAAATTAGGATTAAATTTAATTCAATTATTATCAAGGCCAGGCTGGATGGAGCTGTGAGCAGCCTAGTCTGGTGGGAGGTGACCCTGTCTATAGAAGTTGGGTTGGAATTAGATGATCTTAAAGGTCCCTTCCAACCCGAACCATTCTATGATTCTATGATTGACTTTTTTTTAGGTGAAACTAGACAAGGAAAGTGGACAGTCAATTTAAGATGTTTTGCCTGCAAAAAAAAAAAAAAAAAAAGAAACAAACATAGGCACGTATACACCAGCTCACTATAAGCAAATTTTCCCTCTGCAAACATGTTGTAAAGTGAGGAACTATGGTTGTTTCACAGTCCACCACAAAAGATTATAATTTCTGTTAGCTGAGCAAACACAAATGCACGCCACTGAAACTACAGGCAAAACCAACACAAAGAGCATGCCAGCACTGGAGTTCAAGCAAAGTGTTCACACACTGCTCTTGCTTCAAGTATAATGACTGAACCTCTAACACCGGAGTATTTCCAAATGCTAAATAGCAGCAAGAACTCAGCGCAGGTTCAGAGGGATTTGCCATTTGCATCCTAGTAGGTATTTCTGTTGAGCCATTTCCACCCTGGCTGCTTAGCAGATCCAGCACAGCCTCAGAGAAGACCCCAGCAGTTGTGCACATGATGGAGAAACCATCCTGCTGCAGCACCTCAGGCTACAACAGTGCTTACATCTCCTCCATGTTGCTTTTTCTAACAACAAAACAGCTGTGAGATGGGTTTTTAGTCACCACACCCACAGATATTCCCTTGTTTGGTGATGGTTTGACATTAAAGGATTATTTCTGTTATCCTTGCAAGCTGCCTTCAGAATCGTGCTCTGTCTTCACCTCCTCCTGGTGAATGTTTTGCTCATGGCACAAGAAGTGGGTGACAAAAACCTCCTCCATTCTCATCTTGTCAAAGGGAAATCTCACCTGCAGGAGCAATGATTTCCTCAGCAAAGCCTGCACAGTGTAACTTATGCATGGCCAACATCAGCAAGAGCCCACCTGATAGAAAGCCCTGGAGCAGAGGGCTGGCTGGTGCTCACATCTCATGTTCTCCATTCTCAGCTCTTCCAAAGGCACAAGCAAGCTTCACAGAACCATAAAGGTAGAAAAGACCTCTAAGATCATCAAGTTCAACTGTCTACCTACCACCAATGCTGCCCTCTAACCATGTGTCCAGTTACCACATCTACACATTTCTTGAATGCTTCCAGGGACAGTGACTCCACCACCTCCCTGGGCAGCCTATTTGAGGACACAGCTGCATTTCCATCCCACATGGGAGCTGCCAAACCTCTGCTAATATCTGGAGAAACTGCATCTCAAAGTTGTAAGTCTATGCAAGGAACAGCCTGGAGTTTGGTGACTGAGAAACTGAGTTTGTAAAGGAACAAACCAGCATAATCTGTAGCCATTACTATGAGATGAAATACACTGGTCTTGGCTTTCAGCTCCCAGGAGCAAGGTTTAGATATCAGGAATACAGACAGCTGTTGCAGAATAAAAATGGGACTTCTCCTGTGCTTCCTTTCTTTTTTATGTTAATGTGGAAGGTGAAGTGCACATTAAGAGCATCACAGGTACTTCTCATGTCCCCTGGTTGAAATTAAGTTGGAAGAAATCCTCTAAGCTCAACAGAAGATAAAGGAAAAGAATATTTAAAGCTTGTATATCCACATCCACACATACTGGATTCCCACAGGAACAAACCTGGGACTGATAATTTTTATGCGGAACTGAATGAATTGCTTCTCTTTGTGGTGAGGTTTGAAAACTGTTATCTGCAGATGTGCCGAAGCCTTGCACTCCCCTCCTCAAACCTGAAACAACACATTCTTAATGAAATATTTAAAGGTTTGGTGAAAAAAGCCGTAAGTATTAAGTTTTACTCCAGCTCTTTCCTGCTCAGTGTTGCTTTTCCTGATGAACAAGACAAGCAGTATTTCAGAGTACATTCAGAATGGGCTACATGGGGACTCAATAATCAAGGCAGCGAGAAATAGAAAATCTTAATAAGTGGTCCACAGTATGCAGGACCACTTCTAGGAGCTTTGATTTCCAGATTCCAGTTGCATTTGTGTGCTGTTTTCTTTTTTCCATAATCCTGCAGCAAGAAGCTCAGGAGCATAGTGATTCTGGGGCAGAAAAATCACTAGTTGGCAAACGTAAAATCCATTAATGATTTGTCCATATAAGCCACTAATATAGGTTGAGCTCTAGGACTCCTCAGTCCTAGATGGATGGTTGGACTGAATGATCTTATAGGTCTTTTCCAACCTGGGTGTTTCTGTGATTCTGTGATTCAGTGTGCACTGGACATCTTTCAGGTGGTGACATGGCAACGCTTCCATTCATAAGTACCTTCATTTTTTAATTACTGTTGATGTCATTGCTAAAATAACATCTGCTTTAAATCTGCTGCCTGGGAAGAAAGTAACCTTGGTCTCGGGGAAAGTAATCTGCAAGTAGATGGTGACTGACAGTGGGAGAAGAAAAGAGCAATGCTTAAATAATACATGTAAACCTGTAATTCAGCCTGACACAAATTCATTTTCCTTGCTATGACATACAGATGTAATCCAATCAATGAGACAGCTTGCACGGCAAAACCATTATTTAAGGAAAGCTAGCTTGGCTTAAAAACGCAACAATTTAGGGCACAATTTGAGACAATTTAGGACTGTGATATTATGCACCATTTTGCATTGTGAAGTGCTGAGAGATCCAACAATCTGACAAAAAAAAAAAAAAAAAGAAAAAAGGCAGCAACGGTTTGATAGTCCATAGATTTCCTCCTCCCTCTGACTCCAGCATCCCAAATTGCGTTATGCAGTCCAGCATCCCTCACCTCTGCTTACCGTCCTGGTTTTATTATCAATAAAAGCAGAGCTGGAAAGACTGCTTAAAAGGAAATAAGAACACATAACTACTTAAATGCTGCTTTAACAATAGTGCTCTCTCCCTTCTGAAATAAGCATCGCTTTGACAAAAACATATTTGAATGCTGCCTCCAAACACCTTACCAAAGATACACAAAATGGCAGCGAACATAGAATAAGCACTATTCCTTGGGTCAGAGGATGAGTTTATGCTTAAAGTGAAGAACTGGGACTTGGGAAACTTCAGTTCAACTCTTGCTTCCATCCTAAAGCACCAGGGCTATTCATGTAATTAAAGATCAAGAGATGCTCAGGCCATTTCCTCCATCAAGGGCAGAGGAGTCCAGAGCTTTAAGCAATCTCTCCCTTCATTTTCCCAAGCCTTCTTTCACCATTCGTAAAATGGGAGTCATTATCCCTCTCTTCTCCCATCCCATGTTTGCCCTATTTAGTTGCATTATGCCCTCTCTCATTCCATCTACTGCTGTTGGGTCTTGGCTGAAGTACCAACTCATTGCCATAATGCACAGAACAAACAGCAATTTGGTGCTGGCTGGATGATCCAATCTACCTTCTTCACCTCTGGCTTCTGTAGTTTCCCTCAGCAGAGGAAGCACTGAATTATCACAGCTTAACAGATGCTGCTGTGCCATCTACCACTGTTTACAACAACTGCCTAAAAACTGTGGTGATTATGAAGGAGACAGACAAGACTAGAGGCTAAAAATGCAATCTGATGTAACATCTCCAACAAAAGCAACAGGACTAACTTTTCTTTTATTGATTTACAATGGAATTTCACTGCAGTTTCAATGGGAAAAGAAAGATGAATCGTCTCTATGGATGCAGCTTGACTTTGAACATCTCCAGGAAGACAACATGGGTTTGCAAAGAGCTAATCATGGCAAGGTGAGACCCATTTCTCATACATCACTTTGTTTTCAGAGATTAAAATCAAAGTCCTGGGGGTTTATTGCTCTGCAAGAAGCAGCAATCACAAATGCACTGCAAAACAATGCCAACCCAAAACATTACACCACTGAAGCTGCTCTAATCCAGACAGGCTTTGGGAATTAACCCTGTAAGGCACTGAAAGAGATTCCAAAGCAAAAAGGAGTTTTTGAGGGCTTCTGTCTTCAGTAACTCTTCTAAATTGGAAATGTCAGCGCTAGCTCGTGGCAAATAATCACACTTAGCAGCTCAAATTGTGGTTTTTACTGCCGTGATGTGACTGACAACAGCCTCCCCATGCTGTTTCTGTTCAGCACATGGTCCACAGAACAGATCCTTCAGCAGCTCAGCAGGAGGTACATCCTCACTGCTACTGGCAACCGTGTGCGATGGCTTTGGCAGTGCTCAAAGCTGAATCAAAGCTATTTGGTAAAGCTGGGGCACTGCTTCCTTAGGAGGCAGCTTTGTGCTTCCCCGGGACTTGAAGAAATCTGTTGCTGCAGACTAATAAATGAAAATGTTTCCAACCTCTCCATGTCCTTTTCACTGTTCCATTTGCACAGCTACCTCTGAGCCTTCGAAACACATGGTCTGTCTGGTCAACAGGAGAATTAAGGCATGAGAAAAAGCTATATTAGGTCCTTAGTGGTGTCAGCAGAAAGGCACCCACATGGACTGTCAGTGTCTGTTGTGCTGCAGGTGGGTAGGATCTTCTGCTGGGTAAGTCAGGAAGCAACAAACCTTGGCCATAGATAGAAATGAGAAACAAGAAACAAGTTTGGCAATTAATACAAAACCTAAGTCTTACTTACAGGGATGTATCAACAGAAGAGCTTGTACACACACATGATGTCATGTATTAAAATCAGGATGCATCAGCTGAGAAGAAAGCCTTAAATTCATTTGGTTAATCCTGGCAGACACAGCCTTCTGTCACATCCCTCTCTCAAGAACAGGTGATAAAGTTGAGATAATTAATAAAAAGTGTTTCTACCAAATTGCTTTGACAGTATGTGCAGCCAGGATGAGATTCTTCCCTTAAGTCTAGGTCCTAATTTGGAGGTTCCTGTTGTAGGCTGAGTAATTTAGAAATGGTTGTTCACAGTGACCCCGACACAGAGATAAATCTGAGCACATCTCTGGGAGATGCTGGTATGAAATGAGCCCAAAGCAAAGACCTGTAGTAGGAATTAACAGTGATAGGAATCTTCATCGAGACTGGATTTCAATACAATTCCACTCCTCTCCTGAGGGAGGCTGACAGCTTTTCATGATCAGGAAGAGAGTTAATAGACAAGCACAGTTATTATAAAGCTAGATTAAATTTGGAAGCACCACCCTTGACAGTGGCCCTTTAAGGTGCAATTTGAGAATCACAGCAGGTGAAAATAAAAAATAAAAAGCCTGGCCTCGGTCATATTGTAAAGCTGAGTTATAATAAGCTCCTGAGAGCTGAGGGAAACAGCAAATTGCAAAATGATACAACAAACAATAAAGGCACCAAGTGAGGATATCTCTCCTAATCAGAACGCCAGAAGGCAGCCAGGAGCTGTGCAACCTGCCTGCTTCCCATCACAGGGCTATGCTGAGAATTCTGTGATGGGGAGAATGGGCTTCCTCTACACCCTCTGTTTTCCTTTAATTAGACCCACTTGCAAGACAAAGCCTGCAGAAAGCCTGGGAAAAAGCGATAGCAAAGCGCTGAGTCCTGATCAGGTTTGCTCTTCTGCTGGTTTATTTACCTTAAAAATAGACTGCTCTACGTTCACCCTCCTCTTTCACTCACTGTATTTAGAGTAAAGGCTGATTTTCAGAGAAGAAATGGCCATTATCCAAAATTTCAAACATTACTTTGAATTTGGGACTTTTTCAATTCTTCAAGAAGATGACGACTTCAAAATTCCTAATGCACCTGAACTCTCCCAGAAACTCCTTACCCCATATTTCCCCACCTCTGAATGTAACACAGCTTAGCAGGATAACCTCTGTACTTCCTTAAGGTCTTCTCTGAAACAATCTTTAGAATCAAAGCATCTAATTTCTGAATGTAATACTAATTTTAATTGTAACCAGAACAGCAAAGCTGATACTTGGAAAACTCTGTATGTAGATCATGATCTAAATTACAGAAGTTGTGAGAGCAGCTCACACCCCAGAATCCACCTGTAAGGAGTCACTGGTTGCTGCTGTTGAGTAGAGTTGGTAGAGTTGCTGCTTCTGCAGGTATCATTTTTATTGAATCTGAAGCACTTATGCAGAAAAGAACAATGAGAATCACAGAATAGTTTGAGATGAAAGGCACCCTTAAAGACCATCTGGTTCAACTCCCCTGCAATGAACACCTACAGCTAGACCTGGTGCTCAGAGCCCCATCCAGCCTGACCTTGAGTCTCCAGGGACAGGGCTTCCACCACATCTCTGGGCAATCTCATACAATCAAATTAAAAAGAAGACAAAGACTTTGGAAACAGCATGAATACACAGTGAGATTGGAATGTTCACACAGTTTTCTCTCTGAAGTTTGAATTCAGTCCTCATGGGAAGCTGTCACCAAAATTCACACCCCTCAAACCAGAAGAAACGGGTTTTGTGGTCCTGGAATGAGATTATTTAATATAAAGAAGCAGAACTCAGGTTGCTACTTATAGAAGTCACTATACTAACCAAACAACAGCCACCTCTTCCTTTAACAGGTTTCTTTTTCTTTTTTCCCCCATCACATAACTTTCACAGTGATGCAATGCGTGTGGGTTTGGGTTTTTTTTTTCTTCTTTTAATAAAAAAAGATAAGTTCTGTCATCTAAAAATAACAAAATGTTCAGTGTTCAGAGCAATCATCGTCTAATAATTACTGATCATCACCTTGAAATTGCAGCTACAGCTGCAGACTGCACAGAGCTGCCTTAACAATATGGTACAAGCAGCTATGGGCAAGCATACATGATTTGAAGTACTAGCTGGTCCAGTTCTGATTTTCAGACCGTAGAATCACAGAACCATGGAATCACTCAGGCTGGAAACGACCTTAAAGATTATCGAGTCCAACCACAACGTAACGAAACTACCTTAACTCTAACAATCCTCTGCTAAATCATGTCCCTGAGCACCACATCCAAACGTTTTTTAAACACATTATTAATCATTGCCTCAGATATTGTTTTTCACCCCAAAATGAAGAATCCGGGATTGCACAACACACCATGTGGAGCTACTCACTTAACAAGACAAATGGATGTTATTGACTTCACCAAGGAGAGTAGCAACTCAATATCTCATTTCTTCATCGCTGGCAAAAACAAACTCTAGGGGCACGAGGAGAAGTAGTAAAACAGAGTCTAAGAATTATGAAAGTTTATTAAAGAAATGCCAACTGAAACAGATTCAAAATTAAATGCCCATGCTCTGCACGGCTTCCAAGGAAGTGGGCCAAATATCAACTGCTAACAAATGAGGCAAGCAATCTACACATAACGTATCAGACAAAAGTCCATCATTTTTCTCCTTCGAGGGATCAGATTATTCTAGTGTACCTCCCCAGATTAGCTGAGTGTGCTGTGGAAGAAGCAAATCCAGCTCCAGGTTGGGCACTAATGGCAATAGAGATGGCATTTAGGATGCAGCAGACTGCCCAGGGAACTGGTGGTGTCACTGTCCCTGGAGGTGTTCAGGAGACACAGAGATGTGGCACTGATGGTTTATAGGGCATGGTGGGATGGGTTGATGGTTGGACTAGATGATCTTAGTAACATTTCCAGCCTTAAGAACTGTATGATTCAGATGGAAGAATGAGATGAACTGGGCAAAGACAGACAAGAAGGCCTGATGCTTACTTACAATAGAAGGGAGCATAAAGTTTCCTAGGAAATATCTGTTGTCAATGACTCCTGGGAAGAGAAGAAGATAAAAACAGCTGCCTGGCCATCCAGAATGGAGCACAGGACAAGAGGTAATGACCTTAAGTTGCAGCAGGGGAGGCTCAGGTTGGATATTAGGAAACATTTCTTCTGAGAAGGAGTGGTGATGCATTGGAACAGGCTGCCCAGGGAGACGGTGGAGTCACTGACCTTGGAAGAGTTCAAGAAATGTGGAGATGTGGCACTGAGGGACATGATTTAGAACAGTCAGCCATAGTGATGGTTGCACTGGATGATCTTAGTGGTCTTTCCGACCTCAGTGATTCTATGACTGAATGCTCAGAGGTTACTGGATGAGTGAAATGCTGGGCAATAATCTTTATGCACAAAGGGCCAGGGAGGACACAGTGAAAAAGATCAGGAAAAGAGGATAAAGCAAGTGCTGCACCAGTTAATATTAGCACCAAGCCTACAGAATACCAAAACTGAAGCAGCTTCTTCAAGATAACTTAATGCCTGCATTCAAAGCTAAACATTTAAAAGCAGAATCAAATAGCTATTAAATTGATTTGTACACAGTGAGCCACAGGAATACAAAACATAAATGAGAACAAGAAGAAAAAAAGAAGAGACAATGTTTATAATAATCTGAAATACTCCTCTCAGGGGTCCGTGGTGATCAAGACAGAAGAAACTTCAGTTCCAAGAGTTTTGCTCTTATTTCCTGACAAATACAAGCAAGCATCCTTTGTTTGTTAAGCTAACTGACAACATTTCTAAATGAAAACAAATCCTAAAGAGGCCTGCACACGCTAACTTTAATATTTACTAATCCTAAGGGGCCAAAATACACTGCTGGTGGTTAAGACTCAAGCCTTGAAGGCTGCGTCTCAGCTTGACAATGAATGGGCTTCTAATGCATCAAGCCCTTGATCTCAAGGATTCTGGACTGGATCCACGCTGATGGTGAGTTTATTCTATATCTGCTGATCATCTGCAGTGATTTTTAGGCCATTTTAGGATAGAATGGGCTAAAGCCTGGCCACGCCATACCTGGCAGTGTGGCACTTCCACCGCTGCCATTGTACAGATTTGGATTTCTGCTTTCTAGATGTTTTTCTGAATGCAGTTGGAGGTTCTGAATAATCATCAGAGAAGAAAAACAGCCACAAAAGTACTGTCCCAGCAGTTTGGGAAAAGATGGTATCAAGGCTATACTTCATCTCTCCTATTTGCCTCTTGTCTGTTGCTGCTGCCCTTAGAGCCACACACTGTCTCAAGGACTTACAACAGCATCGCATGGACAACAGCCAAAGAAGTTTCCAACTCACCCCATCCTCCATGTTAAACACTCTCAATTTTAACTAGCTTCTGTGTTCTGTGTTTCTGCTTCCTACAAGTGCATGAGAAATTAAGAAGCAGAGCCCAGAGCAAATACGGCAGAGAAAATGATATTATTAACAGCATTACATTCAAAGCTAAATATAAAGGTCATCGCTTGGATAAAGAATTGGGCAATGGACTGTATTCCCTCTCACGTATTCTACAAACTAACATATTACTGCTTTCATTGCTCTGATTGTTTTCAGTCTTGAGAAGCCTTCAGACATACAGTCACAGAGCAGGTCTGCAGAGGTCAGATGCAGGGAGCACGCACCAGGAGATGAGAGTTCGACTTCTTGCTGTGCCAGGTTATTTAGTGCTTCTCCTCCCATCTGTTGTTTTTTGTGTTTTTCTATCAAAAAAACTGGGACAATGAATGATTCAGAACACGGCTTGCCACAATCTTCAGACTGAAGCCCCCTTGCTCCCAGGTAGCAGTGATAGGATGAGAGGTAATGGCCTTAAGTTGCACCAGGGGAGGTTGAAGTTGTATATTAGGAAAAAATTCTTTCTTAGAGTCGTGAGGTATTGGAACAGGCTGCCCAGGGAGGTGGGGGAGTCACCATTCCCTGGAGGCATTCAAGGAAGGTGGAGATGTGGCACTGAGGGACATGGTTAGTGGGCATGGTGGGGATGGGTTGGCAGTTGGACTAGATAACCTTAGTGGTCTTTTCCAATCTTTATGATTCTATGAAATGTCAGACTAATCAGCAGAGATGTAAATGCACAGAACTATTAGCATGTGTTTAAGAATGTAACTACTGTATTTCCAGCTCTAGGATGGACTTAGAGATTTTGCATAATAGATGCTGAATCAGTAACTTCCTCTAAGCTCTTTCAAGCATACCAAGTCCAAAGACAAACTTCTGCCAAGCACAAGGACTGTGAAATCAAATTCTGCAGTTTAAAGGGAACTTCAGGTTAACAAGGATTCAGACATTCACATGATGCAAAAGTACTTATCCTATGACAACCTCACCATGCCCACTAATCACGTACCTCAGTGCCATGTTACCCTTTCCTTGAATATTTCCAGGGACCTGCACCGGTACAGGTTGGGGGATGACCTGCTGGAGAGGAGCTCTGCGGAGAGGGACCTGGGTGTCCTGGTGGAC
>JAOWBP010000001.1:1543008-1559872 GCA_028571105.1 Tragopan temminckii
CCATCCACCTGCCAGTTGGAGTCCTGTTCACTATGATCCTTTTAGCCCAACCTTTCAGCCTGTTCTTCACCCAACGTACTCCATAACCTTTCATCTCACAGTTGTCCAGAAGGATACCGTGAGGGACAGTGCCAGAAGTCTTGCTAAAATTCAGCAAAACTATCACCACCTTCCCATCGTCTGCTGTGCAAGTGTGAACTTAGCATTGAAGGAGATCAAATTAGACAAACAGGACTTCATGGGCCCATGTTGACCAGCAAGAAGAAAGCTTGCCTTGGAGTAGATTTTACTAGCCAGTGAAGAAGAAAGTGGAGGCAACCCAAGAGCCATCACATTATTCGCATCTCTTGCTATCTATACGATGCTTCTGGTTCAGCTAATATGGATATACATTCCTCACTGTCGGTCTCATTACATTCAGTGCTAAGCACGTTGTTAAGCACTGTAATTCTTTCTTTATTAGATTCAGGTATATAAATGGCATCCCAGGGAACACTGTGAATTTTGATCATTATTTCTCTACTCGAGCTGTGTTCATCTGCCTGCTGAGAAGATGATCACCAACTTACCCCACGCCCCTGTGGGACCCATTATTTATCTTATTACATTTTATAGTGTGGAGTAAATAAATAGCATTAAAGTGCTAAATTTATTCATCAAAATGTGTTGCATTCGCAGATTGGAGCCATTTCTTAAATGAAGAAAATGCTGCTAACAGACATTCTACAAAGATGTGGAAAACATTCATTCTAATATGGCAGTAATAAAGCAAGACTGCTAGGAACTGCTGATGACATTTCACATGTGCGGAGCAGGACAGAGACACTTTAATATCTCCACTTCCTCAGATCACTCCTATCACATGTGGCCCAAGAGGGCTGTATTAATTATTTTGGTGTCATTTCTCAGAAATTAATTTCAGTCATTATTAGAGCATGCATATTAAGCAATGACTGTATGGCTGCTTGAGAAATGAGCTCCGAAAATCCTACATACTGGGAGGAAACAGAAGAATGGTGAAAGCCAGGCAGCCATACAGCCAATTTCATCTCAATTTTTCACACTATTTATGCAATTAAGACACCATGGAACCAGAGCAGAAGCAGGTGGAAAGCAACACAACCTCAACAGGGCAGTGAGGCAAAGCGGATGAAGGCATGCCATTTGTGCTGAAGATGGGCATGACAACAGTGGGAGACATGGGACAAATACCAGGGATCCTATTTCCTCAATTAAAGCAACTGATTGACATCAAGTGTTTGCCTTCTTTTAGAACTTGTTCTTGCAAAGAAAAAATCAACTGGGTTTTCCCACAAACTCAACTGTACTAAAACAAAAATGTATACTGCAAAGAGAAGTCAATCTCTCCTTTAATTGCTCTTAACTTACACAAGTCACCAGAGTAAAATATACACCTTCAGAGCAGACTATTTAAAGCTCTACCCACCATGCACGAAGACATTATGCAACTTGTTCACTTTAAAGCAAATAAAATACTTCAATAAATGTTGCTGCTCATGCAAGAACTAGGCACTGGGATGATTATTCCCTTCTCCACTCCCTCTGGGAACACAGCATACTCAGTTCATACAAATGATGTTTCATTTTTCATCCTGATTTTATTGTTGACCTCTAAGAGCCAAGTGCCCAGGCCAAAGGACAGGTTACTCCACACAGTCAGTCTCCTGCTATACATTAAGGTGAGCTGCTGTTTAGAGATAGCAGCATGATGTCACTTTGTCTCATACACCATTTTTATTCATTTCTACCATTAAATCAAAAGGACTCTTAAACCAAGCATCCTACGATAAATAACTGCCAAGACTGTCACCAGCGGATATCTGAATGAACAGCAAGGATAAAAAAGTAAGATAACAAATTGTATCTTACTAAGTGATGGAAGTGAATGTCTATATCCACTAATTTCTCAGCCAACACTGGCCAAGTGGCTATTAGCCCTTCTCAGCATTTATGTATGTGGTATGCTTAGAGATAGCAAGTGCATCCTCAGACCTAATTACATTCAGAAGAAGAGGCAAGAAGTGAAATTTTGAGTTTTTCACCAGTACAGAGTGGGCTCTTACTCCATATTTTTCTTCTGAAGATGTCAGATTATTCCTGCAGCAACCACTGTTGCTGACAGATGAGTGCCAAAAGACACAATGGTACATACACTGCTCCAGGAAAACCCAGTGATTAAAGTGGTCTCAAATACACCAAAATTGACTAAAACACCATAAATGTGTGTTAGGTGATGCCCACAGAAAGCAGCAAGTACCATAAAAAAGCAGTTTCTTCATGTTAACCTACAAAGAAGAACAAGTATTCACAAAATAAAAGTGAAAGAGGAGATGAGATGAGGTCAGTTGATTCAGGATTGAAAAGGGAGGTGGCTTCAGTACGTTGTTATACAAATGAATGAAGCAATGCTGTCAAACGAAGCATTCCTCCTGTCTAGCTGAAACAATTTCTTCAAACATGACACAGTAAAATAGAATTTATAAATGTTAATAAAATTTTTTAAAGGTCAGGTCAGTATTTTCTGTAATGTGTGTCAGAGGGAAACAAATACATCTCAGCATCAGGTCACTGTGGGACAGCACTGACATTAAGGGGAAGAGGAACTGCAACTCTTCTGGTAGTGAATTAGTTACTGAAATAAGATTTGCTTCCCAGTCCCTTTCACTGTGGTCACTCTGATGTGGCAGCAAAGTAATCGAAAGTTTAGTGAAACGAATCCCCATGTTATCAATCTGTACCAGAATGGTCAGAAAAGCAGAACAGCACTTAAAAAATAAAGAGCAAGCAATCACTACAAGTGTTGTGAAGTTTCAGTGGTCTATGCATGATGCACAATGGCAGAGAAGTGGAGGAAAGGCCTTGTTAGAAGGATCAGACTGCCCTACTCTTTGAAGCACAGCTATGAAAAAGGACGAGGAGAAGAGATTTTGAGATTTGTCACAATGCTTGCACATCACAGGCTGAAAGGTTATGCTTGTTACATTCACCCTTCAACGGCTTTGATTCATCTTTAGTGAAGAAGTAATTTTTGTTGATCATTTAGTGATGGTCACAGGGCGAAGATGACACTTGCTGTCAACAGAGGATGTCCTATTGGTTAAATACAAGGATCACCATAAGGCAAAAAAATATACAGTGCAGATCTCACTGACACCTCAAAAGCTTGAGGCACACAAATTCACTGGGGAAGAGGGAGACACCGAAGGTGATGCTCATTTTAGCTGAAATAACAACAGGTTAATCATAAAGCATCCTATCGGTCTTTAATAGCTCCATACAATTTGACCTCCGACCTAAAACACTGCGCAACCTTCCATCCCTTCAGAGGGCTTTCAGTGGAAGATTCAAATGGAGGCAAAAGCAATATAAGGATGTAGTTTATCCAGACTTAAATTAATGGAAGATTCACTTACGTCTCAGCCCTACAGTACTTGGCAGCACCCTCTTCCCAGAAGCAGCCTTGTTTTAATTAATTGTTGTGAAATTCAGCCCAGAGAAATAAAAGTGGCTTGCCCTCATCTTAATATGTCACTTAAAACATACTTAAGCATAAAATAATTAGAGTAATTACTATAATAATGAATTATCCCAATAATTCAAATAAATATTCTGTATTTTTAGATATTTTAATGCTTTGACTACAAGAGTCTAAGAGATAGCCATAAGGTTGCCATGAGAATCGTCGCATTTTCCTCATTTAAAATAGATTTTAAAAGCTTAATGGAGATTTTTTTTAACTTTTCCTTTATTGGCTTCAGTCCCCTCTCCACCACAGATACACAAATTTCACTGTTGTCCTAAGAAAAAATTAATTGGCAGTGACCATAAGAGAAGAATCTCCAATGTGATCCTCAAAGAAGACCATAAGTTCTGTCTAAATTAGACAAACAACACAATGTGGTAAAAATTTTTAAGAAGTATTGAAAATACTGTGATTTAATAAAATTAATGGCAAACGTCCACGTCCTCTCATGATGTCTTCTGCACTAATCCTCTGATGAGCTTACAAACAGCAAGTCATCACCTAACAAGTATCACATCTGTGTAAGTGCTATAAACTCATGCTTCACACAGACATATGCAAATAATACTAACCAACCTCAATGCAATACAAAAAAAATGCACACAGTCTCACAGTGGTGCAAATGTTTGTAGATTCATTAAACTTCAAGCCACCCCCGAATTCTCAGACCTTTCTGAAGTTCCTTTGAATACAATTAACATTTCAGTCTATTATGTCCAACCCTATGCAGCCTCACTCATCAAAACGCTCTACGCCTTGCCCTTGAACTGCAGGAATCAACTTGGTGTTGAGGCAACAAAGGAAGCAATGGGATGAGAAGTGGAATGAATTAGTTTGAGGTAAAAGATAAGTATCTATTAACGTTTCAGAAGTTACCTTGAGACTTTACCCATGGTAACTCATTATCCTGGAATTGGCAAGGTCTGAGCTAAACCAAAGGTTTAGTTCTGTTTTATAAGGCTTATCAATATCAGAACAGATCTTTGAATCTTTACCTAGGAGACGTTATTTGCATGTCATCACATAATTATAAGATACACTTACTTCTTTGCTCTCTTTGGTGAATACTGAAATTATGGAAATTCTAGGATCAATGACAAAAATCAGCGGTTTTAAAAAATACCCAGAAAGCTGAAAGACTTCATGTAGATGGAAAATGGGAAGCAAGATAATTAGGTCATGTCCTTCCTGACATTTATTCTAGCAAGCAGAGAATCAGACGGTGTTCTTTCCTTTGTACGTAATTCAGAAGGTGAAAACACAGATTCATACTGTACTTAGCGTGGATGGAATTTAACTGCTGAAATAGATATTCCCATCTATTTGACATTCAGTGCAAGAGCAAATTTCTCAACGCATTTATTAACATACCAACCGAAAATGTGAAGATGTCATTATCAGTAGAGATGTGTTCTTGTACATAAGGACAAGTGTCCAGCAAACAGGTTGCTGAGCTCTGCTTAAAGCTCATACCTAGAGATGTGTGGGTGGTGGTTGGCCCCTTTTCTCATGTAACTGGGGATAAGATGAGAGGTAATGGACTTCTTTTGCACCATGGGAGGTTCAGGTTGGATATTAAGAAAATTTCTTCTAAGAAAGAGTGGTAATGTATTGGAACAGGCTGCCCAGAGAGGTGGTACAGCCACTGTCCTTGGAGGTGTTCAAGAAATGTGGAGGTATGGCATTGAGGGACATGATCAGTGGGCATGGTGGGGATGGGCTTTTCCAACCTTAATGATTTTATGATACATGCTCTATTTGTTCAGTTTTTTCCTGCTGTTGTGCCATGGAATTGAAAGGCAAGGCTCCATGGCACTGAACACTGATGGTGTTTGAGGAATGAACTCCCTAAGTGTTGATGCTCAAGTCTTATAAGCCATCTCAGCCTTCTAGGAATGTCTCAAGCATTCCTTGAGGATTGACACAGACCTGCTGTGATGTGTATACATTGTGGTATTGCTGTTTTAAACTTTAGAGAAAGCTGTCTTGCCTCATACACCAGCACAGCTCAGCACCTCCCAGTAATCCATGAACACACCTTTGTTAATTCATCTCACTCTGTATTTCAGAAAAACAGACCAGGCTACACTAGCAGTTAGACACTGCAGAAACGTGTATAACAGAGTCTGATAGCACTTATGTTTTGTTTCATAGCTGTAACGGTGTCCTATTTTTCTTCAGAAATAGGAAGAACAAAATAAATGGGACACTAACATAAGAAAAGGGAGGATACTTTTTTTTTTTTTTTTGGCCTATATATCATTGTGCTATTTTTTACACACCAAATGGCTAAACAAAGGTAAAAAAAAAAAAAAAAAAAAGCAAAGAAACCTGATTTGAAGTATAGTGAATTGTGAGAGGCAGTGATTTTTTCAGCTGACCATCCCTGCTGGCACCACAGGGGAGCTGTGATAATGCAAAGGCCTGAGGATACCATCTGAACACACTGCTCCTCGTGTGCACTGTATGCAGTCTGGCATCAGCCAACCCCAACTCCTGCCCTAGGAAGTGTCCCTTAGAGCACACAGGCTTCGTCTATTTCCATAAACCAACATTTTCCATTAAAACCAAAGTGACACTGAAGTCATGTGCTCCCTGCCAACAATTCGGTATGAACGCCTTCTGGGCTAATAGGGATTTCGAGATGCTACACTTGAGAGACAGCCCTTGAGCCTGAAACTTCACTTCTTGCCTTCTAGACAAAACTCATAGAGCTCAGCAAAGGGAAAAACCACAATATCCATTGCAATGATGAACATTAATGGCGTGCGACACAGCTGGTCTCTCTGGGGTGGCCTGTCACTCAAGGTGGGAACTTCACCCTAACTTTGTAATAACATGGATATCAAAAAACATGAACGGATGGACCTCCAAGCCAAGTTCAAGGTGATTTTCATGCTGTTTTGCTTCTTTCCTTTTTTAGAAAATCACTCTGCATTTCTTATTGTGCAATTATTTTTGAAGTTCCGCATCAGTTCTAAAAAAAAAAAAAAGACCAACGCAATGACAAGACACAGGAGATGGAAGAATTCAAACATATGCTTTAAATTTCACACACGGCAAAGACTGCTACAGTAAAAGCTATCATAAACCATCAAAAAAGTGCAAAAAAAAGAAGAAAAAAAGAAAGCCGTATATAATTAGGCACTTAATTAGAGCACCAGCCCATTACTAATATATCCTTTAAAACTTAGGAATTCATAGCATGTAAACTAAATCGAAGCCTTTCTATTTCTGTATGACTACGTGCAAAAAAAAAAAATCATCTACAAAAATAACTCCCTATGAACCACAGGATCAACACCCTTGGGTAGCAGCAGCACTTTGTATCTGAGAATTTGGAGGAAAAAAGCTTCTAAATGAGGCTCCCAAAATCCACCACTTAAAGGAACAGAAGGGGAATATATTTCACATATTCTGTAATATCAGACTGGCTTCAGTGGTTATGCTGGAGCAGCAACCATCCCAGGGGAGACCACAGCATGGACCTTGAGCAGAAGAAATCAAAGAAGAAGGAAACCTTTGCCAGTAGCTGTGGCTCTAGATGGATTTTGCAACAATGGCTAAATCAGAGAGAGAAAGAAAATTCATGTGCTGAAGAAGCCTGTAAGGCTAGACCAAATTCTAATGTTCTTTGAGACGACAAGTGATGAAGGATTCCTACCCAGACTATGCTGATGGAAAGACCTCATGGCAAATCCTGTACTACAGCACATCAGCTTACCCACAGCCTACCTAATCAGCCTTCCCTTTCCTTCATCAAACTGCCCTAATTGGCAATCAGAAGGTAGCCGATTAGAAGCTAAGGAATAAAGCTGTGGGAAGGGCACTCATTGATAAACAGAAGCAAACAGCATCATTTACTACTGACTTTGTTTGTTTTATGCAGAAGCATGGAAACAGAGCAACTACATTTATTTAAAATGCTAGCTCACTAAAATAACAGTATTTTAGTAGAAGGTTGGACTGGATGATCTTCGCAGCCTTTCCAGCCTTAATGGTTCTATGAATGGGTTAAATCTCATCCGTTTATGTAAAACATCTGATTGTCCTACTTAAAGAATAACAACCAAAAGAAAATCATTCCACTGCCATTCCAAATGGGGAATTCCAGTCTGAAGGTCTACGAAGTGACAAGCCCTAATGGCTTTTGACAATTTGGCTTTTTTCTGTGTTGAGCTGCTGGGACTTGCCACCAAACACAAGGAAGTCACAGAAAATGCCCGTTGGCGACGCTGACATCGTTTTCTCGTGCCTGATGCTAATTCCATCCAGAGAGGTTTTTTGCCTTTTAAGCTCTGCAAGAATCTACTGTCAGCTCCAGTTATCCCAGTTTGATTTTGTACGGAAAGGAGAGGAAAATGCTATATTTTATATTGCCTTTAAAATTGGGTAGGTCAACTGAACGTGGACACATCTCTAACAACATCTAATTGAGGTTCAAGAATTTAAAAGAATCACAAGAAAGATTTTATTGAATCGTTCTTTTGGAAGCAGAAAAGCGTCACTGTTGTCACACCATTAATCTCTCCTTTTTTTTCTGTCAACATCTGTTAAATTAGAGGAACAATTACTAAATGCCATAGGCTAGGGGAAACATTGGGTCTTGATTTTAGAGGGTTTGCAGTATGAATCCCATCATGAAAACACACATGGAACCACGCACCTCCCTGCTGAAAAAACGATGCTCACTTTTCTGTCAATTTAAATCTCTTAATAAATGGTCTAGCTTAAAATATATATACGCATGGCATTTTAATTCATTTTCCACGTGCTGCTTTGTTACACAAACAAATACACAAATAAATGTGAATACGTGTGGAGTTTAACCAGCTAAATAGGGATGCTTCTATCTTATGGCATGGTTTGTGGCACTGAGGATGAATGTGAAAAGGTGACAGTTCACCAGTGTTAATTCTTAATTCTTACAAATCGGCAGTATCGCCATGAATTATAATTAATTTCTGCAGTGGTAATGGGACCGTAATGTGTGGTTTCATCAAAATTCAACTCGGCTGATTAAATATCTTCAGGAATTTGGATGTTCTACATCAGAGCTAGAGCAGTAGGTAAAGGTCATTGGGAGCCACACTACTGTTCATTAGGCTCTAGACCTTTTCTGTCCCTCCTCCTCCTTTCTAGGCACACCACCGAACCAACAATGCATACAAATGTGGTATTCAATCTCCCACATTGTTGTTTTTTTTTTTTTTGCATCTGTTGACTCATTTGTGCATATACACGAAGTGCAAATTGAAACCTCTGCCTTTTTAAAAGCTTTACACCATCCACCATTTAGCACAATCATTTCTCCTGCAGAATTCGGGGCAGCCCTACCAACAGAGTTTTTCTCTCCTGGCTGGTACTATAGCAAAGGCAAAATGAGCAGTAATCCCTTTGGGTTTAAATACAAAGGAGGCTTCCTGGATAGTGCTTTATGCACAACACACAATACTTCCCAGACAGGGTGTGTGTGCAGAGAGCTCTGAAATAGCTTTTTTTATTTATCAGCCCTCCAGGCATGTTGCTACTTCTGCCAACCTTTTGGGAAGGTTTAAGGGCACTGGAAGAATATATGAAATAAAAAAAAAAAAACACAACCATGCAACCATCATTTTGTTTACCTAACTGACTTGACTGACATTTTAAAATGATATTGTACAATAACCATTGCCATCAATTCAAAGAACTTAGCTATGTTACTTCAAAGATCGTGTTTTTAACATTATAAAGCACTTCATGGTAGGTAATTACAATGCATTATCACAATAACTCAAATACTGCATATACTACGTTACAAATGACAACCAGCAATTAATTCTATTATTGTCTTTCATCAAACTAACCAGAGAAAAACACTTAACTATTGGCCTGGGCGTACCTAAAACTGATAATAAGCACCCATTCTGCTTACAATAACAATAGTTCTCTGTTCTTGACAACTCCTATTTATTTTTTTTTAATATGGAAGAGACGCCAAACACTTTCTTCAGGGGGCACTGGGGGATGCACATGACTGATCTCCCATCATACAGGGGAAAATGTGCACTTCACACGTGTGAAGAACCATTCAGCAGCACCCATGCTCAGTTCTGGGGAAGCAGCAGAGGGGACATTGGGGAAAAAAACCTTTGAGCGGAGGGTGGTGAACTGTTTTATCAGTGGATCAGATAGGCAACAATTTTGGCATCTCTTATACAGAAGAAAGATGGGCCCTTATGAATGGGCAGCAAAAAATACTCCCAGCTATCAAAGTGTCATAAACAACTGGGAAGAATTCTGTCTGCAGCAGAGGTAGAACAGTAACTCAGGAAACAAGCAAAGGAGAGGGAGAGAAATACTAACGTTAACAAAATACAGCAACTAGCAATCTAGAAACTCCTTGCAATTAATTAACTTTTATTACTTTCTGAACAACAGTTTGCTTTCATTTCAGGTTACTGATTTACCTAATCTGACTTGCTGAGCAAATTGCATAGCCTGTTTTCACTACTGTCATTTGTGTGGTATGTACTAAGAGGGATGATGGTCACAGTGAGGAATGACTTGCAGTGATAAACTGCACAGCCCTGTAAAACAAAATGAAGAATGGCTCCAGCCTGAAGACTTGTCTGCACCTTTTGTGAAGATGAAAGAAAAGAAACAGATTTTACTTCCCTCCTGTAGTACTATAATACTTTAGACCAACTTTCCTACTGCATATAGCAGTTTTGAGTTTCAGCACTGTTATCTATGCACTGCCTGGCCATCAATCGTACCATGACTGTCCATGGCAGTCATCTTCATCACAATGCAGCAGAATGGTGACTTTTTCCCCCTCTCGAGAGTCCTAGAGATCTACTAGAAAAGGAGCAAATGAGACATTTCCCCATCTTTCTTCCTTCTTGTTGTATATGGTCTTATCTTTGGAAGGTCTTAATCTTTCCTTTATATTTGGAACAATTAAGCTGATGTAACATCTCGTGTCCATTGAACTAGATACCTGTCTCAACTTGGGTATCCCAAAACCAAGTAACATTTTCTGAGGAATCTGTTCTTATTCGGCAATGTTACTTGACCTGACGGAGGGTAAACATTTGGTTGCATTCAACTTTGCAAACAGTCACTCTCTCACAGCACAGAAAATGGATTTACTGAAAAAAGTCACCAAAAATGATTAAAGCTACAAGGATCCTTAGCCAGTGTCCAATCATCATTACATTTTACAGAGTACACAGCACTGCTAGAACGTGCCTTCTCCAGAGTCTCTTTCTCCTATGATGAAGTCAGCCAGGGCTGCTAATAGAAAATCTAAATCCAAAGAACAGCTTTTCTGTTCAGTGGCACAATCACATTGAGTGTCCTTCGTATCACTATTCCATTAGTTTTAATTATTATTATTGAGACTGGTTCTTCGGTCACAATGAAGACTCAAAAAGAGTTAGCTTTAGTTTCCATTATTTTGTAACATTTGTTTTAGCATTCTCACAGCAAAAAAAAAAAAAAAACAAAACCAGAAACCCGAGAACTTGATGGAAACAAATGGAATGAAGGTGGTAACCTTAAACAGTCCTATTGGGCTCACAAAATTACCAAGTTGCTGATAACTTCAGCACCATCTGAATGTAAAAGTTCATTTCAAAATCACAGAATTGTACAATTCACGGTCATATCTCACTGTCTGGATGTTCTCTAGAAACTACTGCCTTGTGTCCATATACTCAAATGAATATCCGTAACACCCAGACAAGCTGTGATTCATTGAAGTCTACCTCCATAGAAACTCAGCCCCATACACTTCTATTAGTGCCCTCTCCATGATTGCAGAATCATTTAACCGGCCTCAATATCCCACAAAACCAGCAGAGAGCACCACAGTTAGCTGTCTGACAGGGCTCTTCATATACAGACAACAAACAGCTCAATGGACATATGGAATAGACACTGTGTTCAATTCGCTGATGAGAAAGCAGAGGCAGAAGTAATTAAGCAGTGGCAATCCATGGTATGGGAGCACTTGCATTTGGCTCTGCTGTTTTAATTATCTGCAGAGAATGCAGCACAACCAAAGATAAGTCTGAACAAGGAAAATGTGGATGGGGTTACAGTGATGAGAATAAAGCTGCTCAAAGCTTGCACGGGGCATTCATACAACATTGTGCCAGATGTGGTTCTCAAATGGAAAAGCTGAGGAGATCACCCACTTATGATCTGAGTGAGATCTGCCCAGAGAGGTGGTGGATGCTCCATTCCTGGAGACACTCAAGGTCAGGCTGGATGGGGCTCCGAGCAGCTGATGGAGCTGTAAGTGTCCCTGTTCAGTGCAGGGGAGTTGGACCAGATGACCTTTAAAGATCACTTTCAACTCAACCATTTCTAGGACTCTGATTCTATAAACTGCCTGCACAGCCTTCTGCTCCAGGAGGACTCCACCAGACGAACGGAGCTGTCACAAAACTGCTGCACCCTCCAGAGCAAAATCCATTTGTAAAAATGCAACCTGGAGAGACAACGCTAGAACAAAACGGAATGTCTGGACCTTGATTAATAACAGCGGGGATTTATGACTTTCAGTTACGTTCCACCTATTCCAAACCTGCACAGAATTTATGACTGTTTAACTCACTGCTTCAACCACAATGGTTTCACTCCTGGCCGTCACACAGCCAGAACTTCCATGCAATACACTTCATGCTGAGGTGTTAATGAACTGATGTCTATAAAGAACTTGGAAGTTATCAGATGAAAGGAGTTACAGAAGTGCTTCATAGTGGTGTTACACAATGTGCAATTACTGGTAATCTAGCCAGTATTCAAGATGCCTGGGACTCAAAATAACCAAAACAAAGGCCCACTTCTTTCCTGCAATTTTTTTTTTTTTTTTTTTTTTTTAAATGGCTGTTCTGCAGATTGATAAAAATTAGCAGAAGTTTAGATGTAATTCCAGAGGAACATTCCACTAAAAAGTGATTCTGTGTATGACTCAGTGTTTGAAAAACATGCTCTCCAATGGGCTGACTTCCCTGCAAGGCAATGACTTTCCTTCTGTTGCCCCAGGGCACATGGCACACAGTCATAAAACAGAAGAAAACAAAACACTCTGAAAAACTTATTTAAATATCTTCGGAGATGTTTGAAATTCAACTCTGTGCTCTACATAACTGCTGTACTTTCTCCAAAGTTTACAATTTTATATTTTACAGGAGAATGCCAGTTCACTATCAAAGTTTTTTCCCATGTCATATACGTAAAATAAATTCAAATAAAATAATAAATTTAAGAACCTTTCCCTTCAGCTGTGCGTTCCTCTAATTGCTCTACAGAGGAAATGGAGCCCCAAAAGCTCTGTTATCCTGGATTCTATATCTTTGCTGCTACAACCGAGTACAAAATGCAGTAATCACCATTTCAGTTTTCATCACAAAATGGTTCTACTTCTATTTCAGTCAAAAAATTCATCAAGATTTATGAACGTAAACACACAAACTCAACTAAATTTCTCAGGATCACGATATCCTAACTCGGATCTAAACCACAGTAGGCTTTCATCCTTGGATTCCTTCTATTACACCCAGGGAAAGCCCACACTAATGTCTTATCTGAACAACTTCCGTCAGTAGATAGCAAACATAGAATTTGTCAAGTTTCTTTTTTTACTCTTAAGAAACAGAAGGATTAGCTCCTATTTTTGCCAGCTATGCCACATTTTTGTGTTGTCTTGCAGACTTTTTTTTTTTCAGAATAATACATAGTCCATTTGAAATGAAAACCACAGCAAGTGTCAGCTCCTACCAAAGTTCATTTTCCAGCGCCAGGGGAGCTGCCAGAAAAGCCCTGCCTCCTGCATGGGGGACCCTCACCTCATGCTTGAAGAGTTTCATAGATGCTCAAATTCAATAAAAGGACCCAAAGTTCCCTTCCAACTTCGCTAAATGCTTTTCTGACCAGCAGGTTTTCAAGAACAGCAATGCTCACGCTTCTGCTTGGGGAGAAGGGAAGAAAAGGAAAATAAACAGAATAAAAACGTTAACTTCAGTACAGGTAAGATCCATTTCAATTGTATTTAACCTCTCATTTCACGGATATACCACCTACAAACTTCTGCAGAACGCTGCACATAACAGTTCAACATGTAAGCAGTCATAAAAATACCAGGTCCATGCTTCCATGCTGCTAGCTCCTTCCCTTCACTCTCAGCTGCAACCTGAAAAGATGACCTTCTGGTAACAAAGGAAGGTTACTCCCCATCTCTAATCAAATTCTTGCACCTGTCCTGCTAACAAGGTGCCATTGGGCGATTATAATTTACAGCCAGCATGAACTCACACAAGATTCAAGTTTCTCTTGAAAGCTAGCAATGCATTTTACAGTCTCACCTCGCAGGTCCCCACTACAATGCTCTGCACCAATTCGTTTGTCTGCCTGGGTGAAGCACCAGCAGCACATCAGTCGGCCACTGCTGGTACATTTCTGTTGGAGAAGGGTGGATTAATGGGAAAAAAAAAGAAAAGAAAAAAAAAAAGAACTTTTTTTCCTAGACGCTAGCTAAGAGACAAAACTGTACATGGAAAAAGAGCTTTAAAAAGCCAAAGAATTTCAAGTGTATTAGATTTTTTTAAGGGAAAATACACTTGTATTTTGTACACTCTGTAAGGACACATACACTGGAAAGTGTGTTAACAGGGCTGTCTTTCAAAGGTCTTGGCTCACAAGCAAGATGTAGAATTACTTGGTCTAGCGATGTGTTGTGAGAAACGTAACAGGAATCCCTGGACTACTTACCAGGTCTGGCATTGGCCATGAACCACTAAATGCATTTTCACAAATCTATCTCTTCCTTTATAGAACTGCTCCAAGAAATTGGCAGCAAGAAGGCCAGACCTTGGAAGAGCTTCTGGTGGTGGGCTGACCATGGCTTACTTTGCTGAGACCACATCCACCTACTGCAGTGTGGGTTCCTCCATGGGCTCCATCTATGCCAACACTGTCCTCCATGGGCAGCAAGGGGACGGCCTCCTTCACCATGGGCTCACCTGTGCCCCAAGGTAGGGCCATTTTGGAGTTGTTTGGGAAAGGACTTGTCTGCCATGGGGCAGTTCTGGCCTCTCCTCACATAGCCCGCCTCTGCGGCCTCCCTACAGCCAACTCACATCATCATAACTCCTATCACCTACAAAAAATCATCATGCTCGTAGAAGTGATTTCATGTTTCCAGTGGGTGCTCGGAAGAAGCTGAGTTTGTAACTGTGAATACAGGACTTTTAACATCAGCTGTTAGCAAGGACTCAAAAGGAAAGTTATGAATTGTATTAATGGGAGCTAGAAAAAAGTTGGAGTTTCAGCATCGCATCTAAGAACAACTTACGGAAAGAGCAAAAAAGCCAAACACTATCAGCTCTGGCCTATGTATTCACTTCAGGAATTTCGGACACTAGAACTAAATAATGATAATGATAATAAAAGCCATCAGCAGAGAGAAATTGCTATATGGTACTTAGCAATAACATAAACCAACTGCAGATGATTCACAGCTACGATTCACCTGAACAATGCATTGGAAAGCTTAGCTAACACCAGAGAAAGCTGTAGATACTAGAGAGTTTATGGAGATAATTTCTAATTAAATTATTTAGCAGAATCAGTACGAAATGAATTGTCTGGTTTATACATCCATGTTTTGATAATTATTGATCTCACAATTAGTGGCAAAACAGTAGTTACAACAACATTATGTTCATAGGTCCATATAAAAGACATGCTGGTTGTGCCCACCTTCCATTTTTGTGTTACGCTAAAATAAGCTTGAAAAGTCAAAAATATCCCTTTTCCAGTCCAACATCAACTCTACGTGGAAAAAGCCCCATAATTATTCTTAATATAGTATGAAATCAGCATTTTTTTGCTAAATTTTTAACCGATATCCACCCGCCACACTCATAATCTCTTTGGGAGTGAACCAGAGGAGCAGATCTCATAAAGTTTGCTGGTGTAACTCAAGACTGGCTGTCAAGGCATGACTCAGGTCATGTCAAGCAGTATTCAAAAGGAATAAGTAAGTCATTGAAAATTCCTATGACTAAATCTCTGCTTACACTGCAATGAAAATAATGTGTTCAGCAATACAGGGAACTTTAATCATACTGCATGAAAACGAGTTAAGAGCTAGAACTAAACCTAAACAGTGCTTAGAGTAAGAAATGAGCCAAAAAAACTTTGTTGGCTTGATGAACATAATACGTGTTAGCAGTAATTATTTACCACAGAAATGAATGAACGCTGCTCTCAGCTATTCAGTGCAAGTTCTTGCAAATGTCAAATTCCTACGCTGCTTCAGGTTATATTTCATCTGACAGAAAGGAGGAGCTGCAGAGATGTGAAATTTCTGACAGGCTGTTGATTTCCTGTATGGATGAAGCATGTTTGAAAACTCAAAACTTGACTGATCTGCTGAAGCACATTCTCTGACAGACAATATAAAATCAATGCATCACATATTAAGAGGTTGGGGGTTTTTTTTGGCATGTAAGAGTTTTTGTTTGCGTGGGAGGTGGGGGGAGATTGCTTTATTTTCTGTCATCGAAAATGAACAGCCTTTACCTTAAGGTTTTTATAAACTGTCATCTTTAATCAGACACACACAGTAGGACTGTCAGTTCTCATAAGGCATTGGGGAAAGGAAAAAAAAAAAAGGCACAAAACGTGAAGCTGTTCCCCGTCCTCTTCCTGTGCACGCGCCCTGTTTCTGAGATGGCCTCAGTCAGAACGAAACCTTTTCTTAGCAGTGTCACAACAACAAGCTTTGCTGAAATGTGTCTATAATTCAGCGATGCAGACTTTATGAGAGCTTGTCAAAGGGAAGAGAGTTAGGATTCGCCTGCAAGAAACATTCATTCTTGCTGTTGACAGATATAAAGTACTAAATGTCAACAGCAAGGGACTCGTCAACTAAATGTCTGCTAAACACTCATTAAACCAGGGGGAGAAAAAGCTGCAGTAGGGGGTGTCAAATTGCTCCCTTAAGATTTTGTTGCTTGCAATTGAGGTCAATTGAAGTAAACAGAGAATGTATGGGAAGTTGCATCAAGCACCTGCCACACTCAAAGATGAGCATTAATGACACCAAAATAAAGATGGGAATGTTAAGCAGCATGGCGACTACAGGTACCATAATCACAGAACCATGGAATCAGAGAATAGCTCAGGCTGGAAAAGACCTTCAAGATCATAGAATCACAGAGTCACAGAATGGCGTGGGTTGAAAAGGACCACAATGATCATCTAGTTTCAACCCCCTGCTGTGTGCAGGGTCACCAACCAGCAGACCAGGCTGCCCAGAGCCAC